>OZ022526.1:9026414-9665872 GCA_963989415.1 Cerceris ruficornis
TCCAAATGGAAACATAATGGCAAATACTCGGGTCCATGTGAGAGATACGACTAGCCATGTCGATGTGAATTGAAAGAACTCCATAGTAATGGAGTTCAAGCTACAGAGAAACTTACTATTCTAAAATGATAGTAAATGGAAATTTTAATTTTATAATAAATGGAATATTTAATCGATAACTTACCATAAAGAGATTGTTAACAGATGCAAAATTTGATTTTGCGATACCCACTGCATAATTGAAAATTAGTGCTCCATTATCGGATAGTGCAAGTGCTTTTAAATAAAGCGATAAATTTGAATCGCATAGTATAGGTGTGCTCAGCATGCCAAAAGACACTGTATTTAACGATACGCCTGTATAAATTGTAATTCATTACGGTATAATAAAGTAAACATGTAAAATAGTAAATGAACTTCGAATTCAATGCAAAGGAAGTATTAGTTTTCTTACCAAGGATTATAATGAATGGTGTCACATAGGCAAGTAAAAAACGTACAAGTCTGACGAGTGGTTGTAACGACAGCCAATAAAATCGAACTTCGCATGGCCATATCACTTCTAAATTGGGTTGTGTAAAATTATAAATAAAATCCAGAACTGTTAACGGAAGGGAACATTTTTGACCATCTCTACAAAATACATATTAAAATCAAAGATGTAAGAAATAAATCAGCTCTCAATGTTCAAAGTACTCACAGAATTTATTTCTTTGTTTTTGAAAATCATTCTGTTTCTGTTACCTGAAATTATTTATTGTTGATGCTTGCATAGATTCTACCGATTGTAACAACATATCTAACAAGAATGTATATATCACTATGCGTTTATTGTTTAACAAAACCATTTGCCGCCACTTATTAATTTATCTTCCTCACCACAATACAGCATTAAAGTTTCAAAAGCAATATATTTTCTGAGCAATTAACAACGTACTAGAATGTTTTTACTTTAAGCACCTACTCACTATCATGACTAATGATGCTGTCTTGCTTCTTATTAGGTGCTGCGAAAGCACCTGTTGTCAATTATCATAACATAGAATTATTCCGGGTAAATATCATTTCAATGCAGATAACAGTCTGCACGATTTGTATACGTTATTAGCAGATCAGCATTCGACGTTCACACAAATAAAGATATATACTGCCTCCAAACTTACTTTATGTCAATGGATGATTATTTTGTAACAAATGATATTAACATTACGATACTAATTAGTTTTCTCACAGTAATATTCGAAAAATGAAAGAAAGTATCTCATTATTATTGATAATATTAATTAAAATACTTTGAATATTAATAAATAATAAACTGTACAAAAATCCTTAAAATAATATTTTATTTTATTACGAAATATTTATATTAAATGCGGATAGAAATATATTTGAAACAGCTGCACAAATTTACATGGCTAATAAGAAAAGTGAAACAAACGCTCTTAATGTTTTCAATCATTTTTCATTAAATATATACATTAATTTGTAGTAACTAATGTCATGTAACTTTGTGCAACAACTTTCACGTGTAAAAAAAAAATCGGTAATTATATGTAATGCATAGGAACCACTACAGTTTCATACAAATATATTTTTTAATATATTTTTAACACACAATATATACATATACATTTCAGACAAATCATCGAATGAAAGATAGATGTTAAAATCAAAAGTATTTTGTTGATAATTTCTACAAAATTATCGCATAATTGTTTATTCTTAATCAGTGTTTCTTTTAATGTCGATATTAAGCATTGGCTTAATATACCTCGTCTCTGTACCTTCGTCAGGGATATTAAATAGGATATTTTTCAAACAATTTCATATAAATTTATTGATTTAATTTTTATGAAACAGAATCGATGTATGATTACAAATATAATAGAAATGATAAAACATTTCCACAGACAATATTCTCCAACATTTCTTTTGACTATCAAAAATATATCCTTCTCGTTTCATAAATTTTGAATTCACCAATGTATTCCATACCGGTTTGAAAAAGTTGTTCTTTCTTTTAGTCGTTCCACTAAGCTGTAAATTAGAGATTATTAACTAAACGAAAAAACAACTTTTTATTTCGCCCACGAACCGTGAAGATCTGTACAACCAATACTATACAAAATGTATCAACACTTTATCTCTCTTTTATCTTAATCCACAATCTACTAAAATTCCGATATATAAATAAGATGATCCTTCTTTTTAAAAAAATTTATTTGTCCATTAATAATGATGTTCAGTTTTCCAAATACTGGCAATATTAAAGGGTCAAAAACTTCGAGCAGAATGTCTAACAATTTAATTTAAACTTTGAATTATTTATATCATACCTGTTACATAGCCTTTTTGCATTCTACTTATGCTTGTATTTTAATGGAAATACCGGACTTTAATATATTTACAAAAACACTCATGAAAATGTGCAAGACACTGTGTGCAGTACAAGGAAACACATCTACAAAAAATGCATTCTAAGAAAATAATTTGTTAATATTAACATACGCATAATAAAAATGCACAATTTTCAGTTTCCGTCGACACACACTAAGCACATTTACCATGTAATATTTAGATTAGAAAATTAAACCGTCCCTAAATTAATACAAAATCGTACACATCTTTGTATCATTTGTTTATCAATGCTACATTTGCAATTATTTCTCCTATCTATAATGTTGAAAAATTACTTAGACCGTATTGCCAGGACCTGAATTGTTAAGTGAAGAATAGCACAATAACATTTTTACAAAAAAAAAAAAAAAATGTAGAATAAGCAAATAATATTGTTATTCAAGTATACAGCGAGTCACACAAACATACAGTATTCAAGTACATTAATGTTCACATTGATTAATTCTTCACAGTCTCAATTCGATTATTACTTTGAAACACACAAGGGGTCAACTTTTATACATTTATATGGTTCTATTGCACAGTACATCTCAAACATATTTTGTTACACAATCCGACTGGTGTGTAAACCTTTTTAAATACATAATATGTATGGTATGCGTTCAGTAATGATGTTCCTGCCTATTAATTCGAGAGTGTTTGGAACATTATTAAAACACCGTAAATGTTTCAAACAAACTCCTCTTACTTTAATAAACCATAAAACGACATTGTTTGTTGTTTTTTTTCTTTTTAGTAACTGCACAAAGAGACCAAATTTATTGTCAAAGTCTAAATTGTATTTTAACTTAATAATGCTTGTGATATAAGTACAAATCTGAGAAAAGAATAAATCAAAAGCTTTCATGAATGCAATAATTATGTGTAAAATAGTATACACATTTCAATCGAAAGCTAGTCTTATATTCTCAATCACAGCCACTGAATACACAAAATAATACATTGTGATATTTAGCAAATTTTAATATATATCTTATAATCATTTTCTTCAAAAGGTTTTCAATTAACGTCAATTTCAATCATTACGTGGAAATTGGTATTCCGATTAAAGATCAGTTTCTATAGAGAAATATCTGTGCAGAACCATATGACGTTATGAAATTTTAATCGTTATATAATGCAAAAATATTTTTCACAATTTTAAGAAAAGAAAATGTTATATCAACATACATCAATTTGGGGAAAATCTTGATAATACATAACCATGGTAAAGTAATCACATTAGAATTTTGCTTTCTACTAATTCCTACCGATATCAGAAATAATAACTTCCTCGGAACATGAAATATTCTGCGCGACGACTCATATGTTTTAAACGTTGATACAAGTTGAAATTAAATTCTACATTGACGTAATTTTCCTCACATTGTGGAACTTATATACATCTTGATTTCGACCAAAATTTCATTTTCTCTTTTAATATAGAATCAATGTTTCGAATTAAAATTGAAACGTCGAATGTGTAAAAAGTGAAAAGCAACATGTAACTACATACATTCTAATATCACCATGGTAAGAAATTAACCTATAGATAAAATAACTTCCTATATGTATACATAGGTATATACAAATGTATGCGTGTACATTTTACATTTTGCAATTATACAGACTTTTAATGGATATTCCTTCTTTACATTACAAATCTATATTTTAATATGTTCGTTGTACTATGCCAGATTAATTTCTTACCTGAGAGCTTAAAATCTAATTGAGAAATGTACACTTTGAAATGTTATCGCTGACAAAACTGAAATTGTTGGAAACAATCACTGTTGTACAATCAGCAAACTATCTGGTCAAGCAGTATCATTAAATAGACACGTAATTCCAATTCGTTATACTTATTTTGCAATAACATAATTGTTTGCTAATATTTTTAATTCGATAAGTTTCAAATAAGAAGAAATGAAATCCTTCTTGTCATAAGAAATGTGAGTACATAAATCTTTCTACACTTTTATGTCCGGTCACATTGATTTTAAAAGGATATGCTAATGTATAACAGTTATTACATATTCATGTCTTGTTATTGTACTGTGCAATTCTACATGTAATATTTACAAAAATATGCATTCCCTTCGATATCATTACCTACAACACCGAAGCGGTACTTTACAATCCTTCCTCTTTAAATAAAGCCAGATATTTTGGCTACCTGCATATCTGTGAGATTTGCACCAATTTATTATGTGCACAATGTAATACGAGAATCCAGTTCTTGTCTTTAATCGAGTTTTAATCAGGCTTGTATATCGGTATTTTTGGAATAAATTCAATCAAAAGAACCTGTAACGCGAAAAATAAAAAAAATAAGTGTGTTAATACATAGGAGTGAATCAATGCGTATAAATAGCTTGGCTAATGATGTAACTAAAAGTATAAGCTAAATAGAACTGAGAAGGCTTCAGTTGCATAATTAAGAGAACAGATTTGTCTCTGTAACAAGATTATAAACATCCAAGTAGTAAATACTGAAACAACTAAGATTTTCACAACTTCATTGCATTAAAATACTTGATGTAAAGTAACAATCTCTTAATTGCGATAAGTATACAACATAAATTTGTATAAAAATCATATGAGCAATTTCCTATGCTTGTATATTCCATAAAGAAAACAGTTTGCCTATGAATCTTATATTTACTCACATATTCCATCATAGAGGAAGTATCACACCTTTGCTTCGCCAATCTCCAGTGCAACCCAAGCTTATGGTACAATCTACTATTTTCCCATTCTAATAACTTATTTAATGAATGTTGTGTCTATAAAATAAAGGACACAATACAAAATTATTTGCATTATGATTTTTACAGACACATGTATTATGATGACAAAGAAATTATCTACAAAGATGAAAAATACATTTACAGGAGAATAATTCTAATCTAATTAATACAAGGGTGAAAAAAAATCTAAAAGGAAAGATAAGACTTTTGTAAGAAGCAATCGCTTACCCTTTTACTCAGACAGATAACAGGCCACAAGGAACATCCTAATGTACAACAGCAGCATACGCAGCCACAAAACAACCACTTAACATTAACTGGTAAAGTTTTTTTCAAGACACTATTAATTCTCATGACAGTCGCCTTGAATTCTTCTGGAGCAACCCGTGACACTAGGCCATTTGGAAATTCTGATTCAAAACGATTGCTAAGTCCAAATCTGAAAGGAATCATATACCACATTATATTATAAATTCTATGAAAACGTGTAACACTAGAACTATCAGTGTTATATCTATTATATTTAAATATATCTAATAAGTAGCGGTGAAAAAGAGAAATTAAGAATGTGGGAAATTTTTCAAAAAAATTTGAAACCAGTCATTTTCAGTGCTTTTGGTAGTTTCAGCGTTAATTGCACGTAACTTTTATAGGAACATTTTTACGAACGTCACTACAGAACATTTTTTTTCATAGATGGCCTAACATTTCGCAGAATTAATGCCGTTTCTTTATACGATAAATTATCGCAAAGGAAAATGAGAAGTAAGAATCTTCGATGTAAAAATAGTTTGCGGGAAGTTCCGTCTCTTTGTTCGGTTAACGAGATTAAGATACGCGCGTATAGAAAATTCGTGGAATATAATGAAATTCTACGTACACGGTCATATTTCCAGCTCCACGGATAACTATAGGGTCCGGTACCATAGTCACGTAATGTTCTTCCAAATTCTGCTCGTTTTCTTCCTCTTCCTCGTAAATCGCGTCGAAATCTGCCATTGTGCAAATTCGACGGTTCCCGCTTTCTCGAGGTAACGCACGAAGTATATCGATGCAGAAAAACGATGTCTGTCTGTCCTGGAAAGGAGCAGACTATTTTTTCATTCACATCGGACACGAAATCGTACCGCGTATGCGTTGATTTAGATATCGTGCATTAACATTTTCGCGCTCTCACAAATCGTAGGCCAGACAATGGACTTCCTCGTCTCAATTGCTCGTGACACCACTCACAACATAACACACGACGCGCACTGCAGATGCTCACAGCTCATCAATTTTTCATTCAATGCGATTCCAGTATCGCCAACATCAAGCCGCTGTTTTCGATAGTTCAATTGTTCGAGAGAATGGGCAGCACTGTTTAAATTCCCTTATGTACATTAAACGAAATTTAAATGCCGGCGGTATTGCTAATGAAAATTATTAGGCAAAGCGAAAAGAAATGTTTCTTTTTTTATGTCTGGCAAGATATTTCGAGTGTGATTCATTACGAATTGATAAAACATGGCCAGTCTATTACAGCTGAGGTATACTGTGTGCAATTAGAAGGAATACGTATTATGATTGATACATATTAGGCTTTACCTAATATCACACTTTGTAGATGATTTTTTTTATATTGGAATCATAAGAAATTATAAAATAGGTTTCAGAAAGAAAGGATGAAATGAGATTTATATTTTTCCGGGTGAAATTTCACCCAATTTCCGTATCCAGATGTTACATGATGTGTGGTTTATTTTTAATGTGTTGTAACTTGATTTAATTTCAGTGAAATGTAGCATAATAGATTAGAAATATCGTTAATTAAAGAGTGGAGAGAAAGTGGGTGAAATATCAGTCAAGAATGTTTTGTGTAACTACTTTTGAGGAGCGTATGAATTTAATTTAACTTAGATGTGCAATTCAGCATTACATGTTGTATTATGTTCTTCCGTTCTTCGTTACGTGGGAAATATGTTGAAAAGTTTATTGTTTGTATTCGACGGTTGGTAATGTCAATTACGACATTAAAATGGTAACGTGGCTCTAGAGTCTGACAGCAGAAGAATTATATTGCTCATTAGATCTATTCTACAGCTCGTGCGCCCCTATTGGTGGTTCCTGTATGTATCTCGCGTGACTTGCAGCAGACGTATAATTTGTTACGTTTTTTTTCTTGATTTTCCAAAGACCATTTACACTTTCTCTGCGATAGAAATTACCAACAGTATTACTTATTCGAAATACACATGTTAGAAATGAACGAAGAGAAATTAATCGATGAAATCATCCAGTTGCGCGAGTTATTAAGCACGAAAGAAGCTGAGCTCGTTGCATTACGGCGCGCAAAACAAATGACGCAAGAATATGGTTTAAATAATGATGAAATAACGCGATACAGCAGACAAATTTTTCTACCAGAAATTGGCGTCGAAGGTATATTTCGAAGAAATTTGTGTTACAGCAATTATTAATAACTTATAACCATTAATTTCTGGTTACAAGTGATAATCGTGATTATGATGGCAAACATTTGTAATAGGGCAGTTAATGATTAATAATTTCAAATTGTTAACTTCCTTGGTGTAAATAATAATATGATTATTATTGTCAAATATTGTAGTTACTAAAAATCTCATATTTTATATCTTTAGGTCAATTGAAACTAAAAAATGGTTCGGTATTAATCGTGGGAGCTGGCGGCCTCGGATGCCCTGCAGCCATATACTTAGTGTCCGCTGGTATCGGTCATATTGGTATAGTTGATTACGATGATGTGGAGATTAACAATCTTCATAGACAACTGCTATATACAGAAGCAAGTATCGGTACATCGAAAGTGCACGCGGCTGCAGATGTCCTCAATCGGTATTCATTCAAAGTTTCTTTTTACTTTCACTATATTAAAATATTCAGTTTAATATATATCACATATTATATGGTATTCCCATTTAATTAAAGTATTTATATTAACTTATTTTCAGATTGAATAGTTCTGTTAAAATTACTCCGTATAAAATTCAATTAGATAGTGGCAATGCTTTGGAAGTAATTAAAGAATTTGACGTTGTATTAGATGCTACTGATAATGTAGCCACGCGTTATTTATTAAACGACGCCTGTGTTCTGAGCAAAAAACCTTTAATTTCTGGCTCGGCGTTGAGGTTTGAAGGGCACTTGTCTGTATTTAATTATAACGGACCTTGCTACAGATGCATATTTCCTAAACCACCTCCTCCTGAAACTGTAACAAATTGTGGAGATGGTGGTGTACTTGGAGCAGGTATTAAACTTCTTACCTTATGGTAACACAGTTTACATTATTACATGATTATGCAGTATAACCCCATATAACGCAGGAGACATACTTCGGTGTTTCAGTTGTATTATTATCTTTTAAATTCTCCTTAATTGTAGAATATAAAAGTGTACAATCTTGCAGATCTTGCAAATTTGACCGACTGTTTTTCGATCGCGTTATACGGAGACATAGCGTTGATTTTATGTCACTTTGTAGAAGTATCACGCTGTACGAGGTACTACTATAATTGTTATACTATCCAATTACAGCTGTTGGTACAATCGGCGTTTTACAAGCGTTGGAGGCAGTAAAAATTATACTCAATATGCCTCATGTATTGTCTGGTCAACTTCTCTTATTTGATGGAATAGAGACAAAGTTTCGAAACATAAATTTGCGGAAAAAGAATGTGGATTGTGCAGTTTGTGGGAGATTTCCAGTTATAAACGAGTTAATTGATTACGAGCAATTTTGTGGTGCCAAAGCAAACGACAAAGATCCAAATTTGAATCTATTAAATAATGAAGAGAGGATCACCGTTGAAGATTACAATACAACGTTAAAATTAGCCGCGAGACCACACATGTTGATAGACGTACGTTCCCCGGAAGAATTTCAAATTTGTCATTTAAAAAATTCTATAAACGTACCGTTGAAGGAAATACAGAATAACGAAAAAGTTGATTTGATAAAGGACAAAATACAGGAATTGCAAGAAGAATGCCGTGGAATTGCCTGTAAGAAAATATTTATTTGGAATTATATAATGCAATAACATCATATTGTACATTTTAATTCTGTATATATGTTTTCAGTATATGTAATGTGTAGACGTGGAAACGACTCGCAGAAAGCTGTAAAGCATCTCAAAGAAATCCTTAAGCATGATGCAGTAGAAATAAAAGATGTAATTGGAGGGATCCATGCTTGGAGTAGGGAAATCGATCCTACATTTCCTATATATTAATTGAGTAAAAAAGCAGAAGGAGAAGCATCGCTAAATCAGTTATTTTACTGTAAAAAGTCACAGAAATACCGGATTTTTAATTTTATTAAAATAATTAACATGTACATAATTCAACGATGTTTAATAATACATTTTTATAATTAATATACATATACGTGTTATCGAGTAGCACTCTATACAAATTTTCACTACACGTTTAATTCAGGCAGAATTATATCGCTCAATCTCCGTACTAGTTAAACTAGTTTCCGGATGTCTGTAATGAGAATCTGGCAAATTTCTTAATTTTTCTGCTGCCTGTTCCGGCGTTAAATCTCGTTGCGCTTGTGCGAGTAACTCGTATCCAACCATGTGTTTTTTTATGGTTGCAGAACGTAACAAAGGAGGTAAATATATGCCGTGAAAGGTCCAATAAGGGTAATCTTCTTTCAGATATGGACCAGTTGGTGCACCTTAGAACATAATTTACGATCATTACTGATTATAATTACATGTGGAAATTTCCGAACTAAACAATTGTCAGTCATACCATGCCATCCCATAGAATAAGGAAAAGAACAGTGGAACAGATTGTCATATTTGGTACATAATCTTTTCATGATGACCGCCAATGATTCCTGCTGGCTTTCGCTTAAATTTTGCATCCTAGTCACTTGTTTTTTAGGAAGCACCATCGTCTCATACGGCCACACTGCCCAGAAAGGTACTAAAACTACCCAATCTCTATTTTCTATCACAATGCGTTCCTGTAAAATAACGAATTATACAAGGACGTATACAAATTTTACGATCGAAAATGAGATACTGCTACTAAAAAAAAATTCGTAACACTATGCCATCCACGTAATAGATCAAGATTCTTTTGTTTGGCGCCGGTGGAATTCGTGTAGATCTCTTTGCTTGTCGCCAGCGCCTTTCGAATTTTGTCGAAAAATGATAAAACGTCACGTTTTACTAATCACAATAAGTTATAATTCTGTCCCGCAATTTGTTCGCATATTTTGGTATGGCACCAATGTGGTGTCACCGGCATTTGCCCGCATATTTTCGAATGACACCAACGTGGTGTCACCGGACGGCATAGTGTTAATTGCACGAGAAAGTATAATTGTATTCAATATGAATTGAATATACGGTACAACTCACTTTCTTAAATAATTCTTTTTCTACGTAATCAATAAGTAGCGGCTTTTTATTACGATTATAATACTCGCTCAGCAATCTATCTTTTACTTTGGCCTCATTCGGCAAAAAGGAGCTTGCCCAAATTTGACAGTGGGGATGTGAATTACTACATCCCATTAAAGCACCACGATTTTCGAATATTTGAACCCAAGTCCATTTCTCGCCCAATTCAAGCATCTCAAAAATCCACCTAATGACATGCAATACTAGTAAATTAATTTTAAACGAAGAAAATAAGACACTTCCGAACGTACCGTTTTATAACTGTATTAATTTCATGGATTTTCATTAGTGCTATAGTTACATTCGACTTTGGATGAAAGCACATCACTTTACACGTGCCCCTTGCAGCTTCCATCTGAAATAATTCATCTTCCGACTCTGATGGGCTAGGAACTGATTCCAATAGTGCAGGAAAATCATTAACAAACGAATATGTATTCTCGTAAATCGGTGTCATCTGAAAGAAAAGTAGATTTTCAGCATATATTATATGTTTTCTCAGTTCATAGATTGCATGTTCGAATGTATTTAAAATTAGACCAAAAAGAAAATTCATAAAAACCTGTCCACTGGCTCTGACATTGCCTGGGCAAAGTGGATTATGAGGATCATAATCTGGAAGATCTTCATCATTGCTAGACTCAATCTGTCCACCCCATGGCCGTTTCATACGGTGTGGTGATACTAGAACCCATTCTCCTTTTAATGGGTTGTACCTCATGTGTTGATGTTCTGAAATAATAATAATTAATAAGTACAAAAAGAAATTTTGAAGGAACTTTATGGCAATCATATAAATTTTACCAGTAGGATCAAATATTTCTTTTGTTGCATTTTGTGCATCATTTTTGCCTGCAGTTTTTCCACCACCTGCAAAGTGAGTTCACACATGTATATGTTGGATATTACAACTATATGTACATATATATATATATATATATAAAAATTATACTTCACTATGGAAGTATTTCATTATTTATGTGGATTCTAATACAAAATTGATACTTTATGTCTCATTTATTATATAATTGTTGCATAATTTATATAATGTTGCAATGAAATTCGCGAAAAATGTTTATTTGAATGTGAGACTAATAACGCAAATTATATTGTCGCGTTATCAGTAAACACGCATTTTAATGCACGCGCGTAATGTGATCAACGGTCTCCTCTGAAAATATCGATGTTTTTTATACAAACTTAGCAATACCAGATTTAAATATTTAAATAATAAATTAGAATATTAAACAATAATTTTCTTTCGCGCACATTTCGTGATACCTGACTAAACTTGGAGAACACGAATATTATTTTAAAACTCGGTTATTTCAAACATTGCATTATATATCACCTATTTTATTTATTTTTATGCTCGCTTACTTTTGAACTCTGACATTGTTTTTGTTTTTTTTTGAAGGAAGGAATACACACACACTGTCACAATATATTAGAGAATGACTGTAACGTGAACAGTTATTAACGTTATTAATATCTACGTATCAGTTTTCAGAGATAATATACTAATGTAGTCCTTCTTTTGGTGGGATGACATTCGATAAGATTTTTTACTGTTACGGAATGCGTTAATGTGCAATCGTATACACGCATGTGTATATATATATGATATATATATATATATACAAATAGAATTTGATTGCGACACCTTGATAACAGCGACGGAGATGATGTTTCTCTCCTACTAAATTCTGTTTACGTGTGCATATATATACATATACCTTAGAAACACACAATTGCATTTCATGAATATCATATCACATGTTTTTATGTTTTATAATACAAATAAGAAATGGAGAATTGATTAAATCGAAAACATCCATTAATAAAATTCCGTATTCCCTATAAATTTGTAAAGAGCATATCCTAACTATGAGTATTCATAATTAAAAAAACGTTAAGTGGAAAAAAACGAGCGTCGCCCGCATCAGTATTCAGTGCCTTGAGTGCCTTCAAGTTTGGCATCTACATTCATCCTATATCTTGCAATTCTCTTTAATAAAATTTGTTCTTTTTATCTTTCCATAGTAAACTAATAAATGTAGTAACCTAATCTAGTCATTTTAAATCGATCCATTTCAATGCAAAATTAACCGATAATGTTTACGTCGAAAACTTCAAAATTAAATAGTAAGGAAAGGGGTTAAGTCATAAACTATGTGAATGCCGAAAGAGTGGAAACTCACTATTTTTAAGGTGTCCTGGAGCAATTGATTTCACCGCCATCTATCGGATTGCATTCTCCGAAACTCGGAAAACTTTATTATCGTTTTTCTCGGCTTTTACAGGTGCTAGAGAGGTAATCTTTTTTTTATTTGACACAGTTTTTCACGCCCTTTCAGGTGATATATGATACAAAGTTCCAGCCCTCTTAGAAAAAGAATTTATTTTTCGGAATAACTTACTTACTCACAGCAAGCAAAAGAGTAGAGTTTCAGTATTTTCCATTAGTTAAATCGATAGTTTAGACTCTAATTAAAATGCTGAAAGAAACCGCATCTAAATCTGTCAAGAAATAAGCGAGATATTAGAGTTTAAATATATGCCTTTCATTGAGGGGTTATTTCCCGCCAGAGAAAATACAGAAAATTAAAAAAAACTAGATGGCGTTGAAAGCAGTGGCAGCAGAACACCTTGGAAATAGTGAGTTTCCACTCTTTCGGCATTCATATAATTTATGGCTAAAGAGGGTGGATGTATGGCCTGCGGAATACGAAATTTCTATGCTCAACGTTTATATTCTGGCCCTATTCAGAGACTCATATCTTCCTAACGTTTTTTTAATTATGAATACGCATAATTAGAATATGCTCTTTAGAAATTTGTAGGGAATACGGACTTTATTAATGAATATTTTCGATTTAATAAATTCTTTATTTATTATTTGTATTATTGTGTACACGACATGTTAAATTACTTGTTAACGACACTTAGGATACTAAATTTCATTTACCTAAGTGCATCTTATTCCTTATATTTACGATATTCAACTATTTAATTGAAATTTACGGTAATGCAACAATTATGAATACATGTGGACATTATCTTAATGTTACTATTCTATGGCGATTTATTATGAACTGAAACAAAACGAAGGTGCGTAAAGTAATACCTTCCCCTATATATCGTAAGATATACAAATTATATCATTAAAAGATATATTATATTATAAATTCTAACGGAAATATCTTACGTCGCTGAATGTAAACTACCTTAATTTACCTCTAGCATGATTTGACGTTTCGCGTTAACTCTGAGTTTTGAACGTGATCATCAATCCTGGTATTAGCGAACATGGCGCGCGGAAGCAGTGCTGGATTTGATAGACATATTACGATTTTTTCACCTGAGGGGCGGTTGTACCAAGTAGGTAAGGTCTATCGAAGAATTCTACACATAATGTATTTAAGTGCTAATGTTTGCAGGTGTTTTCCATGCTATTGATACAACTCTTAAGCTGTACTTGTATCAGCAAATCATGACATAGCGTGATGTGCAATTTCTTGTATTATAACATATAATTTATGAAATATTTACAGAGTATGCATTTAAAGCGATCAATCAAGGTGGCCTAACGTCGGTTGCTATAAAGGGACTCGATACCGCCGTTTTTGCGACACAGAAAAAAGTACCTGTAAGATAACCTCCATTCTTCCTACTACAATACAATTTATTTAATGCTACTTTTCAATGTTCTCTTATGCTCACTTACTTACTTATATAGTATAAGAATAATATTTAAGATTTAATATTTATGTATAGGACAAATTGCTCGATGCATCTACTGTTACACATATATTTCAACTTACCGAACATATCGGTTGCCTCATGACAGGCATAATAGGTAAGTTGATTTATATACATGAGCCTACATTTCATATATCTCGATAAGAAAGGTAATTACTTCCCAAGAATATGATGAATTTCTACAATGAAAATATATTTTCAATGTGTCAGCCGATAGCAGGTCTCAAGTCCAACGTGCTAGATACGAAGCAGCTCGTTTCAAATATAAATATGATTACGAAATTCCCGTGGATACATTATGTAGACGTGTTGCTGATATTAGCCAAGTATACACACAAAATGCTGAGATGAGACCTCTTGGATGTTCTATGATGCTTATTGCGTATGACAAAGAGAAAGGGCCGTGCGTTTATAAAGCTGATCCTGCCGGATACTTTTGCGGTTATAGAGCTGTTTCTGTTGGTTCTAAACAAACGGAAGCTAATTCTTATCTTGAAAAGAAATTGAAGAAGAAGCAAAACTATGATCATGATGAAACTGTACAATTAGCTATTACATGTTTATCTACAGTCTTATCTGTGGATTTCAAACCAACAGAAATAGAGGTTGGCGTGGTATCAAAGGATAATCCGAAATTTCGGTAATTACAATGAAAATTTTAGTACAACTTTGATAATAAAGAATGCATACATGTTTATGTAATGATTTTGTTGCAGCACTTTGACAGAACAAGAAATTGATAAGCATCTTACTGCAATTGCAGAGAAGGATTGATAACCTAATGTATAATTCAATATAAATAAATCTAATGCTCTGCTTAATATACTTTTTTACTTTATACTGAGCAACAAAGGGAAACTGTTTCATAGCATTATGCGATCATCTTTGTTGATGTGTGAATAAATTAAAAGTTTGTGTCTTAACTTAGAAAATTTATTCTCCATACATTGTTATTATTATTACATACAGTAACTTATCAAAATAGTAAACTTGGCCTTAAGATATTATTTTCCTGATGCCGTTGCCAATGGGTTTCTTAATACCAAGATCACAGAATCTCCACGTAAAAACATTTTAGAGATAAACCTGTCTTTATTCACTGGTTTTGCCTAAACAAACGAGAATGTTACAGATAAAATAATGTTAATTGATAAAATATTAATTTAATTTTGACTTAAAAAAAACATCTTACTTTCTTTTTCCCTTTTCCTGTACGTGGGAGTTCAGTCCACATTTCTTTCACATTTTCCAAGACCATATTGCAGTGTCTGTCGAATGCCTTTACCCTCCCCAATAATTTCTTGTTATTTCTGCAATTGATTAATACTTGAGTATTATTTTTAACGGATTGTGTTAATACAGAAAGTGGCCCAGTATTAAACTCTTCCTCCTCCCTCTTTGCTAACTCTTCTGGAGTCATTTCCGACTTTGGTTTAGTTAAAGAAGACCTGCAATAAAAATTATAAAATTTATCCGAATTTAAATATCATTTATAAATGTACGATTTCAAAGTCTTCGAAGAAAAAACAATTTGCTATTAGTGATGAAATACGTTATTTCTTGGAGAAATTTTGAGGTTATGTTTACACATTCAAACAAAGATAAAATTGCAATAAAAGAAAATATGGTTTATATGCTTACATTTTGAAATTATTTTTTTTGTGGAATAAGAATTTCACAACAAGTCTTTCTTATGCAGTTAATATTGTCTTGTTATACGGATTTCACTTTAAAATAAGTACAACGTTTAGAAGCGTTACTTTTCGACTATAAACTTGCCGCATGCATGTATATATATATGTCTATATATTTGCGTGTATGTAGTGATTTCACACAATAGGTTATGTTTGTTAGTTTTAATTATTAATATAACATTAATTATATTGTTATTCACGTGTCCTTTTATACATTTCAGATAAGAATTTGTTAAAGACAAGAGGACGATAATTTGAAATTGCTGCGAATGCGAAGAAATTTAAAAATTTTAATTGAACAATAATGAAAACTTCTCGTCAGAAAAAAGCCAAAAGAACTTTGGAATTTTTTATTAATAATTATAAATTTTGGCAACCGTTTCAAATTCTTATCGATGGAACGTTTGCATTCGCTGCATTAGAGGTTTGTAAGCTTTTAAATTCATTGGCATTGTTAGATGTTATTGTTCATTTAATTTTTGTTTTATTAAACTTCTTCTTCGAATAAATCTACAGTTAATTATTTGTTGTTTTCAGAATAAATTTAATATACACGATCAGTTGACAAAGTACTTTCAATCTGATATAAAGTTATTGACTACACCATGTATCATCTCTGAAACTGAGAAACTTGGGTCTTTCTCAAAAACAGTTACTGCTGCGATGCAAATAGTAAAGCAATATGTTTTGCATAAATGTGGACATGAGAAAAATCCAATAACTGGCGCAAAATGTTTGCGATCAATGATTGGAAAGAATAATGCTTCTAGGTACTGATGCATACACTTTTAATTAGTTTCATCATTGCTTACATGAAGATTTCTAAATCGTTTCACATTTCTTCAATTCTTTCAGAAAATGAGTAAATTTGTTTGAAACTTGTTTAACGATTTTAATTCGTAAAGTAGGACCCCATATAACTTTTAGCTGTGATATAAAATTTGCACTTCGTTCTCGTAACGCAATCGAAAAAGAGTCGATCAAATTTGAATGAAAACTGCAAGATTATTCTATTCTGCATTTTTGAATTAAGAAAAAACTTCTCCCGCGGTATATAGGGCCCTACTATATACGTTAATATAAATACCTGAATATTTAATACTAATCATATAATGTGTAAAAAAATGTTATATAAAATAGTAATGTTTCTTCGTCTGTAAATGACAAAGAATTGTTTTGTAATATGGATGCTTTACGTTTTATTAGATATTTCATAGCTACTCAAGATCGAGGGCTTCAGGATATAATGAGAAAAATTCCGGGTGTTCCATTGATATACTTACATGGGAAAGCACCGACTTTGGAATCTCCTTCACAGGCGAGTCGTGAATATGCTGAAAATACGAGAAAAACGTTGGGAATGAGTACATGGGAAAAGGAAAATATTAAGGTGTTAAAGAAAGCAGCTGGTTTGGCAGAAGATGTTCAACAAAAAGTAAGGAAAAAGAAGAAGAAAAGTGGCCCAAATCCACTTAGCTGTTTGAAGAAGAAGAAGAAATCGCAAGCTGGAAGTTCGACGAGTACAATAGACAAGAAGTCTAGCAAAGTTAGAAAGAGAAAGAAAATAAAAATAGCTGGCCACGTTAAGGAAGAATTAATATCTGAATTCAAAAACAAACATTCGATTAATGATCTCAAAACTCAAAAAACATCGTAAGACGACTGTACCTAAATGCAAATCTACAAATAAACTAAGTATCAAGATTAATCGATTAATAAAGTAAATCTCTTATTTATTTATAATACAAATATTTTAATTTCTTTTTATAAGAACAGAGTAATTCCTTAATTTTAATTATTCCAAGTTGGAACGTACGTATTTCTCATCACTCTCACAGAAAATGCATGTATGAACTGTTTAAGGGAATATTTCATGAAGATCGATTATGGACAGGTATATAAGTATAAACGTGATTGCAATCTACGTACATAAAATACTACATCTTAATATTTTCCTTATATTTGATGGAGAACACATTGAAAGTTCTAGCTTTAATGGAAGAAACTTCTGTTAATATCTTCTTTGTACTTTCTTTATATTAAGGAATTTTTTACAACGGCGATGTTAACGCGATGGAATATCGAAAGTTTCTTAATAGTTTGCTAGAAATAATTTCTCATTGGTATTCTTTTATGTTATGAAAATATTACCATTAATTACATTTAACAACAGTAAGAAAAATAAGTGGACTCGTTAAGTAAGATGTACAGTATCCCTTGGATATGTTACATTCGTACTACAATATTAAAACATACAATGAACACTGTGTAAATCTGGAGTTAGGAACTTCCACGTGTAGAAAATATGCAAAATCACAAAGATTAATCTACTACAAATGTATATAAACATCACATTATTTAATTGTTTTTCAGAAGATTGTTATAATACATCACGTATCTACAGGATGTACGTTTCACATGGCATATACATATGTATATATATATATTTTCTTTTATGTGAAAATGTGATTAGCAAATAGCTGTTAAAAATAACATTTTGTTGATATTAATATACATTTTATAAAATTTGACATACGATTGAATAATTTTGAAATTTTTATTTTCTTCTATAGAAAGAAATAGAGAAATCTTATCATTACATTACAGTAGCGATTGTGGAAGAGAAAAATAACTGATAGCAAGAAAATAATATAACAAAGGATAAAAATATTTTGTAGTGTACTTAGTACTAAAAAAAAAAAGAAAAATGAAAAATGAAACAAGCATAAAGAATCTCTCTTAAAGGAGTCGTTAAAGCTTATAAATTAAAATTCTAAATAAGAATTTTGGTTCTACTTCATTCCTACATATATAATACAGGTTTAATACAACATATGTCATGAAATGCTTTGTCAGTATATTAAATACAATCTCAACAGTTTGGGAATTATTATCAAATTGATCACTAACAGTTTTAGTGAAGTTCCAGGAATTATTACAAGTGAATGAGAATTTTTATTAGTCGCCCGTATTTTGTTATCTTTCATATTTAACCTGCCTTTACGTTCTTCCATAATATTGCGTAGAATCCATAAAATCTTTTTCTTTAAACGTTACATAAATTTATTGTGAACAACTTTCAAACGTCATTTACTTAATGCATGTCCGTTGCACGTGTTAAACTAAGGAAGTAATATTTAGGGAAGTAGATGAAGCTATAAATGATGAATTCGTACATTATTTCTTTCACATTTCGTATGCATTACTGCCAGTCTTAAATGCGACAATCGCAGATATATTGCTTTTGAGCCAACTTTAAATAAAACGTATAAAACCTTGTATCTTATATCGGCTCTTTGTAATCCAATCATATTCGACATCAAGGATGTTGACTGAGAAGTGCACGGGCAGCCATCGCCAGCATTTTCATACGTCGAGCTGACTTATGATTTGGATTAGCCGTGACAAAAGCAGCTAACTGATTTTGTAAAGTTATTAGCACGGTGCTCATGTGTTCTCGTGTCACGGGATCATTGGCATCCAAGTTTAATATCGCTTCTTCTAGCCACCTATAGAAACATTTCGTTGCTTAATAACCCGTGAGAAAGAAGTACATAACAAATTCAATACATTTTTTTCTCTTATTGATCAAAGCAAAGGGAATTAAATTTAAATTTACTAATTAACCCTTTGCACTCGGAGCCATTCCTGACGTCATTTGTCAGCAACCCGGCGGTACTTTACGATTTTCTGCCTTCTGCCATTTCAATGGAAAACTTCCGAGAAACATGCATTTCTTAAAATGTTCCGTAATCACTAATAAACTCGAATGTCCACTCAGACGGGACATCCGAGTGCAAAGGGTTAACATTTTGTTCCTTTAGTCATTATAGCTATGTAGATACTATTTTGTCGTACTCTGAAAGTTATTTTTACAGAATAATAACAAAAAGTCGATTTAACATTTAAGCTTATTGGATACAGAAGAAAGGAATATTTTTCCACATGTAATATTTTCATCTTACCTATGTTTAAGTTCTGTACGATGCCCTAAGTCAGCGGAAAGTTGCTGTACAAGTGAAAGAATTACAGGTTGCTGAAGAATACACTTTGCACCTTGACCTTGCGGCCCTACAGGACAGGAGAACACCCTCGAAGGCTCCGTTCTCTCACAAACTAATACTACTAAACTCAAGTCACTTGCACTTAAGGCTTGCTGAAAAGCTGCATTTAACTGTCCCCTTTGAAGGAGAGACATAACACGAGCCTGAGCATCAGCAATTGCAGGTACTGGTACAGCGGCGGGCGTGGTAGCTCTTGAGCTGTAAACGAAATTGTTATCCAACCATATTCTTTGTATTATTAAAAAGCTATAGGTTTTTATTTAGATAAATTGTGTGCCTACCGTGTACCGGTAATTTCAGTTAACTGCAAATTTAAATTATCTCTAATAGAGTTGCGAACTGTACGTATGGTTCCTTCTTGCAACGCCGTTAACCCTTTGGATAATTCGGTTTGCAATTCTTCACGAACTAATGCAGTTAAAACTTTACTTTGTTGCTCGTTGCGTTGTTGATACTGTTTATCTACAACAGCGTCAACATTTTGAAGATCTGTAAGAAGATAAGTATATATTTATATATACGTACAGTCGGAAATAATAATACAATCGATGGTAATTATACAGATGATAGTCCGTCCCACCGATTTCGATGATTTTTTAATATGTTGTCCGCATCATTTTTTTGCCGATATCTCGAAAACTAAAGCCGGGTTACATGTATAGGAAAAAGTTACTTAGAATCATGATTCTGACAATCTAAAACTGACAATATCTAAAAATTATCAAAATCGGTGAGAAGGCCCATCATCTGTATAATTACCCAATCAAAATTTTAATATCGCAAGACTTCTTACATTCACGGGTACCCTTAATAAAGGTGTCTTGCATTTGTCTAAACATCGTCTGACACGCCTTTTCCATACCGGGTAGGAGAACATTTGTAAACGCTTCCTTAAATGCGAGATCTAGCGCGGGTTTTGCTGCATCCTTTGCTGCTAGAGCAAGCGTTTCTTTTATCTGTGTGCTGTTAATCATCTCTGTTAAATTTTGTTTCAATATTTCGTCCATTCCGGCCGCATCTAATCTGAGCTGATGTTTTAATGGTTCGACTGCAGCCTCGACAATATGAGGTAACGTAGTTTCAATTTTATCTTTGATCGTTGTTTCGATCGTATTAAGAAAATCGTGTTGACGGCTCATCTGTCCGTACAATGTTTGCTCTAAAGTCGCAGTTTGCTGTTGCGATGCTCTAGCCAAAGCGGATTCCACTCTCTTTGAAATCGGCGTTTCTTGTCTCAGTCTAGTTATTTCTGTACGCAATTCTCGCAGTTCTTCGCGTTGATCCTGAATTATTTCTAAGATAGATACTAACTTATTCGCTAAGTCGAGTATATTTAATTTATTTGCAGCTAGGCAAGATTCGTCCGCATCGCCTATAGAATGTGTCGCCGATAGTGGTTCGTCCTTTATCTTTTTCCTTTGCACCGAATTATCATTGTCATTCAAATATCCTTCCGATTCTTGCATCGCATGCCTACTCACATCTTTCAATAACGTTATTGGGATATTAGGCCAATTTTCATCGACAGTATTATTGGATTCAGGATTATTTTCAGTCTCAGGTTCGTCATCTGGCTTACTTAGGGAGAAGATTTCTCTCACTTCCCTAGATGGACTACTACTACTACTAGCAGGAGCTCGTTCTTCTAATTCGCTTGTAGCAAGAGGTGGATCAGATGCATTTAAAGCCTGTACAGCTTGAGCGAGGGAAGGACTAGCAGATAGCACTTTCCCTAATTCCGGACTACCAGGATTAGAATCTAACTCATTGTTTTCTTTTTTGGCAGGTGAACTAAATGCGTCCGGTGTCATTAGATTTAAGCCAGCGTTATGATTCGTCACCGCTTCGATCGTAGCAGATAACGAGCGATCTTCTTTGCAATTTTCTCCTGAAATCCCATTGTGATTTACAGTTCCCATGTCCGGTAAATCTTCGGAATAGTCCAATGAATCATGAGTCAGTGTGTCCATGAGGCAATTACCACTCACTTGTGAAGCAGGCTTAAAAGCAATGTGACACTCTTGCAGGGACTTTGGTTGGACTAGATACATTCGGATAACGAGCTGATCGTCGGTCTCTTCCTCGCATGGGCATAAATCTTCTAACGATTCACCCGTGGGACGTACTTTTCGTTGCCCAGCATCGACAATTCCAAAGCTCAGTATCGGATATGGCAGAAGGAACTCTGATATTGTACTTACAGATGCTAACACTTCTCCATTGTCTTTCGTAAGACTTAATATATACAGGACTTTATTGTATATGTCAGATAGTAAAAGATAGCCTGCACTAAAATCTAAGCCTGCTTTTAATACTAGCATGTCGCCGGTAGAAGGTGTCGGAGCAAATTTGATAGTCTGTAAACAAGTCCATGACTCGCAAGACCATACTTTTAATTCTGTGTTATTGTCACACCCGGTCACTGCAAATTTCCAAAATTGAACGCTAGAAAATGAAGAATATTTCACGTTGTAATTTTCTTAAGTAATTGTTAAGAAGTCGGAATCATGATTAGAATTACTTACTTAGGCTGGTAAGTTTTATGATCATCTAGAAAAAATAGACATGAAATAGGTCGTTCGTCGTGCGGTTTCCACCGATACAAGCAATGCGGTTTAGATTCCCTACAATGAGTAATATCATACAAACAAATTTGGAAGAATTTTATTTCCCCATCGAGGCTGGCCACGGCTAAAGCTGTGCCGTCGGGACTAAAAGTTGCTTCGGTGATTGTATCAGAACGTTGGTCAACATCCAAAAAGCATCCACTTTCTTTCACAGCCGGACTAGTTGCCTATCATTTAGTGAAAGAGTTGGACACTTTGTTCGTTGTATATGGATTTTATAATCTGTAAATAAAGTACAAATTCACCTCTATAGTTTGGAATCTTGATGCAGCAGTAGCAACTGACCACAACTCCGCTTTGGAACCACGTATTAAAACTAGGAGTTTGGAAACTTCATCTCCATCGGATGGCACATCCTCGGGAATGTATGGGCACCAAATTACTCTATGCCTAGTCGAAGGTACGTCACTTGCATTTACTTGTAATATTAAATTACACAATAGTTCAGACTCCGTCGATTCGATAGCATTTATAAAAAGATTTCCCACGCAATCGACGCAAGCAAGAATTGCATGCGAGACATGGGCAAAGGCTACATCTTGTATCATACCCCTCATTCCTCTTATTAGAACCCTTTGCTCTGGTTCCTTACATACCACTCTTACCATACCTTCCCCTGTAGTAACTGAAAAATTCGATTTCTCTCAATTATAACGAAACAAATAATTTCACAGATGTATTGTATAATACAGACATATTACGTAACTTTCATTGGCTCAAATAAAATTACCTTTTATTCCATAAGCTAAATATTTTCCAGACATATGAACTGCTAACAATTGACCAGGGTAAAACTGATGTTCCCATGTAAAGTCAACAATATTTTTTAATTTCACCTTGGAACTACCATGATCGTGGCCTCCGGATGAAGGTATAACAGTAACGTCATTGCTATATAATTCAATTGAATGTTGATCTTCTTGCCCATTGAATTCTCTGTTTAAACAACGTACATCTTATACATCTTTTAGAAGGTACTACGACTAACGTTATGTGTAAAGTATATTACACATATATCAAAACAAAAAATATAACAATCTTCTAACATACACTTCTTTACGTATTCTACTGCGTAAAAACAAGAAAGCGAAATTTCGATTCAATGAAGGTTAGAAATTGTAAAAGAATTATATCGTGATAGCGAAATAATTGAACGAAAGTATCGGATTATATGTGAAACACAGTGACTTCTTCACTGCGCGCTTACACTGTTTGTGGAAAATGGAGGTGCCTCAGGTTATCCTCTCCTGTTTTGATCATTTTGTCTGGTACTCAAGGGTGTACTAAAAAGTAAGTATAGTTAATAGTATTCATCGATAAGTGAGCCGGATTTTCGACGATTCTAACCCCAGCCGGTGGCACGCCTGATAACGATACCTTATCGGCAACTCTCACCTTTCGTGCATATATCTGCCGGATTGCAAGAGCGTTTTTCGATGAGGCGATATGTCGTACGATAAACTATGCTTATATTACTTTTTATTTTGTATTAACACATAACGTTTTTCGTGTATAAAATTCGTTGAAACAACAGCGAAATGTCAGGCAGCCGTCAGCCACTTGTCAGAAAAACAGACCGGAAGTGCACCGACGCTATTTTGATATGCTCTCGCCCCGTGGCGCTTCCGGCGTTAATGAAATTCGCAAGAACCTTGATTGCAATTACTGTTATGCGAGTTTTCACTCTTAATCGCAAGTAATACTTGGAGGAGAATCATTTTTAGCCTACTTTTGAAACTTCAATGACCTTCTACGATGCGTATTTTTCTTTTATTTAAATATACATTTAACAGCACCGTTCTTGCTTTGAATAACAAATTCATGTAAATATTGAATTTATCTATAATGCAAAAATGCCTTTCGTAAGTTACGTAATGCTCTAATTATAATGTTATTATAATGTTTACTTAAAAAAACGAATCTATGAGAATATTAATAAAATCTAATCATCTTTGGGAATTCTTAATCACAGATAATATATTATAATTTTTAATTTGGTCTGATTTACCGATTTCTTAGATTCATTTGTATCCTGTTATTATTGATTTAATTGAAACACTGGTATATCGAAGTAATAAAACATCGGATGCAATAAAAAGATAGAATGAAATCGTACAAATTCATTTTTACTTATTAAATTTGCTTGCTAACTATCGATATCTTAGTAGTGTATCTTTTTTCATCGGGACATCTGTCGATAAATTTTCAGTTCAAGGGGAAACTAGAAGCGAATGATTCACGATAATTTACACTTTATTTCTTAATTTATATTACACTATAGACAGGCTTTTCTTCGCGTAAGTGTCTAATCTTTTGGAAAATGGCAGTAGTGCTCAAACATACGCAGACCCAAGAAAGGTGGCAGTAAATTCAACTAATGTCAGATATTTGTAAATAGCGCTTAACCACTATAAATCCGTGGATTTCGTGTACTAAAAACCATTCTGCTGTACATTCAAGCTCGTTTAAAACCTTTTCAATCCGATTTCATGAAATTGTTCTATCGATTAAAATTAATTTCTTTACAAGAACAGACGTAACGGCGCCGCTACGACGAGACGACGGGGGTGGAATTATTTTTGAACGAAGTTATGAGAACAAATAACCCTTTCTTTGCAGAAATCACATTAAATAGAAGCTTCATTAAATTACCAGTTTCATACGAAATTGTAAAAATAATTTCGATGGAAAAATTCGGCTCGATAAATTGAAATTTTACGCAAATTTTATATTACCTAAAAAAAATTGCATCTGATATGAATATTAAATTAAATTCTTATTAATGGTGAATAAATAAATATGCGTTGCAATGCACTAAGATTTATAATTTTTAATATTCAAATATCTCTAATAAATAATTTTTAATAGATGTCGTTGAATTAAATAAAGGTAAATAAAATAAAATGTAAATTAAAGGTACAGAACTTAGCAAATTATTTACTTTTTCGTTTTAATGAATAGGTATTCAAATTATCATTTTGTTGTCCGTAAAAATAATTGCAAACTGATACCTGAGTATGTGCAACGAAAGGGTTAATCATATCTTAATGTATCTACGAGGCATTACTCTTGTAAATACTTTTACCCGAATACTTATATTACAATTATTAAATATTTCATATGCGATAAAAATTATTCGGACATAGCATCGGAATGAGAAAATTTCGCTAATAGAATCCGTTCGGGAATTATTTCAAGAAAGGGCCCGAAAGGG
Source organism: Cerceris ruficornis (assembly GCA_963989415.1). NCBI lineage: Eukaryota > Metazoa > Arthropoda > Insecta > Hymenoptera > Crabronidae > Cerceris > Cerceris ruficornis. The sequence continues at coordinate 9,052,364 of OZ022526.1, forward strand.
CTGAAGCTTGAATTAAATGGCATAAAATTGTGCTAATAATATGAACTTTGATCTTACATTGTCCTTACGATAAATTCTGCGTAGAGCGAAAAGTATTAAAACTAGAATACTATTAAAACGAACTTACGTTCTCTTCAAACTTGCAATTGTTTCTCGCAAGACTATAAAAATAATGTACAAATATATTACGCTATTTAACGTAACATACTTTTACATTGAAATATAACAATGTTATAAACAATTTCCTTCTTCTATTTCTGAGATAACAATATCTTTTTTAATTTGTCAATCAGAAGCTGTGCTTAATAGACAAATTAAAACGATAAAATGAATTACTATCAATATGTAGTATTTAGGAAAAATTTGTTAATATTAATTATGAAGAATAAGTGAAAATTTTAGTCGAATGTTTGCAATAAAAAAGTTCCATCGTGAAGTCTGATCTGCGGAAAAGAATTTTCACAAGTCAATTATCCGTAATGTGATATTATCGAGGAAACGTTAAAATCCTTATTAATTATTGTGCAAAAGAACTTTTCCATAGAATCGAAGAGGTAATGGATAATTAATCGTATCGCAAAATTGAAGGAATTTTTTGTAAACGGAGAATATGATGGTGCTATTTCATTTTTATTCCATTGTCTTTTCATTCATACTTTGCACTTGCACAGCACCTCGTGCCAAAAGGATTCATTTGGTCCTATGGCAATTCTCGTCGTATCTATGGGAATTTCTCGATACATTAATTACGAAGCATTAAATACGTACCACTTTTCCGTACGGACTGATTTCTCTAAACCCATAACACACCATTTCATTTTAGCGCGAGTGTCTTTATATTTCTTTTAGATGATAATCATTATTCCAAAGATTTTTCTCTTTTAAATTATTCATAAAAACATTGCTTTGGAATAGTGAAGAAGGAATAAAACGGAGCAGAGAAAAGTATGAATTTTTTATAGCAAACAAAATAGAAGTAACGAATGTTATTAAAAATTCAAAGCTCGGCATTTCGATACTTTTAACACGTTGAAAGCCATCCATATTTCGCTAGTTTTATCATTTTTAGTCAACTAAATATTTTTTTATTAACACTCTGAATGCCACCGGTATTTCGCTAGTTTCTTCATTTCTACCGAAGTGAAACTTTTTCTATTAAAATCACATCTTTAAAGTTCAGGAACTTTAAAGACACAAAGAGATATACGGACAGCAGGACTTTAACTTTTGAACGGCAATATTTAAATACTTAATGTATTAGAAAATTCATAAATATTACAATTTAAATGTCATATGAAATTATAAAGCAGAAACTTCAAAGACACAGATGGATATATATTCAGCAGAACTTTATCTTTTTAACGCCAATATTTAAATATTAAATATATTACAAAATTTGGAAATATTGCAATTTAAATGTCATATGAAATTGCATTGAATTCAATGGCGCCGGTCACCGGTGACCCCCATGGCATTCAACGTGTTAAAAATCACATCTTTATAAATCATAGAATTTAATGGAATTTAATAAATAAAAACACGAAGGCTTAAACAATCGGAAAAATAAAGACACCCATAGCACGGAAGACATATAACATTGCGCTCAATTTTGAAAAACTTCTCCATCATCATTCCGAACGGATCGTCGTTTATTTTCTTCTTCGTACCACCGTGCATGGGACTAATGTATGTACTTCTGGGTTTTACCTTTTACATCGTAATGTTACACAACGACAAGCACACTGAGACACTGCGCCAATCCAATAGAAAAACAATATTTGTAATTATTGTGCCGATAGTTATTCACAGATTCGCGACTAAGGGAACGCGATGCCCGTCGATTTATTATTATAATTTCATTTTTATTTATTATCGTCTCAATTGCTCGACGTCATCCTTCGCTTTCCCCCGTTCGCATTTCGATTTTCATGAGTTAACGACTTAAAGATTAAAACCTTATCAGTTGTATCGTTATACGTAAGCGTAATATTTCAATTCGTCTAACGAGAGCAACTAGTCGATGGTAATAATCACTAATGAGACATGTATGTGCGATTTGATGATTGTACACAGGGATGGGGGAGGAGGGGGAAGGATTTCGTTAATTATCATGGGATTGTAAATTTACATACGGTGATCTTCTCGTTCCATGATGGGGAATATGTAATGTGACATATTCGTCGTAATTAGGACTCGAACGAACGCGCTAGCGTAATAATTACAACTGCAAATGTTTCTCAATGTTTCTCGTTTTTTATTCGGTTTAATAATATTCTTCAATGATCGAGAATGCTCTTCTGTAATGTGATCGTTTGGAATCCTGTTGTGCGCTTCGTAATTATTATTCCGACGATACAATTCAATGGAGGTATAATGAAAAATAACACGGAGATTTGCTACTTTACTAATTATACAAATACAGCAGTACGTATTATTTATTCCCTGCTGCAAGAGAAGTAACTAATACGCTGATAATGCATGGAGAAAATTCGTTGAAGTGCCGTCGAAGAAAATTGGCACTAAGCGATACTCTTCTTTTTCTTCGGCTTTAACACTAGAACTACCGGCGGTAAATCTATCATATTTCAAAATATTAAATAAATACTTTGGAAAAGGAGGAATCAAGAGGCGGGAAAAGCTACTCGATTCGGTGATTTATGTTTTTTAAGATGGACATAGAATATTTATTCTAAGACTCTTCTATAAACCTGGAGAATTTTTGGAAAGAAGTGTATACCAGTCATTTTGACTGGTTTGGTAGTTCTAGTGTTAATTAATATAATGATTTCGCCTCGGACAGAGATTCTTTTAACCCCCAGGGGCCTGGGAATATCCCAGGTACGGGTTTGGCGAACCCGGGGTACCCGAGCCCATATGTCAACCAATGCTATTGGTAGTAGCAGTTTTAGTTTCAGCCTAACTGAAATAATTAACTTTTACCTCGAACAATTTTTATTTAATATTCAAATTAATATTCACACCTTAATGTTTCGTTAATTTTGCAATTTGCCTGTTCATTGCTCTTTGCAGAATTCAGGAGATTTTAAAGAAAATTAGAACCAAGTATTACTCCTTTTTTCGGCTTCAATTACTACGATAATTGGGCTTAGAACAGTGGCCTAAGAAAATTCTAGGTATAGTCCGACAACCGAAAGATGGCTAGGGAGCGGCGGAGCCTCTCATTTTCAACTGCCTATTCCCGCCACTTCGTTTTTCGAATCTCCAAACCCAGCCTCCGAAAGTAAACGACTATGCGGAGTGTTTACTTTAGGAGACTGGGTTTGAGAATTCAAAAAACGAATTGGCGGGAATAGGCATTTGAAAACGAGAGGTTCCGATGCTCCCTAGCCATCTTTCAGTTGTCGGGCTATACGGGTTTGGCGAACCCGGCAGCAGTCTTAATTCGCAAGTCTTAATTTCAGCCTAACTGAAATAATTAGCTTTTGCCTGAAATAATTTCGATTTAATATTCAAGCTAATATTTGCAGCATAATGTTTTGTTATTTGCCTCTTTATGCCTTTTTCTTGGTACCATTCACGAGATAAAAAGGAAAAATGGCACCTTACTAAAAAATGGTTGCCGATCCCTGCTTTACGATCTATTCTTTTAGGTGGGTTCCGTACCACCGAGGCTATGTTATATTAAATGATAATTTAGGAAAAAATTCTCAGAGTTGATGGAGGAGAATTTGATCTCTGATCGACTACTTGTAAATCGTTTTTTCCGATAACATCAATTACTATAACGAAATGTAGATAAAAATACAAAATTCTATTCGATAAAATAGGAAACAAACTACGAAGAATATATTAAAACTTAACAAAATGTTAAAGTCAATAAAATCTTTTTAATTGCAACTCAATTTTTTAAAATTCTATCAACTCTAATATATAACTTTGGTTTTATGAACTTTGCGAAGTTTAACGTTAATAAAATTCTAAAGAAACAAACGCTAATAAATGCATTTATTAGATAAGACAAATGTAGTCTCCCGTTAGATTCCTTCTACGGTAATTCATCTTGAATTTTCTCCACGCAATAAGTTTCAGCATACAATTGAAACATCACATAAAGGCTAATACGCCATTGTTTGCTCGAGGAGAAGAAAAAAGTTAACAAGATCATTTCGTACATCGTTAATGGAATTTCGACAATGAGATGGTCCCTGCGGGATGTTAATCGGTGTTTCATTCCTTTATTAATACTTCATGTATAAAAGCATGAGACGTGTCTGTAAATGTGCCACCAGATACACATAATGTTCGTACTTCGTGAATTCGCATTGACTTTCGTATTATGCAAAAAATCAGCCTAACGAATTAGTCGAGGCAAACTACTCGCAGTAACGCTAGAGAGATTCTTTCGAAATACATTTCGTTATTATCGATTTCGACTAGACGATTAAAAATGTTTGCTGATGATTTAAAAATGACAAAGAAGTGCCCATAGATTACGGAAATAAAGTGGACGTGCATCGATGAAATTAAAAATGAGAAGTAAAGGGAAATACTATTAAAACCTTACCACCGGACGGAAATTTGTAAGATGTCTTCAAAATTGTATTGAAAGGTTCACGTAATTTTTGAATAATCAAACTGTACTTTTATATCATTCGATGGCTGATTATAGTTTACGTAATATGGAAAAATGCAAAGTAACCTTTTTGCAGTAACGAAGAAATGCACGGTGAGAAAATACAGATGGTGATTTTCGGGATGAAATCATGTGAATTTGAAATCCGTTTGAAAGTCATTTAACAACGAGGATACGCGATCGTCGAAAGTACAACGCATAATCTTCATATACTTTTCGCGTTATCAATACAAAGGGACAGACACGAAACAACTAAACGTTACGAAGTGCTTCGTAAATGCACTTTTCCTGCTGATATGCTTACGATATATTGCTCTGACTCTTAAGCCGTCAAATAAATAAATAAATAAATATACAACGGTGAAATAAATAAATAAATAAGTAAATCACGATTTTATGCCTAAGCATTTACGACTAAGCTTCGGTACAAAAATCCTAACGTTAATAGAGGAAAGTATAAGATCTTTGATCGTTGGACGGAGTCGTGCAAAAAAGAAGAGAGACCTGAAACCACACGCGCGAAGTTTCAGGGACTTTTGCATCGTGAAAGTAAATGGCATTGATGCAATTCAAGGGTAAATCGATGAGCTATACCGTCGAGAGTTTAGAATTATTTTAAATCATAACTATATCCATTGTGTCATAAATGAAATTCAACATCGAAGTTATTCCAAGTACTTATTAATAAAAGAAGAAAATATTCTATTCTAAATCTCAAGTCGTCGATTTATCCTCGATTTACCTCATCACCGTTCTAACTCGGACGAAACAGAAAACGTCATACTTCTACCGTGTTACACCGGAAGAAAGGAACAATTAAAATTAATTATATCAGCTAGCTAACATCAGCTACAAGATTATTCTCTTTTGCATGATACCGTACAATACATCGTGTCGGTACGCACAATTGCGACAGTACTGATGCTAATCGACTTGTACAACTTCGACGAAAAGGAAAACGACACTTTAGACACCAGTGTGACTTTTAACTCGCCTCGGCACACCCGGCTAGATATCCGCTGTTTTATCGCAAAAAAAGGGTCCTTGCGTGTAACTAATTGCAAGTTCCTTCTTTGCACCAGCATCTAACGTGTCAGATTCAATTTCCTTTGCTGTACGAAGCGGTAGACTCAAGTCGCAGTTCCGGAAGTACATACCGAAAGTATCGAACGGCGTTTCTCGAAGACGGAATCTAGTAAAATCTCCCGTCAGAACCTGACGGCATCTAAGACGAGCCGTACGTTCGATCTGAGCCTACCACCGAGCCTAAATCTATGACGAACGATACGTTTTTTTTTGTTATTTTCAAAAATACTGTACACAAGAATACCTAAGTCACGTTGAAGCTCGTTCATTGCGCCCGAACGAGCGTCGAAGCTGTGAATGCATACGTACGTATGATCGAACTGATACGCTTCCGTTCATCGCCTTAATTAAGAGAGGATATAACGCGAGGGACGATGGCAAGACTAGATTGAGAGATAGGGTACTGCGTTACGTTCGATTCTCATTGTTTTCTTCGGTTTTTTCCTTTTTCTTTTGGCGTGGAAGAGAGTGAGGGAGATAGATAAAGAGGAAGCTGGAGTTCACCTCTTTAGGAAACGGAAGAGGCCCCGACCCTTTTCCGGCGGTGGTGCCATCAGCATCGGTACTTGATTTTTATGCGTTATGTGAATCTGTAACACGCAAGAAATCGACTTATCTAGCGGACTGGGTCAGGTCTGGGCTTTATGAGATTTTTCTATCAATCGAGAGTTGCTGTATAGATTAAATTTTGAGGGTATTTTCGAGTATTCGTTTACATTATCCTCTAGAATTTTTCTGATAACGTTTATGCGCTTAAAAATGATAACGAGAAGATTTCTGGGAAAATAGGCAATTTTATTCCAATTTAAAACTTGTTGAAATCCTAAGATTTACAGTGAAACGTAGTAATTTGATATCTTAAAAAGTTTGTGGACTAAATTTGACTTCTGTTCGATTTTAATTAAAGTAGAACGCACGAGGACACATTCTATTGCGTTTTTGCAGGATGTATTACTTAACTTTGTACCAGGATAGTATAATAATACACTTTGACCTCCACGAAACTGTGGAACTTTTGTAAGCCTCCGAATTGTGCGACGCAAGGGACATTTTTGATAGTACAATTAAGTGATACACCTTGTATACTACTCGGATATGAATATTGAACAATTGAAAATTTTTATTCCGTTTTTGAATTTATTTTATATATTATTTAAATTGGACATTCATGATGTGCACTCACCGTGCATGGGCCCTGCATCCATGGTTCGCCGTCGATTTGCATTGGAAATCGTTTGCTCGTGGTGATGGTGACACTGCTGCACTGTGCCAATCTTCTACCGGAATGACGAAGACCTGTCTTAACTTGACCCATGTGCAAACAGTTTTCTAACCCGATCACCTCTATGAGATTGTCTCCAATATCTATAAAGATTTCAATTTTTACCCTTTTTTTTATCTTTCTTCTGAAAGTAGAAATTCCAATCTCCAAAGAATTCGTCGTTATATGTTAACACTAGAACGATTGACGTTAAATTTTTTGTATTTAATACGTGGAATGCCACCGGTATTTCGCTACTTTTACTGTTTCTACTGAAGCGAGAATTTTTCTATTAAAATCGTATCCTTATAGAGCAAAAATGTTAAAGCAAGAAATAGTTGTATACTTGGTAGTACTTTACTTTTTTAATAGCAGCAGTTAAATATTGTATATAGTAGCGAATTCGCCAATTCTTTTCGTTTTAAAGTCGTAAGAAATTTCTATAGTGTAAATATTGACTGAATTAACAAATTCGCAAATATTACAATTTAAAAGTCGCGAAATATCATTGAATTGAATAGCGCCGGTCATCGGTGACCCCGTGGACACGTGGAGTATCTACTGTACTGTTTCTCTATTTTGAAATTTTTTTAAGATGAAGTTGACAACTTTAATGTTGAAAGAAAGAAAATTATCGCTTCTGTAGCAGTTACGTCTTGATTTTCTTCCAGTGTTTTTCACGTAGGGTAAAATGCAATCAGCACATTTTATGAAATGATTTTCTTCAAGGTCGCCTGAAGGTCAGGAAGACATTTTAAAATTAAATGATACATTATTAATGATACATTAGGCTGATGACACGACAAAGTACGAATTTAACGATCCACATAACGTGATCTTGAAATGATTCAAGATTGTTACAGAAAATCGAGCGAAGACCGCTACCAAAGTTTCGAGGGAAGCAAAAAATACTACTGTACTTCTGACGAACTGTGGTTCCTCTTATAAATCTGGAAGCTTGTGGATGACTCAGGGTCGTTAATCATGAAAGATTAATATCTCTTTGCGTTTAATGATCATCGAAGCGACCTACAAAAAAAGGATAGTGGTGCAGCTGCATCCTACCCCTTGTGAAAAAGCACAGAGGAAAATTTTATTCTAATTAATTTAGCTTCAATAATACTCCTTGAAACGTCCTATACTTTCGATTATCAATTACTAATAATTCGCTTAATTGTAAAATTCATAGGGACCATATCATCCCTTACTACGAAGGAGAGGTGCTATGAAAGGGATAGGTTCTGAATGCGACAAATTGCATTGTCAAATGTCAAAATGTGTAAAAGTTATTTCCTTTTTACAGCAAAGCCTGTGTTTATTTATTGGCATAAACTTTGTTGCGGTCTCATCGCAACAAAACAGTAATCCGCGGTTGATTTTTCTTCGGATTAAATAATAAAATTTTCAAAAGTCATGAAAGAGACATTTGCAATTTATTGTGACACTTAACATTTTATTATTCACTGCTAATACTTACGAGTTTAAGTATGTTTTTATCGACAGTCAGTGATCATAATGAGTCAGTGAACATGAGATATTATTACAATTCAATGATATTATTCAATACTATTAGGAATGGGCGTTAAAAAATTTGTCCCTCTTGTAGCATCTCTCCTTTAATTGTAAATGCATCATACTACTATCTTTATATATACCCGCGAATAATTCTTTGGGGAACAATCACGAGAAACGTTCCAATTAAAGAATTACTTGCCTTGTATCGCGGCTGTGAGATCTACGGAATTAAAGCTACTAGTACTGAGTTCCTTGTCAGGTCGTTTTTTTCGTTTGCCAAGGCGATGCCTTGTATGGTGTTCACCCCAGAGATTAGAGCCCCCGTGAGTGAAAGGAATGTTTAACAATGCGACCCCCTGAAGGGAAGGACCGTGAGCCAAATCCAAAGGAGTGCCGTCGCACTGTAATTATTATTCTCACTTTAATCACCAAACAATAAATGACATTAAGCTACTTCGTTGCATCGAAGTAACTATAATCGCACTTGATACAGAGTACGTTTTTCATATTAAATTACCAGAACTTTAGTTAACTCGAATAGCAAGAAAAACTTTATCTCTTTGCGGAGACACTTATTAGTACTTTTATCGTGAAGTTACAAAATCTCTATGAATTTAAATTATCAAACGACGTGCGAAAACAGAGAAGACAGTGATGGGACTGATACCGTATCAATACGTATTGATAATATTCTACAGTAATTAATATACTATTTATTTTTGTACAAAATAATGATTATTTGATATTATTAACAATAGAAGTGCCGAATTTAAATCGATTATATTTAAATATACTAAATAAGTACTTTGGAAAAAGAGGAATCAATTAAGGGAATTTATAAATAAAAATTGAAATCGGCCATTTTAATGGATTTGCTAGTTTTAGTGTTAAATGTGTTAATAACTGCTTATCGATAGCTGTTTGATACTTAGCCGAAAATATCAATTCATTTTTAACATCCTTACGAAAATCTGATAAGGAAGGGAGTCAGTGTAAATTAATATATATCGTAAATTGATACGTATCGATACTTTTCACTAAATATTTTCATATCGAATTGTTCAAACATCATCGACACTATCGGTATCAATCCCATCGCTGAACGAAAATAATTTTATAAATCAGCGAAGAGCTTGAACTCACAATTATCTTGAGATCCTCGTGAAGATTCTTACAACTCGCAGCAAATTGCTCGGTGGTAGCGTATTCGAAGTACCAGAGCTTATTTTTCATTCTACTGTTGAATTTCTCGGGATTCTTTTCCCTCTCCATGTGGAATTTCACGCAAATCGCCGCGTCGACGCCCACAGAGAAGTAATTATTTATGATATTGTACGGTATACTATCTTGATTCGGTTTCTTCTCATCTTTCTGATCTTGCACTTCGATTTGCCATCGGTCCATCATTACTGGCGTTGCTTTCTCTATTTTCTATAAATCACGTTAGCATTTCAAGTCTCTACGTTTCCGAGTGAATTAAACAACAGAGAAACACTTTTGAAAAAAAAGTCTTAGCGAATTTAGATATTCGTTTATTGGAAAATTAAATATTTACATTACTCATTCGCGTATTAGGCACAGCGAAGAGAAATGTCGTTTTCGTTTTACAATGCGATAAAATTTATTTTCTATAAATTGCGTTAGCTTTTCAAGTTTCTACGTTTCCGAGTGAATTAAACAACAGAGGAGCACTTTTGAAAAAAAAACTTAGCGAATTTAGATATTCTCTTATTGGAAAATTAAATATTTATATTAATAATTAATCTATTAGGCAAAGCGAAGAGAAATGTCGTTTTCGTTTTACAATGCGATAAAATTTATTTTCTATAAATTGCGTTAGCTTTACAAGTCTCTACGTTTCCGATTGAAACAACAGAGGAACACTTTTGAAAAAAAAGTCTTAGCTTTAGATATTCTTTTATTGGAAAATTAAATATTTACATTAATAATTAATCTATTAGCCAAAGCGAAGAGAAATGTCGTTTTTTGTTTTAAAATACGATGAAATTTATTAACAAAAAAAATAAATAATATTTGTTCCTTCTAATTGTGCAAAGTATACCTCGGCAGTGATAGATTGACCCGGATTTAATAATTCTTAGTGAATCACAGTCGAAATATCCTTTCAGATACATAAAAAAGAAATTTCTTTTCGCTTTACCTAATAATGTAGCTGAACGTAATTTAATTCAGCGAAACAAGTTTAATAAGCGTACTCTCGGAAAATGAACGGAAGTGGATTGAAACGGAACTTTCATTGGAATAGTTTCTCCCAGATTATAACGAGGGAATGTTCATTAACTTATTATGAGCGGAATGTATATTTGTATTGCTATAAATGAAACTGTCACTTACTTTGAGAACCTTGTGAACCGCTTCTCCTTCGTAACCACCACCCCAACGTAAACATCTTGCCAGGTCATTGCCAGTACCCAATGGTATAACACCAACAGCGGGTTGATGTTCGAATTGAACCCGATCTAATTCGGAAAAATAGCCCACTAATCATGAACTATCTTTTGCAATGATGAAAGTAATATAAAGAAACTTTCATTAGGTATTTTTCAATTCTCGCAATAATAATTACTTTAATTTACTAGGCTTGCACGAGAGATTTGCTGATAGGGAGAATGAAACGGCTAATCGTGAAAAAACTTGTAAATAAATATATGTTCTGGTTCTTTTAACTGTACTACTGACAGTAATTATGTTATCTTAACAGTGTCACTATCATATTCGTGAAGTATGATCGATGTTGCATTCTAGCATCAAACTATGTCTAATGAAAGACGTTACAATTTTTATCTTCTCTATAAAGTCATTGGCAATAGAAATTAACCGTTTGAGTTCCATGCAGCGCGCTGCGGAGATTTTTATGTTTAACACTAGATTTACGGAAGCCGTCAAATTGACGGATTCCTACTTTTTTAAAATGGTTTCCAAATTTATAGAGACGTGGTACAGTCAATATTTCACTTGTATCTTATAATATACAAATTACTTAACCGATCTTCGTCTTTACCCGTTGATTCCTCTTTTTTCAAAGCACTTATTTAATATATTTAAGTGTGACCGATTTAACGTCCGTAAATTTAGTGTTAAAGAACTCGCTGTATTTCAACGCCATGGAAAAGGAAACGCCATGGCGCCACTTGGCATTTTCCATCGATATTTTACCGCTATTCGCCGGGACTCAAACGTTTAAGTGCGTGTATTAACCCCTTGCCCTACGATTTCTATTTTGACTAAGTCAGAATTAATTCCTAAAATCAAAATTTCCCTGTGATTTCTAATATTTCGGATAGCTCAACTCAATATCAATAGTACAGAAATAATTCCATCGTCTCGTGTCTGACTGATATTTCCAATATAATAGTTTCTGGAAGACTTCGAAGTTTCCTATTCCATTTACCGCGTCATGAGTGTCAAACGTTGCTGTAGGCCAAGGGGTTAAACCAACTATAATCTCAGTAATTTTATACAATGAAAATTTTAATTTTTCTAATAGTTTAAAAAAAGAATTTGCTCTAAAAGTCTCGCGCAACATGTTAATAGGATTAAGTAAATAATCGTACCCATGGTTTCTAAGACCCAGCCCACGGTACCGTCGCCGCCGCAGCAGATGACCTTAAAGTTCTCCACGTCCTTGAACATTTGTAGGCCCTGCATGGGCCCACCCACTGCCAGATTGTGAACCTGGCGAGGGTTCAAGATGTACTGGAATTTTCTTAGCATACGCTCCCCTTGTCTGCCCCCCGATTTTGGATTAATGAACACCAAAAGAGGCGTCGTGCCAGGCGGAGGTGTAACTTGAAACGACATCGCAGGCTGTTGATTAGAAGCGCCGCACGACATTAAGAAGCCGGTCTGTCGACAGAACGTTGTCCTTGTAATCGTACTTAAATATATATTCTATTTTCTCTAGAAGCAGCTACTTGCAAGAGTGAAATAAAGGTATTCCTTCGGCATGGAATTCCTTTAGAATCTAAAATTGACTTTATTATTACGTATTATTTATTTGTCTTTCAGTTAGAAATTGTTTAAAGATTACCATGTTTTGTTCGCAATAAAGAATAATCGGAATTACGAGAAATAAAGTAACGTTAGACCTTTTTTTAAAATTGGAAAATAAGTAATTAACGTATTATTGCATCTTTGACATATAGTTCTTAGTGAACTTTCTTAACCAGTTAACTGCGGAATTTATTTTAAAATCTCCTACAGGATGCGAAATTAAAATCAAGCAGCGGCGTGTATACAAGTCGAACGCAAGGCAAATGCGCCTATTATAAATTTTATGGTAAAAGGAAAACAAAAGCTGGAAAGATTAGATTTTTATTCGATAAGAAATTTACAGTTTACTGTTAACAAGATTAACGCAGTAGAGCTCTGGATTGACGTGTATACACGTCGAACGCAGTTACCTGGTTGATTTACTATCACATCGAATCAACCTGCATCTCTATCTTCCCCCAAAAAACACGTTATACATTTACTTCTGCCTCATAATACATTCACATAGACGTTCTATACTTTCAAGCTTTAATTGTATGGTCATTTCGTCTAGAACCTACTATTTTAGGTAGATTCCAAACCATCGAGGCTCTGTTATATTAAATAATAATTTAGGTGACGAAAGAAGTTTTCAACTCAGGCCCACTAACTGCAAGCCTCAGCCTCTGCCTCCTTTCCCACCATACCATCCACATATATTTAATAAGGTATTCAGTAACACAATTAAAAAATTTTTAGGCCACTTACAGAACTGACGGACGACGTGTCCTGTCCATGTTTGCTTCCTCTTTTGCTATCCCTCGACAAGGATCTCTGTCTGTCGAGGACGATCGGACAAATCGCCGTAGGTGGAAGAATGTGCACCGCATGTTCACCGAGTGTGCACTCTGTTCTTACTTGCGAGGCGCATCTGTTGTGCAGCTATAAAATCGCCATTTGAGAGTTCAATAAGAATGATTGAAACTCACCTACCGTTTCTGACGGTAGCCAATAACAGTCGTCGTTTCTTTCATATTCTTTCTTTTTTTTCCACTCTACGTTTTGCAAAAATATCACGCGATCTTTCGCAAGATAGGCGTACGCGATATCGGGTGATTTGACTTTTCTGACAATTTATCAAAGCGCGAAAGCAGCCTGCTTGGGTCGTTTTTTCAAAGGAATTTCTTAGATGGAATTATCGTCAGAACTATGTGGCCGGTTATTAGTTTTGTTCGAACGTATTACATTAGTTTGCTGTAGAAATGGTTATCATGAAAATGATTACTCACGGTGATTTGACACCATCTGCAGTGTAAACCCGTGATGCCATTGTAACTCTTGATGGTCTTTCTGCACTTGGAGCATTTCCCGTGACAATTCCCTTCGACCCAATGGTGGACCATCGTTTGCGAGGTTTTTTTGCTCTTTACGTAAGTCGCGATGCAAGATGCCGGCGCCCTTTGAACGCATCTTTCGTGGACTGTGTATTTGCAGACTGCATGGGCAAATGGTAATTTGAATTTTTTACTATGTGTGCTTTTCAATAATTGAGGAGTTTTATTTAAAACTTTAATACTACTTTTATTTAAATGCGGTAGAAGTTCATTTGTTTATGGTGCAACATTCGATAGTTAAACTTCTTTTAAGAAGTCCATGAGGATATTTTATTTTATTTACCTGGTTATTTAAAATTTGTGCAGAAGATATTTATACTGAATTTAAACTTAACCTTACGTCATCCTAAACTGACCTTTACTACTTAAACAAACGGTTAAATTATAAAGGTTTAAGTAATTCGGTCATTATCCTTTGCCTTATCTTAATGCAATCGTTAGTTAATCGACTCTACTTCGGTGCCATTCTTGAACAATAGATATTAACTCTATTTAAGACAGTCCAAATTAAGCTAGTAATCATAATTTACTTTTATAGAAAACTATTGTCAGATCTATATATCGATTTGATTTTCTGCGACAGAAAACTATGTCGATCACAGCTCAGATTTATCCTCTGCAATCTGCAAATTAATTCTCACCTAAATAGGTTCAATATCTCTACCTAAAAAGCTGTCTATATTGTTACAAATATTACCGTATTATATATCGATACGATAAGCTCACAGAAACGGTTAAAAATACTTGAAATGACTTTAAATATAGCACCGCTACCAAACAAGAGAGAATCGTTCTCGCCATCATAACAATTTAACGTTGTTCAAGATGCTTCTGGTTTATCTCCTTCAGCCGAAATGCTACTAATAATTTCCCTCGTAAGAACAATACATGCATTAAACACACGGTATATTTTTGTACATCTGCGACAGAGGCGTTCTTCTCTGAAGCCTGTAAATCGCGATACGAGGCTGAAACGATTCTCAGTAATGAGGACCAAGTGAAAGAACAGGCACGTTACTCACAGACGCAACAAAGCCCTTTCTTCCCGAGACCGACCAACATATTTAAACAGAGGTTGCAGTAGGCGGGCTTGCTGAAGTGTTTCAATCTCCAGAGATGATTCCCGTCTTCCTTCACGTGGGAATCCAGGCCCAGAAGGACCAATAAAGGAATCGTAGTCAAACCACCCCTTTTCCATTCCTCCAGAGACACTGTACCATCGGCATCGTAGTCGATTTCTACCATCATGTCTTGTAGTATCTGCAACCAGGAGAACCACTATTTCTTTGTCTTGGATTTCAGCTTTTCTATTGTATTTTTTGCAGCTCGAAGTGCCGTGGTCATTTCGTGTCAGACAGCGTTTTCCAAACTTTTTCCAACTTGGACCAGAATCTTTTGAAGAATTTTCGCATGGAATTCTTTTATTTAAAAAACATGTATCCTATTATTTAAAGTGGTAATTTTAAATTTTGATAAATAGGTTAAGAAAAAATCAGGTTATTTATTTTATATAAACTTCATTAACATTTTTTTCCGGATACGAAAATACTGATTATAATTTTGTTTTTGCGACTCTTTGACTTTAACTATTATATTATTCCGTTTTTTCTTTTGTATCTTTTTTGCTATGGTTATTTCGCCTAGGATCTATTGTTTTAGGTGGCTCAAGGACTATCGAGACAGTGAGAACCATTTGCTGCACAATTTCTTGATAGGAAATTTTCAAGTTTTGCAAAACCTATCAAAATGAACATATCAGTGACACGCGACACGATAAAATGATTTCTATAATATTAATATTACGTTAAATTATACGATATATCAAGAATCACTGATCAATTTTTATTTTACCAATTTAATTCTTTATTGCGGGGGCAGCAACGAAAGAAATCGTACGGCAAGGGGTTAAATGATAATTTAGGAAAATTCTTCCAGAGGTGATGAAGGAAAATTTTAACTCGGGTGCACTGCTTGTGGTATTTGTTAGTTTGAAAAAATGTGTTGTTATGTTATTCTGATTTTCTTCTCTTCGATTTTGTTAGAAAATACTTCTGAGAGGTAAAACGGATCGTCGATACTTCGGCTTACCGGTTTCAGTTCTGTGACATCCCAGCCGAGATATTCAGCGACATTCATCATCTGATTGACGATGCAGTCCATCTCCTAGAGACACGTGATGATAATATTAAATGTGGAGTTTCGATGGACAGAAAGTTTTTGCACTGATTTCGCATTCTTTCATATTTGCAATTTATAACAGTTCGGGCGGTTGCATTGTTAGTCCGATGCTTTTCATGAGTTTCATATTTTAATCTTTTAATGATTCTTGATTTCGAAAAATATAACTCTTTGTTAATTACGAGAACTTGAATTATTGTGCTTATCTTCAAACATACGTCGACATCTAATTTCTACTGGAAAATTAGGATTACATTACATCTCTGTCACCAGAATCAATATTTAATTGCAACAATTGCTTTTCATCAAACGGAATCTGATAGAAGCAGTCCTAATTGCGAATAGTTCTATTTTCTTTTCATTTGGCGATTCGACTACGAATTTAAATTTTCGTAAAATTATCTGCCTCGTCATGTATTATTTTTTGGTGGAAAAAGAATTTACTATAAATGTAACAAACAATTGAATTTCTCAAGATGATACCAGCTTAAACCCCTCTTAGAATTCCGATACTCCGCAGCAATTATTACCTCAATAAATATAAACGATGCAAACAAATAAAACACATCAAACGCAATGCCATAAGAGCAATTAACACTAAAAATATCAATTCAAAATAACTGGTATTCAAATTTTTCTAAAAATTTCTCAAATCTATAGAAGAGCCGCGAAATAAATATTCCACTTTGTTAGAAAACCTAAATTACTTAATCATCTTTTTCCCCTCTTTATTTCTCTTTTTCCAAAGTACTTATTTAGTATATTTAAATATAATAGATATAACGCCGCTAGTTATAGTATTACGTCCAGAAAGCATTTCACATTTGAACTTTGATCTACATCGATAGAAATCATCACTGATGAGATATTCAAGACCCCATACAGTCTCAGGACCAATGGATTCACTCGTTGCCTTCTTAAACAGTGATTCCAGTCTCGTATCGCGTTTTCGAAAGATCGCATGCATCTATTCATGAATGCACCGAGTGCAAGTATTCGATGTGCATCGTCCTCCCGATAGCTGGCAACTCAATTATTCTTCGGAAAATATGCACCGGCATACGTTTACGTAGTTTCTCGAGGGACCGTACGGTTTTCGCGGTCGCGTTTCTGCGTGCACTTTGAATTTCTTGTTGCAACGAGATTATAACGGGATGCAAATTTTGCATAGCGCATCCACATCTCGTATAAAATCGCTTTGTACCCATGCGCGAAGAAAGGATGGTCGGATTATTGTTCTCGAATTAGAATATCGAGTTTGTGGAGCTTCCTGCGCGTTGAATACATTTTAACGGATTCATAATGGTAATTAGCAATTGATATACCGATGTTTAATGTAAAATGTTATATTTCAAAATACTAAGTGAAGACGTTAGAAGGACAGAAATGACAGAATTAAAAGACTTGATCGATTTCATCGCTTGCAGCTGCAATATAGAGGTTGAAAATTGAAAAAAGGACAGCAAAATTTGAAGAATATTTATAAAAAATTCGGAATAAGTAATTTCGGCTGCTTTGGTAGATCTAGTGATCATAGTGCTGAGTATTTATTGATGGAGAAAGGTGATAGTATATTTTTTAAATTAGAGATTATCGTTGAGAGACATTTATTTTGAATAAGTTTTGTATTGATATAATATACGACGTTGACTTTATTATTGTTTCTAGGATTAATTCTTTTTGTTCGAATTGAGAGTCAGAAGAGACGGTACTTTGTCATTAATTTTTCCAATATTACTTCTCCACTTGTTTTTATCAAAGATTAACATTTTTAACATTGTTCATTGTATAATTCTATTGATGTTTCTGTGATGCGAAAGAAAATAGATTCATCGAGGTAAATGAATCTTTCGGAACGGCTTATCGTTCTTTTTTTCAGGGTCGACTAAAAATAGCGTTAAAGATATCCGATTTATACGAAGCTACGAATTTTCCAGAATAGAACGGAATTAATCGGGGTCAAGTTCGATGAAAAAGAATTTTTTTACGTGCAGACAATACCACATGACTTCGTTGATGCGGGCATCGCAAAAATATCTGTCTGTTCTGCTTTCAGGTGAGAATTCAGATCAAGGACTTTACGTCACATCGATTGCTGTTATATCAATTATACTATTTTCGAAGTCTCGCTTTTTTTCCGATCGTCAAAACATATTTTTAAGTCTTTCAAAACCTGAAGATCCGCTTTGTAATCTCACCGTAGCATTTAACTTGCACTGGACGTTGCAAGAAGCTTGTTATAACATATTTACAACTCTACATTTCACGATCGAGTTCGCAACATTTGTAAAATAAGTCTCGATTGTTTTATAAGAATATTTTCAATCTTAATTTTCCTTGGAATTTTATTTCTTGGAATGAAATAATTCAAAAGACAGAGAACTGTAAAAGTGTTGCATTAACGTGATAGAAAATCAGTCTCTCAAATTTAAAAGAAAATTGCAAGATTGTTCACTTTTGTATTTTGGAATGAAGGGAAATTAGAAAGATAACTATTAAAATGAAACATAACACAAAATGTATTTCTGGCATTATACAAGGTACTGTTACACCCTATTTTTTAAATGATTTAATTCCAAAACTATACTGATATTGTAATTGCCCTAAAATACTTGAAAACTCGTAAAAAAAGAAGGCTATTCAAAATTGAAAATCGCAACAAAGGTAATCCAGCTTCATATAAAAAAGAAATTAGGTTCTACCATTGCATTCGTACAAGAAAAAATGCTTTAAATTATTATTGAATTAAATAATCATCCGGTAGAAAGGATCGTATTAAATGAGGAGTAAATTTTACTCACGTTAGTATCAAGAACGCCGTTTCCATCGGTGTCGTACAGCCGAAACATAACTGAAAGAAGAAAAAGTAAACGAATTAATGCACTACGAAAATGCCGTGCAACAAGTTGCAGTAGTTGTGCATGCTCGAGTGCACTATATGCATATTTAACTGACAGAGCAGAATATCGAGTGTGACTGGCCCCAGATTCGTGAATCGGCGTGTTTAAGAAGTGATTAAATATTTTCACAAACTTCAAAGACACTCGCGCCACGTTATCAACACTCTGCACGATCGTGATAGCATATATAATTTATCTCTGCAGATTTTGACGCTGAGTAATTACTAGACTGATAATTTCCATTCATTTGTGGGAAACTTAAAACTGCAACGATGCAATGCATGCGTACAATTTAGAAAATTGTAGAAAATGATCAAACGTGGCTCTTCTTATATTTAGAAAAATATAGGAAATATTCAGAGTCCTGCTTTTTTCATAATATTTAGAAAAATGTAGAAAGTATTCGAAGTATGGCTCTTCTTACGATACTTAATAGCAGGAAGATTTTTTTTTAAGATCTATGTTTTAAATTGTGCTAAGAAAAATTCAATTTTGCATAAATATTCGCATTCTAGTAATTATAGTGTCTTTGCAAAGTTTGTAAAATAAGAAAGGATAGTAGTTCCAGTCATATTTCGGAGATTAGCATTTACGAGGTGTAATTTCTTTCTTATCTAATTAAGAAAAATTGATTACTTACATTCCAATTTATCTTCCGGCCTGCCAGCTTCCAGGAGAGACAGATAACAGACGATATCTTTGAGGCTTACTTTAACAGAATGCACGTCTATCGTGCTCTGTTTTCTAACGAGGTGTCTCATCTCTGAAAGTCAAAGAATAAATTATACGAAAGTTGTTTTTATTAATTTTAAGTAATCCTGTATTCTTTTGAAATTTATTTTGCCGAACTAGATAGCATTAGAAACCTGTGGAGATACTTGGTATACTTTGAAAGATAGAGTTTTAAGGAGATTTGAAGATTTTGAGGGAATTTTTGGTGTTCGGAATTTAAAAGTCTGTGTACGATTTTATAGACACAATGTATCCCTGTGAAATCGCAGAGAAGATTTCAGTGGAAAGAGAATATACTTCTGCAATGCAATTCGATGCTTTCAATTTTATGGCATGAAGTGCATATAAACGGATAAAAGAATATTCACTGCCGCGTATTTTTGGCAATGACATGCAGTCCTGTCTTTGATATTAAAAATACTGCAAAGTGGTATTCTTAATGCAGCTATAAAATACATTTAATTTTGTCATAAGTTATGGAAATAATATTTTATTAATATCTCAATCATAATTGTAAATACTTATGGCATTTATGTTATCACTTCTTCTACTGATAATTCTCAATACGATATTGAAATAATACAATTTTCCCAAAATAGAAAACAAAATTAAAGGAAGATTATACAGTTTTTCTAAGCAGACAAAATTATTCATTTCATTTTGATTCGTATTCGGATAAATATTATTCAGTCGCTAAAATTACAGGATTAATCCACCTAATCTACTGCAATTGCGTTATTCGAAAATAGTATTATTCATCGCTCTTCTCTTTAAACGAATAACGCTCTGTTATTTCAAATGGATTACAATTACAAGAATTGCTATTCTAATTTACCGAAGTACTTGCACTTAAGTCGTAGCGCTAACAAAGTTTAATAAAATTCCCTCACGTGCCCAGGGAATTTCACGCTTTATTTCCCAAGAAAGTCGTAATATTTTCACACGCGAAAATAAAGGGAAAATCCAATTCAACGGCAATCGTGTTATATTTTTAGATTACGACGAAGTGGCTTTCGTCGGTTGCATCTAAGAAATCTCTATAAAGAACCTGTTGCTTCGCGGAGTATTACGAGCCAAGTGTCGATGTATGTACACGTGTTGTTCTAATTATAAACGGAGCTTTTGAAATTAATTGTCACTTTCTGCAACTACTGCAACGAATTACATTTTCACCGTATAAGCGCAAATAAATCAATGAATGGCTTGAGACGTTGTTGAAATATTTTAAAATTTTTATTTCATTCAAGTTTAAATATTAAATTTTTAGATTCAATCTATTTTTTCTAAGAATATTAGGTTATTATTAGTTTTATTTATTAATCATTGTTACTGTAGACATATATTTTCAATTAATTTCGATGTAACCGAGTCAAGAAGCTGTCAAAGTTTCACAAAATTAAATTTCACATCGACTTAACTGTAACAATAATATCGATCAAATAAAAGAGCAGCAATGGCGAATCTTCCCCAAAATTAATTCCAGTTAACAAGCCATTGAAATCTATCGGTCAATATCTTTAATCATAACAGATTTAACGTTAGTAATTCTATTGTTAACGAAGCTCCATCGCGAATAAAACGGAAAACTCCAATCTCGTTTTCTAGAAACATCGAAATTTTGATGCTGCACCATTTAAAAATATTCTCCGATCGAACGTCTGCAAATTGTTTGTGTTCCACGAATTCGAAATTTCCCTTCGCGAAATCCGAATGCAAGAGCGTTCTCCAAGACGTGTGCACCGTATTCGCACCTGGTATCCTCGATGAGGAAAGAGGGAAACGAGGAGAGGAAGATAAAATACTCGGTCACGAGGGAAATAGAAGTGTCTGATCAATCGCGGATGGAGGACAATTTATCTTTGGGACGTGCAACAACGTCGAAACAAATTCGCAACTGTTCTATTACTCTTCAGCGGTGCCGCATTACCTTTCCCCATGGTTTCTCCACTCCGCCTGGCAATATTCCACGGGATTTATTTTCGCGGTATGAAACGATACGCGAGAGTTTTGGAATTAATTCAATCGAAACGATCAAACGGTGATCGGACGATTGATCGTTTCGTTCGCACGTTGTCCGTCGATGAATATAAATTGAAGAAATTTTCCACGTGCTTTCGACTTTTCATCTCGCTCGAATGGAATTAATTATGATTTTGCAACGAAAGGTTATGGAATGGGAGATATTGACTTGAAATGGAATTAAAATCTTGTGGAAGGCATGGTGGATATGGGGAGAACGGAGAATAGGTGATGTTGGAACTGGAATTTTTTCTTTAACGGAACTAATATTCTGTAACAATTGTATTTTTAAACGACTCGAGCGTTCATCATGAATGACGAGAGTTGATTTTTATGTGAAAAATTGATGATGCCGAGAGGTGGAGAAAAGATTTTACGGTGCTAAATAATGTTATGGAGATTGGAAATTAATGATTATGTCTACTTCAAGTATAAAATACTCGATTACTTCATTTTACACGACAACTAATTGCACGGATAAAACGAGGAGTAAACTAGAAAGAAATGCAGAACAGTAATATTGTTAATAACTTATTTCATCGGAACTATCAAAGTTTTGTAACTGAATAAATGGACAACCTTTTTATTAAAATGTGGCAAAGTATGAAGAAAACTGTAGAAATCCAATCAGTAAAACCTAGAATTCCACTCACCTTTTTTCAAAAATATACCAGAAATGTTCGGCAAACGCATTTGATAATTATTCAGCACCATTTGTTTGTCAAAGGAATATAAAATAGTTCCTCCTCCCAATTAACTTAACGATTAAATATAATATTAACCAGATAATAACAAGATCAACGATTACGATAAGAAAAGTAGTTCGTTCACCAAAATAATACACGATTACGAAACAATGATCTATATCGATCCACCATAGAAAATGCCGATCGATGATCATCAACGATCAAATGATTGTTCACTAAATTGTTTAAAACCGCACACGATAGCACTTGTTGCTTGCCGCGTGACTCGGAAGATACTGATTGCGAGGGAGCACGTAAAGTGAGTATTTCAAACACGAAAACGAGTAATATTCTATCTGGTGCTAGTATGACGTTATTTATACCGGATGACACCGGTTCACGCTATTTTCGGGTTCGGAGAGGAACACGCAAACTCGCCGACGAAGAGCGGGAACATTGAACCGGCGATTTGAAGATAGCGTTAACGATAATTCAGGTTTCTGCATTTTATTATCTATTTATTTTCGCGCTAAGTTTAAATTTAAATAATTACTAGTGCCGAAGTTGTCGCTATTTTATTTTTTAGTTCTGGCACTTGTGATTGATTGAATTTGCTGATTTTGGTACAGCATGAACGGTGATGAAGGTTTTTGTATTAAATTTAATCGAACCATTAATTTTAATATAGTGGTAGAAGTTTATGTATTTAATTTTTTATTTGGTGCAATTGCGTTTGATTGAATTGCCATATAGAATTTTCTATTAGATGCAGTTAATCACTGTTTTAAATTTTAGCCTGTTAGCATGGGTATATTGATTATTACTTTTGCATTTCTTTATATTTCATAAATGTGCTGGAGCAGTTATCTTTTGTTCTTTCTTCTATTTGTTGCTGGACCTCTCTGGTTACTCGATCACAAAATAATAATATTGTGTATTGCAGTTTATACTATTTTTATCCATTATAAAAGTAAACAAGTCAATACACATATTAACCCTTTGCCCTGCAACGATGAGTGAAATTCGTGCTGCGATTGATGGAACAGGAAACTTTGAAGCTTCTAATTAATTATCAAGTTGTAAATATCAGTGGAAGACGACACGATAAAATTATTGCTATGTTATTAATATTCCGGTAAATTCTAAGGCATATCAGGAATCTCTAATAAATTTTAATTTTCAATTATTGCGGAGGCAGTCAGAAAAGAAATCGTAGGGCAAGGGGTGAAGCTTGCCAATCTAAAGAAAAAGATCAGTAAAATCACCGTTACAGAAATTAAAACTGTTATTTCCTCACGGATAAATAATCCACCGATCAGCAATTCCGTCATTGGCTGTCGGAAAATTCGCGACCATGAAAACAAGCTCCTCAAATAATCCCGATAAAATCGACTTCCTCCACAACACCGTATTTTCTCCATCTGGAAATAGAAAATCTCGAATCATCGAGGTTTCGCCTATCAGACATCCGCGCGTCATGACATTTCGTAAAGATCCGGCCGTCATTTTAAAACCAGAACTAGCACATACTTCCTGGATTCGAACGATGGCAAAGGTTTGGCCCGTCTGTAATCGATGTCTCGCGTCAGAAGCTAATAAACATTTCCTTCAAATTCTCCCTCTGTGAAAATGATATTTTCGTACGCGGAAGCGGTAAAGATCATTTTTCATTTGTGCTTCCTAGACGATTCGGCGCAATACCGATGGTTTAAATAAGTTTCTTTTCATCTTCCGTTTTTCCATGATACTCTCTACAGGTGCTTTGAAGATGTTTGTAGGAATCTTTCACTTCGAATTATTTACTTTCAAGATTGGCTCGGAAATTTGTAGGATAGAATATTTTTTAGATGGTAAAGTAACAGAATTTGCATTAAAGAAGGATATCCGTTGACGTTACAATTGAAAATCTGTAATTTAATCAGGAAATTTGCGTTCTGGGGTCTGATGTCCTCGAATACGGACGTGTTGAAAATTCGCAGCGTGAAATAAATGCTATTTATGTATTTGTAGAGAGGAGAATATTTTACACTTTACTTAATTCAGCGATTGTATATTTTACAGTTAATTTTATTAAATGTCCGGCAAGAAGCGTAATTTGCGCTTCTTTACTTTTCTAAGCAGTGTTGTTTCGCTGATAATAAATAAAGATCCGCAAATGTGCAGCACGAATAACAATGTATACAAATATTTCCATGTATTTTTGAGATTGAAAAAACGACAGTTTTTAATTTACAGTGTATTTCAACAGAAAGCAAATTGTTTAAAACTGAATTTTTCAAGCACAATAAGTTAAAAAAAACACGAACGGAGTGCAGTTGTGATACAATGTTGCAAATGAAATTCTACTGCCTTTCGTATTTTTTTAACTACATTGGCGGTCGTTTGAACGTGCCGAAGTGCACTTCCGGTTGAGATGAACATCCTCTTCGAAATCGTAATTCAACGAGATTTACGGTCAGGTATATTTTCCAAGAATAATGCATTATGGTAAAATCAATATCGTATGGGATGAATCTCTTTTCATTCTGACCATGCGAACACGCTTCGGCAGCGAAATTTTACGAATATTCCAAAATTTTATACAAATTTTACCTTTTCATTTTTGAATATTATAAATAAACTACCTCCCAGCACGTTTTTCATTTTAAATTTTACAATCAACCGACGATAATCTTTTCATTGATTTTCGGTACAAAAGACAACAATTATTTTCTTCCACAATATTGTTCCATCCAATCACTATACAAAATTAGAAATTTCCTTTTTAAATTTTACAGCAGCGTTGAAAACAATTGAAATATTCATTCCATTCCGTTTATGTGGTATTATTTTTCAGTATTTACATAATTGCATGATATATTATTTTCATATAAATTAACCAGAGAGGGGCTATTGAAATAATATTTTGTATGTACATATATATAAATGCAGTCGAACTCCATATAACGTGGAAAATACGTTCTGCGTTATATTAAAATACAATAATAAAATAAAATATTAAAATACAGAGCTGAACATTCTTACTTTTTTCTAAATTCGACCGAGTGATTCTCAATAGCATTGTATGGAGCCGTAGCACATATTTTCAGTCA
Organism: Cerceris ruficornis; assembly: GCA_963989415.1. Taxonomy (NCBI): domain Eukaryota; kingdom Metazoa; phylum Arthropoda; class Insecta; order Hymenoptera; family Crabronidae; genus Cerceris; species Cerceris ruficornis. The sequence goes on from OZ022526.1 coordinate 9,077,814, forward strand.
CATTGCAGAAATGCCGCATTATATGAGATTCTACCGTATTAAAAAAAAATATGATTTCACAACCTGTAACTAATTTTCTCACGGATTTAGAAGTACTAATGAAACCACGTATACGTAACGTGAGCCGATAACTAAACAGCAAGGGAAGTAAACCAATGATATAGTCAGGCGGCGCCAACCGTTCAGTCCAATATCGCGTACCATCACTAGCTCACTTTAATTTCAAAAATGCGAAAAATAGTTGCAAATTTCTAACAAAATCACGTCTATGTTACTTTATACTTCGTTAAACAATGTATTCAGTTATCGGCCGGCCTCACAAATTAGTCAAAAAATTAGGGTTTCCCAGAAGTAAGACAAGCGGTATGGAATAAATTCCAGAGGTTTCAAATAAATAAAACATTAATAACTTATTTCCGTTTAATTGTAAATACTACACGTAATTTCATTAACTACATAAATTTATATTGACAAAATGATGAAAATATTGTAGGATTTCTTTTGGGAACTGTTTATACAATAGATAAAAAGCTCATAGCAGATTACATCCATTATTATTATTAACTACCTTTTTGTCAAAAATGGACTTACACCACTTTCAAAGGAAACGGCTCATATATTTAAAAAAAAATAGTATCAATTGTTACTCGCCTGTGCAATATAGAATGATGTATGAGGTACGTGTGCATCGAGGGTTTTTATATCTCCCTCCTTCTCTGACGTAGGAAGATCGATTAAGATATCATCAGGCTACCGGCGTGGATGCGCGTATGTCCATTAAGTCGTATATGCTCCAGAAAGTTTTATGGTGTCGGGCCACTCGTTTTATAGCATCGATTTGTTTGCGAACTTATATGTCATGGCCCACGATAAAGAATGTTCGGAGGATCATAAAGAGTTGGGTTACGATCTCTTTGCGATGCGTTCCACCCGTGGAACTAAATATTAGCACTGCTTTCGCCCGAAATGTGCAAACTTTTCAACTTAATCCTTCGCTCTTTGTATGTACGCAGCTTTGAAAAATCTTGGTATGTTAAAATATGGAAAATCTCCGAAGTTGTTTTAATATATGTTACGTGAATAGATGATACTGAGGTATATTGAATAATTCAGTAGGGGATTAGATTTAAATTTATTAATATTAATAGAATGTTAAACCGGCAGTTGATGCTGTGGATATTTTGATCGTAAGGAATTAGAAGTGGCAGTTAGAAATGTTTAAAATTGTTCTATGACAGTTTCAAATTAAAAATTTCAAAATATTATATTCGGAATGGACTAATTGATAAATGGATAGGATATTTCTATATTCATTTAAAAATACATATTTTTAATGCAGGCAAAATTTTATCCTAAGCATTTATTTATTCCGATGATTCTTAAATTGTATTTGAAAAGCAGGAAAGTTCGTTTTTTACGTACGAAGCTTTTAAGAATTTGTAAGCAAAAGTTAATAAAATTCTGATTGATCACTCTTCTCCTATTTCATAATAGTTTATGCATATTTTTAGCGTCAAATTTCTTTTATAAATTCATAAATTCATACATTATTTATAAATAATTTACAAATTCATAATTTACGTGCACTCTCGAAATCCTGAGTATGATTTTTGAAACGTTCAAAGACTCCTCCTGAATAAAGTGCTTTTTTTACACAGGGATTATAGAATGAAATACAATGGCAAACTGTGATGCACATACATCCGAAGAATAAAGATGACGCGAATTTCACATCGCAAATACTCCTTTCTTTTATCTTTATATACTGACGTGATTCTCCAGAACATTTTTCCTTCACTCTTTACTCTTCCATTTTAGGTAGCATTTTAGGTGGCGCTTAAAACCGATCGATCGTATAACTTTCCAATAAACGCAAAGATCTATACGCGAATGGCACGATATCGTCGCACTCGAAGCGCGTATCCTTTTCGAGGATAAGACGAAACACGGAAAGGCAATAACGTCGTCAATGGGTCCTCGTTTTATTTTTTAACATTTTATTTTCTCCGCCGTACTCAGAGAAACAGAGGATCATCGATTTTTCATTTATTTTTATTATATAGTATTACAACGAATATACGGAGGTGTAAATTTTACAAAAAAGTTTCTAACGCTCGTGAAAGAGCTATGGAAAAACATAGTACGTGATTTCTCTCTCGTTTAATCGCAATTATCGTAGAACAACGAAGAGTATAATTAAAAGAAGGCATAATTGTGTAGAGGAATTGAAAAAGAAATTGTTATAATCTCAGGTGGGTTCTCGAACTTGCGATTTTCTTAATACCAGTTTGAAATGCCTGGCGCTGTGTTATCGCAACTTTTGTTCTGCGGTGAAGAAGGTGAATGAAACGATAATGTGTACACTTATTTTTTATTCATTCTTTGTGCAATACTTTGGGGACGTATTGTAACAGTTTACGTATCCGACCGAGTACAATGCTTATTATCGCAAGTTATTAAAGTTACCAGCACAAAAATCTTTCTAAAAAAAGGTGTTTGTTATGAAAGTGACATTATATTTTATAAATATCCCATTAACACTAGATCGACAAACGCGGTCAAAATGATTTGTTCTGAACGTTTAACAAGTGTTTCTAAAGTTTCTAAGACTTCTTCCTCTATAATTTTCTACGTCTACGTTGTATAATGTAAGAAATTCAATCAATCAAGTTTCTTACCCCCTCATTTTGTTTCTTCCAAAGTAATTATCCACTATTTTACCATTGACAACTCCTAAGACATTCAACACTTTCCAGTTAACACATTGAAAGCCACCGGTATTTCGCTAGTTTCTTCATTTCTACTGAAGTGGAACTTTTTTATTAAAATCACGTCTTTACAAAGCAGAAGCTTTAAAGACACAAAGAGATATATAGACAGCAGGACTTTACCCTTTTGAGACCAACGCGTAAATATTGACTGAATTAACAAATTCGTAAATATTACAATTTAAAGTCATATGAAATTTTATTGAATTCAATAGCGCCGGTCCCCGGTGACCCCAGTGACATTTAACGTATTAACACTAGAACTACCGTCGTTAAACCAACCATATTTCAAAATATTAAATAAGTACTTTGAAAAAGGAGGGGCCAAGAGGCGGAGAAGATAATCGATTCGGTGATTTATGTTTTTTAAGATGGACATAGAATATTTATTCCAAGACTCTTCTATAAACTTGGAGAATTTTTGGAGAAAATTGTGTACCAGTCATTTTGACTGGTTTGGTAGTTCTAGTGTGAAACAAAACATACTCTATATCAAATACCGCAAATTTTCAGACACGACGACGAAAGTAGCGAACTCTATTCCATGTCCAATCTTATCACCACAGTCTCTAATGTCATCGACAAGGAATAAAAGAGATACGAGACTTCACCGTCCCAGGAGTGCAATTGCTCAATGTACCGTTAATACAAGGAAGAACGATCGGACCTACCTTCCAATTTCCCGTTGTTGACCAGAAGCGAATTGTTCGACTTCCTCGAGGAATTTCGCGACATTTGGCTGTGACTTGGGCTGCTGTCGGTGCTCTTCTTCTCGAGGACGTCATGGCAGCTGTACGAAGTGTGCGTCACCGTCACCATGGGATGAACGCTTCCTGAGGTCACCGTGAAACAAGAGGGAATCATCGAGTGAGCGATCGAATGACCAAATGGACGATGGAGCTTGCTTTCTGATTTATCGTACTTCGATTCTCGATTTACTGACGGATGAACGGAGTCTAATGGACGGTTGCAATTCCTCGGGTTCCCGAATGCGCTTTCTTCTCATTTCCGGTTGAACGAGGATGTGGACAGGGATGAGGACAAAGTTTTGATGAGATAGTAAATAGGTTTGCGGCTTAGAACTTGGTTTTTGTCAAATATTTGGATATATGAGGCTTTTGAGAAGGGCTGTATTGAAAATGAAAAGCGAGGATTATACAGAAGAGTTAGAAGATTTCATTCAACTTTTTCTATATTGAACTTGATTTTTCATTAGTTTGGGGATATTGCAATTAGTGTTGAATTTAGGTAAGTTTGATTTCTTCGAAGTGGCAATCAATTATTAGTTATTATTATTATTCTAAAGAATTTTAAGATTACTTTCAACGATAACAAGTTGTGTTTTATTACATTGCGCAGTCGCAGTTTTAATCCATTTTGCTGAAGTTCAATCTCGAATATTATGAACAATTAGCTGGAATATTATGAATTGCAAATATGACCAGAGAAATTCGATTACTTCCAATCTTTTTTTTTATCAAATTTGCAATGTGGGCAATTCCACGAAAACAATGAAACCTTTTGAGAGTCGAAAAACGAAAACCCCAGTAATTTGCGCCAAATTAAAATCACCGAACGAAACGAGTTATCATTGCTGATGCTGACCCAGTTTGTGCGATCGATTCACTTCTTTTATGGCAGAAAAATGTCAAATCCCGAAAATAAGCAACACGCAGAAAACCTTTGTTGCAATGATAATGGCAGAAAAAAACGCGAACATTTATTTTCTGCGCGTGAAACACGCGAATTCCCGAAAATCGTGCGAAATTCAAAGTAACTACGTTTTACGAGATCCCGAGTACTTTCGTTTGACTCGTTTAAACGCCGAGAACCCGTTTTTCTATTTTTTTTCCGCTCTTTTTTTTATCTAGAAATTTAACGAACTCCTGATAATTACTGCTCCATGTCTGCAAAATAGAGTTAATGGCTGCAAGAGAACAGAGTGCATTCGCACAGAACTGGGAGAACGGTATTACGTGGTGTTACAAGGTGAACACTTGTTCACAATATTTGTATCACTTCAGTTTCTCCTTTATTTTTTATTTTGAGTGTCTGAAGTTTGAAATGTTAATTTTAAAATGCTTCTTGATACATGGTTTTAGGTAAACGTCAAGATTTTTGTATTAAATTTCAGCTTGTAACGCGAAGAACGGAAAATGTTCCGTTTTTGATATTAAAACTTTTTCAATTTATCGGGATACAGAATATTTAATATATTAGGAGTTTCATGCAACGTATAGGTAAACTCGGACATGATGTTTCTTCGCCTTTTGTAAATTAAAACTTTAACTTACGGAGATCCAGAATATTAATACAGTTAGAAATTTATTGATTGTAAATATTTCTCAGTACATAATTACATAGAAACAAAAATAAAGCATTCGTATTAACAGTCAGATTTGATATTTTCGTAAATTTTCTTAATTTACTGTTCTCCAGTCTTCTAGTAATCTTCCACAGTAAATTTTAGTTTCCGCTAATCTTTTGTATTTATTACGCCATTTATCATCATTACGCTTTTTTTGTTGTATCCCAAGCTACTTTAATTAAGTAAAAGGATTCACAACGCAGTCTCTCAGTAAAATTGAAGTTCAATTTTTACATATTTCAAATAAAAAAATATCACAAAGTTAGTGCTCCTCTTAAGTAAAAAAAGGATTAACTTTACTTCCGAAGATCATAATTCAACGCTCCGCATTATTATCAAATTTCCGGAAACCCCCTTTAACACTAGATTTACGGGAGCCGTCAAATTGGCGGGTTCCTACTTGTCTTATAAATATTTCTTAAATTTACAGAGACGCTGTACAGTAAATATTTCACGTGTATTTTATAATACAATAATGACTTAACAAATTACTATCTTCGCCGCTTGATCCTTCTTTTTTCAAAGTCCTTATTTAATATATTGCAATTTAACAGATTTCACGCCCGTAAATCTAGTGTTAATATACGCCGTGCAAAATTCGTCGCCGTATTTCCTCTAATTTTAACTCAAAGTTGCTCTCAGTGTAATTTCAATATTTAATCAAAGAAATAAGTAAAATTACTCACCGGTGCGTGCCCTCGTGGACGCTTCGCTTTCCGTTCTATGGTGTCCCAAAGCCTGGAGCTTTTCAGTCAACCCGTGAATCTTATCAGCCAAAGAGGAACCTCCGTGGCTTTCCGTTGACGTTCCGCCAGGTAAACCCGTGCTGTTTACGTTACTGCTGGATGTTGTGTGAGAAGTAATCGCTGCGCAGGCGGTTGTTGACGACAGCACAGCCATTTCCTTGGGAAAAGAGACACGTTTCGATGTAAAACAACCATTTTGAATTCTATTTTCTGCAACGAGTGCGATGAAGTTATTCGACGAACGGTGAATCTGGAGGCTCGCTGTGCTATCTGTTACACCTGCCATTTGATATTGTTGATTGTACGGTGAAACTGAGGCTTTTTATTGGGTAGCTTTAAATTATCTTTAGAAAGTTTAATGGCGCGGGAAAGACGCAAATTTTCGGGTAGTTGCGTTTGCATGTTTTGACTGATGTTTATAAAATAGCTAAACAGCATATTTGAGTGGCTCAGAAGCCAATGCGGTTAACACTAAACCTACCGGCTTTATATCTGTTATATTGAAATAAGAACTTTGGAAAAAGAGATTTGAAGAGGTGAAAAAGATGATCAGTTAAGTAATTTTTGTTTTATACGATAGACGTACAATATTTACTGAATGGCTGTCCAATCAGTTTGGGGAATTTTTAGAAAAAATCAGAAAGCGGTCATTTGACCGCCATGGTAGGTTTAGTGTTAAGTCAATTTTTTTGATATTTTCTGATGTTTGTGAATTTTAATGGGGTAAACTTCAGTCTATTAAAATTTACAATAATTAGAAAATATCAAAAAAATTAACTTAGCCGTATTGGCTACTGAGAGACTCTTTTGTAGCTCGGCGCTGGCGTAAATTGCGATTTCAATTTTAATTGATATGTGAGAATAGTCAGAGAGTGACTTTAGTGAAAACTGAGGCTTTTGATTGCGTAGTTTTAAATACTTTTAGAAAATTGTATGGCATAGAGAAAATGCAAATGTTTTGTTAGTCGTGTTCGAATGCTTTGACCGAGATTTATAGAATAGCCAAATAGCGGATTTGTGGGTCGGTGCTGATGAGAATTCTGGTTTGAATTTTAATTGAAATATGTGGAATAGTTTTAGTGTAGGTACGTAATTACGTTTAGATTGATTAAACTTCAATTATAGGATCGTCGAATTGCTAGTTTTTCATTGCACACGATTTAATCTCACAAATATAGCATAGTAGAAATAAAAAATTACTTTTAATTGCAGTACGAATTATAGGAGAGCGGAAAATTCGCAATTTCTAGTGTAACATATTATTATTCACATCGATAACGTTCTGAAGTTAAATGGATTACATACTATGAACAGCTTGAATGTTTCATCGTGCGAACGCTAATTAATCGAATACCTATTAACACATAGTCATTAACGCAACGTACCTTAAAGGCTTTCCCATCGACGCCACGTGGTGGCTTTTTAACGAACGACAGAAAAAGATGACGTGATAATTCGTCCGGCGCCGCAACTTCCAGATAGGTGTCCAGAAATTTCCGAAAGCCGTCGTAATCGATATCCTAAAACAGAAAATAAATAACAATTATTACTATTATATTAAAGAAACTATTTTAGAATGATAGAAGTAAAAAAAGATTGTACATGGAACTACGGTGGGAATCGAGTTAAAGGCTCGGACTCCTCATCAGTGAGTAGGAGTTCAAATTCCTCGTGACCTCTGGGAAATTTGTCCAAATTATCATTTAATATGCCATAGCTTCAGTAATTCATAATCAACTTAAAACAGTGGGACCCAAACGGAAGGACCATAGCAGTTAAAGCTAAAAAAAAGTATAGGGCGGTGCTACGATGGGTGTAAAGTACCCTGGAGTTCAAATTTTCCGTCACCTCTGGGAAATTTTTCCTAAATTACCATTTAATATATGTAGTAGGTAGCCGAGATAATAATCGGGTTATAGATACACAAAAATTATTAAAAAGAAACATTATGCAACACTAAGGACTTAACAAACATTAATGTTATTTATTACTGAAAAGTATTAATAATATACTTTAATAAGTAACATAAAAACAACACCCGTAAAACATAAATTTCCATAGTAGATAAAATTTAAAAAAAAATATAACACAGGACTATGGTGATTAATTGCTCCAAAGCTCGGACACACAATTAATGTGTCCTTGCTCAAATCTCTCGTCACCTTTGGAAAATTTCTCCTAAATTATCATTTAATATACCATATCCTCGAAGATTCAGATATTAGACTTAAAACAGGAGGTCTTAGGTAAAAGGTCATTGCAATTAAAGCTTAAAAAATAAAAAACTAGGAATACTAGGCTGCAGCAATCTTCCGTTCGCCGCAAGTATTATATGAGTCGCTCAGAAGCCAGTGCGATTAAGTCAATTTTTCTGATATTTGTAAATTTTAACAGAATAAACTTCATTCTATTAAAATTTACAAGAAGCAGAAAATTTACTTAGCCGCATTGGCTTCTGAGCGACTCGCATTTCGTTGCTATTATACTTCTTCCCAAACTGTCAGTACCGAATTCCCCGTTAAGCCCAGCTTACTTCTTTCTCTTTTTAATGTCTATCGTTGGCAAATAAAATACTGTCGGGAGTCATTTAAACACGTATTCACCAGCGGTTCGTTTAACGCGTGCAAGCTGGCTTTGTCTCAATACCGGGTGGAAATACTCCGGCGGGAAGATTAACAGGAGAATATATATATATGTGCATCTATGCTGGCAAATATGCCATAAGTCGATTATTTACGGCAACCCATTTGGGAACTGCGAGCCGTTTATTCAACCGTACGATCGATGGCACTTAATTTAATTGGTCATCCCGGAGGGTTCCTATTCACGAAGCTCATTTGCGCTCGGATTTGTGCTCAAGACATGCCGAATATAACCTACCGAGTGTGCGATTAATTATGCATCGGCGGGAACTCGTTCAATTATTCGTTGTTTCCGGGAAGACGTCGCGGGGGATAATTGCGAAATTTCGCGGTACTTGCATTCTGCATTAGATTTTTCTTGGGAAGTTTATTACGTATTTATATGTGAGAAAATAGTAGAACAGGGAATATAAATTAATGTATGTGAGTATTGTAGCGTTGTGTGATTTGTTAGAAGCCATTTCTGAATTTAAGTAATTTGTAAAAGTTGTGAAATAGTAATAATATTGTTTGCTTTAGTAGCTTCACAGATTTCTCACCGTATATTAACAATCATAAGTAATTGAAAGCGTGTGTAAATAAAAAAATTGTATTACGGAACGGGTGCTATAAATTGTGAAGCTTGAAAAACAGATTAATTATCGTGTCTGTAATATTTTTCGAGTTTTCACGGATGAGAACGCTTAATCGATAAAAGGAAATAAAGAAATAACTGGGAAAACAAATAAAGAATAAAAAAACAATAATTACATATCGGTGCAAAATGTACTCTCCACTCGATGTTCTATCGGTTATTTATTTAATTGGTTTAAACGCCACGGTAATGAGGAAAAAAACAAGAGATAAATGGGATAACTTCGAAAATTGTCCGCATTAAATCTCGATTTAAAGTGCTCAACGATAATTCGAGATGGAAGTAGAATTCGAATTTAGAAATTAACTCGACTTTGTAAATTCGCAGTCTTCAATTTTAATTAAGGTACTTATCGAGCGTCTGTAGTGTTTGGATAATACTTTAATCTAAATCACCCTAAGGCGGACACAGAGGAAACGAGTTTTTTGACAAAATTAATATTCATCTTGTAATTGAAATTATTATAGGGAATTTCCGACATAAAAACGTACTCTTTAATCATAACATTACAAATTCTGTGAGCGGTTAATTGTAATCGAACAGAAAAAGTTGGAACGATGTTTTAGATAGAATATTTAAGGAAATAGTAATAAATGGAGGTTGACGATATTGAAATGGAATTGGCGGAAGACAGGAGAAGAGACTTATTTAAAGATTCGCTCGACGATTCAATTATTTTAATTGTTTTGATACTACCAGATGGAGATGTACCTGTTGATCGGTGAAGATCGGCGGTATTTGCTGAGAATTCGAACTATTGGGTACAGGTGTTTTGTCTTGATATCGAAATCCACTTAAAGTACTTACGGAAGAATCTTTGAACTAAAAGTAACACGTAATAATTCATCCAATGTCTTGTGCTTGTTATAAACACTTTATTTAAATTTGCAAGAAATTTCTAACATTTTTTATCGACTATTCATTTGGTAGCTAGAAAATTATGAATAAAAAATAAATAAATCTGCGATTTAAAAACGTTCCAACATTCGAGGATATTTGTGTAATTAAAACTTTTATCGGTTTCAAACGTCGTTAAAAATTGCGCAGGAGCAAAAGTAAAATGCTGCGAGTGAAAATTTAAACCTAATCTTATGCCAGTTGTAACGTGCACATTTCGTGAGATAAAAGGATTTCTGTTTCCTTGCACGGAGAATAAAAAAGTTTCCAATTTTGGAAGCACGTTCGCTCGGTCGAATCTGCATAAATATTGGATGCATCAACTACCGTCGAGCGTTTCCTGTCCTGTAAACATTTATTTTACGTCGAAATTTGAGTTTCGTTTTATTCGACTGTGGGAAACGAATTTGCCATTTGCTAAATCAAAAAGACGGTGCTACGAAATTATCTCAACGGTTGTCTGTTTAGCCTCGTTTTATCGAAAACTTCCGATGATCAGTGCTCTTTGAGATAGACTTCTTTGACAACACTGTCTTTGGACCAGTTGATCTCTTAAATGTCGACAGTTCGTCAGGGACTTTTAATAACCTTTGCTCTTCGATGATTCATATAAGAAAACTGTTTTTGCACTACGAGATATTCTAAATTACTACAATTTTAGACCGAGCTGTCATCGGAATAATATTTACAATAATTAATTTGGTGTTGAAATTGTTTTATTTTCCAGATTTGTTAATTATTAGGGGGACCGGAAAGTAATGTCGTTTCTCCAGATATTTTGCTCAAAAACCAATTGATTTTTATCGATCGGGTATTGAAATTTTGCACACTAGATGACAAAAGGTTGTTGATAACAAGGGTAATTACGCCATTCGTTAAAAATAATAACTTGTTACCAATTTATTTAATGTAAAAACGACATTACTTTCCGATCCCCCTAAACTTTGTATATTTCTTTAAAGTGTTCTCAATAATAGTAATTATCACTAGCAGCAAAGTACCCATTTTTTATATTAAAGTTCTTAATTATGCATACAATAAAGTTTAGGGAATTCATTTAATTTAAACCTGATGAAATAATATTCGCGATTAATAATCAAACAATTTTTAAGGCCGTAGTATAAAATTCTGAGTATAAAATTCTCAATATAGCTTATAATCGAACAGGTTCACGCGAATTAATGATTATTTGGTATTAATAAATCCCAATTAACAACGACAATGTGTTTACCCGACTTTAATGACGATCTATGTACCGCAGCTGTGTAATCGTCGAGTCATCGGAGCTTTAATTGAGAAAAGTTAATGAGGAAATAAGTCGTTTGTGAGTCGAGTAAGGCCAACCTAGTTTCGAGTTTTATTTGAGGTGGACCATTTCAGAGGGACATTTATCGATGCCAAGAACGGAGGGCGTCGCCTTTTACCTTTTTTTCTACCCCCATTAAACCATCGCCACGGACGATAAAGATTTTCTAAGGAGGGGATAGTTGCAAAGCTAAAAGGGTGCTGTTGCTTCAAAGCCAACAAATTTGTTACTATCAAATGGTCATCTTAAAATCCGAGATTACCTTGAAAAATGGACTTCTCGTGTTTACTGAAGAAATCAGTTAAGTTCCTTCCTTAAAGAGATAAGATTTATAAAACAACAATTGATGAGATTTGTGCCAAGTCAAAGTTTCATTATCTGCACTTCATTTTCTTAAGCATGTTTTCAAAGTTCCATTTCATAGACTTTATTTAATAGCGCAGAGTTAACTTTTACAATTAATGAGCAAAGTTTAGTCTAGACTAGGGGTCGGCAATCTTTTTTAGCAAAGGGTCATTCTTCCTTCAAATTATATGATGAATACTACACGTATAAACGGTCAAGTAGCTAAATATTATGCTGTGAAGATTAATTTGAATATTAATATCGCAATTACTTAAGGTAAAAGTAAATTATTTTAGTTATGTTGAACAGTTAGAAATGGAAGGAAGAGTTAGCAATGCCAAGACTAGACCTTAACAAAAGTTAGAGAATTCATTATACGCTATGCTCATTTGGTTAAAAAATAAATAACTTCACAGGGCCATTATTAATTAACTCACTTAATCATCTTCAAACCGTGCCACAAGATAAATTCTATCTGCACACCTTCCATCCACCAAGAATTAACAATGCACTCAAGTTGCCCTCCTTTTAAATCGCCAGCAAGCCCAGATCTTTTGTTCTGTTTTAAATCCTCAAAAACGTGTCTGGCCACTTTTCTCAATGAAATTTCAATCGTCGAAACGTATTTCCAACGCAAGAAGCCGATCATCGACGGATTTAGTGTCACGGAAAAGAGAACATAAAATGCCCGAGGAGTCGGAAAAATGGTAGGATTTACTACTCAGTAGTCAACATCGATGCGTTAGCTCGACGTAATCGTATTTTGCGCTCGAGTTTCATTGCATTGCCGTGCAACAGCAGACGCATCCAATTACAAACATTGCCAATGTAAAACGATCGATTGAACTTTCTGTAATTTTAACTGACATTCGTACTCCGATTGGCATTACAGTTTTGAAGAATAGCAGGTAATTTCAACGAGAATCGTTGCGGAATTGATAGTCTTCGTTTCTTGAACGTGGAATCATGGTTATGGTTTTAATTTTCCTTCGCAACGTTGAAGATTGTCGAGGAACTCTTTAAATTTGCATATACAAACGCTACCGTATTTGAGAATTTGAACAGCTGCACAGTGTAAGCGATGCTTCGATATTAACACATTGAATATTCAAATTATTAATTGCATCTTGAAAACTTTCGACGTTGAACGTTAAGATGTCTTTGTTGTCTCATTTTCTGCCAGGACGAAGGAAGAGATGTTAATGAATTAAATTATCATTGGGATGCAATTAATTTGTTTTAATAATTTGCTATTAAGCACGTTGATAAATGTTGTGACGTTAAATATTCAATGGTCAAGATTATTATCTCGTTAGTTAATCGTCTATTAAAAATTCACATTTCGTCCTTTCTAAAGAATAAATATACTACTTGGAAATTAGCTTTATTTAGTTTTGTAAATTCTTCAAATAGCAACTATTTTGTTCTTGATTTGAAAAGATGAGTAGCAAAATGTTATATTCTAAAATATTCTACTGAATGTTGGGCCACAATGTAGAGTGGTGTTGAAGAGATATTTAAATTTCGCTTTTTAGGATAATTCCAAACTCTCATGTCCTTGATGATCAGTAACTTTCCTTGGTCAAATACTGTATGTAATACAAATTGCAATTCAAATTGAAAAACGGCATCAAACGACAAAAATAAATACGTGCGACGAGTTTCTCGCATTATTCAATATTTAATATATTATTTTATTGCATGTATCATTGAACTAAAGTACACACTGGCCATTTGTTTAATGTCACAGGTTCATACAATCGTATCGTTCTCGCAACGATATCCGGTGCTTTTCCATACAAGCTCTTTCGACTATTTATTATATTTATATCGATACAATATTAAATGTTGCACCGAAAATGTTTAAATACAAATATCTTTCGCGGCCGAGAAATTTTTTCGGAATTGTCATTTAATACGCCATAACCTCGGGTTTGGTTAGCATCTCATCTAAAACAGTAGATCCTAGACAAAATAACCTTAATCTTTAACACTTTGCAGTTCGAGTTATTCTGTCAGATTCTTTAGCGAGCTGAATGAATATTATTGACGTTATTGTTAGATTATTATATATTATTTGCAGAATTTTAATGACAGCAATAACTATAATTACAGGCGGATTTTTAGGTGACATTATAAAATCATTATGAAATTGGAAAGACGATATTAAATCGTTGGAAAATAAAATGAAGTGAAAAGCTATGTCGAGTATAGCCCATATTTAACACTAGAACTACCGGCGATAAATCTATGATATTTCGATATATTAAATAAGAACTTTGAAAAAAGAGGAATCCAAGAGGCGGAATAGATGATCGATTCGGTGATTTATGTGTTTTGATATGGACGTAAAATATTTATTCTATGACTTTCATATGAACTTGGAGAATTTTTGGAAAAAATTGTGTGCCAGTCATTTTGACTGGTTTGGTCGTTCTAGTGTTAAATATATATAATTCGTACTTTAGAAAAAGAGGAATCAAAAGATGGAAGAGACAATTACTTCAGCAATTTCTGTCTTATAAGAATTTTTATAAAAAATGAGGAACCAGTCATTTGACTGCCTTAGTAGTTATAGCATTAAATACAAAAATACTGACGTCAAGAATATTTTGAGCTTCTCGAATACAATTCCGAACTAACCATTTCTATCACCTTGGCAGATCAAGTGTTACCCCAACACCCATCGATAAATCCCTACAATAATTCCCATCAATCCCATCACCCCATCAATCGCCACTGCAGATCTCCGCCGCGACAACCTTCCGAATCAATGGCTATTACGACTCCGATAAAATGGAACAGAGTGAATATTCGATTCAGCAGGACAAGCCGAATATCATCCGAAAAGCTCTCAGAACAGCTCCGGCGTTGGTGAGAGCGGCCGAATTCAGTCATGGCTGCAGAACTTTTATCAATCGCGAATAAAGGATTCGGAACTGGTATTAGGAGCATTGTCGGTGCTCGGATGGCCGTGCAAAAGCTCGGTAGAAAGTGGGCCACGCAAGCTGGTCGAAGGAATACTCACATGAATGAGACAGGACACGGCCATTAAGCTTTGGGAAGAGACAGAGACTACGGAACTCGCGGAGGGTTGAAACGAAAGAGGGTGAAAGTTTGAAGGGAGATAGAAACGGGGTCGTTCTCAATGGTCACGTAAGGGTGTGCTGGCGGTGACGTCAGCGGGCCGATGACATCATCCTGAGGTCGTCATAACCCCGTTAGGGCGACGGGGGTGTATGTAGGTCAAAGAGGAAAAAGACATTGGAGCTGGATCGCACGGGGCATGATATTTTCAAATGTCACGTAGTCAGTCGTAGTGCTGAGTTGTTTTGTGGGTATGGAAAGGATCGATGGGGCTGGGATAGGCTTAATTCAATGATTTCTGGAGGAATAACGAATTTAAGAATTTAATTGCGTCATTGTTAGTTCTGCAATATACGATATATTTATATTAGAATTACTGGAGTTAAATCTATTATATTTAAATATATTAAACTCTTGCGCTACGACTTCTTTTGTAACTACGTATGCAATAACCCAGAATTAATTTCTGAAATAAGTATTTCTCACTGATTTTTGATACACCATATAATTTAATACAGTATTAATATTGTAAAAGTAATTTGATAGTTCAATTTGATAGTTTTTGGAAAACTTGAAAATTTCTTATTCCATTTGCCGCGTCACGAGTGCCACTCGTTACTGTAAGGCAAAGGGTTAAATAAGTATTTTGAAAAAAGGGAATTAAGAGGTAGAAGAAATGATCGATTCGGTAAATTATATTTTATGAGACGGGTGTAGAATGTCTATTCTATGACTCCCGTATAACCTTGGAGAATTTTTGGAAAAAAATGGTGTAACAGTCATTTTGACTGACTTGGTAATTCTAGAGTTAGTGCATTAGCAGTGAAATTTTCTTAATCGAGCTGTTATCATAAAGTTTCTGGAAAATTGACTGATTATTTGAAGAAAGTAATAGGCAATGAGTAAAATAATTGTTACTAATATATGACTATAGCAAAGAAACCATACTAGAGATCATAACTAATAGATAAAATTACAAATTTACATAGAACACAAAAGTAAAGTATCTAATGCATTTTAAACTCCTCGACAAGATAATTCAATTATAATGCACACCTTGCTAATAAACTTGATGGATAGCTCACCTTTTCAGGTTCATCTCATCTACGACCCGTTCAATTGTTAGCAAGGAACATGTAAATTGGATGGACGGGTGCAAGGGTGGAGGTTACTTTGAAATATTGCACTAAAGAGATGGAATT
The DNA here is from genome assembly GCA_963989415.1 of Cerceris ruficornis. Classification (NCBI taxonomy): domain Eukaryota; kingdom Metazoa; phylum Arthropoda; class Insecta; order Hymenoptera; family Crabronidae; genus Cerceris; species Cerceris ruficornis. The sequence goes on from OZ022526.1 coordinate 9,093,809, forward strand.
TCAAAGATACATTCTTGCACTTCATACCGATGATGTAGGATAGACTAGAGAGTCATTAGGATGGAAGAAAAATCAATCAATCGACGAATTATTCCAAGGGGACAGTGATTTATCTTTCGCGATGTGTAGCTAGAATAAAACGAGAAATCACCGTCTCTAGGGTATACGAGGGAAAACGATCCTTCGAATTATATATCCCGGTAAGCGTACCCGCGGATTTGCCGTAATGAATAATTCATAAATCGTCGTTGTATTCGCGATCGGTCGTCGCGCAGCAGATTCGTTCGCATGGAACGTTATGCAGTAAAAATATAAAGGGACAGGAATCCGAACCGAAAGCACAGAAGTAACGGTAGCGACCGGAAGTCTTCAAAATTGCAGACCTCGCGAGTCGGATCTCGTTCGTCAAATAGAGACCGATCAATGATCGAATTTTCATCGTGCTGACATCCATGCTCGAACAATAGAAGAATTTTTCATGCAGAACTCCCCATTTTTATGTCAATCCTTCTTCGTATGGCGTGGAATAGTTGGAAATTGTTTTTTCGAGCGATACTAATTTACTACTATAAATTGGTATAAAAGATCCCAATAAACCTTCGCAAGAGTATTCTAGAATGATTATACTAACAGAATATACAATTTCTGATATATCGATGTAGGGATTTGTAGAATTGGTAAAATAAGGAGATAGATTGAACTTAGAAATAAAATTTCCTAACAAAAAATATAAAAGTATGATTCTAAAGTAAAGTAGAGTTGTAAAGTAAAGTAAAAGTAGATCTCTGATTCTACGAATCCTACATTTCTTCTTTTTCTACTTTATAAAATATACGCAACTCCATCAAAGCTTACTTGCAACGAGTAACAAAGAGTTACCTGTAAATCACCATGAAAAATGCACATAAAAGTAGACTTCGACTTCCCATAAGCAATCGAATACATTTAGCACCGAATCGAATCGAATGTGTTTTCGAAGACCATTACAATTGCATTAATCCGCAAACAACGTACTAGCAATATCAGTGCAAACCGCGTCTCTTCCTCTTTCCACCCTCTCTATGACGTTCCCGAAGGAATTAGGGTGAGAGAGCAGTTGGAGGGGATTTCACGAAAACGAATTAGGGAAGTTTATGCTCGTAGCATTGATCTGCACGTTTCGAGGTAGGATTATCGAGGGCGAGGAGGTGGCTTGTTGAGTGTCCAAACAGAATGTTGTACCAGTTGCGGTATGTTGTACTATAATGCACCATCGAGCGTGTTACGTTAGTCGTATAACGCATTACGACGGTGTATACCAAACTCTCCGCTCTACGTGTACCTAAATTCTAAGCTTACGAGATAATTACTGTGGAGTGTTGAATAGTAGTGAAAATGTTCGAAATGTTGCCTTGATTGTCTAGAATTATGTTAAATAGCGGAAGGTACACAAAAGACTTATTGCGCTCCTCTACACCGTTCCTCGAGTAACAATGTTCTTTGGATAAACCGCGTTTCTAGGACATTCTTCTCACATATTTCTACTCGTACCTGTCCAAAACTCTAATCCTTGACGAAATAATAGGAGCTAATATACTCATATCATATATGAGTCGCTCAGAAGCCATTGCGGTTAAGTCAATTTTTTTTTATATTTTCTGATTTTTGTAAATTTCAATAATATGAAGTTTATTCTCTTCAATCAGAAAATATCAAAGAAATGAACTTAACCGCATTGGCTTCTGAGCGACTCATATGTGAATCATTTATTTGGCAGTAATTCTCTATAAGGTGTAGCATGATGATTGCAATTCAAAACAATGTTACCTTCATTTTCATTTAGATCTATCAGCCGCTGGAGTTAGCGATCTTCCGTTCATTGCTGTCTTTTTTGATTTTGCGATATGCATTGCTGGCTAATTTTTTATGTCTACGTTTTTTTTTGATATTTTATGATTTTTGTAAATTTTAATAGAATGAAATTTATTCTCTTCAATCAGAAAATATAAAAAAATGGATTTAACCGCATTGGTTTCTGAGCGACTCATATGTAAATCATATATTTGGCAGTAATTCCCTATAAAGTGTAGCATGATGATTACAATTGAAGACAATGTTATCTTCATATTCATTTAGATCTATCAGCCGCTGGAGTTAGCGAGCTTCCGTTCATTGCTGCCTTTTTATGATTCTACGATATGCATTGCCGGCTAATTTTGTATGTCTACATTTTTCCAGGATAATGAGAGTGCGGCAGAACTCGTTTACCTAATCTTCAACCGTTTTCTCCAATTACTTCTCCTCCATGCCTCTATTCTACTTACTTCACTCTTCTCCACTACATCTTCACCCATCCACACTTCACTTAACACTAGAACTACCGGCGTTAAATCGATTATATCTCAATATATTAAATGAGTACTTTGAGAAAAGAGGAATCAACAGGCGGAAAAGACGATCAATTCGGTCATTTATGTTTTTTTCAGTTGGACGTAGAATATTTCTCCTATAACTCTCCTGTAAACTTTGAGAATTTTTGGAAAAAATTGTGTACCAGTCATTTTGACTGGTTTGGTAGTTCTAGTGTTAATAACTCCTATTTACAGATAATTTCCCCACCAGCCTTCGATCGATGTCCAAGACAACGTCACTCTAAATCATCATCTCCTTCAACCCTCAGAAAAATGTTAATTCCCAATAAATCTGACCCAACATCACCGGTAAACATTACCCCACCGACAACCCCCATGTCTTCATTCGTTCGAGCTCGCAAACGTTACTTAAACTTCCCATTGCGCAGACGTACCCTTGCGAGCAACACATACACACACCCCCATCATTCGATAGGGGGGTGGAGCAGCGCAGTGTCAACAATTTAGGCACCAAGAATAGCTCGATTGTCCATGTACCTGGCTATAAGAAGACCTTAAAGGTTGCTCGACGCGCTTCGGTGGGTTGGCTTCAATTAAAGCTCTTACGGGCAGAACCCACACCCTGCTCAAACATAATAAGCTTTTCACCCTTACAGCCCTCCTGCAGCCACTGTCACGTTATACGAATACGTTTCCTCGCTCGTTTCTCTGCTGAATGCGCGTCTATACATGGGCCATCTTTCATGACCAAACTCGGAGGGCCATTTGCACGACTTGTATACAATTTTCTCTGGACGCATGTACACGCGCTATTTATAACCCTTTCGGATTTCTTCCTTGAATGATCGTGCGGTTCACTGAGCGCATTCCCCGAACTGACGTTGCCCATTGAAGTAGGATTTTTTTTACGGCCGGGGTTCTTTTGATGGGACGTGAAATGCGCTTTAAAACGTGCAGTAACGATCGTGGATTTGAAAAGGAATCGTTTCTCTGTGACCCTTTGCTTTCGACTGTGACTGGGAATGATTGTTAATTGAAACGACGATAGGGGAAATTTTAATTCGTAAGTTTCGTGAGCTTCGGATGATTGCGGGAAATTTGATTAAACGTGATGCCTTCCGGGGTATTGGGACTTTTTTTTGAAATGTTCGTCCGGCTATTTTTTGTGTCAGATGTTAATTAATGATTTTGTTACGTGAGGTTCTGTAATTATTTGTAACTCGATGATTATCAGGGAGGTATAATTATCTCCCGTAAATGTGCATGGGAAGATGATTAATTATAAAAGTACTGTTTTCCAACTCTTTGATTATAGAAATAATAATTAAAAAGTGTTGAACGACACTGTAACTTTGTTTATCATGTTTCCATCCTGTTATTATAGAAGATTGTAATTCAATTTTTACTTTTTTTTATTAAACGAGAAGTGATTTAGGGAATGAAGTAAATAATATAAAGATATTATTCATATTTGCAAATAACAACCGACAGGAATTATTGGAAGGGAAGTCGAGTAATTTTCGAAGTGGATTTCAGCTATCCGAGAAAATAAATTTCGTTTCTTCTTTGTTTTTCATGTTTCAGGACAGCTACCACGCACTGTAGAAAATTTTTGCGAACGTTTCGCAAGCACTGCAGTCTGCCGCAGTAACAATATTGGTAGATACGTGTACCATATCCTGATGAAGTAGAACGCGATGTTTGCAAAACGTCAAGAAGAATAAGCAAGATACCGTGCAGGAATCAAGACAAACAGCCTTGGGCGATGCCATGAGAAAGTTGGAAATTTGTAATAAATTCAAACCGCATCTCTTCCCAACATTGCACTTCTCCATTATTCACGTTTCAATTACAGAAACGGGAGACGGCGAGTAGATCGTATGTTTTCACAATAATTTCCTTCAATTAAAACAGAACGAGAACGATATATTTCGCAATATTTCATCGGCCTTCCGAGTTTGGTTTTATGACGTAAAACTACTCCTGATTTAATCAATGAATTTGATATTTGTTAAATTACAATTGATAGATTATTATTGAGAAAATAATTTCCATTTTGGATAAAAATTTGTGTCCAGTGAGTAACATCGTATTGAATTATTATCACTTAAATTTTTATTTAATAATTCGCGTATTAGAGTATTTTTGTGATTGTAGAATTCTATATGGTAAAAATTCGCGATGACATTTTGGATTTATTTCGATTTTTCCAGCGTCTGTACGTTTAATCCTTTGTGGTTTCGTATGAAACTGTAATAATTGACGTACTTTCTGCGGTATTTAATTTTTTATTGGCTCAATTTCGACCTTGGAAACTAATAATTATGTTGCAGCTTTATCTAAATATTCCCCGGTATCTACTATTATTGCTCCAAGCGAATGAAAATAAGTAGTCAACGATAGAAAGTTTCGCAAAATAAATTATCCTCAGTTGGCGAAAAACTATTACAGAAATATAATTGTAATGTAAAGAGTTAATTACTACCAACACATATCAGATCATATATCAATTGCAATTTCAACTTAAGTTACCTATTACACTCAGCATTTAACGACGATTTTTTAATTTCACCTAAGAATCTTTTCGTTGCATATTTCTCTATTGCACTGAGGAAGTTTTGCAAGCAAACATCCACATCCTAGTGCAAAAACGAGATTCTCAATTTCACTCGCCTATTGTTCTCATACTAGCTCGTAATTCTACGTAATTCACGTGAACCCCATTTCTTTGAACTCTTCTCTGTTGTCTCGTTTCGACCAACTCCCTCCGACTGATGAGATTTATGCTTCTTGCGCTTTCTCAGAAAGACGAGAATTTCATTGCCAGGCTGCACACGTTGCTCCTACTTCATTGTCTTTGCCCAGCTTCGTTTCAAAAGCTGCAGTAGGGTAAATCGCATCTTCGTTAAACTATGGACGAAACGAGGACCGCTAAATCTGTGCGTCTTCCGAGAAGAAGACTCTTCAAAGGATGTTGAACCTTTTGTTTGAGCGAATAGTCTCGTAAACTTTCGTGCTGGCGGCTCGCGTTGAAAGAGGGTCATTTTTCTCGGAAGACAGTACAATTTATGGTGGTTAATTATTAAAGAAAATCATCCTTTCATTTCTTCACGTGGAGCTTCTTTTAGTTAATTGAAACTAGCTCTGGGTTGCAAAACTGTGACACCTTTTTAATTGTCGAGTATGAAGGGTGGGATATTTTTCATATAATGTCGAATACATATGAATAGCTTTATTTCTTAACAATAAACGTACCAAGGAGGGTCAAATGACCCTTTTCAAAAATTTACTTTAAAATCCTACATTCATTGTTATTTCTTGCGATCATCTGACCTTCTGTAAATTCTTATATAATCTGATAATTTAATTTCTAATTTTCCATTTTTCTTTTAGCTTATTATTCAAAGAGAACTCCATAGTTAAACGAAATAGAAATGCAATCCTGTATTGAGAGTCAGAGAGTAAAGATCAGAGCCTACAAAAAAATCAGGTACGACAAGGAGTGAACAATTCTCGTTACATTCAGTACATTGACTCTGTTTTATTGCAACCCTGAATATGTCCGTACGTTTAGTGCGACAGTTATTGGAAAGAATTCGAAACATAACTGAAGCGAGTTCAAGCGGGGCACATTCTATATCTAAATATGAGCAAAACAAAAAAGAACTTGCATAATTTGCAAAAAATTGTATGAAGGAGAAACGACTTAGATGTAAAAAGTGTAATTAATTGATTGTTTTACTTATCAAAATAAAAATATATGTTTGATTATTTTATTAGAAGTCAGAAGTTACGTTGCGAATTATTTCCTGCAATAAATTAAGAATTTTTAAAGATCAACGTTTATAGAAGGGTCAAATGATAAGAGGGGTCAAATGACCCCCTATGGTAAGAATAGGTATATGTAAAGTGCCGGTAAATTTAGTGTTAAACAACATAAAAATGTACTATTTTCTGTCATTATATTTTGTCAAGGGCACTCGAAAAATAGCGTTTATGATTAACATAAAAAAGAAATAGTTCAGTCGTCGTAGAAAGGCTTGTGAAAATCGCTGAGAACCACTTCGCCTTCCTTTTTTTCAGCGCGTACAACTTGGATTACGTTAGAGTAGCTCTCGTCGAGAGGACCATTGAATGGGGGAAATAGAAAGGAAGCTTGAATTTCCTGCCGCTAAATTCAATATTGCCGGGAATCGCGGCAAAGGAGTGGAAGCCACGAAAACTAGTATCGGCACGCGAGCCATCGAAGAGATATTAAATTTCTACCGCGATTATCTTTGAAATTACGCCTTGCGTACCAAGTAAATTCCGCTCGTTTTTTTCTCTCCCTCTTTCTTTGGGAAAGTTGGACGATCCGTCGGAAGGAAAAGTTTCATATCCCGGTGAAACTCATTTGAAGAATTAAATCTCGGGTTCCGCGTATACCTTGCCTCCTTGTCGAAAGTAAATTGTAAAATTAAGGTATTCTATTCCGTGAATGCGAATCATCGAAGAATTTTGATTGGCGGGCTTCTTGGCGAAGATCGATGTGTCGATGGACGACGAGCAGTCTAAGCTATATTTTACATAGATTAAAACAAGTCAAGGCACCATTTGTGAATCTTACTTCCGCTTAGAAATGTCTAAATAAACGAAAATCGGGGGAAGGGCTTGCTAAGAATAGCACGATCTTCAGAATTTAAAAAGCTTCGGGTACGACGAAATTTAAAGCGATGTTCGCTTTTGGAGAACGCTGATTTTTAAATGCAGAGTTAGAGGTACGCGTTCAAATCTTTCACCTAAAATAATGAGACGTAGGTGAAATTATCATAGCAGTTAAAGCCAGAAAAAATATCAATTTCGTGTCAATTCGGCAATTGACTATCACTGAAAATGTGACGTCAATGTGATATTACAAACCTTTGCCGATTAGTGAATATATAACATCAATGAAGTGTCTCCAACAATTGTTAATCAGGGAATATGCAGGCCGTCCATTTTGAAAGTGGCATAAGTCACTTTCTTTTTAAATCGAGATATTTGCGATTTGCGTTTTAATATGTTGAAAAATATTGATTTTCGAGACAATTTACTTCTACTCGTTATCTTGGATACTTACATAATTTTGTATAGTCAATAAAAAGTCACCATTTTTCATTAAGGTAATGTGACTTATGCCACTTTTAAAAATAAACAACTGGTGTCACCAGCAATTGTCAATCAGTGAATATATAACATCAATGTCGTGTTACCAACAATTGTTCATTAGTGAATATGCGAGTCGTTCATTTTGAAAGTGGCATAAGTCACTTTCTTTTTAAATCGAGATATTTGTGATTTGCGATTTAATATGTTCAAAAATATCGACGTCAACTTTCGAGTCAATTAACTTCTACTCGTTATCTTGGATACTTACATTTTTCTCAGCATAATTTCGTATAGTCATTAAAAATCACCATTCTTCATTAAGGTAAAATAACTTATGCCACTTTCAAAATAAACAACTCGTGTAAAGTCAACGTGGAGTCGCCAGCAATTGTCAATCAGTGAATATAGGAAACCAATCGCCGGACGTGGAAGTGTTAACAGGAAGAAAAGAGAAGATACAACTCTGTTCTCTCATCTTCCAGATTGTTTATTGAGGAGGTCAGTGGCACCCTTACTCAAGTGCGTCACTCGAAAGGGAATAGTGCGTACGCACATGCGTTCATTGCCGAGCATGACAGCCGGGCACGCATCATCTAAATATACAGTGGACCGGCTGTAATGTTCCGGAAATAGCTGACTTCTGTATTCGTTTCTGCCATGACGACTATATTCCCGAGATACCGCGCGATTTCGTCCGTGCTTTGATCAGGTATCCGTGATGCCCCCGTGAAGTTCGACGATGAAATTTGATAGGTTTTTTTTCCGCTTCTCTTTGAATCTTTTGCGCCGAGGCTGCTCAAATGCTAATTGAAAAGCGCGCGTTATTCGAGCTGGTCAATGAGAAGGTACGTTATATATTGGAATGGGATAAAACATTTTTTATTTTACAGTTCTTGTATGGTTAAGCAGTTGGGAATTTATTATCTCCGTCAGAAAATGCTATTTGTATTTTAAATGAACAAAGGCTTCTTTCTTGTTCAGGTACAGTTGTTTATTAGGAAGAGATCGTGTTACTTTGAATTTTATCGGTTTCCTTCGCAATGGAGAATTTAAACATTTTAATTATGTTTACAGTATCACGAAATTTCATTTATGAAAGTATGTATATATTTTTTTGCTAATTATGCGTCTGCTTTTAATATTCAAAGGTAATTTGAAATACAAATGCTACGTGTTCGTATCCTTGGAGAAGTTAATAAAAACTTTCAAGAAAAAAAACAAGAAAGATTTCAAAGGGGAGGTATTTTTTGTCGAAGGACTTCCGAAGGTTTCATCCTTCGGCAAATTATAAAAATTTCATAAGCCTTCGTGGCGCAAAACGATCTTACGCAAGGTGATCAATAATTTATATCAGAAGAGGATTATTTATAACCTTAATATGCAGAAAAGAATCTGTTTACAGTGTAACACCAACATAACACTTAATCGATAACAAGATATCGAAACAAGTACTTAATGTATCGTCAAAGAATCATAAAAATGAAACATTTCTGTAAACTCGCTTGAAAATGAATTTCCTCGGCCGTTTTTATAATTCGTGCCCGTCCTTTTTACAATATTCATTTTACACGGCGATCGGTGCATAAATCCCATATTATGCGTCGTCAGTTTAAACGAGGTCGGTCGTTATGCGTGGAATATATGACGGAGATGTGGTTTGCGAGAGCACATTTTTGCGAACGACTTCTGCCGATCTATCGCTAAAGATTGCGCCATTTTTCGTTCCAATGTCATCTTACATCCTCGTATTACATTTTCTCTCCTATATTTCTACCTTTTATTCGATATTTCTTGTTACTTTAAACACGTTACTATTGTCATCAACTTTTCCTCTTGAACTATTTGCATTTTTTACTGTTTTAGTTGGATTCCGAACCACTGAAGCTAAGATATATATGATATGGGAGAAATATCCCGGATGTGATGGGGAATTTGAATACGGGCCTAGTAATTGTGAGTCCTAGCCTTTGACCTTTTTACTCGCCATAACTCTTATGAGAGAAGTTACCTAGAGGTGGGAGAATTTGAACTCGGACCCACTAATTGCAAGTCTGAACCGTTACCTCCTTACCAACTACAATAGACTCTCGTATAACACGAGTTTCTATAATGCGACAAAGATATTGCGACGATTGTTTTCATATAACGCGATTCTTCGTACAGCGCGCCAAATAATAAAGCACAGGATTTACCTGATTTAAGAATTAAACCTGCTTTAATTAGCATGAGATAGTTTTCTTCATCATTACTGGCTTCGTATGCCGCATCGGTGTTTTCTTTTTTAATAATTTTGATGAAACAAAAGATTTTTCATATTTACATACATTAATAATGTCTTTCAATCAACTTCGAATACATGCCATTTATTTTTAAAGTACTGTCCTATTTGGTAAAACATGGAACACAAAATTTGTCATAGCAATAATAATGTTGGAATCTCACTTTTGACACGAAATTTATAATGGTGTTTCAGTGATACGTGTCCAACAATTTTATTATAAAAAAGAAAATCGACGGTATGAGTCCGTAGCAGATTTGCAAATTAAAAACTGTCTTATCTACGAGCCATAGGCCGTCCTTTTAAGGACTTTAAATTAGTGTGGTGGGAGTTTATGGAACTCTGACCTTTGTGACCTGGATTCCGAAAAGGCGGATGTTATTTCCATTACATCTCTTGATAAATTTGTAGTGTTAGGAAAAGGCGATATATGACCGAAAATAAGTAGTGCATCCTGTTTGAAGTCACTCCGGAATAAATCTTACAAAAATATTTAAAATGAGTCGGTATCCAACAACAATTTCAAACATGTTATATACTTTAGACAATGCGCCGTATACGAGAATAAATCCCGTACAGCACTCTTCTGTATAGTTTCCCATGAACTCCTTACCCACCATAGATCCTCTATGATCACCTGACCCACCATAGACCCCATTCGTTAAAATCGACGTACTTTTGATCCACGAAAAAAAATACACTTGTCACTATACCATGAAAAATTGTACTCTGACGTTCGTGTAGAAAGTGTAAAGAAGAAACGAGAGAAATTGTTCGCATTTATCTCCAGTAATATAAATCGGCGTTTCCACGAAAATAAACGGCATTCACGGCACGAAAAGCACGACGTCATTGTTCCCATGGAAACGAAAGGGGAGAAAACGGTGACGTCACTATCTGCAGTTCGAGGGGGTGTTAGGAGTAGAGGTCGGTGCACCCACGGCTGCATCTGGTGTGCATCTGTGGAATGACGTCACTGGCATCGCGGAGCTTACAGCATTTATGTATGTCGCTCGGAGAACGTTTCTCGTTGCCGCAAATGTTTGTTACTTTTCTGGTCGATAGTCGAAAGTATCGTTGCTTTATCTTTAAGGAATTTTTTAACAATCGGGGCAATTTACTTTTATTGTTTTTTCTTGCAATTGTATGGTTTTTAAATTGATCGTATGACGTTGGAGAACGAATTTCTTGAATTGCACGAAATTCTGTAAATTTTCCCTCTATATTTCTTCCGTTAAATGACCTTGTATATTTGTAAGATAACGAAGGGGAAAAAGGACTGAAAGAACGTACTTTCTTCTCCATATTTATTCTGTTGCAGGGTGTCCCTTCCGTTTAAAATAATGCAGGGGAAGAAATACTGGAATAATGTAAAAATATGCATATAAATCGTCGCATAGATTCCTCGGGGGTTCTCGCGCTGCAGTTTCATCGCATAAAATATTTCTAGATCGGAGAAATTTCTTTTCTAAAAACCGTCAGAATGAGAAAATTTCATGCTTCTCAAGTAATTCCGTAATAAGCGATGAAACATGGTAAATACATATTCTGCACAAAATTGCTTGACTTCCTTTCGTGCATTCAGTTTCACGGCGCAAAATATGCTTTCCTCGTGAAAATCTCTCTTCTATAGTTTTTTTTTTTGGTTAAATGAGAAAATCCCCGGCTTCGAAAATAATGTAGAAACTGGCGATAAAGCACGATGAAAAAATGATATTTTATTCTAGATTGTTCGTTTCATTTTGAATGGAGAAAATCTGCATGGTTCGTGGAAATTTCTTTTCCGTGACTCTTTTCCACCACCTTCTTTTTTTTAGCTTCGTGTAAAGCAAGGAAAAACATGGACTAATTGCTAGCTTCTAAAGTAATCTGCAAACAGATGTAAAATAGAGCTTCAGTTTCTCTTTGAGCGGGAATTATTTTCGATTACGAGATCAGCACGAAAAGTTCAATCGAATGGATAAAGAAAGGAGGATAAGAGAAATTTATTTCGATTGTACGTCATTCTTTGTAACTCGATCCTACGAATCCTTTTTAATTCTTACGTGCTTTTCGTGGAAAAGGACATTCGGGATTGCTAATGAAGGAATTTGATTAGTTTAGCTCTGATTATTGAGTTTTTTTAATTCCTTTTTTTCACGTCTCAAAGGTCGCGCTTGGTTATAAAGGAAAAATTATTTAGATTCGCAGGAAAGCAAATCAATTGGTTCAGGGTATTTTTTTATTCAGATCGTTGGAAAGCGAGTCTTCAGAATTTTTGATTTTTGTTACGGACAGCTTGACTTGAGAAATGTTTATCTACAATTCAATTTTCAAACACAGGAGTTAAAACGTTCATAAATTTTCCTAAATATTATACAACACATTTCAAACTCCACATAAATAATTCTCAAGCAATACAAATTAAAATATCTCAACTGTCCAACACAAAAGTTCTTTCGACAAACTTTCCCAAATATCATACAACGTATCTAAACTTTATATAAAAATAATTCTATCTACGCGATTAAAATTAACACAATCCGATGATCAAATTCAAGTTCCGCTAAATAACATACAATCAATTTCAAAATCTATATAAATAATTCCATCTATGCCCTGAAAATTAACCACTTCCAAACGCAACATTTAAAATTTCAATAAATCTTCCCAAATGCCATACAAGTTTTAAACCCTATGCAACAAAATCATCTCGCGTAACGAAAATTACCACCATAACGAAATCCGGTGATACCCATAACTTACAGACCTCGAAAATGTCCGACTCCACGAAAAAGATTCCACGCTACCCTCGAAGGAAAAGCGTCAAGCGCAAGGACGAGCGTTGTTCGAATCCTTTCAATCCCAGTGGTCTCAGGACAATCGAGAAAAACGGTGAATCGTTTGGAATGTAATAAAGAAAAGAGATTAAGTCGGCTGGGATTAGCCGGAGGTCCCCGAGGCGCCGCTTTAATTCGCCGCTTTTCCTTATTTCTCTCATCGCGCTTTAAAACACACGTCTCCCGGGTGAAAAAGCTGGCAAATATTTTTTTTTCGCGACGAAAGCCAGCAACGAGGAAATCCGCGGAGCGACGAGCGAGCAAAGAAACGACGGGGACATTCGGTAAAACGGAAACAACTGAGGAAAGGGCTAAAGACAAGGATAAACGAACCGAGGGTAGAAAGAGAGGATGGAGAACGAGGGAGGAAAAAATGGAGACGTGGAAGCGGAGGAACTGCATAAATTCAGACTTGGGGCTCCTTTTGCGAGCTTTTTCCTTGCGTCCAAGATTTCCTACGCGGACGGGAGAGGAGTTTAAAACTGCGAATTGTGCAGTTCTCTTTGGAACTTGCGTCTTGGGTTCATGGAAATGTATTTCGTGTCTTTTGCGTGGATCTCGGTGGTCTTTCAATATCGCTCACGAGGGACTCTGAATGGTGAATGGCTTTCACCTTCGGAGAATGATTTCTGAAAATTTCACGAATTTTCTAACATTTACATATTTTCTGTCATTCGATTTCCAACATGTTCGGCGCGCCCACGAAGCTCTATTACTCATTATTCAAAATTCAACTTCTATCATGAATAAATTAACTTTTGTAAATATATAACTTTTATGCTGAGGACTTGCAATACGTTCATGTCTAACGTCAGACTGTTGAATTTAGAAACTCTTAGAAACTCTTGTTCCAATATTTATGGCAATTAACATGCCTGGTAACTTACAATTAGTAACATCACTGCAACTGGGTGATTTATCCGTAAAAATGTGTAACATGTTAGAAAAAATTTATTTTTCTTTTATTGTCAGGTGCAAAAAGAAATCCAGAATTTATCGTAACAAAGCAAGGTGAGAAATCCAAGCTTGTTGCCAATTATTTTGGAGCAGAGGGTGCACAGTGTTTTATTGATTTTGCAACATGCGCGACGTCGTTTATTTGTTCAAATTATTTCGATATATCGTGTCTTCTATAATTCTAGTTTAAAAACGATGACGAATGCATGTAGCTTGAAATATTTTATCGCGACGATACACGCTGGTTCTATAAAATCCCAGGATACATTTTTCCGCGTTTCTGGGGATTCGCCAGCTCGTCGAGTTTTCCCCGCTGAGAGAAATCTTCCGAATCGTTTGTGCAACTGTAAATTACACCTTTCCTCGTGGTTTTTATTCGCAATTTGTGGTAATGTACACGTACACTTCACCTCGTTATTTCCGCAATTTTATATTTACCGACCGGGACATCGGATGTCGACAATTATCGTTGCCGGTGGTTGTCACACGCTCGTTTCCTCTTTTTTATCCTTTCGCCACCTGTTCGACGTGTTTAGTCAGTTCGTTAGCATCGAATTTGTAACGAAGTTTTATCCAACGATTCGTGCGTACGTTCGTGCTGTCTTTTTTCAGTGTTCTTTTGCTAAAAAAAAGAAAAAAGATAGAAAAAGAGGAAAAACATTGCGCCGAAAAAATTCGAAACAGTTTCCACGTTTCGCCTATCTTGCGCCCGGAGGGAATCAAATGCACGCGGAAAAATGTTCCAGGAGAAATATTTGCCTCGGGAATTAAAATTTGAAAAATATTAAACAGTTTGATCCCAAAAAGTGCCGAATGATTTTAAGAACTGCGTTGCCGTGACAGTTTGAATTTTTCGTAAAAATGTATCGCATGGGGAACGTACTGATCGTTATTTTTTTATTTTTCCGCCTATCTGCTGATCAAATATTTTATTTTTATAGCCGTCCCGATTAATTAGAACGGGTGTCGAATCGGTTGTGTTATTTACAGATATAGTTCAATGTTGGAGAAAAGGAGAGCTGTTTAAAATTAATTTGTACGTTAGTCAGGTATATCTGCAGATCTACCTGTTATTAATATCAATAGATGATTATGATCAGGCACATTATAATTTAGTCTCATTAACACGTTCAATGTTGTGGGGGTCACCGGTGACCGGCGCTATTCAGTTCAATGATATTTCTTATAGATTTAAAACGATAGAATTCACGAATTCGCTACTATATTCAATACTTAATTGCTGCTATTAAAAAAGTAAAGTACTGCCTAATGTACAACTATTGTTCCTTTAACATTTTTGCTCTATAAAGATCCGGTTTTAATAAAACAAGTCTCACTTCGGTAGAAACAGTGAAGCTAGCAAAATACGAGTGGCTTTCAACCATTAGACTAGAACAAATATACTCTACTCCCACAGATCAGAACATGTATAATTTTAGTTTTATTACCTATGAATATATTAATCCGTAAGAGAAGAGAAAAGCTATTTAATATAAATCAGAGTTCATCAATGAATCTATTATTCTCGCCAACCAGCACGAGTGCACAGATTCATTGGAAGACACCGTTGAACAGATATAAGGAAAATTGCCACTTCCCTCTCCTTAATTTAAAATCGACCAACTGTAAACGGCTGTTTACTCACATACGAATAAACAATTTCCTCGACGAGTTTTCAGTATCGGCAAAACGGCGTAAAAATGCTCCCGGCACTTTCATTTGTCTGAGTGCTTCAATTATTATTTCCATTTTCATTTCCTTTTTCGTTTCCAATCCATTATCTTTCAGTTCATTACCGGAAGCTTTTATCAATGCGGTGCAACGCGAGCCTTGTTTGTGCACGACTCTAATGAAAGATTCCGCGAAGTGAGGTGCGAAAACAAGGCGTCATTTTCCATGCTCGAGTGGGCTTTCCTGAATTTCCAGTAACAAGTGCACTCGTGTTGTGCACTCGTGCACGGGGGATGCACGAGTCAGATGCATAGCCTGTACTTCCGCGTGGCGACCCGATTTTTTTTACGGTTCTTTCAGGTTCAAGAAAGCTTTAAGTTACCTGAATGTCGCAGCAATTTTCGTGATAAAGGAATTAATTTGATGATAAATTCATTCCGTATGTATATTCCATGTTGTGCAATATTGTTATCGGTGTTTGATTTCTTGTACAATGTTTTAAATGAGCTTGCTTTGATTTTGGTTTGTATTGGTAATTTGCAATTTTAAATCATGATGCTGATATATTTTGCAGTCTTTTGTTGAGCATTGTATTAATTGTAAGTTGTGATAACTTGTAAGTTGCAGATATATTATTTACCAATTAGTCTTTTATATTATGTAGTAGTGCAATTAACATTAAAACTACCAACGTTATATTTATTAAACTTTAGATGCACTGAATAAGTACTTTGGAAAAAGAGAAAGCAGGAGGTGAAATAAATTATCGATTAACTAACTTAGGTTTTATAAAATAGAAGTGGAATATTTATTTTATGGCTTCTCTATCAGTTTAGGGAATTTTTAGAAAAAATTGCGAACAGGTAATTTCGACGGGCTTGGTGGGTTTAGTGGTAATGTTTATCTAATGTAGGAATTTATGGGATATTAGGAAGAAGGTTCTGTATGTATCGCTTGTAAATTGTAACGAGAAAGTTGTTCGTCTCCCAACGAAAAGAAACACAGAACCGAGTAACTCGTTCTCGGTTCAATTATGAGACTGCAAACGAAGTTTCTCATTCGTTTATACAAAGTTCTTTGTCCGTTTGTTTAAACCCGTTTAATGGCGTAGATCAGAGAAGTAAGTGTGTCGGTGTTAGGAATTAAAGGGAAATCGTTTAATTCCTAATACTTTTATCAATGAGCAGCAACATTACATAACACAATTTCAAAATAATAAAATTTAGTAATTTGAAGTATGTTTGATTACTAAACTCGTATTCATTTAGATTCCGTTATCATTTTTTTGCAAATGTCTCTTAAAATCCCGGATCAGAGAAATAACTGTGTCATTTTCAAGAGTTAGAGAGAAATCCTTTAATCATCTAATAACACTTCTATCAAGAAGCACAGAAATTTCGTACAATATAACTTCAAAATGTTTGAATTTCGTATGTTTGAATATTTTTAAACCACTTGATCTACATTCGTTTGGATGTCGACATTCTGCTATTATTTTTCTACGAGGGTAATATTCGTTAGCATTAATCTACGTTTCATGTTACATTTTTCGCCATTCTTCATCCCTTGTTACGTTGAACCTTTTCTTTTTTTGGCCATCTGCCATAACAAGACGTCATATTTAAGTGGCACTTGGTGCATTTCCACGAACAAGCATCGTTACGACGTAACAGCTCCAGAAAAAGAAACTGAGGGTTGTTTGACATCCTTTTATAAGCGTTCATAAAGAGATAAAAGAAACAGGGTAATGAAAACAATACAATACCGTAAACATAATGAAAGAGACACGGTTAGAAGAAGTGTATTCTTTATCAGAATTATATTTCCCATAACGATATCCACGTTGCATAAATTCAGCTTTATCACTGAACGATGACAATTCATTTCTATCCATGAGAAATTTAATTCTTCATTCTGTTTCGCACGATTTACTACTCACACATTTGCGAACAATGGCGCAAACCGGATGGTAAACTGTCGTCTCTAGAGTCCATAATAAACAATACATTTTTCTATTACATCTAAATAAATAAAACTATTATTTACTGCTTATACGTTTGGCGAGTAATTTTTGTTTGCTTCAATATTTGTAATCTGCAATGCCTTTTAATTTGTAGGTATCAAAAACTATAACACATTTACGATTTTTGATTTTTAAATCCAAAAAATTATTGAAGATATTGCTAAAACATATTTTACTTTGCCTACATTTTACGTTCACAAAGTGTCAATGTCAACATTCCTCTATCGGTTATATTTATAGGGAAATGAAACAATTTACGAGCAAAAAGTATAATAACGATGTCGAGCTTTAAAAAGATGCTAAATTTAGAATGCGACGTTTAATATGACTCGCAATTTTCGCAAATCCGAGCAACAATTTAATCGGCTCTCCTCTTTTCGTCAGTTTTTTTCGGGAATACTATGGGGTGCGATGGTGCGCTTCATCGGGCGTGAACAATTTGACATCGGTGCCCATAATCGGTAGGAGATAAGTCGACATGGTTCGAAGAAAATGTAATATTCGGCGAACCTGTCATTTCACACGAAAACTGCAGTTATGGGAAATATTTTAGATGAGAAATGTATCATGGAAAAATTCATTGTTGAATTCTGAATCACATTCCTCGAAGCAACTGCACGAAGTGGAATTTGAAGAGAGTGTCTGACAAAAGTCGATGTATACTACTTACTAACTGTATGCGTTTTAGATACCGAGATTAAAATTAATTTTGTATAATTAACGTGTACAAATTTATAATTTTGTAGACTCAGTTTTCAAAATGTTTGCGAAACTTTGTATGTGCGGTTAAGAAAGTAAATATGTAATATTTACAAGAGCTACGCGTTTTAAGATTTAATTTGTGTCGTATCAAAGCTGTGAACAAATGTAGAATGTTGTAGATCTAATTTTGAAAGTGTTACATACTGATAATATGCTAGCAACTGAAGATTTTTTATTGAATAAATGTAGGATAAAGTAATATTAAAAAAGTGCATAGTTTTAGTGCGTTGCACTTCTCGCAGTTTTTTACCGTGTCATAAAATTCTTGCAATCTACGCGTTAGTGTAATCCAGGATAAATATTCTTCCACTGCAGAATAATGTTAGCACCACTTAAAGCAACAATCTCTCTCAAGACGCTTATCTGTTTCCTCTCCTTTTTTACTAAAATCTTATAATCCATTTTCCTCTTACTTCTGTCAACATCAAGCAAAGGATTAAATGAAACACCTTCTAAATCTTCTGGTAATTATGTCAGTAGCTCCATTCACTTATTCTTCGTTTCGAGATATTTAGACCTCTGTTTTGAGATGCACTTTGACTTTTGTACAATGAGACAACTCAACTCCGTCATACTGTTCAATTTCTTACCATTCTTCCAAAGTATCCCCACCATATTCCAATGTCAATTCAATGTACATCGGTGCAAACAAAATGAAATGTTAAATTCAATTTCTTACTTAGACCACTTTGATAACCACCAGCACGTACACATAAAGCACGTTACTCATTCAAAACTCTATCGTTAATTAACACTCCACGAATTACGCGAGGCCGGAAATCTGCCAACTACAATACAACGCTTCGCCGTAACCAGACGCGTTAATCGTCCAATCGTGAATCACCGGTAAAATTCAGCTTAATTAACCACCTACTTTTAAATCTATCGGCCCATTAATTTCCCACGATCGATTTTCCTCTGGAACTGCAAATACACGTGCAATTCGGTTGAATCGGGGATTCGTAAGGTCGTATACGCCACCCTCCCGTGGGATAATGACGCGGTGACCTCGCTTCTCATCTCGCTTCTTTGTCACGCCGATGCCGACGCTCTCTTATTCGAGTGCGTCAGAGATGACGTCACGTAGCTAGGCAACCGCACCCTTGCGGTCCGCAAAGACCCGTTTTTCTACCTTCCGTTCTTGTCCTGCCTCGTTGTCTTTCGTCCTCGTGCGACGAAGGGCGAACGAATTGGTCAATGTGCCGGGAGATATTACAGCGCAAGGAGAATTCAGTTTCACCTGTTAATTTCATTTACTTCATCCACGGAGGTTTAACGCTAGAACTATCAAGGCAGTCAAAATGATTGCCCTGCAATTTTTTATACAAATTTTTAATGGAGAAGACATACAATAGCTATTTCAAGTCTATTTTGTAAAACATAAATTACCGAATTGGTGCATTTTTCCTCTCTTTACAAAGTACTTATTTAACACTGGAACTACCAAACCAGTCAAAATGACTGGTACACAATTTTTTCCAGAAATTCTCCAAGTTTGTAGGGGAGTCATAGAATAAATATTCTACGTCCATCTGAAAAAACTTAAATCACCGAATCGATCAGCATTTCTATCTCTTAATTGACGTGGTTTCAAAGTACTTATTTAATTTATTTAAATATACTAGATTTAACGCCGGTAGTTCTAGTGTTAATATATTGAAATATGGTAGATTTGACGCTGGTAACTGTAGTGTTAATTTAGCAACTCAGAGAGGAATACAATTTTTTTGTATTTTTGCGGCGGTAAGTATTATGATCATTTTGCTTATGAGACACTGTTTTAGGTGGGTTTACAACCACCTAGGAGCTCTGAACGTATGGTGTACATATTACATGGGAAAAATTTGCTTTGTTTTTCATTTTTTTTGTGTTAACTGCTATGGTCATTTCGCCAGATATGGAAAAAAATTCCCAAACGTGATGGGAGACTTGAACTTGGGTCCGCTGATTGTGAGTTCGAGCCCATAACTCCTAACCCACCATAGTCCCATAGACTGCTGTGTTTTTAAATCATTTGTTTGAAGATTTTTGAATGATTTGTATCGAAAAAAGAAATTTCTGCTTTAAGGACAAATAATAGCCGAAATTTCAAACAGAAAGTCGCTTGTGTGTTCTAAAGTATGCACGAAACATTCGCGCTGTAATGAGCAAGCACGAGTTAAATGGCAAATAGAAGGCAATTTTCCGTTTCACCCTGACAACGTATTAATTATCGTTGCGTGAAAGTCATTTTAAAATTAGATCCTCTTTGAAATACCTATTTTTAATCGAAAAAGAAAGTTTCCTTTGCCCAAGGTTATGTAAGCTCACGATACATAAACGTTCAACTATCTCAGAAAGATATAGAAGAGACGGCAGCCCAGGGATATGGACATTATTAAATTACAATCGAATATCGATTGCTCGCTGTCCATCGATATTTTATATCGAGCGTACATAATTTTCTTCACAGCCGACTGCGTAATAGCAAACGATGGACGAAGTAAACCACATCTGCGAATATGATCCCGTCAACGTAAATCTAGACGATGTATCACGACAGTGATAACACGTCCTTCGTCCTCTGTTCGATCCTTCAAGGTGTTTGCAGCCTGTATCGCGTTCCTAATTTGATATCGTTCGAATTACTCCTCGCAGAATGCTATTTGTGTATTTGATGCTAGTTAAAAAAACTATTCTCTCGAGAAATAATAGTTTCAAGTGAGCTTTCACTAACGGAGGGACAATCTACGTACTTGTTAGGGTAAGGTTGTTTTAATTCTTTAGTTCCTCTGGTTCAAATCTTGCTCTGTTATTTTGGGAAATTTTTTCTAAATTATTAATTGAGCCGTTTCCTCTGAAAGTGGTGTAAGGCCACTTTTGACAAAAAGTTAATTAATGATAACAATGAGTGCAATCTTCTGTGAGCTTTTTATCTGTGAACAGTTCCCAAAAAAATCCTGCAAAATGTGCATCATTTTGTCAATATAAATTTACATAGTTAATGAAATTACAAATATAATTTGAAAGTGGTGTAAGTCCACTTTCTGCAAAGACATAATGTTTAGTTGAAACATTATACTACATAATTTCTCTACTTTACTTTTAACTAATACTTTAAAAACGATCACATTATAAAGTTAAATCAATTTAATATTTAAAAAAGATAAAATGAGCGTATTACATATGCCAATATTTTTCAAACCATTCAAATACAAACCTTTAAATATCTCCATATAATATTAAATGGATTTGCACCACTTTTAAAGAAACGGCTCAATTAATATATAGTAGCCTCTGTAAGTCGGACCAGCTTAAAACAGTAAGTCCCCGGCGAAATAACTATAGGACTTATAGTCAAGAACAAAGAAAGAGAAAGAAAGATGGAATATTTATTTTTTGTACAATTTTTCACTTACGGTGACAATGATAACGAAAGTGTGTATTACATTATCATTCAAATGGACATCGAGAAATTTATAGATTCCAAAACCTGTAACATTATTCCATCGAAAGCATCGTGTGTTCAGCTTTATAGCCGGTCTGGTTCTTGTATGTGTTTTTTTTTTATCATCGATTGAGCCCTACTCGCTGAAAAATTCCTCCCGGTCTGCTCAGAGACTCTGTTCTTTTTATATGCTCGTTTATCGCGTTGATGATTAATAGAAAAAAATGGAGGAGGCGCAGAAGGAGCTCGATAATTCGCGCCGCAAATTGCTTTTCTTGTAGCTGTTTATGCATTATGCATGAATGTTATGTCATTGTCAGCATTGTTTTTTGCGGATGAGGCGCGGCTTAATGAGAAAGGACGAGGCGAAAGTTGGATGTAAGTTATTGTTGGGGGTGTAGCGCGAATTAATTCGATATTATAACGATACTGTATGAATTGCTTGCATTACAAATTAAGATACTGAAAAAAATCGGAAAGACTACAGAAATAATTTACCTGTGGAGGTTCATGCAAATTCCAATTTTTGCGAATGAAATTGAGGAGCTTAAGCAGAGATTTGCTTCGGTCGCTGAATATTATAACGAGAAGCACAGTTTAGATATTTTATATATTTTTGTAATATAAAAATTCTGTGTAATTTTGTAATTTTTAATTTTTCATCGATGCATGAAATTTCACGGAATTGCAATGATTATAATATTAGCTTGCTGCCAATTTTTAACAAATTTAATATCTACAAAAATGATGTCGATGCAAGATAAAAATATCAGATGAATTACAATTTTTTATCATAGTCAGGTGAAAAATTCCGAATAGGTTTAACCACAAAAATAAAGATAATTTTTTGTAGTGTGAGCAAAAGGAAGCTCGTCATATTATTTATTTTAGTTCGATGCCAAGAAGATATATTAATGGAAGTAGGATAGAAATGGGAAATAAAAATGATCCGTGTAAAGTAATTCGAATACCGAACGCCACTGTTTTTCAGAAGGATAAAAACACTCAAAGAGTCATCCCACAAAATTGCACCTCGGGGAAATAATGCACGAGGCGCCACGCAAATGCACCGCGCAAGTGCGATACTTAAATTTTATCTGCAATTCGCGTGCAGTTATAATCATCGAAATGCGAACAAAAAAAAATGGAACGATGCCGTGGAAATACCTGCATGCGGTAAAAGCGACAAAAAAGTAACAAAGAGGAGGCGTGCGTTAAATTCAGTTTCAAATGCAATTAAAATTCAGCTTATCTCTCGGATTATTTAAAAACTCATTTCACGGTATTGTTAAGTGCATTTTAAATATTACGTTCATCGAAAGGTTAATGAAACCGTATTCGACACTTTTAACCGAACAAACAATTCTCCTGTTATCAAGCCCTTAAAAAATACAACTTCGTACTTCTTTTATTTCGCGTAATTGCAGTTTCACAGTTTCTACCGAATTTCGTCTACTTTTTCGCGGTACTTGTGGAACTTTGGACTTCCAAATAGCGCTGCAAATAAAGTTACATTTAGACTTCGGTGATTTAGAAAGCAGGCAAGTGCAAGGAAGGACATGGACAAATAAAATGATACGTAGAAAACTATTTCGACGGGAATCTGAATTAAGTTCCAAATGCGGGGAAGAAAATTCGGTGAAGTAGGGCATACAGAAGCCACTAAAAGAGAATTTTATCTCGCTTTTCTTGCCAAACCGATCTCTTCATTTTAGCGAACATCAGATCCCCAGTTTCTTACGTAAACATGCATTTTACTTATTTCTCATGCAGTCTAAAAGAAATATTGTTAATGAAAACATATAAAAGTCAACCCTCTACCGTTCTGTTTTACAGATATTTCCTAAAATAATAAGAATTATCCTAAAATTTTATATTCTTCGAAAATTTCAATTCCTTACAATTCCTAGTACAATTCCTTAGCAATTTTTAACTAAACCATTTCTCTAATCAAAGTTGGAATGTATTGTACAAAAATTCTTCGTCTCGCGCCATTTTCACTTGCGATAAGTAATCGCCACCACAAAAGAATATCACCGTGAAAGTAAATTGGCATTAGCACCTTCTCAATGTTCCATTTCGCACGGAATTTTTCACCTCGCAACCCTGGCCGACGGCCAAAGTAGCAGAGACGTTTTCACGTACGATTAGCTGAAATCAGTGGCCTTCGCGTGGCCGCGAATTTTCGCGGTTAAACGGATGTAGATGGAAAATTCTGCCCAAAATAATTTTAAAGTAGACACTTCAAGGATTAAAACGAAAAAAAATGCAACCCTCTACGACCCTCAGAAGCCGAGAAACTTAAATTCAAACCGGAATCTGCACCGCTCCCCTGGCCGCCCTGATCACTCGACGAGGGCTCCCAAAAATCTGACTGCCTCGACTTTGAAATTAAATATCTCGCGTGTTTTTGGACGGATCTCGATGGGCCTTTTTTCTACGTCTTCCTTGGAGTCTTGGCTTTCAATCCACGCAAATAAAATCATCCTGCAACGAATAGCTTTTGCACCAGGCTCCCGGGACGGAATAATGAGCCCTGCGTTTAACCCTTTTAGTGCCAGCGGGCCGATCTATCTTATTTTATAACGAAAAATTTTGCTGCAGACCATTATATTCCATATTCTTTAAGTTTCAGAGGATAAATAGTAAAACTTTCCTCCAGGAAATCGGAATTTTGTTCCTTACAAAGCTGTTCATATAAGCACGCATATCAAATCGGCCCGTGGCATTCCTCGCATGTACTCCGTAAAATGCCTGGCAGTAAAAGGGTTAAATCGTCCGAGACAGTGAAAACTTGTATCGTGATAGCGATTCCTCGCGACGATCTATTTTGTATCGGATTTCGATCAAGGAGACGTTATTTCCGAGCGAACTGCCTTCGCTCGCTGACTCGGTAATTGCTCACGGTAATTTTCTCATTTTCAACGGCCGGAGTTACTTAATTCGCGAGGCTTCTGGCTCGAGGAAACGAGCACCGTAATTCTTTCCCAAGTGTAGCGTCGAATGTAAGAAGGGTATTCTCATTAAACATCGTCTCTAATTACGAAAATTTTCAGCATCTTGGGATGATTAAATTGTTATTGCGTTGCTCCGGTGACTTTATCGGAGATGCTGCTTTTTGAATATTTGGGAAAGTATTATTATTAAAAATGTGGCATAAATTGTTTGAAAGTTTAAGAATATAGTTATTGAATATACAGATATTTGTATTTCCTACGTAGGTATATAAGTACAGTGTCGTTGATGCGATTATAGTCTGGTAGTAAATTATAAAACATTAAATAGTAATTATGAAAAAATCTCCTTACCCATTATAGCCCTGAAAATATACTTTTTTTCTTCTTTTGCGTTTTCAGATTTTAACTACCAAAGTCGTTTTTCCTAACAAGGGAAGTTCGGGAACTGATACACTCCGTTTTTGATGAAACTTTGCATAAATGTTTATTAGACATATCTCAGAATATAGCTGGAATTCGTTCGTGCCTGTTTTCAACTTTAAGGGAGATATTAAGAAGTGCCCCCCCCCCCCCCTTTAAGGTAAGTCCTGTCTATCTCCTATTTACCTGTCCTGCCTCTCTCCTACCTGTCCTGCACGACCTGCCACTGCCATGCCCAAATTGTTTGTTCAAAAACAATTTCCGAGCAAATTAATGTCGAGAATGTAGACTCATATGATCTTGAAGGTCATTGCAAGGTCAAAATCTGTGCTTGCAAGCTCAACTGTGGTTGTTCAAACTAAAATCTCACTCGGATTATCGAGTAAATTCCAAATTTACCCAAATTTACCTAACCCAGACAGGACAGGCAGGACAGGCAGGAAAGAGGCAGGACAGGTAGGACACCGACAGGACCTCTCTTAAATATGGGCTTACCTTGATATCTCCCTTAAAGTTGAAAACGGGCACGAACAAATTGCAGCTATCTGCTTAGATTAGTCTAATAAATATTTATGCAAAGTTTCAACGAAATCGGAGTTGTGTCAGTTCCCGAACTTCATTTGTAAGACCAACAGAAGATGGATTTTTCCAATTTCAGTATAAATTATGACTTGATAATCGAGGATATTACTATATTTATATAATGATTAATAATGACTATAAAGCTTAAGAGTTTTAAATAATGGTTGAGAAATTTTCCCCGCGCAATTTATGGCATCATAGTTCTGATGTTTGAAAAGTAATCTTGCCACGATATGACCGCAGTAGCAGTTCATAGGAAACGTTGCGATTTCCAACAATGCAGTAACACAAATATTTCCAATTCCATGCATTCGTAGAAATAATGATTGAGGTAATATTTGAATAGCGAATCAAAGCGATATCCTCGTTGTGTTGAATGAAAAAATGAACTTTGTTGATTGTAAACTTCAAAGGCGGTGTTTAATGGAATACATCGAACGGAACATGTTTCAATTTGACTGAAGCACTGGAAAGCCATCGAAATGAGAGGATATTATCGATTATTTGAAGCGTGTACTTTGACGACGCAAATTGAAGAATTCCAAGATAAAAGTGTCGATAATTATCGACGAATAAAAAATAGAATAATGAAAGGGTGTTTGCCGAGGAATAAACTTTTTCTGACTGTAAAAGCAATGGGTGCAGCATTTAGAGAGAATTTAGAATGTTTTGTTTTTTCCAGATAATTAAACTGCAGCAGAATCCGTCGGTGCATCGTGGACAGGGACTTTCGAAGCGAATGTGACTATCGATCCGATCATCCGGAATAGATAATTTCAATTTTTCCCTCTAATAAATTCCTTTCAAACTTACTCCACATTGAATAGCCCGTATCAGAGTACCTCAATGTATTTCATAGTCTTTTCATTCGACTTTTACCCAACACGAAGACTCCATGATTCAAGAGGCGGCGCGGTGTTTCAATCAAAATTATATTCCTTAAAAAAATCGAAATGAAATGACGGAAAGAAGAGGCAACCGCGTTAATCATTCGCGTACATCATTATTGTAAATAGTACGTAAAAAATTCGCAATCCGACAATGAATACTTTAGTTACAATAAAAGGAAATTTCCCCGTACAATTTTCATAGTTCGAGCAATCCTAAAACAAACCTCGATCCAACCTTACCACAAAAACTTTATTACCGTGCTTTTAATCAGAAATATACGAATCTCCTTTTCATTTTCAATGAAGCATCAATCTTTCAATCATTACTTCAATCATTTTATTTATTATTTCTTTCAATTATAAATATTCCTTCTCCTTTACAATAACATCGAATCTCTACCTTAATGAGGTCTTCTTGAAATGTCTTTGAGCCCACGACTTTCCATCATTACAAATTTCTCTCGATGTCCGCATAAAGATTCGAATTCTACAAAAATTCAAGCGAAATGAACGCGACATCCGAGGACTGACTTTAGTACGGCGGGAAGAAAATACCGATTCCCTCGTTCTCCATTACGCGCTAAAGCTCCTCTCATACAGAAAGCTGATTATAGCATACTCAACGCATAAACGATGCAGCTGTAAGCTGCTTTGCCGGGAGTTTGGCTTTCATGGCAGCATTCATATTTTCACAGAGAAATTCACAGAGTCATTGATGCAGCCGTATCAATCAATACTGGAGGGGGCGTTTCTGCGTATCTGACCGATTAATGATCGAGAAATGCACGTATAAACGATACAACGAAAAATATAATACTTCGAGTCGTTGGATATGATCGAACACTTTTTTAGGGAAACCGTGCATCGCATACGGAATACTCTTGATTTTCTTTTCTCTTTCGGATCACGATGTCGTAGATTTAGGATGGGTTTCGTATTTTCTTGAATTGTTTTACCGCCGTCGATGAAGCTCCAGTTTTTCTGAATAGTTGCAGATTTGTTTGTTAATTTTTCTTTGAAATTAGCAGCAACCATTTCATTGATTAATTTTTGTTACTGTGGTCATTTTTGGAAGTTTTTTGAAACGAAGTAAATATTTCTTTTGGGGCTATTTGTTTTATGTAACTGACAACTGTGTGTTCATTTTCATTTAATAGCAGTTTAATTAGTAGAGTTTCTATTAATTGCGTGGCTGTGAAATGAGGAAAGTTTTACATCACTTTTTTGTTAATTTCCTACGTTATAATGAACAACACGTTACTTTTAAGGCTAAATTATAATTGCACATTAAAGCTTCGCTATAATTATACGCTGTTTTCCACCTTTTTACCTTTTTATCCTCCAATTGTGTTTTCAGTTATTTCGATCATATTCTTCCGGTTTCATTATTCGCGAACTGCTCGCATCTCCGTAAACGTTTCCCATTTCGCGAAGAATTGCGGATCTATATGAAGACTGTACTCTCAAAATAATCCTTCATGTTCATACCCAATTTGGAAAAAACTGGAACGTCCTTCTCGAGTCTAATGGATTCATTGCTCGCTCTCCTGTTACGTAATACGCGTTTCGCTCTCTTTTGCACGCGAAACAAATGGGTCTCTTAACAAAGAAGAATGCCCGTGAGCATATTTTAATAAAGCTCTTTAAATCCTATTAATTAGCCGTGCAAGTGTGCTGTTTAAAGATTAAATATTTCACATCCATATAAGGGCGCAAACGTACGCCCCTCGCGAATGACGCAAACTTTCTCGATTCTGATTTCAGTGAAATGTCATAATACATTTTGCTAAATTTTTGATATCATTCATTAACTACCTTTTATCATAATTGATAGTAGAACTGCTGATGATTACTCTTTTTTATTAAAATATGTAGACAAAATGCGATAGGGGAAAAGGAATGAAGAAAGCAAGAAAATAGATCGACTTAATTTTTTAAATGTTGCAAGAGAGAAAGAAAAATTAAAGAAGAATAATGTTACAAATTCCGGAGATATGTACTTTAAATTTTTTTAGAACAATCAAATTGCATCTGTGGAATATTTAACTTCTGTTGATTTGAGGCAATTTTCCGTATTTTCAATTAAAATTTAAATCTACTGGTGCGCTATCTTTTATTTATTTTGTTTCTCTCCGACTTTCACAACTATAGGTCATTTCTATAGGTTAACCACTATAAGTTAAGGCTATAATACATCAAATGACAATTTATAACAATTTTTTAAAAAATGATGGGGATTTGAACTCATTGTCAGACCCACCAATTGAAAATCCGAGCCTCCATCCTCACGAAAGCCTCAAAAGAAAAATTCCTGAAAATTCAGGTGATACTTAATACACTAAATGCTTTCACAAAAGAATCCTCCTCTCCGTTTTTCACTTCCACGCCAATAGCCGAATCGAAATCCATTTTCCCCCGTAAAGCAACCCTTTAATCTACACCCCCTGTGTCCCACTAAACTTCCTAAAATTCCCCAAAATTCCAAGCGCATATTCTCAACGACGCCCGATCAAAATCCTTCGACTACATAGCGCCGATATCTCGCTACGAATCCTCTAATTGGAATATATAATTACCGGTGGATATATACCGATGGAAGATGTACCAAAGCAAATGGAATTCTCTTAGTTGCGGCCAATGCTGAGATTCGAGATCGATAATCCTCGACGCGGAATAGTAACCCTCCCTGGCATGTCCAATTATAATTCCCCGTCGCTGATGTTGCTCGACGGAAAGGACGAAAGCGCGGAGGAACGTTGCGAATGTTCCATGGCCATTTCGAATCTACTTGGACATCGGGATCAACCTCGTAAGAGAATTACCCGGGTACACGTACCGGGTAAACAGGAAACGGTGCAATCTCTTAACGCTCGGACTGTCAACTTCGACGAGAGTTCGCGATGGTCAATTTGTGAATTACGATGGGAAGAGGTGAAGCCGTTGGAGAACGTTGGAGAACGGTACTTCGAAAGTCATCCAGATATACTTTAAACGAAGGGGGTTGATTTTGACTGATTCTTTTTTTTATGTTGGACTCATTATGAGCGCTGTTACAGAGAATAATTGTATTTTTTCGATTTTAATTCCTGCGGTTAAGATTTACTACGAAATTGACTTATTTCGCTTGGGATTTACTGCTTTAGATGGGTTCCAAACCATTGGGGACACGATATGCATATCGTAGCGGGGGAATTGACTTCGATGACGTTTTTTTTTATACTGGAGACGTGGGTGCTGTTCAAACAGTTTTTTGTTACTTATTGTTTTTAATTATTGCGGTTATTCTGTGTAAATCCTACTGATTTAGGTTGATTTCGAGTCACTGGGGGTATGATATATGTATCCTGTAGGAGTTTATCAAAGGGAATAGGAATTTGAGCTGGGGCTCACTGATTCGATGTCCGACCCTTCGTCTCCAAGGACATTATGGGCTTCTATTAACGCGCTGATTACCATGTCGATGACAAACACTGTATTCTGTCACATAATTATATTCGGTCAGAGGTACGAATGTTCTAATTATATTAGAATTATTATTATTACGTTTGAATATCTTAAAATGAAGAACAGCTAACTTAGATCACTGGCATAATTTAACACGTTGAATGCCACCGGCAATTCTAGTTTCTTCATTTCTGCAAAAAAACTTTTTCTATTAACATCACATCTTTACAAAGCAGAAACTTCAAAGACAAAAAGAGATTTATGGACAGCAAGATTTTACCCCTTTCAGACCAAGGTCTAGATATTGACTGAATTAACAAATTCGTAAATATTACAATTATAAAAGCCATATAAAGTTTCATTGAATTCAATAGCGCCGGTCACCTGTGACCCCCGTGGCATTCAACGTGTTAATATTAATATTATTATTAAGATTTTAATATTTTTCATGGGGCTTCTATCAGAGAATACAAGACGTTCTGGAAAAGATCCAAAAATGAACAATTTTACATCTAATTTAGATAAATCTGTGGACTGAAATGGGTTTAGCCGAGGAATTTTAAATAAATATTTATTCCAAAGGATTAGAATAATTTTACGATGCAAATAATGAATGAAAGGGATCATTTAACGAAGAAGGAATTCGCTGGAGTAAACAACTTGGATAAATATTACCTCCAAGGAATTCGAATAACGCTCAATTCCAATAGAGATTCGTTTCTTTATTCGAAAACGAGCTTAGCGTTTCGTCGAGCTCCTCGCTCTTTGCTTTGTGTTTTCTCTTGTTTGTCGACAGGGTGAAAAAAGGGAAAGCGTGCGATGGTTAACGATAAGGTGATTAAGCCTCCCGCTTTCCTTTGCCGAGTTAGCTCTTTTTTTATTTTTATAAGAATTACAAGAGCGCCGAAGGTTACGTTATTAATAATTAATGACGGCCGAGCTCGTAGACGTGTGCCCGTTATTTAAAAATAGAGGAGGAAACTGTGTAATAAAACGTGGCAATAAAGACTAAAAACATTGGCGGAGACACGGAAGACACTGTCACACGCTGATGTTACAAATTCGATTATGTCAATTTCCATTTATCAGATTTACCTATTTTTATTAAACGGGTTTTTAACACGTTGAATGCCACCGCTATTTCGCTCATTTCTTCGTTTCTACTGAAGTAAAACTATTTTTATGAAAATCACATCTTTGCAAATCAGAAAGTTTAAAGACACAAAGAGATATATAGGCAGCAGGACTTTACCTTTTTGATACTAGCGCGTAAATATTGACTGGATTAACAAATCTGCAAAGGTTACAATTTAAAAGTCATATAAAATTTCATCGAATTCAATAGCGCCGGTCACCGGTGACCCCCACGGCATTCAACGTGATAAACTGTAATACATCAAAAAGTCGTTTCGACTGTTTGTGCCAATCGTTATGCTAGTGACCTAACAATAAGTCATTTGTTTTTTATTTCGAGATATTTACAGCTTTCTTTTGGTACTTACTTTGAGATAACTTCAATTTTTAGTTTTTTTACTCAGATTACAATCATCTATTGCATTGTATTAACACTTTACCGACCGGTAGCCTATAAATAGGCTTTTTGTCACCAACGCTTAGACTTTTAGTTTATTAATCGTTTCCCACGGCAATCACTAATTTGTTATTTATTGTTGTAGTGGAAGTGTGTTAAGAAGTCAGTGAGAATCATTTGTAATTTTCTTTAGGCAATCTAAGCCGAAACAAATCTTTTAAAATGGGTAGAATGCTCAAACAATAGCGGTCGGTAATGTGTTAACAATATTGCTCGATATTATAGTGCAAATTTTAGGTTTTAATTTTTAAGAATGATTCTCGAGTCATTATTTCTTTCCATCTAGATTGTCGATTCGTCCCACTGTGCATCGGTCAGCCTAACATTTATCATTCACGTCGAAAGAAAGTTTCAGCCGAAAGTCAAACTATTCAACTTGCCCTTCGCCCCTGACAGATTCAGTCACCTGTCCTCTCGCACCTCGAAGGTACGTTCGAATTACATTGACGATCGCTTAGTATCGACGGATGTTATTTCCTAAGGGACCAGCCCATCCTGCAGGATCATCTTCCTTCCTCTATCTTTCGCTCTTCGCCTTCTTTTTCCTTCTTTTCCTGCCACTCAGGAAACTCGCGTGCAAAGACGAAAGTAATTTCGTCCGATCAAAGGGGCCGCGCCAGTTTCTCCCATTTATATCCCGACGTTCTTTTAACGAACCTTTAAAAAACAGATCGACCGAATTCTTCGCAGACGTTCACGGAGGGAATAAAAATTTAACTGTTTCCCTCCGAGCGAACGTAAAGGCCAACATGAAGTAACGTTGGAAAGAGGAAATAGATATATATAGAAGCGGACAGAGGCCCGATATAAAGGATCGTTATCCTAGGAGTTGGATAACGATGTATACTCGTCTTTCACGGCTACATGGCCCCTGATGCGCCACCCGGCAATCTATCAGGGAAGAAACATTATCGGCCATTCTGTCAACCGGGGTAACAACTTCGGCTTCATACTTTTATCCCAGAGTCATTGCAGACGCCGTAAATTCTTTTTAATAGTCGATCATTTTAGCGTTTTCAATAATATTTTCACCGAATCTTCTTTCCTGTTGGATATACTTCCGTAGAGTGGACTACGGCGAGTGTGAAGTTAAAGACTCTCAATCAGTCGGCTAATTAACCCTTTGAGCACTACGGACGCATATATGTGTTCCGAGAAAAATTCTGATTATACTTTATCTGATTATACTTTATAAAAAATTTAATATAACCGTTGCAATATGGTTACGCAAATAGTAATTTATAACGTCTATACATTAATACCATGACTTTCTGATAAAAAGGTGGTTTTTGATCGCCAAAAAAGTGCTTATTGCTCAATATTCAAAAAAGTTTCCGTACGCAAAGGGTTAAGTTTCTGTTGCCTTTGAAATCTTTGACTAAATTCTCATTTAATTTATTATACCCTCGGTGGTCCAAAACCTAGATAAAATTGTAGGCCCTAGACGAATTGACTCTCGCAATTTATGCCGAAAATATAGAATTAACGTAATAAAATACGAAGAAATGTATAAAGAGTTAAAAGCTCGAGTTCTCAATCTGTGGGTCCGAATTCAAGTTTCTTTTATGGCTGATATTTTTTTCCAAATTCTCATTTAAAATACTACGGTGAAAAACACACCTAAAACTATAGATCCTATGTGAAATGACCGTAGTAGCTAAGACCAAGAAATACGAAACAACAAGAAATACACTTCGACAGAATCCACCATTCTCTATGCTTTGCAAGGAAAGACGGGTACGCTGATGAGATTCCTGCTGAACTCGTAATCCGATGCTAATTCAGACTGAAAATTGTACAACGCAGAATTTTAAATGTGATTATCACCAGAGGACTTTCCCGAGTGTAAAGAAAGTTACTGTAAATCAAAAGTGGCGGGGATACTTGAAAACTTTCGAGTGACAAACGGATAAGGTTTCCGTGCGAATTCTACTCTTCTGAGTTCTGCTTTTACATTCAAAGAAACGATGTATTTTAGAGACAAATAATAAATAGAATAAGTGTATTCGTTAACTTCACGCGCTAAAATATTCACACTTTAAAATATTTTCCAGAACGACTGAAGAACAAATAATTTTTTTAATTAAATGTAATGTGTAGAAACGAGTGTCGTTAATTATCACGTATTTTATCTATAATTAGGCACTCAGTCAACGTATAGCAACAACCACGTCCAAAAAGTGGCAGAAAAATTCCATAGAGCTCCGAAAATGTCAGATTTTAAGCAGCCACGGAGTGTATTATGGGACAGCTGCCACTACGCTGCATTTCTCCATAAATGCGACGATGTGTCATTCGATTAAGTTTTTTTAAAATGCGCAAAGTGCACATAAAACGCGAACGTTTGTTGCGCACTTCATTTTTTCTGTGAAAGCAGCGAAATATTCGCACTCTGTGCAAAGATTAACGTAAAACTAATGAGAAAAGTCTGACGCTTGGAATTTTATCGAAGCTGCTTCCTGCAATTTACGTGAAATCGTTTAAAGCACGATGACACGAAGCTTTTAATTGCATGCCCTCTAATTACGAATTTTAACCCTTCACTCGGCGAGTTCATTTTCGTGAGTTTTGTCGATAATTTTTTTATTATAAACATTGTTTAATAGTTCTTATTTTAAACATTCGCACAGTGCATCGGTACAAACGTACGTAGCAAAATGTCTTGCTGAAGATTGATTCAATATTTTTAGTTTCTATCGAGCTTGAAGAAAAGATAAATACGAAAGAAGAAAAAAGGAAATTGAAGTAGGAAATACGATGTCTTTCGTTGATAAAATACTGTACAAAGTAAACGCAATGAAAAAATAATGCTACTCGTTATTAACATACATTCTTAAATAAATGAAAAAAGAAATCCAAAGGACTAATCCTTTGAGCAACAGGAAATTATATATTGCAAGTAAAAAAAGTGACTTCTCTTTGTGAAGTGTCTGTCTCTTTTCAGCAAGAAATTAAGTTTAATATTTTATTAATATCGTGTAAAAGCTTTAATAAGATAATGTTAAGGCTGCCGGAAATATTTATTTTCTTTTGCAACCATGTATCACGTTAGTTCATAGACGAAGTAGAAAACAAAAAAATCCAAGAACAAAAGATTGACGAGAGTTAAAATATAAAACTCTCCGATAGAAAAATAATTGTTAAAGTGAATACTAAAATAAGTCTAGTGTTAATTATTGATCATTTTGGAAGAGATTCTTTCTTACAAGGAAAGTTAAGAAACTGATACACAATTTTGATGAAACTTTGCATAAATATTTATTAGACATATCTAAGGAGATGGCTGGAACTAAGGGAGGAAAAATTGCTCAAAAGCTCAACACCTACGGGTTCACAGCTCAAAAACTCATATTTGTCGGAGTAAATTTGAAGTTTAGTAGAAATTCGGATTGACCTTTTAGTTTGAGGCATCACACGTAAGCTTGCAAGCTCAAGTTTGACTTTCATATGACCTCAAGATGCTCGAGAGTTATCGGCTGGCGTCACAAAAATGTGACTCTGCTCAAATACGATCGAAGCTATGTCAAAATCATATGAACCCACGTTCTCGACGTTAATTATCTCGGAAATTGTTTGTGAAGGAACACTATTTATGGGTAGACCGGCAGGAGAGAGGCAGGACCTCCCTTAAAGAGAGGTCTCCTTTGATATCTTCCTTAATCCTTTGTGCTCCGAATTATTTTACTAACTCTTCGTTAGACAAGCAAATGTAAGTATCGGAAAATTGTCTACCGTTAATTATTCATTTTTACTTAATACTAGCAACGATTGCAGGTACCGCGGGATATTTATGTTAAGATGCAAAATTATTTTTGATTTCGACAAGTCGATAATTATTAGACGAACCGTTAAGTGCCATAAAGTGTATTGCTCGACATAGGGTTAAAGTTGAAAACGGGCACGAATGAATTCCAGCTATCTTTTTAGATATGTCTAATAAATATTTATGCAAAGTTTCATGGAAATCGGAGTGTGTCAGTTCCCGAACTTCACTTCTTAATTCTTATTAAATCGCTTCAATTTCTAACGTGAACAGTTAACAAAAGACTACTTAGCAAGGAACAAGGCGAGTATAATAAATTTAGTCAGACTTACCCCATCGGGATGATATTTTGGTGCACCACTGGGCGTCGTAGTGGTTCCACAAAATTCAGTGAGGACATCCTGTAGCTTCCGCGTGGAATCTGAAACACCAAATTGGAAATTCATGAAACAAATGTTCCACATTACGATGTTTGCGTCATATATGTGCAAATGATATGCTGTTATCGCTGTTCAAGTTCGCATTTGTTTCTTCCACTAACTCAAAAATACTTTGATACCAGTTAAAGCACATTCTTTGGTTGTAAAAAATTCTATGGCACTGAATAACCTATTGTTCTTTAAATAATACAAACATGAAGTACAGAAAATAAAAGCATATCACAATACATCAAGGATAACTGCAAGAATGATAAAATAGAAAAGAAGATCATCAAAAGAATACGAATGGAAAGCCACCTATAATCTGTATATTCAATATGATTATATATTGAAAAGGATAAACGAATAAACAATGTAATCCCCAAAATTGATTAATTTAACCTAGACAGCTAATTACACTTGCCAATTGAAATCAAAGGTCGATAAAAATAATTACCTCCTAACCAATTATAAATTCAAGTCCATAAAGAAACAAAATCTTCGAAGGCTACAATAACAAAGAAAATATTAATCTAATAAGTCGACATGCACGATAAAACAAACTGGGGATGGCAAGAAATGATTGGCATCGCAATCGAAACGATATCACCGTCGCATCCCGTTTCTGATCAAAATAAGCTTCGAGGCATTACGAATCCGGCGAAAAAAGGTGGTCCAATAGAGAAAAAAAGGTACACTCTTGTCCATTTATTGTCAGACCGGCCATAAGGAAGAAAATGAGAGCGAACAAGGTCGATCGATCGGGCATCTGGGATTCAGTTGTTTGCAGAAGAAACAACCGCGATAAATTGACTAATAATAGGAGACCATTGGCCTAATCTACCCACGCCGACGTCATAATGCACTTAACGGATAGGATATTTTTGGGCCGCGGCTATTTTCGGACCGATTGACGAGAACGATGATGGATCGCATTCGGCCGAACACATGATTAACGTTCCCGACGGAAATTCTCGTTTCCGTCCGCAAATCAGCCCGCCTGCGTCAACGACGGAGATCGGCTAATTACCGGACGTATTGCCAAAAATACAAGATCGAGACAGCGATTGAACTTTTGAGAGGACTGGCTATTTTCGTCGACGAAATTTCGTCATTTTTGTAACGATTGATGTCTACGAGCTTACGGGAATTTCGCAAGGTTCGATGGAAATTTTTGAAACCCATGGAATAAAATGGAATTTCGGAAGATTTGATTGTTAGAAGTCTGACGTTTATTTGCCGGATGAGAGGAGATTCTTTTTCAGGAGCGATTTAAAATACTTTTTATCGTATTTTCGCGGTTTATCTGGCAGGTTTGTTTCAAATCCAGTTGTTTAGAAGTGCGTGGCATAAAACAACCTCATGGAGACTTCCGTTTGCAACTTTAATGACCAGCTTCCTCGATGGGAAGCTCGAATGTAGTCGACGTTGAGGAATTCTGTATAACCTTTTTTTCTTGTGTCGATATTTTTAAAAAATGTCTGCATTAATATACCTAATTAAATATACTATCGTATCTAGATTAATAACATTACAACAATATTTATTCACAACATTATAAAAACAATTTTATTCCAACATAATCGTTGTATTAATTTCGTGCCGTTAATTCTGTTCTTTCTATAACTTTTATTTGAATATTCCTATAACAGAAATATAAAACAAAATTCCTATAAAATATCAATCGTGGTAGGAAGAATAACATTTCTGTTTGCGGTCTAATTACGACAAATATCAATCTCTTTACGAAGAATCTGCAAATTTATCGACTTGCGGTAGGAGAAGCGAAGTAGAAACGGATGGCCATGGTCAGACATTGACTAGGAGTAAAATAAATCTATTTACATCCACCTACTTTATCCACCAAAACAACAAGAATTTATTCTCTTTATTTAGTTTAATATAGGCACAATATAGAGATATTGTTGTATAAATAATTAAAATATAATTTTCAATAACAACGATAAGTCTAACAAAATATATTTTCCCATTTATTTCAACGCGAACATTTGCAATTGACGGTAGGACGTTAAAGTTTAGCGTTAAAATTCGTTATTTGAATATTTCAGCAGCTTTGATCATTTCCTATTTAAATATCGTATATATACGTGTGTGTGTATCATATATACGATTCATCGAAATATTCGGGAATTTATCGCCGTCGGCTAAACTCGACGACTGAATAATAAACTTCTAACTTTATACGCTGTCATGTATTCCTAGCAGAGCGCATTTCACGTACATTTGATACATAACGTTCACCAAAATGTTGTTCGCGAGATAGATGCAATAATCGAATCAGCGTTATGATTCTGATAGTTTCCAGCGAGCAAATGGCAGCTGATAATTTGAAGCTCAAACTTACGAACAAAATTCTTAGTCGTCTTTATCGAACGATAACCCCACAATACCCACAATTTTAATAATAACGATATTGTCATCTTTCCAGCAGGTTTTCATAGTTATTTAAACTTTTCTTCTCGTAACATGATTTTTATTGGAAATTTTTTTAGCCTAATTTATGAGAGGAGAATAAAATAAAAGATGCAGCATTAACTTACATTCATTACATTATTAATTTGTTTCCTATCTCTATACTGAATTATAATACAGAAATATAATTCTGAAATATAATAGCTGTATTGCTATTAATTATTTGAAATTAAGAACAAAATGGTGGCCATTTTAAGGGTGTAAAATACAACAATAATTTCCAAGAAGTACATTTCTTGCGTGTAAAAGAATAAATATGAATTTTTAATAGTGTTTAAATAGACGAGTTTTTGGGTCTCTGTATAACCATAGAAACCACACGATTTCCAATTTTCAGAACGATCCACCCATATAATTAATTATTCGCAAAATGCACTTTATACTTTTAAAAAGTATCGTTGTTTCTAATTATGAGTCGCTAAGAACAAAACTCAGAACAGTATTAACAAATAAGAACTTCGTAAACGACAAGTACACCTATAACATTTATATAATGCTGAAATACCTAAGACTTCTTTTAATATCCATTATTATATGCTTCAGGGTGAACCTGTTAATTATATGCTCGAAGAATTTTCCTCTGTAACATGCTGTATGTCGATACGGTCACTTTATAAGCCGAGATAGGGATTTCTATTTTTACTTACAAGCTGCCAAGTCCTGAAGCTGCTGAAATTCTGTCGGTGAGAGCTTATCCCAGTGAAAGGCCATCCTTACTTCTGGTCTCTATCTCCCACAGGACAAACGCCCAGATTCTCAGCACTGAAAGTCGTCACCTGGAGAAATATATCGTAGGGTTAGAAGCCGCTTGCGTCTTTCATAGAGCAGAACGTAGATAAATTAAGTTTAATGCTTCCATAATACAAACGCCTTACGTTTCATTCTAAAGACGGACTAATTTTCGGTATTAATATATTTGTGAGTAATCGATAATATGAATGAGAATGAATACTAGTAATATTTGCGAGTGATTGAGAATATGAATGAGAATGAATGCTAGTAATATTTGTGAATAATTGAGAATATGAATGAGAATAAATACTAGTAATATTTGTGAATGATTGAGAATATGAATGAGAATAAATACTAGTAATATTTGTGAGTGATTGAGAATATGAATGAGAATAAATACTATTTAGTAATATTTGTGAGTGATTGGGAATATGAATGAGAATAAGTACTTGTAATATTGGAGTAAGCAATATTTCTAATGTAATTATTTAGAAAGGTAAGCTGACACGATAGCTAATTTAATTTCAGAGATAAACGTTTCATTTATCCTTCCTTTTACATAATTTTAGTAACTATTTTATGCCAGCGATTATTCAACATACTATCTTATAATTTCAATTATTCCATCAAACTTTGACATAATTGCAAACAAATACATCAGCTTCCTACATATACAACACCTTAATCATTTACAAAATTCTTACAAATTTCTCTGAAACTCTTCAAATAATATCTCGATGACATTCACAAAATAAAAAGTCGACCCTCCGCTAAAAAAAGGTCAATGACCCCCACGAACATACGATCACCCATAAATACAGATGAATACCTTCCTCATATTCCTCGAGCTTCCCGAATGCACATCCTCCGCGACAGTTTGTCGAACGATTTAACAATCTCAATTATCCCTTTGCCCTTTCCGCTATCCAATCGCACGGAGAATACAATTAGCCCCGTATTCGCGGGTTCAATCACCGTCGAGCCAAAAATACCCCGCTATGTTCCAACACGCGCCATCTCCTCGCAAACTTCTCGTTCGACGTTAACGTGGAAATTCGGCGGAGCAGGCTTTCCGGGCTTCCTCTTTTACCCTTCGAACTCTTGAACCTCGTCTCTCGGCTTCTACGGGACCTCCGTAGGAGTTTTATCTACGAGGGAGTTTCCCGAATTCAAGAGGGTTACCCTATCCCTTATGGGATTTCGCTGGAAGCTATCCGCTTTGCCTCTTCTCGAGAGCATCGTGCTCTTGCTCTGCTGTTCTCTCGCATTGCCATGAGAAAGCAACAGAGCGAGAGAGGGAGAGAGAGAGAGAGGGAGAAAGGAAGCAAGCTCTCCTGGAGATTTTCGATGACTCTTGACGCGTAACGGAAACGACGAGGCTAGAATTTAGAGGATAGTGGCTCGTGCACATTGTACGACCTTCATCCAAGGAGATTGGACGATATAATGCGAATTGTCTTGGGCACAAAATTGTGATAGTTTGTCGGATATGTAGGAGAGAGGATCGATTGTATGGGGAATGAAAAGGAGTGAATTGTGTTAGGGGAGAATTGTAAGTTGGTGTAACGAAGGGTTTTTTTAATTTTTATTTTTTACTCGTGTTACTATTCGCTGATTTTGTGGGATAATGAAGCAGATGAAAACTGTTTAACACTAGAACTAGAGATTTTCGATGACTCTTGACGCGTAACGGAAACGACGAGGCTAGAATTTAGAGGATAGTGGCTGGTGCACATTGTACGACCTTCATCCAAGGAGATTGGACGATATAATGCGAATTGTCTTGGGCACAAAATTGTGATAGTTTGTCGGATATGTAGGAGAGAGAATCGATTGTATGGTGAATGAAAAGGAGTGAATTGTGCGAGGGGAGAATTGTAAGTTGGTGTAACGAAGGTTTTTTTTAATTTTTATTTTTTACTCGTGTTACTATTCGCTGATTTTGTGGGATAATGAAGCAGATGAAAACTGTTTAACACTAGAACTGCCGGCGTTAAATCTGTTATATTTAAATATATTAAATAAGTCCTTTGAGAAAAGTAAAATTCAGTGGTGGAAAAGATGATCGATTCGGTAATTTATGTTTTATGAGATGGACGTAGAATTTATATTCTATGACTCTCCTATAATCTTGGAGAATTTTTGGAAAAAATTGTGTACCAATCATTCTTACTGGTTTGGTAGTTCTAGTGTTAAGACTCGCTGAATTTTACCGGAAGCTTATGAAGGTCTGTGGAAATTCGAGAAAATATTATTTAACAATTTTTCTTCACTACAAATCGATAATTTAGCGTGTGGAGAATCGACTGACACCAAAATAATTAATGTTACTTGATGAATATTTCGCTTACAGATTTTGGAAATCTGAGTGAACTTTACCAAAACTGTGTGAGAGATCTAACAGCGAACCATTGTAGAAATTCTAGAAAAAGGCATTAAAAAAATTTACCTTCGCTACATATCGATAGTTTACTCATAAGAATCAATTAATAATGTGCATAGAATTAATTTTGCTTGATAAACATGCCC
The DNA here is from genome assembly GCA_963989415.1 of Cerceris ruficornis. Classification (NCBI taxonomy): domain Eukaryota; kingdom Metazoa; phylum Arthropoda; class Insecta; order Hymenoptera; family Crabronidae; genus Cerceris; species Cerceris ruficornis. The sequence continues at coordinate 9,135,044 of OZ022526.1, forward strand.
GCTATAAATTGTTGAGTTCTCACAATCAATGAATTTCACGAACACTCTACCTCAAAAATTGTTCGTCGGGACAAATCGATAGTTCAGACTCTATTATTGCATTGTTACAATCTTTATTTAATCTACCGGTATTTTCGGCACGTTTGTTTCCTTCAAAATTGTGTCATACTTTTTCGTTAAAACGAAATCTCTTGCCGTGGATCTTCGGAAGGGGAAAAGTATCGCTTCTTAGAAATCTGTCGGAGCGATATTGCGACTGTATAGAGAAGACCATCATACGTTTCAAGGGGACGAAACCACAAATTAATCTCTTGAGACGTCGGCAAACGACTTCCGTTAATAGTATTTCCGTAACAGAAAATTGGGTACTCAACCGACACCGTAGCTCGAATATTCCAAAGTCTAAGTGTACCAGCTGAATTTGCGGGCTATAGTAAAATATTATAGAAGTTTAAATTTCGGATTAAGTATTTTACATTTGCTTCAATGTTTATCAAGGATAATGGAATTCAGCGAAGTTTTGTATAAACTAATTTGAAAATTTGTAAGCACCGTAAGGAAAGTCGAAGAATTCGCTATTATATTTTTATTTATATTTACAGAAGTGAAATTCGTGAAGGTTTAATTGGTAGGCGAGCAGAATATACTATAAAAACTTTAAATGTGAAACATGAAGCTCGGTTTGAATAAATAAATATTTACGAGAAGATTAACTTTCTGCTTGTTACACAGAAATTAGCAAATATTCACTTTGCAAATAGCCGTTCCCGGCAGAATTCCAGAAGGAATGTTTTATGGTGATTTTTTTACGATTTTTATTAAATGATATTATAAAACAGGCGATGTCTTAATGCAACGCAAATAAAAAATATGAAGAATGATAAAAAAAACAGTATGAATCGACGATTTAAAAAATAATACTCGAGAAAAACATTTTAAAATTTTTCATACAATTTTAGAAACAAAATTATTTCAATTCAAGTGGGTGGCTGTAGATCATATTTCAGCGACGATTCTGTAAAACGATCATTTGGACAAATATTGCGCAGTTCGTACAGGAAATTCATACACGAGCCTCGCATCTCGATGCAAATGCATTGCTGCATTAGGTGCAGTGACATGCCTGACCATATACCGTTGAATACCACTTTACTGGCTGAACCAGTTGGACAGATTTCTGAGATATCTCCGAGCTGTATGATTCTCATTTCCTATGAATAAATACATAGAGGAATCTAAGAATAACTTAAGAAGGCCTCCGTCAATGTAATTACTGGACATTATATTATTAATAACTTTTTAATGCCGTACTTCATTCCGCAGCAAAATTTTTAACTAATAGGCACAAGTTTGCTAAAATTATTAATTATATTAAAATCTTCTTTTCTCTACTTTGTATAGACGAGGTATTGAATCCTTAAGAATTTAATTATTGATAATGCAACAGAAAACTGTCTTGAAAGTTTAAGTACGAGATTGCAAATATAAAAATATTTAAAAATTGGTATGCAGTGCACAGTATAACATGAGTTTCCTAATTTTTTCTATGCATGCAGACATATGAGACATTTTAATAGATCTACTAATAATATAAATATGAATATATCTGTACTATCTGTTATACTACGTATATAAAAATAGTATCTATTCAGACACTTCCTACAGTCCTCCATAACATAAAAATTACTTTAAACCACCTAAAAATAATCCCACTAACTAATTAATCGACCCAGAACCTTCAATTCAACAACGCTCACCATAAAATCAAGCCTGAATTGATCATTATCACTGATAGATCCTACTAGACGTGTTAATATTTAAATAATCTACATAATAAAATTATTAATTTCTCTATTGTTATCTACTACAAATAGCATTGAATATATTAAGCTACTTATATAATTTAATTGAAGGTTCCTAAGCTTCAAGAAAAAGTAAATTTTTATTAAAGACTCCGCGTGTCCCAAGGCTCATAAGCAAGAGCGCATATAATATTAGTACATATTCAGATATTTGTTAAAATAAAGATATACCTTAAACCATTTCAAAGCAACGTCACTATCGAATTAATCACTCCTGAATTTTCCAGCCAACAGCAGAAACCCTAAAGTTAAGCCGGAATTGATCATTATCACTGATAGGTCCTACTAGACGTGTTAATATTTAAATAATCTACATAATAAAATTATTAATTTCTCTATTGTTATCTACTACAAATAGCATTGAATATATGAAGCTACTTATATAATTTAATTGAAGATTCCTAAGCTTCAAGAGAAAGTAAATTTTTATTAAAGACTCCGCGTGCCGCAAGGCTCATAAGCAAGAGCGTATATAATATTATTACATATTCAGATATTTTTTAAAATGAAGATATACCTTAAACCATTTCAAAGCAACGTCACTATCGAATTAATCACTCCTGAATTTTCCAGCCAACAGCAGTAACCCTAAAGTCAAGCCTGAATTGGAAGTAATAAACAAGAGCGCGCGCAACAGCAAGATTGCATTTTCATAAATTAAACGAGACACCGCCGGGCCATTGTATGCCGGTAAGTTTTCCTCCACGGTATACGCTTTCAGACTTCAATTCGTTATATGCTTCTCGTACCCACGATACAACTGAAAGGAGCTTTGTGCCTCGACAAATTTCACGTTGCAATGCCAACTCTAGGACGCGGTCAAAACCGCCGAGTCTGGAGGTAGTTAAGCAAATTTACCGTTCTCCGGGTCTCACAGTCGAAGGAAATATATGCGGATATCATTTACACGGATGTGCTGTTCCATAAAAGCCGTGAATTTTCATCTTGCATATCAGCTTTCGGTATTTAGCATTCTACGTTGAACGTTTAGCATCGTTGATTGCCGGATTTCGGATTGAAATTCGACGATGATTTGTAGCCTTGGCTCTGGTAATTTTAACCGGCAGGAATACAAACGTCGTTTGCTTAATCAACCGAGCCTGATAATTTTGTAATCAACTTCAACGACGGATGAAATTCTGAGAGGAATGGCAGGGATGTCTTGGCCTTCGTTGCGGAGGAATGGATATCCTGAGCGAAGGGTAATTAAAGTCGGAGAATCATGAAGTAATTTGGCTTCTCATCGGTCCGACAGGATTTGAATTTTGCCAAGTAAAATATGTCGGTTCAATCGATTTCTCGGTGGAATTTGGTTTTATCATTGAACGAACTTTCCAGCAGATCAACTCGAGCGGCAGTCATCAGGGGCATTTTGAAAAATTTTTAACTTTTTCATCCTGCCTGGTGGAATAATTTCAGTAACTTCTCGACCGGAATGTCAGTTAATAACGTCTCCTGCAAATAACGTAACGTTCTAAAACTTTCGCTTTAATCTCGTTGTAATACGATGGAAATTTTCAACCAATTTCGAAAGAAGGGCAGAATTTTTTAATTTAATATGAAAAACAAGTATTCCCCTTTTTCGTAATCGTTGAAAATATTATTAACGTTGCAAACAACTCGAGAATAAAGTAGAATATACACTTTTAAAGAACTTTAAACGATATGAAAATTATGCGAATGTTTTTGTAGAAATAAAATTCGAATACTCGTCTAATAATTCAGAAATTCAATGGAACTTATCGTTTATTCTGCTATTATAAGAGGATCAAAAGTAATAAAATCCGATAATCGTGCCAAGTCCAAGAATATTCTTAAAAAACGAACGATTTCAGTGTTATAGAAGGAACAGACGTTCCTGAAAGAAGTACCTTCGAGCATGATGTCACTTCCAAGAAACGCGAGGTGATATATCATGCAAATAATGGCAAGATATGGAAATACGCGAACATTTTCTATCGATCGTCATATTCTTAAAGTCAGCATAAATGTGTGGAGATCCATGTCCACACGTTTCAAGGAAAAATATTCGGCGGCCTTTTATTTCTGCAGATTAACAGATTTAAGTGTCTTATAAAAATAAATACATTAAGTGAAGATAATAAAACTTGAAAAATTGAATTAGGAAATTACAATTTTTTGGTAAAAACGTATACTTATGTGTTTCTGGGCTACTAGAAGGTAAAAACTATTGTAACTGAAAATTTTTGTTTCCATTACTATCAGAATTTTGGGAATATGTAGAATTCTATTCGAAATCTTTTCTGAAAATTTTCAGAAATAATGTTTGTGCACTTGAATAACAAATGCTCTTGTTAAAATTTTCTCAGACTATTAAAATACTATTATCAGCTGAACAATTGTTAATATACTTAATATTATATTTATTTTTATTTTTATTTTTCGTTTCACAAGCCTACACAGTTGAACTTTCTTCCTGACAAATAATCGAATTTAAAAAATTGACAAATTGCCTAGCATATTTCTTTATCTCACTTTCAAGGTATTTAAATGCAAATTCATCGTCCACATTACTGAACGGCTACAAAATTCAATATCAAAATTTAATATCATCACAATTTACATTCTTAATTCTCACGCGCGCAGGCAGACGCAATAAAATATCCGAATTATAAACCGTGAAGTAGATTAATTACACAGGCAAAACCGAACCGATATAATTCCTAATTTCTTCCATTTAACGGGGCAATTTCGCTCCATCGCACAATACAGCATCCCACGCTCTGCCATTTTACACCAGCGGCAAGTAATGCTCGGTTAATCGAGAGCTATTAATCAACTTCAGCAGCATCGTCTGCAAGTGCTATAAAGTACCCAACGGAAGACGTAATTTTATTTCGTAATGTTTTTTTTCCCCCCTTATTTTCCAGTAGAATCCATTCGAAATCCCTTGACCTCGTTCGGCGATAATTGATTTGTGATAATGTCCCCGTGAATGCGCTTTGCTGAAAGAGCAGAAGGCTTAACAGGAGAGACACGCAGCGTCCACAAAGCCGGACCGGGCTTTATTCTCTAATGGAATAATTCCCTGACGCGTGTAAGAGAATCTGCACTAATTAAAACTTTATAGAACGACGATTCAGCGATACAATGGCGGAAAAGCTATGTGTCTCCACGTACGAGGCACCGAAGAATGGTCGATCGAGGGACGCTGAATTTACGGGAGACTCGTCATCGATCAATGGGAATTATAGACCGTGTAAATGGGTCCAATTAAGTCAACACATTACTAATTAGATTTGATTTTGTAGTGTATACCCTGGGGCTCCTCTATAGCATGTCTTGTTTAGATGGAAATAGTTGAAGATCTCCGTAGTGATTGAAGTTACAGAGACATGTTTTAACACTAGGACTACCAAACCAGTCAAAATGACTGGTACACAATTTTTTCCAAAAATTCTCCAAGATTTTAGGAGAGTCATAGAATAGATATGCTACGTCCATCTCATAAAACATAAATTACCGAATCGATCATCTTTTCCACCTCTGAATTCCTCTTTCTTTCAAAGTACTTATTTAATATATTTAAATATAACAGATTTCACGCCGGTAGTTCTAGTGTTAATAAAAGCTTGGTAGAAAGGGAGATCTGATAATTTTATACCTTATTTTTCTTATAAGATAATAGCACTCTGAAAGTTGCAGTAAAAAATATTTTTTTCGGTGCTAGGCTCTGGGACTCTCTGTCTGACAATGAGACATGAAAGTTTCTCGAAGATTGTAATTAGTCTGATTAATGGAATAATTACGTTAACCCAGATATTAGGTTCTATCGATGTGCTTACTCTTCCGCGATAATGCACTAGAAGGGCGTTGATAACTAATTACGTTATGCATTTTCACGCGACGTGTATCTGTTTACGTTACACAGTCTGTAAGTATCTAATTTTGTAAGAGTTTCATGATTCAAGTTTTTCCAAGTTCGAAGCACGAGCTTAAAGTATATGAAGAAGAAAAAAACAATGCGATATATAATCCATTAACAATGTGGATTAATTTAAAGTGAATTTAAAAAAGGAAGGTAATTTTACTAGTCAGAGATTGAGATTAATTTAAGGGCTCGTGAGAAATGAAAAACTGTATTAAGAGATCCCGTGAATTACTTGTTAAAATATCCGTCTTAATTTCCATAGACCCTTGGATATTCATTCATTAAAGAAACCAATTATGGGGGCTAAAAGTACAGCGATATTACGAATTATATAATATATGATTACAATTGTTCTTTCCGCTAATGAATTCTGTTTTTCCCCAGAGGAAATTACATTACTCGCGGCTGGGTAGTAATTAGTACGTCTCAATTATCCACATTAGTGAAATTCAGCGGTAATGAAGAAAACGCGTACGTAAATTAGAACGATTTTGTCGGTGTGGTAATAATACAAAAAAAAGGGCATTTTATGCTGCAATAATTGCAGCTGAACGTTACTTTTTCCTTTCGTGATTGCGCAAAAAGTTGAAGCTAATAGAGATGTGGATAAAATTGAGGATGGTAGCGATCAGAAAAGCAACGGATATAGAAAGTTCAATAAGAAAAGTAAAGAATAGAAGATGTGAAAAGAGTGAAGGGGATTGAAATGTGAGTCTTATCGCTTTAAGGGGATATAAACAAAGGTGGATGTATGGGAGGACAAGTTAGAAACCAATAATAGAGATCAGCTTGAACAGATAGAGGATTTAAGTAGAATATGCCACACCGATCAGACATGACTGAACGACAATATATAATTAATGATGAAATGCTAAAAAAATATGTAACTCAGGGCTCATCAAAGGTGCAGCCAAACTGCAATTTCAAAATTTCTATTTCTATTAGAATTGCTACTAAAAAAAATTCAAAATCGTTGGGTCATTCCGTAATTTTTGTAACGCGAAATAATTGTTTTTTTTTCAGTACGTAAACCTCTCGATATCTCTTCAAAATCCCTATCTCATAGAGTGCACAATGGGAAAATGTAAAAATTCCAGTAGAATTTTTCTTCTATCGCTAATTTCCGAGTTCGAACGAACCTTAACGACGTAGTCTTCGAAGCGACGGGGGAGGCGCACTCTATGCACCAGTTTAATGGTCGTTAATAAACTGCAATTAGTCGGATTAAGGCGCGATACCTTAGGTACCTAAGGCGCCGTCTCGTACGTAAGTAGTGATACACGAGTTCGTAGGGCAGAGTAACGCGTTTACTTGTCGCCTGGCAGTTAATAATAACGATTCACGGCCCTCTTCCTGTTTACAGCAATAACGAGAATAGAGCGGACAGCGAACGAGCGAAAGAGTGAAATTGAGAAAGGGAGACAAAAGTAAGAGAGTGAAATCGAGACAGAAAGAAAAAGCAGAAGGGTGAAGAGGATAAGGAGGGAAATTGAGGAAAAAAGGGGAGAAAAAGGGAGGAGACATAGAAGAACAAAGACAGTACAATAGAGAGAGAGAGAGAAAGAGAGAGATGGAGAGAAAAATAAAAAGGGAGAGAGTCATAGAGAGAATGGGAACGAGAGAGAGAGAAAAATCGAAAATGCAAGAGGCAGAGGGGGAGAAAGAGAGACAGAAATTGAGACCAAGAAGAAGGGGAGAGAGAGAGAGAGAGAGAGAGAGAGAGAGAGAGAGAGAAATTGAGAATGCAAGAGGCAGAGGGGGAGAAACACAGATAGAAATCGAGAGGCCAAGAAGGAGAGAGAAATCGAGAGAGCAAGCAGGAGAGAGAAACCGCAAAATCAAGAGGGACAGCGACAGGTGTAGAGAGAGAAAGAGAAAGAGGTAGAAAAAGAATCGGGAGAACAAGAGGGAGCGGAAGAGAGCGAAATCGGGAGAGGAAGAGGGAAACGGCACGTAATGGCGTTAGGCCGATGACGAGCTGGGGCGTTTATTGCGCGACACTGGAATAATAAGAGGGAGGAAATATTTTCTTCGGCGTCCTCGACGTCGAGTGTCCTCGTTAAATCACGATTGGCCCGGAAATTGCACGAGGACTGCCCGAGTACCGAGTGTAACGCCGTGCACAAAGAGAAATTCCCGCCGAATGGGAACGAAACGAAAAGTTTATTACGCAACTTCGATTAGCGGCTTCATTATTGAGGTAGACGCGCGGGGGCTGATTGTTCGATGTGTGTGCAAGGGATTTCGTTAAGCCGCCGTTTCAACCGGCGGATAATTTGCAATATCGATGGTCGATGGTTCTCGTCTTCGGCATGAACATAACTTTAATACACCGTGCTACTTGCACTTGCAACTTTTTTTTTTGGCAATTAATATAATGATAATGAAATAATAAATTATATATTAACCGTGGACGGAGAGCTTTTTGACTGTTGAAAAGTAATGATTTATTCGGCGAAGAAAAAGCACCTTTTTGTCAGAAAGTCAGAGTGTTAATATATACAAGTTATAAATTACTATTCACGTAATCATATTACACAGTTATATTTCATTTTTTCAACTCTAACCGTGTATACAGGAGCCAATAAACTATAATCAGATTTTTCCTCAGACCACATATATGCGTCCGTTGTCCTCAAAGGATTAATGTTGGAATGCGTAGAAAGGAAGAGAAAGAATGGAAGAAGAAGAGAGATCATTGAGTGAGTGAGGGAGAAAGATGTGTGAGTGAGACAGTGCGAGAAACAAAAGACTTTGGGAAGAAGGAAGAAAAAGTGAGAAAAGGTACGCGAACGAGAACAAATGTATCGGTTATCGATTATTAAATATATTTTTAAATTAATAACCTACATCTGTCCTAAATTTCCTACATTAATTGACTCCTTAATTTAAGGATAATTATCTGATAACAATCTGGAGTAAAATACCATTCTTTCGTATACTTGTACGTTCTGTAGTATTTCAATTAATATAGAAATATATCATTTTTTTTAGTAAGAGTACGTTGATTTGAAAGCTTAAAAGAAACTGCAAAATATATACACTAGAAAGTATTGTTATACAATGTAATTACTCGAATGTCGCGTAAAAAAACAAAGGGTCTTCAAAGAAATTACGTAAAGGAGGGAGAAACACTAGCTGGAATCACGATCGATGGTTTCCATGGAACAAGTGGCAATTAATGGGAAAGCTTTATTAACGAAACGAGTCAATGATATAATTTTCCACATGGATTCAATGATACTCGATAAAGATTTATGAAACAAACATTTCAGAAAAGTCTCGTCGAATAAATTCTACGTGAATCATCCTTAGTAATATTATATTTAAATCCCGCCGAAGGGCTCTCGATAATTGCATAAAATCATTGCAATCTGCATTGTTGAGAAAATATTTCGTAAATTGTTCGCAACGATCGTAAAAATCTGAAATAAAAACATGCTAAAATATCGAGGAAAATTTTCAACGAAATTCAACGGAATTCAGGGGAAATTGTGAAGATGTATCGGAGTCGCTCGATTAATAAAAAATTAAATTTCGGCGAAGAGATACGCAGGAAGTTTAATAATGGGGAATTTTCGCCCGTCTATGAAGATGATAATATCTATTTAAATGCAAAAGTCAAAAAAAGAACGATCGTGAGGTGCACTCCGAGCTGCGAGAGGTGAAATTAAAGTTTCTATTAGAAAAGTCTGTTACGAACTTTCCAATCATTTTTTCCGATCGCACTTCATTCCCGATGTTGCATTGTGCTTTAAAAATCACATAAAAAGTAATCCTAAGGTATTTCACAAATATACAAAAATTCAAACTCAATTTCAAATGAGCAAAATAATAAATGAATCTACAGAATTTCAAATAATTATATCTACGAGACGCAAGATGCAACTGTACATCGTATATAACAATAAAAAAAATTCCATTCTCCGCGGCATGAAAATATTTAAAAATCCAAATCCCCCGTACATTCAAACATTTAAATATCCATAAAAAATGAGGCTATTAAGCACTCGCATAATGACACATTCACTACAGAAAATTCCCGAGCATCTGAACGTTTAAATATCCAAAAGAACGAGGCGCAAGAGCATGGAAGCTTCTCGGAATATTCGAGCATCAAAGAGTTAAGCTCTCCGCGAACTCGTAATACGTGTCTTTCAATCCCTCGTCCCTGGAAAAAAAGTGATCGGCATTTTTCTCGCTTTCATACGCCCGGCCAAACAAGCCGGTTGCTATTTCAACTTCCGGTGCCGTTGATTACACCGAATGATCGATGAAAGGAGAACACGCGATAGCGGATGAACAAGAGGGTGAAAAGGGACAAAGGGAGAAAAAGGTAGGTCGGAGATGCAAGGTCAAAGTGTGAAACTTGAAGAAGGATGTAAAGAAATTTTAAGGTCAAAGAGAAATGCAAAGAAGGATGGAAGAAAATTTGGAAAAAGAGGAGAAGGAGGAAGTGGAAGAAAATAGGTGACGAGGGAAGGGAATTCTAAAGCGTGAAACAACATACGGGTTACGATGAAAAGGGAAATGTTCATATAGACAGGGAAAACTGTGGAAACAACGAGAAATAGGAAGAATTATGAAATAAAAAGAGGGTGGAAGAAAAAAGGAAGAGATAAGCCACGGGAAGGGTAGGTGTAAAAGAGAAATAAAATGATGGAGGAATGTTAGAGAGTCAGAGGGCATAACAGTCGGAGGAAGATGGAGGGAAAAAGAGCGGAATAGAAGAGGGAAAGAAAAGGGAAAAGTGAGACACGATGCTCGGAAGGGGCTAGCGAGCATTTAATTAAAAACGAAGGGTGTGGGCCTCTCGCGGACGTCGCCGGGGCGAAGAGAAATGTACGAGGACGAATGGAATTTATTTTCTACCGTGAAAACTCCAATGGACACTGGAAATGGCCGAACAAATTTCAACGGCACACGTTCGGGGCATTTAAAGTAACCCGTACTTGCCGAAATATATACAGGAGGAGTTTTCACTATTGCGGAAACGGAATGAAAAATTCTGTCTGGCCGAGACGGAAGGAATTCTGATGGGAATCGAGGGAAAGTGCCAATTTCTGAGAACAATCGAGCTCAATTTATGTCCCGCGAGCACGAACCGAGGTCCAATTGCTTCGATTGTCCTGGGAGCAATTACGATTTGCGGTATTAATTCCAACGTTCGATGGTAAACATTAATACCACTATTACTAACAATTTTCGCGCCAATAAGGATGAGCGCGAGAAAGAAGAAAATGTCGAAGATAATACTGAACTCGACGATGGAAAATTCCTCTTTCATTGCAACACTTGCACTTTCCCAGATCTGTCCTTCTCTGTCGATTATTAGAATTCTCGAATCGTAAATTCAAAAACTTGTTCACTTAAAATGGATTTTTGCATTTAATTGACAACTTATTAAAATATAAAAGTTCACGATTTTTTTGAGCTACAAATAACTAAGCACAATATACCTATAATTATAAATTTGATAATTAAAAAAAGTGGTAAACACATTATTAATTGTAGAGGGACGATCATCAACATGAATGCTCCGATATTTTTCAGACGTCTGGTGTTCTACTAAATATTTTTTTTTTAATTGGTAGCCAACTATTCGAACAATATGTCATTGAATGTTTTATCAAACATTCCGAATGTACGTGAAGCTGATACGAATGACTTCGGGCACCGAGTTTTAATTAATTACTGCTATGCGAAACGTTATACCTAGATATCTCTCGCGATAAAATTCATAACTCGAGTAATTCAATTCCCAGCAGTAAGAACGCAGAGTCCACGGACGTAATTACCATTGCCGGTTTAATCACTGAATTTTCTTGAATGCTGTATGCGCGTGATGTCAATTTGCGGCGGATAAATTGCATCATAATAAAAACGAGGAAAATTCACTTGCACGAAATAGAACGTAATATTCATAAGCTTCTCGGAAATTGCAACTTACGTTAGGAGTGCATCTTCTAGTAAAACGATGGAAGGGATTCGCGGATTAAATGTATCGCTTAATGCGAAGTACAAACTTTTAGCTTTGTAGAAAAATAAATAAACTTTAATGCAGCGAATCTCAAGATGGTAAAAGATTAATGCAACTGTTGCTCAGTGGAATTGGTTGGTAAACTGAAGCACCTAAAGGAATATTAGTTTTTTGTTTCTCCAATTCTATTTATATTCATTGGCAAAAGATACCGTTCAGCAACACCATTTTCTGAGTCCTTGCAATTTGACAATTAAAATTGCACAAATTTGAAAAACACCTATGTTATTTTCCCTGTTTGAAAAAAGAATTATTCGAATTTCTTAGTTTAAGAAATAAGATAGATTAAGGTATTAATAAACAATTTAACTTTTTCACCTTTTAATATCTTCAACAATACATCTGAATTTGAAATTTAAATGACTTCTTTTTTATGATACTCCAATTTTTTTAGCAACACCATCTTTTCTCCATTTCCGAATTTCTGCGTCTCAATAGTGAAAAACAAATACAAAACACCACATTCGCATAGAAAATTTATGCAAATAACGCGCCACCGTAACTTAATAATGCGAAAGTAGTTTGTCGCGACAACGGCGATGCTTTTAGTGAGCAAATAAAGTCCAGCGGAAAGGAGAAGACATAAAAAGGATCCTTATCCATGTGTGTGCTTAATATAACTAATACGAATCTGTAATTCAAATTGTTCACGTGATCAAAATTCAAATAAAGTCCCTGGCAGGCTCGAAACTACCCGGATAACGGCATTAATAATGAGTTCTCGTTTTATTTGATAACACCTCGACTTTTAACAGGTTTTATACAATTATGTTGGAAATTGCGATACGTATTTCGTGTATAGCTTTCCTGTTAACTATTTATACGCTCTTTCTGTGGACGGATATAACAGGGAACAGTTTTTTCACGGAGATCGTTTCCACTGTGTACTCAAATGACGATACTTTCAAACTTGATTCTCCCGACATCGTCAAAAATTAATCGCTTTGACGTTCTTTTTAAGTATTCTTCGACTGTAAAAATGTAAAAAAATATTGCTGTAGGTTTGAAACGATGCCGCTTAATCGAGAATCTGGCGAAACGAATTTAACGAAGAATAAATGCAATTTTATTTCGATTAAACTCGAGGAAGATATAGAAAAATGAAATTTCACAGCTAAATCGAGTATAATTTAGTGAAATAACGTTGCCACTTAATTTTCCCGCCAGAAATTAGATTCTTCAACTTCCAAATATAAAAATGTCCACTTACGTTACACTAGCAATCTTTTACGAATTAATTGTAACAAAAGTAAGTAAGAAAATATTAAAAAATAATAGTAAAATATATAAAAAGATATTTCTCCTTCGGATTATTAAATTAGAAGGAAAAGTTGACACGGCGACTGTTCACATATCATCCAGCACTTGGGAAATGCAGTACATACTTCCATATCGAGGGTAAATTTCATTATAGCAATTCGCATCGGTTCTACCTTGAAATCTGTTTAGTCTATGAGTTTCCGAAGCTCTCGTTATGTATCCAGGTGGCAAGATCAAAGAAGCTCCTCCACAGGGTGGAGGGTTTAAGGAAGATCCGAGAGGGGCAAAGGATGCTGTCCTGGTGGGAGGATGAGGATGCCAGGAAGGAATCAATACGTACTAACCGCCTGGAACGCGTTTCGACTGGCATCTCAATGTGACAAAATCGAGGATTCGCTTCTGAAATTCGATTCGACTTTCCTGTGTTCTTTCGAGTCGTTCGTAATGAAAAAAAAAGAGTCGTCTTTCGAGCACTGTGTAAACTTTAGAAATAGTCAAACTTTTCATTGTCTTGGAAAGATCATCCATTCCGTAGAGATACTCGAGTGTAAGGATTCTTATTGCTGTTAGCAGTAAAATTTAAAATTATCCTTCGTGTAATTCAATTTGACAATGTCACCTTTTTTTTAAATCTCTGGTGAAAAGTTTCACAAAATGGCACTGGAAGTTATCGTGTCAACAACATTTCGATACATTGTTCTTTAATTATATCGATCCCAGCTTATGATTTTGGATTTAGTGACAATATTTTGTTGCAATCTATATAATTAAATAAAAATGTCTTGGAAAGATCATCCATTCCGTAGAGATACTTGAATGTAAGGATTCTTATTGCTGTTAACAGTAAAATTTAAAATTATCCTTCGTGTAATTCAATTTTACAATGTCACCTTTTTTTTAAATCTCTGATGAAAAATTCCACAAAATGGGACTGGAAGTTATCGTGTCAACAACATTTCGATACATTGTTGTTTAATTATATCCATCCCAGCTTATGATTTTGGATTTAGTGACAATATTTTGGTGCAATCGATATAACTAAATGAAAATGTGGAAGGACTTTTAACGCATTAATTGCTAGTCACATTTTGTGAAATTATTCGTGAGAAAAGTCATTGTAAAACTGAATTGTGTGAAGGAAAATTTTAATTAAGAAGAATTGGCTTTAAATGTCCATTGTGATGAACACAATACATCAATTTTGACTTTAATATCTGATGGTCATCGATGACTCAAACTGTTAAAACTCGAAATAAGATTGAAACACTTCAGACTTATTTAGTACTTATTTAGTATTCAGACTTATTTGCTGATAGCAAACAAATTGTTTCAATTGAAATTAATACGAAAGAGAAAGACAGATGAGTAGAAAATTATAATCAGGAATCAAAATTGAAAAATGTGATAAATGTCTGTATTTTTTTAGAAGAAATTGACACCAAAAATCGAACGAAACCGTGCCTTTTGATGCGTTATTCGATAAAATTGGATCAATTGAAAAGTCCCTTTTTTAACGAATTCACCTTTGCGTCAGTGTCACCTGAAAATCCTCCGGATTTCGCAGGATACACGGGATATTTCGTTCTTATAAAATATTCAAGCTCAATGATTCCGCACGGCAGTTCTGCAGGACAACGAATTGCGCACAGTATTTCGCTGCAGTTGAATGTTTCACAATATATGTATTTTTTATCTCCGCCTGTCACTTCTCCAGTACCACATTTTTTTCCTCAAAATGAATAACAGCAAGAATTTCCTGCTTCCAACAAATGGACCGGCTGAATTCTTGCTTACGGATTTTTTTCTCATTTTCGCACAACGGCAACGTTTATCGGCACTTTTTGTTATTTTACTATTCTCATTTTGTGCGGAATATATCCCCCTTGTCGATTATATTGTAAAATAGAATTTAAGTTGTGAAATTTTATTTTTGCAATATTTAAATCACGCTCTATTATTAAATTGGATGTTTTGGATTGAAAGTATAAGAAAGTATGAACATCAGGAAAACGTTTTCTATATTAAGATATTTAAGAAGGTATTTCCATGAATTAGAAACGTATTTATATGTTCGTGCAAGGAAAACTGAGAAGTATTTAGGTAAAATTGCATTTTCGTCACTGAAAATGAAGTCATTTACGTTGCTTGACGCTTCGAAAATATTTGATAGAAATATAGAAACTTAAATAAGAGAAGTTTACCTCCAAAAATTGTTCAAAATTTCCTGAATCTTTACTTTCTGGGATTTCCTGTAACTTCGATTCGTTCGGCATTTAAATTCCTGCAGCGTGTCAAAAGTTTTGCTTGAAAACTTCAAATAACATTTTTATTACACGTGTTCACTCGTCGCAAATATAGCAAGACTTAGGAACATAGAATTTCAAAAGGAATATTTACATATGGCGCCAAAATGTCAAAAGCCGTAATTCCCGAATGTAGTCACTGAAGTATCGAAATCATCGTTCTTTTGCAATTTCCGGGATGCAAAAAGACAAGGAAAACATGCACGACTTTTCACCTGACATTTCCAGAACTGAGGCAAAAGGAAGCGAACCCGTCACCGGTATTAATTAAATGGCGAGGTAGAAAACTCATTACAATTTCCAATTACTAATTCTCTCCGAGAGTATTGCATTATTCGCTGATTTCCCATACAAATAAATGTTTGTCTTCTTCTTAAACTCAAAGCAAGGACAACTGAAATTAATCCAGTTTGCGAAATTCACCCTTTTTTGTGTGAAATTCAACTTTGTTGAGTAAATTAAGATAATTGTAAAAGAAAAATAGTACAATGTACATACATGTAACTCATGGATTAATTAATTAGGGAATAATGTTTCGGACTTCCAATGGAACTATCAAGGGAAGTTCGGGAACTGATACACTCCGATTTTTATGAAACTTTGCATAAATTTTTATTAGACACCCCTAAGAAGATACCTGGAATTCGTTCGTGCCCGTTTTCAACTTTAAGGGAGATATCAAGGGCGGCCCCTCTTTAAGGGAGGTCCTGTCTGTCCTGGGTGAAACGACTAGTAGTTGAAGCCAAATGAAATAATTAAAAAAATAATTAAAAACTAGGCTTGAATTCGAATCACCCGTCAGCTCTGGGAAATTTTTCTTTTTTCATTTAATATTACATATCTTCGGTGGTTTGAATCAGTGGGCTGAAGTTTAGGTCTCACTGATTCCGAATCCTCTTAACCCTTTGCGGACGGAGAATTTTTCAGTGTTGAGAGATAATCATTTATTTGGCGATCAAAAACTATTTTTTTACCGGAAATTCAAGTGTTAGTGTATCCGAATTATACAGTAGTATTTGCAGAATAATATTCCAACGGTTATCTTTCAATTTTTCAATTCTAATCCTGTATACATGCCTCGATAAGCTGTAATCAGATTTTTTCTCAGACCGCATATATGCGTCAGTAGTCCTCAAAGGGTTAAAATTGCAAAATCCTAGGCAAAATGACCATAACAGCTAAAGACAGAAGTACAAAACAAATCTATCGATAAAAGATAAACCCACAAACACCCCCAAGCAAGGTCCACAACGAGCCACCAGCGAACATCCTCTCCACGTCGACCATTGCCAAAATCCATCAAGATTCGCGAGCGAGCTCCTTGAAACATCCTCGCTTAGCTTCGCAAAAGAAACCTGGAAGAGCTCTCAGCCGTCGATCTCTGATCGGTGTATAATAACGACCATAAATCGAAGCCCGATAGAAAATCGCGTGCGCGCAACTTCCATTTTTCGACCTTATTGGTAGTCCGCGCAAGTGGCAGCGAATCAGCTTCGGAAAATTTACGAGCCTTCGGCCGTAAAACGATTTAAGGTTGGCCGAGCGTTGGGCTCCTTTTTGCCGCGGTAAGGTCGAAGGTCGAATTAGGTGGAAGATATACCTGCCAGGTTGGATCTCCTTGTACGGCACTGTAATCAAGACGACATGTTGGAGGATGAAGGGGAGAAGGAAAAGAAGGAGAAAAGGGTGGAGGATGTTCACGATATCGAATACTTCGGAAATCTCTCCACGGTTTCGAGATTTGACGGTCGATCCACGAGAATACGGCTGATACGATCGAACTATTGGCTGGATATGACAAATTGTCCGCTTCGTTGAACTCGTCGAGGTGTATTGACTGTGCGGTGCAAGAGTTTTTTCAATTTTTGCGCATTTAACACTAGAACTACCAACCGGTCAAAATGACCGGTACACAATTTTTTTCCAAAAATTCTCCGAGTTTATAGAAAACTCAGAATAAATATTCTACGTCCATGTCAAAGAACATAAATCACCGAATTGATCATCTTTTCCGCCTCTCGATTCCTCTTTTTTCAAAGTACTTATTTAACACTAGATCTACGGCCGCTAAATCTGGTATATTTAAATATATTAAATGAATACTTTGAAAAAAGATGGATCAAGCGGTAAAAAATACGATCAGTTAAGTAATTTGTATGTTATAAGATACACATGAAATATTTACTGCACTGCTTCTCAATCTATTTGAGAAAAATTTTTAAAAAAATAGGAACCCGTCAATTTGACGGCGGCCGTAGATCAAGTGTTAATATGATAGACTATAATAGATTTAACGTCGGTAGCTCTAGTGTTAATGCTTTTGAAACGTGCGAGCTTTTTTTTTAAAGATGGACGACTTCGAATACCAACGCATCGGCTCTGAAATAATGCTGAGATTCGAATATTATGGTGGAGATAGTTATCTTCAACGATGTACGCAAACAGTATTATAATGATGGTGAATATAAGATAAAGGAGGCGTTGCAAAAAACGATGGGTAATGGAGTAGGTACAATTAAAATTTGCATTCGCTAAACCATGAATATTTACGAGCGAAAGACGCAATTTTATAATCCGTAATAATTCTCAATTTTGCATAAAATGTAACAACGTTATCTTCGAGGCAATGAGCGACAAACTCGATGGCAAACTTAAAGCTGGAGAAGAAAGAGCGATAAAAATAAAAAATGAAAGCGTTAAAATCAAAGGGAATCGCCATACGATCTTTGATTATATTCTATAAAATATCTGGAACATCGGCGAAGGCAGTTTTAATGGTAGAAGAGCAGGAGGTTGCTAAAAATTCGCCTAGATAACGTGACACACTGAAATCAAGCGAACGATCCTCGACAAAACCTTATGAAATATTCGCAATACCGGCAAAAGCTGTCTTTCTGGTAGAGAAGAAATAAAGTGATAAAAATATACCTAAAAAACGTGAAATCAGTCGAACGATCCTCGACTGCACCCCAAGAAATATTCGGAAAATTGGCAAATGTAGATTCACTGATCGAGAAAAAAGAGAAAGATAAAAATTCTCCTAGATAACGTGATACACTAAAAGCGCGGAAATCAAACGAAACCACTGAACGAGCAATCCTAGTCTACACCCTCTAAAACATTCGCAAAATCGGCGCGAAAAGCTGAATCAATTCCAATTCCACCGGACGATTTTGCACGCTCAGAGATTCCAATTATTTCAATTCACCAATAATTGCGGGGAGCACCCCAAACCTTCCCTCTCAAATCGTCGTCAAACTTCTACTCCATCGCCGATTACTTTTCTACAAGATACTTCACTATTTCAAAATCGGCATAAAAGACTAATTTAATATTCCCCCAAGCGTACAATGAAATCCGCAATTATTACGAATTCTCCAAAACGATAAGCAAGATAAATTCAATACTTGCACAGTACTCTTGAAAGCCCGATCACAGAACGAAACGATATGTGTTTCCCGATCAATCGAGTGTTTCCCGATGCACGATTCCAACAGAGGCCAGAAATATTCCAATTTCAGCGTTATTTCAAAGCCGATGCGTTGGTATCCGGAGTCGTCCACCTTTAGAAAAATTCATGGACTTCCAATATCCGGCTGGCAAGTGGAGAGTCAGCCATGCTTTCTCTCGAGGTCGTAAGTGAAATAAAAAAAATATGTAGAGGGAGGAAGAATAAAGAAAAAAGTGAAGCACATGACACTAATTCTGAGAAGAATTCGAGGATAGATTTCTCGCGCTTAAAGGAGCACGGTGAGCTTCTCGGAGAAGAACAGCAATGCTACTGCCGATAGGGCTGGAGAAAAAAAGAGAAAAGAGCAGAGAAAGAGAGGATGAAGGGGAAGGACAGGGGAAGAAGAGAAAAAAAAGAGAGGTATATACTACCGTAGGAGGAAAATATACGCGGTAAGAGGGAAGTGTATGTTCGGAACGAACGTTATCGTCGAGCAGACTGGCTTTTCCTACCGTCTCTTTTCCTCCGTTTTTTATTCCTCAGAGAGAGCAGATCCTGCAGGATTCGTCTTTTTTATTCTACCTTCTTCGTGCTTTTACCGTTGATCGGCACGAAAATCAACGTTGCCTTTCTACCTCATCGATGGAAACGCGACCAAAGGAGGTAACATCGGTTTACCGGAATCTAAGTCTCAAAGGAAATTTAATCCTCGTTTGCGCTAATAACTGTGATTTTTTTTCGCCACCCCCTTGCGTTTCGGATTTTACGAGGATTTTCATGGTGTTTTCGATGGTGGAGTACGAAGGTTGTAAAACGAAGGTATTTCGAGAGATCGTGATGCAGGATGATTGAGTTTTTTTGGTAGCGTTGCGTTTAATTGGAGGATCTGTCGAATAAAATATTGATTGCAATTTTGCAAATGAAGCGAACGGTTGTGAAAAAAAGTATCTGGCGTTTATTGCACAACGATTTACGATCATGGAACGTGTTTAAACTGTTCAACGTTATATCGAAATATTTTTGCTGTATTTTATTTAAAATGAAGTGTGGTTTAACTACGTCTAAAAAATATTACTTTGACTGGGTGGTCTGTGATTAAAAATATGTGTTTTGACGCAGTGAAAAAATATAAAAGGACCTGTTGAATAAAATTGTTGGTAAGATTGTTTTTCAGGGCTTAACTTGCAATAATTTAATGTCCAATTTATCTTATTGTTAGTCCGTTCTATACTTCAGGGTTATTTTCTGAGCGAAATATGAAACGTAAAATTGTAAAATAAACAGATACGTTTTATCTATCAACAAAATTTATTTTATATTTCTAACGTTATAATATTTATCCACGGTCAAGATAACCGAATTAACGTTACTAACAGTTTAATGAATATTGCTGAATAACTTTTCACACATACAATAAAAGTTACCGAAGTCCCGTTCTCGATGAGTCTCCATCAGATTTCAAAATTTACCAATACATCTTACAAAGTTACAAACTCCATTAATTATAACAAATAATACTCTACTCTGACCTGTTATATTTCGTCATAATATAATAAACGCTCCATATTTTCATAAATCATTATAAAAATAAAACTTTTAAAGCCAAATAAAGATCCGCGAACGCGCAAATCTCGCAATTATTTATTTATCTTCACAATTTATAATTCTTCAAAACCAATCTCTACCTAGATTAAATGCAGATGAATTTTATATTAGTCAACTGTTCGTAATAAAAGTCAGAAGCGGCGACCCTCAAAATATATTTACGAATTTTCTTATTCCGCGTACTTTTACCTCACGACGCACGGTTTCATTGTTTCAAAAGTTGTTATCATATCCCTCGTTACGGTCGATGTTTTATCAACTTCCCGGGGCTTTTCTTGCTTGTAAACAAGACTACAATTTACCAAATTATCATTCCGCACGGGTATGCGCAAGCGGATGCCTTGCGCATCTAAAATAGTATCAAACAACTTGCGTCCGGCAAAAGCCCTCGTCCGAAAAGTTGAGCTATTTTCACGTAGCGAAAATACGCAGGAAGGACGAGAAAGATTATCCGTGCGTTTCATACGAAACTTCATCGATGCGTTGCATCGTTGCATCTTCCGTTTCTCGACTTATCCCTTTGCTTTCCACGGCATTTTTCCAATAATTCATTAACTGCGTGAAATTCAATTTGAAAAATTCTTTATCGTAGATTATTTACCGATATCAGATGATGGAGATAACTGTAGATTCGAAGGACAGTTTAGATAAAAATATAGAGTCATTTGCAAAATTAACGAGATCGAATATTAGCTACTTTAAGATGTTTAATAAAAGTAATAAAAAAGTTTCACGAATATACCATTCGAATTTGTAAAGTTTGATAGCATGAGAGAATTGAATATCTTTAAATTTTAATGTAAATAAAGTTTATTTATAAATTTTATGCGTATTGCATTTTGCATTTTCGAATGCTCTTCATTTTAAAATGATTGACGAATAATGTAACACGCGCTGCCGCGTTATTGGCAAACGAGAATAATTATTATTCTAAACGCGAATAAACGTGCATTCGTTTTTCATTCCGAAAGGATGTAAAAATACTTTCTCGTGATATTTTACTTTACCGGGGTCGGTTTAATAACGGCCGATGCGTTGGCGGGAAAATTATTTTTAAACGTTAATTACGAAACATCAACGGGCATCTCTGTGGCTGCATAAACAAATGATATTAAAAATTTCTTTAGTTGAAATATTATATATCTATGAGCACTAAATACTCGAAAATCCTTCAATTCTGAAACAATTAAGTTTTTCGAAATTTATTATTTATCATAAGCACACCTTGACTGCCACCAAAGTTTCCGGTGATCGACGCTTTTAAATTCACTGAAATTTCTTTTTCCCTTTAAATGATAATATTTACTAACTCTATATATTGAATATTAAATTACTAGCATATAATAAAAACGTAATTTTCATAGAAAATCATTGATTTCTGTAGGAACAATGGTACGAGCAAAATACAACTAACGCTTAACGCGTTAAGAGTGAAACAACCGGCGTTAAATCTTTTATATTTAAATATATTAAATAAATACTTAGAAAGAAGAGAAATCAAGCGGCAAAGGAGATGACCAGTTAAATAATCAATGAATTATAAGATAGACGTGAAATATCTACTGTGGTTCT
This sequence comes from Cerceris ruficornis, assembly GCA_963989415.1. Lineage (NCBI taxonomy): Eukaryota > Metazoa > Arthropoda > Insecta > Hymenoptera > Crabronidae > Cerceris > Cerceris ruficornis. The sequence goes on from OZ022526.1 coordinate 9,157,029, forward strand.
GTATTTTGAGGAATTTTTATAAAAAGTACCCGTTATTTTGACCGCTTCGGTGGCTCTAGCGTTAATAATATTCGCCCTCTTTCACATCGAAGCGCAATACGTTATTCTACTTCGTAGTTTATCGTTCCGATTTCTAAAATATTATATTTTATTCGTCGAACTTTCGCAAAACGGTCACAATCAACGAAATTAGCAGCCGCGGCAATTCACGAGAGGGAAATGAATTTATGAAAACGTCAGGCCGCGAGTGTATTTCCAAATTACTCTCACCCACACAAACGATAAATTCCTACTGAATTATTGCTTTTTCTGTCGGCGATGCCGAGAAGCCAGCTTATTAATTATGCAGCGAGGAATAATGCGTATATTTTACGATTCTAAAACGACGGATTCTGGCGTACCATTGTCATGTACCCTCGGTGTATGTGCTCGTTTTAAAGAATTTAATAATCTTAAATACTACGCTCGATTTTTCCCTCCGCCTCTTCGATATTAAATTTCGCGGTATTCGAAAGTCGGGTATTGCAAATCATTTTATACGGTAGGAAGAATATTATTGGTAGATATTAACAACTTCATGGATAATTAGGAAGAGAATCATAATTATTTTTGACCGATGCGTCTTGATAATTCTCGTACTTTTCATATTTTAATATTAAGATTATTCATTTTGAAACGATATTATTTATATTAAGAGGAAGATTATTCATTTTTAAACGATATTATTGATATTAAGATGAAGATACTGAATATCTCGTTGATTAGAGTTTATTTTATATCGCAGGGATATTACTACATTCATTAGTTATGTTTATTTCCCTGGTGAATCATGATGCATAAAGTGAATAAAATTAATTAATCTATCCTTATCCCGTATAAAATAATAACGACTTTACAACTGCTTTAATAGACGTTACACAACATCAAGTGTACTGCCATAACTCAGAAAATACATTTCTCGGAAAATTCGAATCCATGCGGCTCTCGGATCAAGTGAGCCTAAAAACAGATTTGCAACATCGTCCGCCAATATGTCTCAACAATAAACTCCGTCGATGTCTACAGCTCGCATCGCAATCTCTTATCGCTGAATATTTCATTCCTCCGCACGATCAGCTCTAATAATTATCCAACGATTAAAAATAGTTCTTTACGAAACGAATAAATCTACCGAGGCAATCAAAATGAATAGATTTGCGAGTTTTTTGAAAAATTACGCAAAGTATGTGGAATCTATCTTTATCTAATTGTAATTAGATATTACGCCGATTCTCCGATAACCCGCGCCTATCTCTTAAAATATAAACAAATAAGTTCCTCTATCATCACTCCATGGACTCAATCTCGTTTCCTACTAAATAAAACAAAAGTGCTTGGAGTCTCAGAAATTACCAAGTTGTGAAATTCCAAACACAACTGATTGTTCAAACCAAGTTGTGAAATTCCAAACGCCACTGAACTATTTCTCATAATAAAAATAACCTCAAGTAAATACTTCGCTAAATTTTTATTTTGCCAATTTAATCCTCAACTCTGACACATATGCAAGCTCAAAAGAAATCTCGCAGCAAACAGTTAAAAGGATAAAGAAAAAGGCTGGACACAAATGCTATTATATAATTGCCGAGGAAAAATCACGAAGGTGCAATGGCCTTGCGAACTTGAAATCAATGGGCTCTCCTCAATGTGCAATGCCGTGAATGGCAAACGACCTTGTTCAAGCGTCGCTGTGCAGCTATATTTATGGGTTCACGATACCCTTAAGTACGTTTACGTTTGTCGGTTGCACGAATCCATCTAAACGCGGATGACAGATGCAATGGACCGTCTTTGGAATTTGCGTTTCGAGGGAGCCCCGTTTGATATGGCTTTGTGCGTCGAGAATTTCCGTAACGCGCTATTCCTCTGCGTCACGCGATGGCCTCTGCGTTTGAAGGAAATCCTCGAATAGCCTGGAATTAAAGGAGGCTTGCGTAACGTCTAATTATTAAGATTATAATTTTTATATCATTATTTGTCGGAGATAATTCTCTTATTGCTGTAGGATCGATGTTTGGAGGAATCTTTCATTTCGTTGATTAAGATAAGTTAAATTAAGCTTGATCATTGCTGAGGTGAAGCTTGAAGATTAAAAGAGTAGACATGATGTTAGGTGTTAAATTATTATTTAGATGCTTTATGACTTTCTGTTTATACTTTAGTAATAATGGTAGCTCAGTGATGTTAAAATACGTGATTTTTAAACGAAACATTATTTATAAAAAATAATCGACGTTTGCAGTCAATAAATGACGCGAAAAGAATTCTTTTTCCGCGAATGAAATATCAACGCTTCGTCTGCGTCGCCGAAAAAAAAGAAAAAAAGGGTTTAACTATCGAACACGTCGAGAAGCATGAAAAAACACCGGAAAAGCCTGAATACGCAGTGCATTGATACCTGTTATCTATCCAAAATGAAATAACCCAGTGAAAAATTATTTTCAAATAACGAATAAATAAATGTATATAAAAGAAATTAAGAACTCGCGCTCCAAAGCGATCCCCCTTAAGTAAATTAATTTTTTTTTATCCTCGACTTCAATCCTCTAACTCCAAACTCAAAATTAATGAGACAAGAGTAAAATACTCAAATAACAGATACAATTACCGTGATTGAAAGAACTTTCAATTATTTATCCTACAATCCGTCGCTAAAGTAACAAATCAATTTCAGACAATCGCAACGTTCGCATTACAACTCCGTCGACGTTCAACTTACTTACATTTCCGTCAAATGTCAACAATTCCGTGCAATCCCGTTCGAACAAACACCAACAAATTCCCCGAATCTCCAACATTTCGCGCACGATATCAACTCGACAGGGATGCTCGAACTAATACGGAAGACAGTCGAAGCATAGAGAACTGCATCATTGTTTTATCAACGTCGACGCTCCATTCTGTCCTCCGGGTGTGAGTTCGCACAGTTCATTGTTTCGTCCGACAAAAGGGCCACACGTTCTAAGGGAAAGGGCGAGATGGCAAGGAAAAGGGTGGCACCCTTTACAAAAGTCAAGGAGGAACATCTCGAGGTTTTGCCTCGGCTGGAATCGTCTCGTTACTATTGCATGACACTGAAATTCTTCCCCCCTTCATCGCTGGAAGAAAGACCCACTTTCTTTTCTCGCCTTTGCCCCCGTTATCGTCTTTTCTGCTAGTTACACCGGCTTCAGCAATCTCTTTGTAGCCCTGTTAATTAATTTCTGTGCCGGCGAGCATTGTTCCTCGGTTTGTATCCTTGCCGACATTAATCATTCATTTGACCGCGCCACGGTACTTGCGGCTCGGGTTAAATATTAATCAGATTTCCACCCTTCCGCGGAGGATTATGAAGCTTTACGGAACATAATGTTTGAGTTGTCTTCGAGGAGACGGAAATATTTCATGTCGTTACGAATTAACGACTTCCACGGCTCGTAAACGGAATTGTTTATTTCTCCTCTCGTCTCTTTGTGCAACAGCGTGTTTTAATTCCGCGGGGCGAAAAATTCTTCCTGCTTTGAAAAATATTTCTACTTTCAGTTCGGACGTTTTTGTCGCTTTTTATGTCCACCGGCTCTCTTTTCATTGCGATTATTTAATCCACAGTGGCATGCATTTTTTGTCGCGTACCTGAAGATTAGTTAGACGATTGCAAATAGGGAAATATTAAAAATAGAATTTTAAATGATATTAAATAATATTAAATATAAAATGAAATTATAGTGAGGGACAGAGTAGGAAGAATTATTTTCCAGATGAGAAATACAAAAGTAACAGCTTATGAAGAGTTGATACCATGGAAATCCCTTTTACTCCATTCAATTTTTCTTTCTCCTAGACTTCTTATTTTTCCATTCGAAATATTTTTACGTAATACGATCCTTTTTGCAGACAGTACTACGAATTAGAAGAAAACCAGCACGTTATCAAGCTGCAATAGATCACCGAGGCATTACGACACTAGTTTCTCTTAATTGCGCCGTAGAACGTTAAAAATGCTAAAGCATCCGCCTATAGATCCTCGAAATAAGCCCGGGGGATTTGTTAGCTACTAAATTCCCTGGAAATTCCACAAGCGAAATATAACCTTCGAGCCGGCGAATAGCCGGATGCTTTTTGATTCTTAATAAGCTCCACGTAGCAATCCTCCCTTTTTCCTTATATTCCATCCCCGATACGGACTTAAGACTCGAAGCAGTGAAAATAAAGTGTTCGAATGGACGTACGTGACAAATAATTCGAGGAACGTGAGTACGTAGAGAAGAAAGGGCAGTGGAAACGATCCATCGGCGAAAAAGTGGCGGTGTTCTCGCTTGATTCGCGCTGCCCGAAAAACGAAATAGAGGCACGTTCCAATCGAATGTCTCGTTTCTTCCTCCAAGAAGCCAGATTGAGCTCGTGTTTATCGTAGGTAATCGTGTGTCGATTCTTCGTTATCGTTCGCGAAAATTCCAATGGAAAATTACATTCGTAAGAAATTTCCAGTTTTTCAAATATTCCTTCAATAAGGGAGTACATTTTGTGATTATTCTCATGATTTTCTGCTTTGCAAAGTAGCTCCTGTGATAGGGCTTCAAAGACTCTTTTGCGAAGGTATTTTTATGTTTATTATTAGAGAAATATTGTAAATTTTAGGTGGAATAGTTGTAAAGTATTAATATTGATGAGGAATTAGAAGATACGTGTTTATTTGCTATGTTGTACGAACTTGACGAGTCCTCTTTTCGTTCTAATTTCAAGGCTAGTGCTTCTGGAGAATTTTTAATTTGTTATCATCCCATGATATTTAATTAAAATTTCTAGACGGTAGATAATCAATTTTTATTAATGCCGACGCGATTTCCTATTTTAATTGGATATTCAATGTATTAAGAAAGCAAAATATATAAATGTTTTGGGCAATTTTCTTTCTGGCCTCGTTTCGCTATACTCTATAGAATCAACTTGAAGTTACCATGAATTTTATACAGTCAGAACTCCAGTTTCCTAGTCTGTGAACTTTATAGACTATTCCCATATCGCCAATGATTTTCCCATCGTATAAATATTCCCAATCCGATCGCGTCATTTAAAACATCAGAAATCTATTTTCATTCTTTTGATAGTCTTTTCAAATTGCAATAACCCTCATTCCATGGATTTTATATGAAAACGTAAAAAAAAACACTGTCAAAATTTCAGTCGCTGAAGCTCCTTTTATGGTGCATTTTCTCGCAAGTTGTCGTTCAGAATGGTTCGCAACGTACAATGAAAAGTGCTGCTTCGAATTCCTTTTCAAATTCATAAGTTCTGAAGAAACATTTTCCGGCATAAATTCTACGTCGTGCTTTTTATTACTCCGTGCGATTTGCTTCGTGAATACTGTGTCAACAAAGAAACTTCAGAGGCCCTGGTAAGTATGATATGCATGTGGTAATCATACTCAGCCTACGTGTTTCGCAACTCGAGCATTGTTCGTAAACTTTCGACAGAGTTGATGTTCTCGGTAAAATTACTGCGATTTTACATGGGAAATCGTAGTCTTTCAAACTTTCCCGTACTTTCTTTCACTTTTTAGCTACGTTCGTTTCAACTTGCTAATTTTTTTGTTTTCAATTAGATCGAGCTTTTAACTGTAAAAAAATGCAAAACACCTTGACGATTATCAGAGACAACGAAAACATGAACTATCTATTTTGTGTTAATTTATAAATAGTACTAAATTAACGTGGGATCGTGTGGTTTTGTGCAATAAACGAAACTATTAAGGGCGAATATCGGATAATTTCATTAATATTGACAAATTCAGTAGCCCTTTTTTTATTTGTTTCATTTTCCTCGAAAATCAACGAGTAAAGTCAGTTTTAACGTCGAGTCAAAGTAAACAAGTTTGATACGTCGAATAAAGTCGGTTTGAAAAATATCAGAAAACAAACAAAACTTTTAGTGGGCTATGGTGTGTGAAGTGGTAAATGCTCGGGTAAATCCGACTTCGACTCTCTCGTCGCCTCTAAAAAATGTTTGCTAAAATATCATTTAATATATCATATTGTCGATGGTTCGAGACAAACTAAAACAGTAGGTCCTATGCGAAATTACCATAGTATTTTACCATAGAAATTACCGAAATTACCAATTAAAGCCGAAAAGATACAAAGAAAAAGATTTCATCCCTTCAATAATTATTTTCTGTCAATCGAATCTAACATCACAAATAAATAGCACGAGCAACATTAACGTCAAACATTACGGTATTTGACATTGTTATTAAGTTTTATTAAGTGAATGTATCATAATTATTATCAATCAAACTAAGTAAGTTATAGAGTATAAATGAGGATAGCAATTAAAGCCGAAAATATGCAAGGAAAAATAAATAAAGAATAAGAGTTCACCTCTTCAATAATTACTTTTCGTCAATTGAATCTAACATCACAAATAAATAGCACGAGCAACATTAATGTCAAACATTACAGTATTTGACTTTGTTATTTTATTATTAAGTTTTATTAAGTGAATGTATGATAGTTATTATCAATCAAAGTAAGTTACAGAGTAAAGTTGAGGACACTTAGCGAAAAGCTGCGAATACCTCGCGCGAGATTCGAACTTGCAATTCGCAAAGCAACCGATGGAAGAACGAAATGGATCCGAGGGAAGCTATTAGCCGGATAGTAGTTTCGCGAGATATCTAAATTCCCATAAAAAGCTCGTTACTTCTCGTTGGAGATTCCGTTAAGACAGATTCGGCTAATCCCCCGTAAAACGAATCACGGAATGACGTGATCTTCCCTGAAATTACATCGCAAAATTACAGTGTACTACGTCTGGCCTTTTGTCACATTCTACTGAAATTCCGTCTCTCCCAATTAAGTCGCGTCCGTTCGCTTTAATATTTCCAAACTGGCACGGAATTAAATTACTTGTCGCGCGGATGTAATATCGCAATTTTACAATATCCCCCGTGTTATTTCTGTCGGCGAAAGATTCCAATAATTAATATCCGAGCGACAATTAAAATACTTCTACGCTGAGGGTCGAAATTACCCGGTGCTCTGTTAGTTTCTCTGCTCTGCGATTTCCTCTGCGACGTAACGTAGTTGAGCACTGAATTGTTGAAATAAAAAATTCGTGGATGACTATTTCTACCGTGTGTGCACTTTAAATAGAACTGACAGTATGCGAATGATTGGATGGCGGAAACATTATCAACTATTTTAACTCCTTTTATTCCATTTTTCTATGTAATTCAATATCACAAATTAGTCAATTAATTATCATTCTATAGTACGGAAACTATAGGAAGCTTTATAATTTCCAATTTACTTTTCCACGCTTATAAACCTTTGATTTTTCATGCAATACTTAATTCCGTTGATAAATAATGTATTTCGCTTCCACGATCACAATTGTAACGAGTGTTGTAACAATTTTCTTCTTTTTCTGAAAAAAAGGAACGCAAGGCCTTCGACTCAGCGATTTTGTTGAAACTTTACATACTCATGGAGTAAGTCGTCCTGATTATGAATATATATCATTATAGGAGCAGACAGGCAATAGTTTTTAAGATATTTATAATTAAAGTTTCATTGCCGTACTCAAACAGAACTGTTGAACGTAATGTCAAGCGCTTCCGTGGCGCAGCGGCAACTAGCGGTAAGTGGTGCTCGAGGAGACGGACGAAAAATAAAATGAGAAAAAACGGGCCGCGTTTCTCGCCGGTCTTATAATTCTTCGGTCTTAACGACCGCCCGGAGCTATCAGCCTCGGAGAAAACTGAAATTTGTAAAATATAAGATCGTAATAAACGTAGACAGCGTGTTTCTATCTTGGAGGCTGTCCGCTCGATAGTCGCTTTCGATTGAAGAAACATGAGAACACGGATGTAAATTTGCAGCGAATTTGGCGGGATAATTGTATTTTTTTTAGGTTTGTATGATCGAGTGGGAAAAGTATGGCTGAAAAAGGGAGATACTTTGGGGGAAACTTGGATGATTATGAAAATGTGATTATTAAAGAGTGGTTGGAAGTGGTATGTTAATGGCAGATTTACATGGAGATTGAATTTCTTTTATTTAATGAAAGGAGTAATAAATGTAGGTATAAAATACGATCCTCAGAATACCTACAAAATTCTGCTTGTTTGACAGTAACTAAAATGTTTATTACGGAGTGAATTTGAAATCGTTGAGTGTAGTCTGATAGATATTGTTGTACTAACAAATATATGATTTACTAAAAGTAATAAAATATTCCACTATCCATTTACAATCTTCCAGAAAATCATTTGCAACTACTTTTCATAAATTGTTCCCTATAAAACTACATAATAAGCAAGAATTGTAACGTAGAAAACATTAACATCCAAAAATGCACATCTACGTTTTTAACCAACGATGAAACGATTCAAAAGTGACCACAAGTGTTCCCAACCATCGTCCTCCAATTCACTCGAACAACAAACAATCGCAAATCAATCGCATCCCAACAATTTCCACAAACGTCGTGCTATCAACTCCGCTTATCCGTCCCATCCTAAATATAAACCACTCCGTCGTCTACGAGTATCAATTAACAGCAAGATTCACAATAAATTCCTCTCAATTTTACGACCGTGGCAGCGAACGAATTCACAAACAGATTCACATCAGAGAACGATCGTTACGAAATAAAGTGTACCGGAATCGTGAGGGCTATCCCTTCCAGGTGCTCCCGATTACGTAATCTCCGATACACAGCGTCGATATAAAATCCTCGAAAATCCCGTCGGAAAATCCCGAAGCGATCGAACTGAACGTCGAGCGATAGCAAACGTGACACCGCGGGTTGCGTTATTATCGCGAGGATACCTAGTTACTCTCTCGCACGAAATCCCCATGGAAGTCTCGTTACACGAGACCCGGTGATATCTCGTTAAACCGAGCCGAGCTATCGCGAATGAGACTGCGCCGCTTTCGGTGCGATCGCTTTAGTTCGCCGCAAATACGACGAACAACGCCTCCTGATGTTCATGGCAGATCGAATTATGTCCTTACTACCCTACCGTGCCGCTTTCACCCTCTGACACGGGCATTAATGCTCGTCTGTCCGCGGAGGTGCGTGTAATTTCTTCGGGGGTGGAACTTTAAGTAATTGTTCCGTGTTTTTGCGTCGATCGAATGATTATCGGTAAGCTTGTCCGCGGAATTGCGTGTATCTTTTTCCGGGGTGGAATTTTAGGCAATTGTTCGGTGTTTTTGCATCAACCGAATTATTATCGGTAAGCTTTCCCGCGGAATTCCTTGTATTTTTTCGGGGGTGGAATTTTGGGCAATTGTTCTCTATTTTTGATTTAACAGAAATATTGTTGGTAAGCCTATCGGCGGAGTTGCGTGTAATTTCGTCAATGGCTGGAATTGTAGGTAATTGTTCTGTATTTTTTCTTTAACAGAAATATTGTTGGTAAGCCTACGGCGGAGTTGCGTGTAATTTCGTCAATGGCTGGAATTGTAGGTAATTGTTCTGTGTTTTTGCTTCAACCGAATTATTATCGGTAAGCTTGTCTGCGGAGTTGCGTGTATCTTATTCCGGGGTGGAATTTTAGGTAATTGTTCTGTATTTTTGATTTAACAGAAATATTGTTGGTAAGCCTATCTGCGGAGTTGCGCGTAATTTCTTCAGTGGATGGAGTTTTAGATAATTGTTTTGTATTTTTGCTTTAACAGAAATATTGTTGGTAAATCAATCTGCGGAGTTGCGTGTGACTTCTTCAGTGGATGGAATTTTAGATAATTCTTTTACATCTCAGCTTAAGCGCAATATCACTGGGCAGTTTTCGCGCGGAGTTGCGTGCAATTTCAACGGGGGTGAAATTTTGGATAATTGTTTTATATTGCGGGTTTAATGAAAATATCATTGGCAATCCTGTCCGCGGAGTTGCATGTAATTTCTCCGGGAGTGGAATTTTGAATAATTGTTCTGTATTTCGACTTTAATCGTAATATTTGGAGAACATATTGTGAACTGGTGTGTGCAAAAAACTGATGATTTTGAAAAGCTGATGCTTCTTATTCGTAGAAAAAGACTGTGATAATTCTTCGTTGATACTGTTTTGTATTTTTGGATTTAACTACTATTATAGCCATTTTGTGCAGAATCTACAGTTTTATGTGAATATAGAACCACCAAAGCTACGATATGTTAAAGAACAATTTAAGAAAAAGCTTTGAATGATAATGAGAATTTCAACTCAGTCTCACTAATGAGGAGTTCAACCCTTTTGATTTACTAGCATTCTAGGTGGCTGGAATTTTAAAATTTATTTCGGATGGAGAACGAAAGTATCGTTGAATTCTGAATCGCGAAAAGAATGGATTATATATAAGAAGACGCGAATGGAGGTCACGTGTGCGATATTCATTCTGGAGAACGCGTGCTGAATGTGTGTTCGAGATATCGTGGGTGCAGGTTTGCCAAGTTCTCGTTGGCTATTGCTTTGTAATTTTGGTAGGATGAAATTTTTATTTTAGTATGGAGTTTAGGTTGAAAGCAATGGGATATAAGAAAAGATATAGAACAGTCATAGCGATCGGGACTTCAGGGGAAAAACTATAAATCGAAAGGTTTCAAACGCAACCCCCTATTGCTCTGGCGCAGAACTGATCGAACTCCGAAATAATTCAAACAATTGATACCGACGTATTTCAATGCAACTACTATTTTCTGCTCTATAAATCACAAATTCCTTTCAATCATAACAAAGTTAATAGTCACGGCATAATTTTTCACAAAACATCCCTCGAGCAACGAGCGTATCATACCCCATTATGACAAGCTCAACATAGATATCGGTAAGCAGCCGCGCAGAGGCGTCCGACACAACACGTTAATTACTGCATGATTAATTATGGTCGGCATAATCGCACCGTTACACTACCGGTTAATGTCACGTTATCGAGAATAGAGAGCTACATATAACCACTTCGGTCTTCGTAATCATAAATGACAATTCGACGGGGAAAATAATGCCGCACGATTCTGAAAATAGTCGTCGTCACATGGAGACGATTCGACTCTCGATATTTCGCGTGTATCATCGTACAAAGCGGAAGCGTTTAATTAGGATATTTATACGCTTTCGTAATGACAACGTGAAATTAATACCAACGCGCCATGTCCATTATTTATGAGGTCGTGTACGTCGAATTTAATTTCGTATAAAGCGAATTTATTACCGGCTTTAATGCTGAATTTAAGAAGAGGCGAACAAAAAAAAGATGGAAAGAGAGGGAAGAGCGGAAATTCCAAGAGACACTATTACGTGATTAGCATAGCCGAACCGGATCGTACGGGGTAGATTAACATTTTCCCGTGGCACGAAGAGGTGTACTTAAGCAGTTTACGATTAGCACGGCCATCGATGGAATTACGTAAAGTCGGCGCAATTTCGAGCGGCTATTAATTCTATGACATCATTGACCCGCGCTTAGTATCATTGAACTTACGAATTAGTTCGCCGCGAAGTTGTTTCAAGTCGTTCGAGTTGCACCCACGGGAACCGCGGAGAATTCTAATTCTAGTTCTATGTCGAGAGAGGACATTATATTGCGCTGAAGTTGGAAATTAAAATCTGGATAATTTAAATGGGCTTTTGTCTACGGGCTGATTTAGAAAAGATAAGTTCATTTAATTTTAAAATGTTTAGACCACTGGATGAAGGAATTCTTTGGTTGAATAGTATTTTATTGTTGGTTAATTAAAGGATGGGGGATTAATTATTTTTATGATTCATGTATAGCAGCCAGATGTGAAGTAATAATAGCGGGGACTGCACTGTGCTAATACGCTTATCGAGAAGGTGTAGGTGATGATACGACACTTCATATTGTTGATATTAATTTGATACTTGAAATGTGTGCGAACGAACGGAGAGAGAATTTCAGAATTTTGATAATTAACAATATTTCACAGAATTCGTATCAAGACTGATAACATCGATTTAGAAGTATAATAAACGCAAGTATAACTAACGAATTGGAACATTTAAAGAACACTAAATCACTTAAGTGTTAAACCGTAATACGTGGATTGGATTATTTTTCTACAAATGTAACAACTTCAATATTTTCATTTTCTACATAAAAGTTAATATTTTCATAATACTTATAATTAATTCCTAAGTAAATCTCGATCACAAATTTTAATACTTAATCATTGATTTCTCACTTATAATCCGCGACCCAGGTGTCAAATTAATTTATTCTTACTGCCTGTTAGTTTTAGATCAATTGAATTTGAAACTTGCTGATAGATCAGTGACTGAAAACGACTCTTTCCACTTTTAACCCACACACGAACTTTCAAATTAGTCCATCCAAATCTATCGCCATAAAATACCTAAATATAGAAGCCATATTTCTACCTCTTACGTCCCAAATTTAAGTCCGATCTTCCAGCACCAAATTATCACGACCTCTTTACATCTCCATCAAAATTCCCATCCACTACTATCATCGAACCCATACAACACAAATATCAATACTTCAAACAATCCAGAATCGTCGCCCATAGAATCCACGAAGCCCGAACGTACCACACATCCATTTCGCTCCACCGTCGAGGAGATTAACAAACGATCGTCAACCGCCCAAGGGATTCAGGCCTCTGCCGCGCGGCGTCCAATTGTTTCCGGCAAAGAAACATTTATTCCCGCACAGAGAAACAACGATCGACAGGACATTTATCGTCGCCCGGGGCAAACAAAATAAACGCAAATAGCGCTCGGAGAGACAAGAGAGAGTAAAAAACAACGAGACTAGAAAGCAAAAAAGAACGGAAGGGTGTAAGAGTGTTCCATCATGATGGCGAACGAAACGGGAAGTTGTTTCGCCCGGAGCGAGGAGGAGGCAGCATTACGAGTATCTGCATAAAAGCAAGGAGCCGCGCAATCGATGCTTAAAACGTCAACCGGCGCAAACTGCCGGCCTGAGTGGCTACTTAAAATCTTATGGTGGCGGCCATCGTGGACTCTCCGAGCTGTATGACATAGGAGAACTTATAATTGCGAGAACTTTCGACGTTGTTGAAGACTTGCGGCTGATCGTAACGCGGCATAACGAGACGCAGTTAACCCTGAGTGATGAATAATTCTGCTTGAAAGGGTCGACTAGAGTGATTTGATGGACGGATTTTCTGGACGGCTCGGTGATGCATTCATTAAAGGGCAAATAGCTCTTCGTTCAGAGTGGACTGGTAACTGTTATTCCTACGGGAGGCACATTTATTGTGCGACACTGGAAAGAAGTCCTGCTGAAGGAATGTGAAAGGAATATGGGGAGGCTGTGAAGAATAAGGTGGTAAAGGCTCGGATTTTCCATCAGTGGATCTGAGTTAAAGTCCTCGCTCGTCTCCTCTGGCAAATTTTTCTAAATTATTATTTGATGTATGACAGTTTCAAGGCCAACATTACCAGTACAATGAAAGGTGTAAAAATGGAGAAAAATATGAAACATAGAGTCGTAAGCTGGAACTCTCAATTTGTGGGACAGAATTAGAATTCCCACCATAATTGGGAAATTTGTTCTAAACCATTTTTTAACCCATTGACTGCCAACTATGAGATATCTCGTAGCTGCACTATAAGTTTAAATTAATAAGTTAACAATAATGGCCAAGCGCGTATAGAAAGGGAACAAAAATGTTCTTCGTATCATTACAAATTTTGAGATTATATTTCTGATTAATGAAATCAATGTTCTAAAAACTTTCTGTCATCTTCTCAAATTTTAACAAGCAAAGGTAATGTCTGCTTAGTTTTCCTGGCAGTGAATGGGTTAATATATCATAGCTCAGTTGCTTGGAGCCTAACATTGTAGGTTCTAGAAGGAATTATGATAGACAGGTAAAGTCGAAAAATACAAAAAGAAAAATAATAGTTTTGAATTTTCGGGTTTAAGCCGCGTTGAGTGTTGTAAAACATCCGACGTTCCTTCAGCATTGCAGCTGAGTTCATCAGGGTGATCTGATACTGAGATATCCCATTAGTGGTACTGTTATTTATATTGCTGCTCGTTTCTTAATCGATTAACTGATCAACTGAAAATTATTGGCTAATCACGGTTCCGTATCAACGAAAATTCCAAACCATTGTTCAGTTAACGATGGCCGCACAAGCGTCAAAAGCTCAAAAAGAAAATTAATATACGGGCGCACAGTCCGCAACGACAGCTTTCACCTGACGCATATATGCGTCCATAGTACTTAAACGGTTAACGGGCTCTTGTTGTCACGTTGTAATTTATTAGCCCGTAACGACTGGACGATATTTCGAGAATGAATGATTCCGATCGGATGTATCTGTCACGCTGATTGATTCTGGCAAGCGATCGACAATATGTCGCGGTGTGACGCAACGGTGTCAAATTGTAATTATGGGACTGCGTACTATTTCCGTGCTATGGGAGGTCGTTCGGTAGATGTGTAAGGATCGATAGGAGAAAGCCGTAGAATTTCTATAGCGTTTTTTACTTTTGCTGGTGCAGTGAAGTCTTGGGGTTGGCAGAACATGTGAATATATGTTTGATGTTATTCGTTTTGGTTTGTTTGAGATTGTTTTATTAATTTTACGATTTTATGATTCTTTACTAATTTTATTCGCGCGAGTTTAAATACGCTGATGTCGCGGACCGAGAATTTTTATATATCATCGTTATATTCTTTACATTTACTGGACTTTCTTTTTTTGCATATTTATGACTGCACTTTTATAGCTGCAATGCCATATTTTTCTATATCAGTTTTTAAATTCGCGTATTCTGGATATTAAATTGAAATACGTATGTGTTATGGATAAAGGCATCTGTTATTCTCAGAAGATTATGTTAATTTAATCTTGTAATTTAAACACTCGTGGTATCTACGTTATTCTAAAATTAATTTTGCAAAAGTAATAACCATAATTGAAATCGGAACTGATGATAATCTTTTCATGTGCCACTGTATTATTACTAGAACTACCGGCGTTAAATCTATCATATTTAAAAATATTAAATAAGCATTTTGAAAAAAGGGGAATTAAGAGGTGGAAAAGATGATCGATTCGGTAATTTATGTTTTACAAGATGGACGTAGAATATCTATTCTATGACTCTCCTAGAAACTCGGAGAATTTTTGGAAAAAATTATGTACCAGTCATTTTGACTGGTTTGGTAGTTCTAGTGTTAATAAATACGATACCATCGTATAAACAGTAATATTTGAATTCGGATAAATTGCCTTCGACTCTCAGAACTACATAAATTCTTTTGCACTGCAATTCACACAGCCTAGAATAGTGCATAGTTGTATTTCGTCGGGATAAATTGGAACCGATAGGATCTGTTCTTTGCGATGCATTCGACGAGGATGCAGAGAACGACGAAAACGCGGTTTGGCACAACGACAAGGAGATAAACGAGGTTCTGCATGAAAAGTGGTGCCTTAAAAGAAAACAAACCTTGTCTCGCCGTGAAATACTTTTTTTTCTCATAAAATTCTTCCACTGAAAAACTATCTGCAGAAAAAATGAACTATTCGATTTCTCAGTTTCACAAGTTACTTCGTATTACATTAACTTTTACATCCTAAGCAAATTTCAGGATAAAAAAATGACAAATTGAAAATGATGTTTGAAGAATTAAGAAATTAATATTATCTTCCCACATTATTGCATGCCAAACAAATTTCAGGATAAGAAAATAATGACAAATTAAAGATGATGTCTGAAAAATCAGGAAATTCAGATTATCTTTCATGCACATTTTATTAAGGAAGATAATTAAATCTTGAATCAGAGGTAATTATCGAGTATGAGATCAAATCGAGTTTGCGCTCTCGTGTATGTGCGGGGGATTTTCTTTCAAATTTTACGGGATAAACTTCCGCAATAAATGACTGGTATAAGTATGGTTTAAGACCGATTTTGGCACGAGTAGGAACTTCCGACTCGTGAAACTATTCAACTGCCGCAAGTTATGATAACATTTTCGAACGAGTTTCAAGCAGTGAAGATTGAGAGTAAATTATGTCCGATACATTTATACGTTATACGGTTATTTTTCCTTCCAGCTTAAACCATGGAAAAAGAAGAAATTCAATCATTATTTCGTATCTTCCATTAAAACATATTTCAATGACTGCAGTTTTTACTCCAGAAATAGCAACATTTAACGATGAAAACTATTTTCAGATTAATTTTAATTAATTTGCGATGCATGAACAATCGCTTGAAAGAAAAATAATGAATTATTATTTAAGAAACTCATTGCCTCAGAGCACAATTCTTCACTTTTTCGCATGGCTTCCGGCAAGGAGTTTAATTAATAAATCCTTGCAAAAGATCATACCGCTATGAAGATCTCACAGTAGAAGAATCAGGTTGCAATTTAATCCACTAAAACGCTGCGAGATAACTATTTGTTTTTTTAGTATTTTTTAGTGTTTTTTGAGGCGAAAGAGGGATGGAGAGAAGTTCAAGTAAACAAATCGTAGCGCTCGAGAGGAAAAACAGACTGGAAAGTAAAGGGATAAAACTCGTGACGCTTCGTCTGACCCATGCTGAGTCTATACTACTGTCGAGCGAGTATAATCAGGATACATGGTGGATTAAACAAGGACTTTTATTGCTCCATCCGTACGCTCCAAGGAGGGGTCATGGATATTACAGAAATAAAGTCAAAAGATTTGACTTATTAAATTGAATTAACTGTAAAATTTGCAGATCTTCAAGACCATGTAAAATATTGAACATTCATAGTTTCCATTTTTAAAAAGCAGAGTTTTACCGATGACGTCGAAAGCAGGAGTTAAAAGGGCACGTGTTATTTCGTGAAAACAGCGAAGAAGGAGAAAATGCAAATTAGTTACTAAATTTAATTTAACTTTGAAGTTTGCAGATTTTCATGATAACGTTTTACCTAGCGATTTTATGGTTTCCATGATTAAAGAGCAGAACTTTATAGATAGTGTCGAATGTAGGAGTTAAAAGGATGCCTATTATTTTATGAAGATAATAATCCAGAGAAAAATGCGGATTAATTATTTTTAATTTAAATTTCAAAATTTCAGTTCTTCGAGATCATGTGAGATTCGGCGCTTTTATTGTTTCCAAGTTAAAGGACAGAATGTCATCGATACGTACAAACATAGAAATTAAAAGAGCGCATGAATTTTTTGTAGGAGCAGCAATCAAAAGGAAAAGGCGGGAATAGTTATTAAATTTAGTTTGAAATTAGTTTCATGCAAAATAATCCACACGCTCCCTTAACTCCTACATTTGCCGCGATCGATAAAACTCTGCCCTTTAAACGTGAACACAATAAAACTTACCCTACCTTCAAAATCTGCAAAAGTTTACCCTTAAATATATAAAATTCCCTTCTAACAATCGACTCGGAAGTTAAACGATTACACGTATCTTTACGCGCTTACACGAGAAGCGTATAAATAGCAAAAGGAAACAAGTTCCATAAATTTCGTCGAGATGAGAATGAACACGAAACTGCTTCGCTTTAACGATGCGTTACGATATCTCTAGTATTTTACGATACTGACGAAATGTCTGATTAGAGCCGTAGATATATCACTGACGGTAGATCTCGTAAAATCCCACGCTCTCTTTTATTCCCCTCTTCCTTCGACGCACCGCCAGTTAAAACGGCATACTACATAAAAAAACGGTATAATAAATTATCGTCTCCTTTTTGTTTTATTCTTTTCGACTTTAACTCTTATGGTCATTTCGCCTGCGACGTACGGTTTTAGCTGGCTTAAGAACCATCGAGGACATGATATATTGAATGATAATTTAGGAAAAATTTCCTAGAGGTGGCAGAGGATTTGATCTCGATTCCAGTGGTTCTGAGTCTAATCCTTTACCTTATTATCCACCGTAGCTCCCATAGGGCAAATTTCCCAGAGGTGGCAGAGAGTTTGAATTCGGTCCCATTGGCTGTGAGTCGAACCTTTATCATCTAACACACCATAGGCCCCATAGTATAAATTTCCTAGGCGTGAGGGGGAATTTTAACTCAGGCCCAATAATTGGGAGTTCCAGCTTTTATTTTGTTACTCGCTATAGCCCCCATAAATTATCGTATACCCTTTAACCCTTTGCAGTACTATGTCGAGCTGTACTCGACATAGCTTTTTTGACTTCATTTTATTTTCTAACGAATTAATATCAACTTTTCAAATTCATAATAATTTTGTAATGTCACATAAATATTCGTCAGTGCCTATAGTTATTACTATCATTACAAAAAAAAAGAATAACCAACGACAGAAAATGTGCAATGAATTTCATTCAGCACTCTACAAAATTAACAAAATAATTCGGACCGCAA
This sequence comes from Cerceris ruficornis, assembly GCA_963989415.1. Classification (NCBI taxonomy): domain Eukaryota; kingdom Metazoa; phylum Arthropoda; class Insecta; order Hymenoptera; family Crabronidae; genus Cerceris; species Cerceris ruficornis. The sequence goes on from OZ022526.1 coordinate 9,175,389, forward strand.
AGGGTTAAATTCGTTTATGTGCTAATCCCAAGCGAAGAAAGGGAGAGATGTGTTTTGATTGCAATTGTTTGAATAAAAAAAAGTAATACATGCAGCGCAGGTGATCGTTCACATTTTTATCTTCACGTTCGCTGCACACGATCGAACACTGCACGAAATTTCACGTATTAGCCGAATAATGTGTCACATGCAAACAATATTTGTTGCGAAATAAGCCATTAACTTTCTCATTCTGTCGTTCGGCTTTCACATTCGATCGAGCCTCGAAATCGTTTTACGTCATGACGTAAAATCAGCCGTTAAAGTGTCCGTCTCGAGTGTTCTCTCTCCTCCTTTTGTGACAAATTTTCTACGTCTCTTTTTCCCTGAGAAACTATTTACGATTGCCATTGTGAAATTAACGATGCGAGGGGGAAAATCAGTATAAATCAAAAGCCCATTAGTACTCGCGTTATTATAAAATATTACGATAATAAACCGCACCGGAAAACCATTTTCGTTTCGCAAGTTTTCGTTATGCTATATCGAGGAGATGGGTTAACGATGGTACTATTGTACATGGGAGTTTGTTGCAGAATTTATTGACACGTTTAATTATCAGTCGCAATTAGTATCACGTGATCAATACGGCTAATTGAATTTTCGTAATCGATGAACACGTTGATGGATGTTACTATTTTACTGAAATATCGCTGGACTAAAATTATCTCATTGATAACAATCTTATTAATGAGTGCGTCTCCACGACATTTGCACCATGATATTGGAACGTTTTAAATTACACAAACAAGATTTAGATTTAACCCTTTGCAGTCCTATGTCCAGCTGTAGTCGACATAGCTTTTCACTGCATTTTATTTTCCAACGATTTAATATCGACTTTCCAATTTCTTAATGATTTTCTAATATCACCTAAATATCCGTCAGTACCTATAGTTAAAAGAAATGAATAACCAACGATAGAAAATGTTGTGAAATTAATTTTATTTAGCTCGCTACAAAACTGACTAAATAACTCGGACCGCAAGGGGTTAATCATCGAAATGCAAGTATTCAAATCACCTGGACATTTTATAGATCAAATTGATGAAATTCAATCCAAATAGAAAGTCTGGTTTCTCAATATCTTATAATAATTTCTAGTAGGTTACTATGGTCGCCGGCAGCGACGAGTAAGTTTACTTTGATGATCTTTTCCACAGGTGGTCGACTGGCATTTTCGATGTCAGTGGCACCTTGTCGAATCAGCACGATGCTGCTTAAATTACGAAACTCTTGGCAAGACCGAGTGGCAACAAAGCAGAGAAAAGGAGAATTCAATTGCACAGCGTTAAATAGACGTATATGTACTTTGAAAGGATATTGCAACGACGCACGCGTTCATTTTTTCACTTTAATCACGTTTAAATTTTCATTAAATTTTTTATCAAGAATGCGCGTTATTGACGCAAATTACCATTATTTAGTTAGCACCTTTAAACCCTCTCCTTGGATTTTTACACTATAACCGATAAAACATTTTCCAACGTTCACCAATGTTCTCCAACGTCCTTCAACGTTCTCCACCTCGTATTTTTATTCAAAAAGCACAAAATTATTTTGAAGCCATCAAATTTCTATAGTTCCAAAACCTCGGACACAAATATTAACATTATTTAGTTAATACTTTTAAGCTTTATCTTTATATTTTTCTACAATAACCGATAAAGCGTTCTCCATCACGAATCTCTATCCAAAAATCACAGGTTCATTCTAGAAGCGTCAAATTTTTAAAGTCTGTTCATTTATTTCCAAAACCTCGAACACAGATATTAACATTAATTAGTTAGTAATTTTAAGCTCTATCTTCATATTTTTATACTGTAACCAATAAAACATTCTCCATCACGAATCTCTATCCAAAAATCACAGATTCATTCTAGACCCGTCGAATTTTTAAAGTTTGTCCATTTGTTTCCAAAACCTCGAATAGAAATATTAACATTACTTAGTTAGTAATTTTAAGCTCTATCTTCATATTTTTATTCTATAACCAATAAAACGTTCTCCATTACAAATCTCTATCCAAAAGTCACAGATTCATTCTAGACCCGGCAAATTTTTAAAGTTTGTCCATTTGTTTCCAAAACCTCGGACACAAATATTAACATTATTTAGTTAGTAATTTTAAATTCTATCTTCATACTTTTATACTATAACCAATAAAACGTTCTCCATCACAAATCTGTATCCAAAAGTCACAGGTTCATTCTAGACCCGCCAAATTTTTAAAGTTTGTCCATTTGTTTCCAAAACCTCGGACACAATTTGAGGTGTTCATACAAAGTGCTAGAACGCTGAACAATTTCATTGATCGACGCCGCGCTTTCATTAAATTTATTTAACGCTAAAGCCCGACGTGTATTTGCCATCGTCACGCGATTCCCGCTCGTACACACAAATTATTCGGCCGATAGCAAACATTACAATAATTCCACATGTAACGTCGACGTGGTATCCGCGAACCTATTAATACATGAAACACCATCAAGTGCTGGTATGTGCAACCGTCGCATCAGCAATTTACGCTCTTCGATGATAAAAGTTACTGCGACTGAATGCCGTTTGGTTGCTTTGAAATTCAAAATTGGAAAACAATAGGTTCTGATTGTCCTTTTCTGTCCTCGGCGAGTCAAATGCAATATCCCGTGATTGTACACGCGTGTTTATATTAATTACTGGACAATTGGACTAGTAATTAGGAAGATAGAGTAATTTTATCTTTTGAAACGTTTTAGGGAATAATTAGGAATTTATATTTCTCATTCTTCAAGCAAATACACATTCTTCGACTGTTTCGCGATTTGTCGAAGAATCATTGCTTATTTATTGTGTAAAACCTCTTCAAAATTGAAAGAAAATTCTCAAATTGATATCTGAAAACGTTCTTTTAGTTTCTCGCTTTTAATTTCATAATTTTTGTTCTTCCTTGATAGGAAAAATCTTTAGTATTCAATTTTCGTTATCGTACCAAAATCAGCAACCTCGAAAATTTTTAACACAGCATTCATACCGTTAAATATTTTAACAATGAAATTCCTTCAGAGAGAGATCTTGACTTTACCGATCTTTTTTACAGCGCATGTTTGAACATTTTCAAGAAAATGTCTTCATGAAATTACACTCTTCCCCGAATCACTTTCCTATAATTATATTTTAATTTTCTAGCAACAGGACGTCCTGTCACTGTCGCGTATTTAAAGTTAGCTTCTGTCTACGATGACGGCGAAGCTGTAATGGTTCATTGTAACGTTGCATTCTCGAGCTTGAGAGCGAAAATACAAAGCGAATGCGATTAAACCTATCAACCGTTCTCTTTGCATCAAAAATTCCGAGGGATATGAAAAATCTGCTGAAATATGTAGGCGTATATGTTCGAAAATGTGAAAAGAATTGGATGGTAAATCCTTTCATAGAATGGATACTTCTTTAAACATTAATAGTTACTTATTGATATAAACAACCGGAAAAATTAAATGACAGAATGCTAATGTAACTTTTATATGTGTAATAGCGTTAAAAAAACCTAAAAAAAATTGAAGCATCATATGGGCTCAGAAATGAAAAGGTGTGCTGAACTGTTGATTTTATAAAGCTCTCCAAAAATTTGAAATCCCTTTATCTCGAAGAAGAATAGTGCGACGGAGTGCAACGTTGTTTCATAACTTTTATTTCATTTCGTATTGAATCTAAAAGACTTTAATACATTTTAAGGCTCGTTTGTATCAACATACCCAAAAGAAACGGATACAGACATTCCGAAAGCAGGAAACACGAAGAAATTATGCATGTTCCGATAGTCATGTATCCTAAATGTGAAACGTGCGGAGGCACGCTTAACACGCGGAAAAGGGATGAAAATGGGTGGCTCGTCAACTGGGGCTCATGCGTCGTCATGGTAACCTAACCTCTGTTGCTTGACCTTGGAAAGGGAATCACGTTGAAAGAGGACCGAAGGGAAGGAGAGGGTAGGCGAACGACCAGAAATGAAGAAAAATACGAAAACGGCTCGATCGACTGTGAAATATTTTGCAGGATTTATCGATGATCATTGGAAATCTTCGGGATGAAGATACATCGAAGAAATACTGGAAATATAAAGTTAAAGGGGAAAGGAGGAGGACGAGGACACATAAAGAAATTTGTTGGTAAATTTTGTACAATTTACCAATGATTATTGGGAATCATTTTGATGTAGATACGTCGGAGAAACGTTGAAAATAGAGTTGAAGGTGAATCGATAAAAGTGAAATAATTGGCAAAATGTTTCTTTCCCTCGTACAGCGGTTCGATACTCGCCATAGTGAGGCAACAGTATCAACAGAGGACAAGGGAAATAATTAACAAGATAACAAAGAGCTTCGCGTACGCTGAAACGAAGGACCATTCACCGTGGATGAAATATCGAAAGCTGATGAAGAGGAACAATACAGAGGCTCGCAATCACTGGGCGTGCGATAGAATTTATACATTGTAAACGTAACAAGAAAAATGGGAAATAATGAAGAAATACGAAGCAAAAGCGTTATGAACGGATCCTATAACGAGAACGAGCTGCGAAACGAATATTTTGGAGTAATATGACGAATTAGTTTTTTACACAATTGTCGTTGGTACCTTCACGCTTCATTAATAACGAGTTAAATTATTTGTAAATAGAATAGGTACATACATTTACAAGTACGAAATAAAACTGCCGAAAAAGAACGAAGGGCGAAGGAATAATTTATGAAGTTAATCGTTTAAATTTTGCAAACCAGATGGAAAAAATCCAGCTTTTTTTAAGAATTTTTTTAAGAATTAGGAATAAATCATTTTAATTGTTTTGGTGCAATTAGGGTTACAAACTTAGCTAATTTCCCAATGTTAATGTGACCTTATCACGCTTTTATTATCATTAAACTATCTTAAGACTATATCGCACTTAACAATAAGTCGTTTGTTTCAGCAATCATTTTTCTTTAGTACAAAGGAAGCTCTTTGTATTACCCCGACACTATTACACCGTAACTTTAAGAGAAGGAAAATTGCAATCGCTGAGAATTTCCGATTCTCGGTAAAGGAATTTTATACCTCGAAACTATGCATATAAATGACTTTGGTTAATTGTAAGACACATTTAAATTCAAATACCGACTGTGACGTGCAACTGAATTTAAAGAATGTTTGTTTGCGTATTCATCCAGCAGCAAACAAAGGAATTATAATGGAGAGTAAACCTCGTTAGAATGTAAATTTGAAATTAACGCCAAGCCTATTTTAGAATTCACCGAGCTCCGTCGTTGAATGCGAATTATTTCAATTAACAAATGGAATCGTATTTACATCTTTCCTGATAAAGAAATGTTACTGTTAGACAATGTTTATTCACTTTTTGAAGTCGGAATGATTTTTACAATTGCTCATCGTCGAAAAGAAATTAACTAGGTGAAATTTTCTACAGTTAATTGTTTAGTTTTATGTGATGATAATAATTGTAGCTACTGACGAACATTTAGCGAAAGATTCAAATAAATATCGAATTCTAAAGTCAAAACTATGTCAATGGGAAATTTATTATAAGCGAAGTGTTAACTTGCAAAATTCAGAAATATTCTTCAACCCTTTGCATTCAAAGGCATTTAAAAAAAATGTTAACATTATTACGAATCCATTTGTCTGAGTAAAACAATTTTTAATACTGTAAACAATGTTGGTGCAATGAACCTAAATAACGCAGCAACATCGGTGCCTAAGGACATCAAAGGGTTAAAGAATTAACGTTCAATACTTCGCATTTACTAAAGGGTTATTCACAAATAAACCTCGCAATTGTTAACAAATTTTTATATCATCGCTAAAAAAGTGATGTGTCCGAGAATGAAATATTAATATCACATTATCGCACTACCTGAAACGAGTAATTAAAAGCGGAAGTTTTAAAGTAATTTCTGCGATACTAATAGAAAGTGATATCTCGCATAACGCGATAGAATAAATTTGTACAAGTATTTGCAAATGAAAGGCAGAAGCTGCTCTTGAAATAATGCCAACTTTAGATTGATAGTCTCTTAGTTAGAAAGACATCTCCAAGGGCGTCTCGTAAACTAACGCTAACGCATGCTCGAGTACTTCAAAACACGAGGTTCGCAGTGAAAGATCGCTGTGTTTGGTTCACACATGGTTCATTGTGCATGGTTATTGTTTTCTTCATGTTTTTGCAATTTTTTGCTAGAACATTTACAGCCCCAATTTTAATTAAAATTAGTAACACGTTAGCACGGCGGAGAATATAAAAAATGCGTTTTTAAATAATGGATTTTGGATTGCAAACAGTGTACTATAAATATTTATTTTTTCTACAGCAAAACAGATTATTATGTTAATATATTTTTGTAATCATGAGCACTGAAATATGTTGAAACAATTGAGAGTATGAAAATGATTGAACTACTGATTAAAAAAGTGTTCTAATTAAAAGGGATATACCGATTAAAGGAAATATCCCAATGGGAGATATTCTTATCGTTCAAGTTTTAATCGAAATACGAGGTGAAATATTTTACACTGAAAATCTCGAATTATCAAAAGACAAGGATTAAGCCGTTAGAAATGTAGGTTAATAAAAAAAATAATTAAAAGAAGATTGAAAGTGATCCTAATATTCAAGTTTTAATTGAAACGCGAGAAAAAAATACGTCGGAAATATCGAATTCCTGCTAGATAAAATATAGTCCACTAACTCATTGAAATGCAGATTATTAAAAAAAAAATAAAAAATATTGAATAGATCTAAAAATATTTCACTCTTATACAATCAGATCGATTCCTAGAAAACAATATAATTATTTTCAAAAATCGGCCATTACGAAAGGACTGCACATTTCACATTGCCCTGCTATATTTCTCAATATTATCAAGAAAATATAATTTCATTAAAATAAGCCAGTACTTATTATCGTATCACAAGAACTATTACTCACGATATCCCATTACAAATAATAATTGGCGGGAATTTCAAAAGAAAGTCGTTATCGATGTTGTGCAAAACTTGGCCAAAGGGCGTGCATCAAACGGCGAATTTTCAAAGGATGCATTATGCACTTTCGATTGCACAAACTGAAGGAGAAATTGCGGTGCAGGGTTAAGAGACGGTTTGGCATTTGAATGCCAATTTCGCGGCTACACGCGAAAACGCTTCGCCTTTTAAAAAGGCGACGCGTAGATACAGAAAATTCTTCGACTCGGTCAAAGGAGTCGAGAAAACTCTACGAAACACAATAGTTGCTTTACTTCTTGGATCCGTTCGAGCAACGGCAGAAGTTGAAGGAAAGAAATTGTTTCGAATAAAGGAAAAATGTTGATTCTCTATGTAAAAACGACGAGCAAAACTGTTGTGTCGATGAAATGGTAATGCATTTTTTAATAGCAATTTTTTAATAATCGAACGATGTCAACATTTGTGATTTTTATCTTTGCAGTTTTTTTTTTGCAATTATTGTGTTGATTGTTATCCTTTTTAAGCCAATGAATTTGAACTCCGTTTGTAAATATCAAATAGCTTAATTTAAGTAGATATATAAATAATATTTCCGAAATTATATTATATTTAATGATATTATTCCGTATACTTTCTTTCAAAGTGAAGCAAATTGTTAATTTTTACATTATTATTACTGTTAAAGAATATGATAACGCTATAATATTATACTGATAAATAATAAACTAAAATTAAACTGAAACATATGAAAACAAGTAAACAGAATAAATATTAATTTCTAAATTTTAAAAATATCACCTTTTACGTTCACTTATTCTAAAAAAAAAAACCGCTAAAAAGTCCATTTATTCGAGGAATTTAATAACAGCATTCTTCCGTCTTTTAAAATTCGAGGGAATGTCTCTGGAGCCAAAGGAACTAATAAAGCAACTCGGATGGCTGGTAATTAAATGTCAGCCAACTTATAAACAAACAAACATATTTCTGTAAAACCGGATGTTTCTTAATTAATATTACTTTTCGACTTCTATGATCAAAAAAATGTAATCTATAGCTGTTAAAAAAACCATAAAACCCATAACTATAAATTCACTATCAACTGTAGGCCCCCCTCGCCCTGTCCTAAATGTCACAGACCTTTTTCAAAAATTATTTAAAAAGAGCATTTGCGAAACTCCGAAAAGAACAACCGATAAAACGACTAGGAAAGCTGCTCCACTCGAGGGAAAAGGTGTGTATCAATTTTAGATTAAGGCACAGGCAAATTAAGTACCTTATCTAAAAGCGGAAACACAAAGAGGACGCTACTTTTCCTGCCTCTCTTCGACGATAATGCATTTGTAACCGCAGGATCCTGTCTTTTACGGGAAAACGGGGGCATCGCGCCGCAAGTTGCGATATCCATGTACGATTCTCTACATATCGTATATATCACCCCGTATACATCCATACATACATAATATACTACTTCTCGAAGGTCGAAGGTCAAAAGGATAAAGGATTGACTTTGATCCGGTGACCCCGATACGTTACAAAATGTTTCACAGCCAAGCCGAAAGATCTATCACCAAAAGCACTACTTCCGGATACGTTGATACGCATTTCATCATTTCGTATTTCACTCAAAAGTGACTTATTGAAAAGCGAATCTCAGATTGAAGTAGTTGGTTCAATCGGAACGGATCAGAATTCCTCGCGTCCATCCAGAGTTGCCAATCGACCGTACGAAACCGCGGTTAAACGAAATCTACTCCCCTCTTCAAATCGACGTGATCGTAACGTTTGTGTTTACAAAATAAGCTACGACCGTCGCGTACCCTTGACTAAATACGATGAAGATTCAATGAGTATTCTCACCCAAGCGGCAAGTTTGTTTTCATTACAGAGTATTACTACGACGCATGAATGGAATTGTAATGCCCCCTCTATAGGGGACTCCTCTATACAATTAAGAAGTGACATTATTCTACTTACCATTTCTGCATCATCCTGTCGCAGACGCTTCCAAGCGTCCTTTAGGTTTCCGGCATCATTCCCTACCGGCGTCGTTCCCTCGAACAGCGAAAAACGTCCCTCGAAGATTTGTATAGTGGAATAATAGGAAGAAATGCCTTCGATGGAATCGCTGTCAGTTGTAGCAGGAGGACAAAAAGGGTATGTAAAAGTCGTTTTAACGAGCGAAGAACGATGGAACACTCGCGACACGATGTACACTCGCTTGAGGCGCGGAACCGACTGACTGATACTCGCGATTTTAACCATTGCTCCTGCACCAGCGCCACCTGCTTTACGCGACCGCCGCTCCGATTGTATTTCTCGTGTGCCTCTGCGTGCGCACTTGGGACACTTTAATCTTATCCTTTTTCCGATATTCTTCCGTTTCTTTTTCTGCAAAAGACGCATATCGTATCGATCAATAGAATGTTTAACGTTTACGTCTTGTTTGTTAATGCAGTGTTCGCTGGCTGCACGGGATGTATGAGGTGTTTGCCTTGAGTTGTGGCGGTGGAGGTACTTTTCGATTTACGGAAGTAGGAGGAAGTATTACGAAGCTTTTTACTTCGACTTAGGAAGATAGTAGAGGAAAGTAGGATTTAGGAAGGATGTAAGTTCTCGAGTGATATTTTCTTTAGTGTTGAACGACACGGCTTTCGTCCTGGCTTTTATGCAGTGACTTCTTGTTGGTTTTTGCTTCTTTTGTTGTAAGTTAGAGAAATAATAGATGTAGGTTGATTTGTAAAAGTAAAGTTATATTGGGGATTACGTCGATATTTTTTTTTTATAATGAGATAAACGTTGCAATTCTTTTATCCTGGTTTTATGATCCACTGCAATGTCAAAGTACTGATTTAATAATGGATCTAGCAATGAGTAATACAATATATTTAAAAATACGAAATAAACACGATAGAAAATAGGAGATGAAGTAGGCAAGAAACTTGATCGATTTAATTAATTGAAGTCTACAAGATAGACATTGAATTTTAGGAATGTTTAGAACAAATTCAGAACAATACATGCACATCACCTTGGTAGATCGTATTAAAAATAGTATATTTTAAAAACTCTGCGTTACCTATATAGTACATAACTTCAGAATAATAAAGGAAAAAGAATTAACCAACTTAGCAATCCTACTCCTCTCCAGCCAAATGGAAAGGATTCGAACTGAAATCTCCTTCGACACCTGTTGTTATTACAATCACAAAAAGAATCATTCAGATTATTCTTAAAAAAATTCCCAGATTACTCTATTAAAACAACAAGCTATCTACTATAATAATCTACCTATTATTTATAAGATTATTCATAAAACAATTGCCCAATCAACAAAAATATGAAATCGCATCAAAGTTGTTCATCTTATTCATACATTACCGAATTCAATATTTGCAAGGTAGGATCAACACCATGAAATAAAGCAAAGTCAGTTACATTATTAACGCGTTACAATGTTTTCCTTCGTATTCGAGCGGCCTCATCAACGATCGGTAATTGTTAGATCGAATAGCAGCCTGCAGTGCAGATGCTCGAAAGAGCATTCGCCGGTGCAAGATGCACAAGTGGAACTTCATGCACGAAGATGCAGCAAATACGTGCTAGGAATCGGACGACGAATCAGCGGGTAACAATCGCACAATTCCTCTCCGCCTGTATTAACATCTGTACAATATTCCAAAATGTGCGTACGCGAGGTAAATTCAAGATAATTGCAGTCAGTGTTGCCGCTAATGTGGCCGTAATGAATAGGAAATTTCAGAATATGCATCACTGTGCTGCTGGTGCTACCGTCTGCGCGCAGTTAAGAAGACTTTACACGAGGAATCGATCGTAAGATCCAATTTGAACGCAGAATACATTTAGAGAAAATATTATGAATGAAGCATTGGCCCTTTGGATTATACTATCGAACCGGACTTGTGTAGGAGGAAATGAAACCAAAGAAACTTCAAATTTCTAAATAATCATCAAATTTGAAAGTTCTATTCGATAAAATACTATTGAATAATTTTCATGTTGTCATGTTTAATATTAAAATTTAGAGTATAGTTTGGACTAATTTCTACATTTTTATTTGAATTATTTACTGCTGAACTATTGCACAGGTAGGATCGAAAGAAATCGTAGAGGAAGGAGTTAAATATATTTTCATGGGGTAATTTTATTGATGTTTCTTTATTTTTATTATATATTGCAAAATATGGTTAACCCATTGCCATATAATAACGAGAGATGTGTGGCGCAGGAAATCGGAAAAAAAACATTTGGGATGTAATATAAGCTGACAAATTAGAAAAATCGGTGGGGCGCGACACTGCAAAATTATTTTTATGATGTCAGTTTCATTTTGAACTATATGATGTAGCAAATACCACTGAAAAATTTTGATTTTAGAGGTTTGACACGTCATTATGACATACGAGATTGAAGAATATCAATTAACCAGGGTTTTGATTTTATGAATAAATCTTTCAGCCTTGCTTTCTATAATCGAAGCTTTAGTTTTGAAAATTTCCAAGCCCGAATTTATAAAATTGCCATTGTATAAAAAATGGAAAGTAATTATTTAATTCATTGGCTGTAAAATAAAAATGAATTTCATTTAATACTTCAATTAATTTTGTTTATGTATCGCATCAATATCAGCTAAAAATTCAATGAATACAGGATGAAATACAAAAATGCATAGAAATGTAAAATGTTTTATACGAAGTTATTGAACAATGTACGATCAAAAGGAAATAAAATTAATTCCTTAGATAAAAACGTCATTTTTTATGATTCAGTAAGATCTGTAATTAGAAGGTATATCAAATACCTTGATATACGCGGATACGTTTATTTTCTATTTCGAGATATTGACAATTTTTGTTTTTTATGATTTATTGATTTTTCACGATGTTGACATATTTTATGAGTTACTTCTTGCGAAATATTGACACTTTCGTTATAATGTGCGAGTTTAGTTCTGCATGATTTGAAAATTATCTTCTCCGTTAAATAATTTAATCCTTGTCATTTTTACAAAGAAGTTCCACGATATTTGAATGTAGGTGAAGTACAAAAGAAGTTCAATTTTTCAAATTTTTCATTTAGACTACTTTGTTAATCACCGGCACATAAGTCTTTGTCAAATTTTAACTCCCCTTCAGAGTCAGTGTCAACGATCAAATATGAAACTACCCGAGAAATCGTAAACCAATTGTACAATTTTCGGCAAGTGTTATGTAACGAATTCCTAAAAGTGTTCTATGCGAAAAGTTCTCCCTGATCTTCTGAGAGTTAGAGGAATATGAGCGCTTTACAGAAAACTACACGAAAGAGTAGTTATAATGAACGAAGAAATTTTAATTAAATTTCCTTCCTATTTAAGTATGTCTTGAACGCGAAAAAGTAAATTTAATTAAAATCTTCCGCGGTAGAAAGAAAAAAACAAAGCAGTTTAAGCAATATGATATCCAATTTTCGCCTGTAATGATAACTTTATGTACGCATCGTCAAAACTCTGATAATTACCTATTCGATGATCGGATTAACTTAATGACGACAAAATGTATAATCTTATCATAGAAATATATCGATCTATATGTGAAACTATACCTCGTTCTCGTGAAATTCGAAATTTCGAGTAGAATTTATTTTATGGCTTCCATAAATTCGTTTGATGCAAATCGCGAAATTACATATGCATATGTCCCGGAAAACGGTAATTATTGCATACAAATACGTAAGGATTAGTTGTAATTACCGATACACTCGATTACATTAGTTTAATAGCAACTGACTACGTGTATCCATTGTTGCTTATACGTGATAGTGTAATTTCACCAAATTTATGCGATATAGATATGGGAAACCATATTATCGGTGTACACATAATTGCAATCTTACGTGATTACAACAATTGTTTGTATATTGGATCCATTTAACACTAGATCTACCAAGATGATTAAAATAACTGGTTTTTAAAATGTTTTTAAAAGTTCCTAAAATGTTTAACGGTATTCAATAAATTTTCTGCGTCTTATCTTACAAAATACATGCAATTAAGTCGACCAATTTTTTCCGAATATATTTATCTACTGCGTTAAATATAGTGAATTAATTTATCTATAGCGAACTAATTATCGATACTAGATCAACTATCTGCAGTTAATTTTGGTGACAACCACTTCTTAATGGTAGATACTGTTATTATCTGCAATGTTTAAAATATTGGACTAATTATTCTAGCGTTAACAGATCTCCGCGCAGCTTGAAAGGGATTGCACAAAATTCCTTGATAAAATAATACTGTTCTTCAATTTTATTACTCTTTATATAATTAACATAAATCCTTGCGGCCGTATTAGGCCCAGTTTTACAAAATCACATACATACATACATCATGCTTTGTATTCTCTAAACGTATCGCTGACCTATTCGTTGTTTCTTCAAAACGTTAATTTTCACGAACCGTGTAAACGAAACGAATAGACGGAATATTAGTTCTGTATGCATTTTTTATCACACTATACAAGATACACCGCAGTATGCACCAATAAAATAAAACGAAGAAAATTATAGGTGCAGGATGCAGGATGATTCATAACGAGGGTAAGAAATTCTAAATGCCAATTTGAAATATATCGAAATAAATATTCCAAGTAGTTATTAATACGGCGAATCAAATTTGCAACAATTATCTAACTTTTCGCGCGTATAATTCCATTATTCCTGTTCGATCGTACATTCGAGCTAAAAAACCACATTTTGATCATTTCCTGTGAAAGAAAAATAAACTTTCTTTTACTTCATCTGTTTCCTTCTGTTTTCGCAAGTCTAACATAATAAATAGAGAGCGGAGAACTTTCAGCTGTTGAATATATTACGATAATAACGCTGCATCTATTATGATTCTGTAATTAAATATAAGAAGACGTAGAATCATGTTCCGGCCAAATTAGTTATTTGCTCCAGTAACCCTATAACTGCTAAAAGAAATTGCTCGATAATTTATTGAAATCAGTTATTTCCTGGAGATAACCATCTCGTCGAGTCTCTCGTACAGTCGTTATGAAACACCCTGAATAATCACGGGGATAGAAATAAAAATTATATTTCGTAATAATAATAAAATATGTTACATACAAGGTACTTAAATAAATCACCGCATCCTCGTCAATCGTTTGATTCGGTTGAAAACGTGGAAAGTCTTTTACTTCTCTCGTGGGAAAAACCAAAGTATTAATTTCACGCTAACTACGGAATCATAAAATAATTATTAAATGCGAACAATTTGCCGATAAATGCGAAGCTTTGCAAATTAGTATTTCCACACGAATTCAAAGTTCTTCCCAACATTCATTAATAAAGTAAGGCTGCACTGAAGCGAGTATGATTAATTACGTGGTAAATGAACTCTCGGCTATTCTTCACGATTCACGCCGTATCGACAGTTTTGTGACCTGTGTATCTTTCGAGCTAAAAAGTTATCTGAATAATTATCAGAAAAATTAATACGTGAAATGTACGTTAATGTGATGCTCTGCACGTATCCGCCAAATGTTCTGTATGCTCTTATCTTAATAATCAAGAAAATGCAGAAAGAGTTAACACAGAATTATGATTAACATTTCTTGTTATATCCTCGATGTCAGAGACACTTGCGCATTTACTTCCACTTTCAGTCGACACACCTGTTTAATGCAATTGCACATTTTACATGTCCGCAGTTTTAGTTATCTTTACTTATTTGTCAATGGTAACAAAAAGAAACAAGCTCGGTCGAAACTTGTAGAAAAGTAAAAACCGACCCTGCCATGACTAAGTTTCGCAAAGTGTTAACATGTTACGGCCTGTGTTAAAAGCATAAAGCAATGACACGTATTCATTTATATATATATACTTCTTTATATTTACAATGGAGAATTGATGGAAGATTTCTGACTTACTGGAAATCAATTAGATGTTTAAACAACTGCTTGGATAATATAAAAATGAATACCGATGAGTTGATTCGACAGACAAATAAAGCGATAAATACCAAAACCGCATGAAATATGAGAACTATTTGTCTAATGCGAGTATTATCGATATTTCAAGCATGTTAAAGTAAAAAGTATATTGAAGTTTACATGGATATGAATAATCATATATAATACAAATAATGACATGGATAGGATGAATGTTAAACAGTTTATATTATCTTAGTGATCAATCTTACTGGAAATAATACACAATTCGATAATTGCTACTGGTCGTTTTATACACAGATATGTGTATGTCTTAACTCCTCGTGTGTTTAATAAAAAGCATGTTAGAAAGTCTAATTATTGTTAATTTATCCTTAATTCGCCAATAATAAACGCTCACGGATTTTCTAAGTTTGTTGCTAAAACTTAAATCAGCGTGTGCAATGTGCGAAGAAATAACGCTGAAAATTTCCATGTTCAATTGCGATGCAATTCAGAATTTGTTTCAAATATCAAAAACACTGTCGAAAATCAGAAACATTTTGATCGTAAGAATATAAGGAATAAACATGAAAGACCTTGGTTCTTCGGCCGACCGTTGAAATGCGTGCTCCACTAAGTAGACGATAGTTCTAATTCATCCACGTACTTTCTTATATAGGACATAAAATCTATTAAAGCTGTAGACATAGATTTGTCTACGATCTTCTGCGGTAGCCAACCCTTCAAATTTGTATTCAGAATCCACGTGAAATGACACTTATTCTCTTCGTCAGGCAATTCTCTCGCTGCCCAACAACTCACACCGTTTTCGCCCCTTCAATAAAATTCATAAACTTTTGCAAAACATTACCGATAAGATTAGAAAATTAAGCTTAATCGAACGATTTAATACAATATGCAGCTATGGATAATATTTCACATTCGGAAGTAAAGATTATTAAACGTTAAAATATATTTGATCATAAGTATTAGTTACTTAATGTCTAAGTTAATTATTAATGTTCAACATCATTTTTACCTGACATAATTGTTGCGATTCGGTAACGATGCAAGGGGAACGGACATACCACTGCTAATATGATAACCATCGTATTGAGTGCGATGTCTTAAAATAACAAAGTCTCGAGCACCGATAATGCCACCGCCCTGAGGGCTGGTGGCTTGATAAACGATATCAGTATCCCCGTCAATGTGCTAATGAGATAAAAATCAAATAAAATTACATTGCTTCGAATATGATATTTAATGAAATATTACCTGTAATTTTACTGACTCCATTACAAGTTTATTCCACAATGGTAACGATTCGATGTCTTCGAATAATCGATCAACAAGTATGCCAGCCGGAGCATTAACTTCACCCTAAATAAACAATTATTTGCTGTACAATTATATTGGAGAAATAACTGGAAACAGTAATTCCGAAGGATATTAATTTTTGTTGAAATACATCAACTTACAACAATCTTTAGAATCCTTCCCTCCGGTTTAGGACGATCCATGAAATAAACGACATCCCCATTTGGCATTATACATTCTTTCTGCCAAAATTCAGACGTTAATAACTCGTGGCATTTTTGCATTAAGGTGAAAGCTTTTCTTTTATATTCGTCTATCTGAAAATGAAGGGATAATTTAAGAGTAATTATATAAATCAATTTCATAACTGTATTATTCGTAATTTAGCTTTATACAATGATGAAATACATGTTCGGAATTATGTAACGTTATTTATCAGATTCTTATTAAAAAAATCAAGGTTCAAGTGCTTTCCTGAAAAAAAGTAATGGTTTTTATCCTTTAATCGTAAAATTAAAAAAATCAGGAGGAAAATGGCCATACAGTCGGTAACCATTAATAAATTACATGATTGCTTGTCTAATAGGAAAGGTGAAAATGAATATTAAAGAGGCTGATAAGTACACGCAGATGTTTCATTCCTGATTGTTATAATTTTATTCGAAATTTAATGTCTACATCGAAAAACTATAATCCGTGCCCACCTTTTCCACTGTAAGTTTCTGCGAACATCTCGGCAGGAATATCTCACTAGTCTTTGACAATCTTCTCGATCCACCTTGCCTTCTTATGGGATCATCTTCGTGGTCGGAATGTTCCGGGGAATCCATGGGTGTGAAAAAGTTACCTACAGGTTCTATACTATTGTACTGCCGTTCATCCGAGGCGGCAGTATGAAGAAGCGGTGCTCTCTCACTGTCTATGAAATCTGCACATTCATTCAATTTTTTTTCAAGTTCCATCATAATACTCAACGATTATCTTAACAGTTATATCCGATTTCTTTCCGCTATTGAGGTATAGAAGAAATGATCGGTTCAAATTTTTTCAGTGACACGTACTTCTAAGCCACTGTTTAGCTTGTGTTTCCTGCGGCAATACTCGGAAGTCGAAGAACCACGCTTCCACCCACGAGAGGACAAACGATGCAATGATGAGAAGAAATTGAAATACTGGTTGGTTACACGTTGACCACTAAACATTAGAGAATCTTGGTTAAATGGTTTTTACATTAAAAATTGTATCGTATACTTGAATAGAAACAAACTTACGTCGAAAACGAAAACTTTGGCGATTAAAAAGACACACGTTCCGGTAGTCGTTAACTGAAACAAACGTTGGAAAGTATTATTTGTTGATGTAACTAATTTTTAAATTGATAGAATGTAAAAGTTTCATGATATTAATGGAACTTATTGAAATTCGCACACTTACCGCTATGATGATCCAGTGATTTAAATACAGCAGTGCATAGAAGAGCAACAAGATCGTAAACCTGCAAATCGCTGCCATCTGAGAAGATGAAATCCTTAAAATCTCTGTGCTCGACGAATAATAAAAAATTACACGAACTGAATGTCATTCTCGACATTATCGTGGACAGATATGCACCGAGTGTTGTACAAACGCGAGAAAACTTACCACAATGTCGAAGAGGGAAGTTTTTATATGATAATGAACTATCTGGTCCATAAAGGCAGTCATAAGACTTTCTCCGGCAATCTAATAGAAGACATAAAGAAAAAATCCGTTTGACTAATGCAAACTTCAAAGACCAAATCGATATTATTTCTCAAATAATCGAACAATAATACGACTATAAAAAAGAGAGCAAATACAAACATTCACAATTCTATAGAAACATACAACTTCTGTTATTAACTTCATTACCTTACTACAACTTCTACTATTAATTTCCTATTGAGAAGTCGTATTGTAAATCAATTGAAAGTTTTCGCATTCGGTTTACCTTGTTCGAAATAAATAAACTTTTAGTGTAAGTTCTTCTGTTAGCTTTATTTATTTAGAAATAAAATAAACCAAATGTAAATCCTACCAATCGATTTAAAAAAAGGTTGTCTAATAGGACATTGAAATTCTTCATCATCGTACGATATTTAATGAAAAAAAAGAATAGAGATTTCGTGCGAAAACAGTGAATCTCAGGCGACCCAGTTGTTTCGTGCGATCTCGATTTACCATCGTGCAAATGAGCCATATGAGAAAAGTAAGAAGAAGGTCGAAGGTGACGAAGAGGCAAAAGAAACGTCTGACGTTGGACATTCTTCCGTTCTGCATTGCACCCGCTACAAAATCCGCGCTGAGAACGATATCTGGCGTTCGAGTGATACTGTGCTGAGTGCAAGAGCTCCTCTGGGAGTTTATGGAGCCGCTCAGCATCCTCTCAGCGGCAGCTCGAAGTTCGCTGTCGTCATCCACCATTCTTCCAGCACGCGCTTGATCTCGGTGACGATAGTCTAAAAATCAAAGATTAATTAGCTCTTTTAATACGGACAATTAATGCGTTGCAACATCTGTTCTATGATAGATGAAGGAGATTATTACAGATGGAAAATATGTAACACAATTACTGTAAATGATGAAAAAGATTAAAATTACCTTATTTTGAACTGTTTTATTAATTAGGATAGTGTAAATATTCTGTTGATAATTGTTATTGATTTGAGTTAAATATTGGTAATTATAATTAATTGGAAATTAATTAAATGGATGCTGCAATTATAAAATTAATAGCGCGGAATCTTGAATGGAGCATCAGAGTTCGAATGATCAGTTCGGAGAAATTTTTCGATGTGATATGTGTTATCAATTGTTATGACTGACATAGAACTATACACCTTGGTAATATGACCACGATAATTAAGGTATTACATGATATTTTGTCCACATGATATGTGCACAATAATCACAGTGATTTGGAACCGGTCGAAAATTATAGGTGCCCGGCGAAATGATCAAAGATATTAATAATAACAAATTATAAACAAAAATATGAGAAATTGTTTGGTTTACGAATAAAACTGAGATATCACGTAAACGAAATTGGTGATTTGATCAAACTTAAACAAATGTAACCCTGAACAGTTTCTAACGCGTTATTAACAAATATTCCGTACCAGTGATAACGTGTAACCTTATCATGTGCATTTCATACTTTTAAACGTATCAGTGAATATTCCTTCTGATACAGAGATTCTAAGAATATCGCCTATGTAACTATCATGTCCGTAAAATAAATATTAATCGTATGAGTTAAATTAGAACACGCAGACGGAAAAATAGAAAAGTTTTAACGTTATTTATTAACGTATTAGCACACCTATTATATTTTTATCGCCACTTGCGCGTGCGATGCTCGGAATCTTTTTATAAATATAAAAACTGCGTCACTGAAACATTAAATTTAGCACGATCGATCCCTTATTATTAATAATTTATCGCTGTTTAGTAGAATGGAATCGATATCGTTATTTATTCAGAGACATCCTCATAACAATTCACGCAAATAACTCAGGAATGTGCACCGTTATAAATAATCTTCTAACAAATTCTTATTTCTCTTGAGTAATAGCATTTTTCCGAAGTTTTTCATTCAAAATTACGTTAAGAACTGCTTAACAAAAAATCCTGAGTTCTCGTACTAGAGTTCAATGAACGTTAACCGTTTCAATTGATGCCACTTTCGTGCATGCTTTTATAAGTTCTACGTATGTCCTGTACTATCTTATTCTACTTAACTCATTCGCGTTTTCGACTCTTTTAGTTGACGATTCCCAGAAACTAAAATTTTACATAGTTTCCGAAGGTCATAACGATTTTAATCTTGAGTTTCTCTAGCTTGCAATCAGAACAAATTTTAATTGTTACCATTTTGAACAGACAGTCAACAATAATATCTTCACAGCTAGTTTTTCTTTTCTATTTTTTCAGCTTTAACTGTGATTACTTCGCCTAGGACCCACTTGCATGTTTCAGATGAGATATAAACTATCGGGACTATGATATCACGTAAAACAAATTTCATGGAGGTCACGGGAGATTTGACCTCGGGTACGCTGATCACGATTTCGAGCCTTTACCTCCTTACCCATCGTAGTTTCCTCCTTCACGGCTAATTTTTCGTACTACTAATTGAAGTTCTAAATTTATGTTCGTTAGACACGCAGCGTGTAATTAGATTGGCCTTTTTGACGAGGTACTAGGTATAAAGGAGATCTAAAGCAAATATGTCAAACTCGCGGCCCACGACTGTCTTTGTGGCCCGTCAATACAGAGATGTCAAGTGTCAGGAAAAAAACATTCATTTTGCCGTTATACTTGTTCTTTTTTATTTTCGAAATAATCCTATATTTCTATAAAAATTGAAGCTTTTATTTTTTGCGGCCCACATAAACTTACACCTTGCTTATTTGGCCCCTGTTAGCCTTTGAGTTTGACATGCTTGGTCTAAAGGTTTAAAGTCGATTTTCTCGGAAACAAAATATCAATTATTCTATATTCTCGACTTATTCGACATAGAATCAGCCCGTATTCGAATGTACTAGTACTTTCATGGCACCCTGTATATTTGATTATACTTTCCACTGTTTTTTAAAAATCGTACGTAATTTTACTGTATGGTATAGTTCAATAACTTTTCCTTATTCTAATATATTCAAATAATTAAAGGGCCTGGTTACATAATTAATTATAGACTTCTGTATAAGAAAATGTACAATGATAGAAATCATGAATTGCCGTAGGTTTTGAGCAATATAACAATGATCTACATACGAAAAAGAATTCATGCTGGAATGATACCATAAGCGGAAGTTTGTCGTGATACCTCGTAATTACGAATACGTAATTCTGAGTTATGTATATGAAATAATTAAAATGTGTGGAATATATTCTGATAAAGGAGACAACTTTTTTTTCAAGCATAATTTCGTACTTAGTTTGTAGAATGTGGATATTCTGGAAGGACCGTTGGCATTAAAGTGGTGAATTTATTTAATGAGAAAACGCATGTCGATTGCTAATTATAATTAAAATAGTTTTAAAATAAATTTTAAAAATTCAATAAAAGGTTGTTTTAAGTTATACGCGCTGCTTGTTATTCGAAAGGAGTCCTTGAAATAAATTCCTTATTTTAAATATCACTTTAAATTTTAAGTAAATCCTGCCTCAAAAAATTATATTTAACAAATAATTTATATATTAGGACAATCCATATTTTAATGCGCTATTAATTGAAAATACAATTATTTACTTCTATTAGGTTTTACGGTAAATATCAAACTTTTTGCAAAATATCGTTCTACTATAAAAAAAGATCGTATTTTTACTCAATGCATCACACAGCACATGTACCTTCGTTTGTTATTCAAAAATCAGCATCGTTTACTTCGAAATGTTTATCGAAGTAATCTTTTGCGATAGAACTGTTTTGTCGAAATAACACAACAAATCTGAACAACATGCCATACAGTAAATAAATCAATTTAACCTACATTGTTAATATAACTGAGCATTTCAAACTTATAATAAATACAAATATAAACATCTAGATAAACCATGAAGTAATACAATTTGTAATTATCTGATTAAAGGAGAACACGAATTAGTCATTCTTCGGAAATGTTAATATTTACTCGAATTTTAAAGATTCCATTGATTTAATATTTTCTCACGATTTTGTTACGAAAGAATATACTGAATAATATTTTTTTTTACGTGAGAATAATAAATTTTAAGGCAATCAGAACAGTCAAATTGATTATTAATACACATAAGGAATGTGACAGCTGATACAATTGATGGCAGCAGATTACTGATGTTAACAGGAAGTTTATGGAGTACAAAAATGTTGAACCCTAAAACTCATCGAATACTTTCTACATCTATGATAAAATACTGTTAAAGAAACAACACTAACGTAATATCGCTAATGAATACCTGAGACTTAAAGCTTTTCAAATTCAATTGTCATTCGCGAAACATTCTAACCTCAAACTAAGCTATAATGCTTTCAGTCTTACTATAGCGAAGGTTCGCCAGTACTGATTGTCATTGATACATGAAATTTACATATCAAAATGTAACATTGAATGAAATATATCCCCATAAACATCCTGAATCATTAAAAAAGGATGTATTGTATTTCTAAAAGAAAGAAAAAAAAATAAAACGTACTGTTTATAACTAACACATTTGTTTACCGTTTACTCCTAATATATCCTCATGAAGCCTGCTGCGGCGATGAAGACTTAACCCCGAAAATGCTACACATTGTCTCGTACTTTGCGATTTTGCTAGCGAACTTGTAATTTGAAAAATATAACACTAATATCACAATTTCCGTTGTCACAGAATAAACAGAAATAAACGCACGAATTCATGTACGCGAAATGAATATAGTTTTTTTCCATGGGCACTGTGGCGCTATATGACGGTGCAGATGCAGTGCCATCTTTTGATTCTTTCTTATGTGATTTTTTATTATGTTAATGTCGGTGATGATATTACCAAGTTTTATCGGTAACGTCGATCATGACATTGAGATGATACGAGACATGTAAAGTCTTTCAAAAAGTTGTTCGAAAATTTATACGGACTTTCGAATTTATTGACACGTACGCAACAACTTTTATTAATACGTCATATATCGTTGTAAGATTTAAAATAAGAAATGTGAGAGACGCTGAAGACGGCGAAAAATTTCTTGAACCTCTTAGCGTTAAAAGTGGACACGTTAGCTGGCTCTGCAGGTATTAACAGTGGTAACGGTAACAGCCTACAGCCAAAAGCTGTCAGAAACAGAGTCTACTCCGGCATTCCATCGATATAGTTTGTTGACGAGCTTATGAGACCATTGAAAGTAATTGCAACCACAAGCGATATCATTACGAAGGCAGAAACACTTGGAAATATTAATATGTCTTCCCTCCAAAAGTCGATTTTAAAATCTAAACTGCCACCATCAGGTGTTAACTTTGGAGTAGGCACTAGGTTAGTTTGTTATGATTTACAAGTCTCAGCTTTATGGTATATTATAGATGTAGAGTAAAATTTGAATATCGAATACTTTACGTAAATATTAGATATGCTTTTAGTGATTGTTTAATACGAAATAATTGAAGTACTATAATGTAAAATGTTTTGTTTCACATTAGCAGAATTAGTAAGTCAAAGGCACTTCAGCGTAAAAGGGATTACGATCCTGTGAAATGGACTCCGTATTTTGATGATTCTAAAGATGTGCAAATAGGGAATAATACATTTCACATTTATAAAAAAGGAACGGAAGGGCCAACATTAGTATTGTTACATGGGGGTGGTTATAGTGGTCTAACATGGGCAGAATTCACTGTGAGTATTGATTATTAGGTATCCAAAATTCGAACAGTATGCATATTTTATACGTTTTAGAAATCTATAATGACTATGGTAATCTGTAAAGTTATGGCAATTGATCTTAGAGGTCACGGGGATACACATACAACGAATGAGGAAGATTTGTCCGCAGATACCCTAGCGGCGTAAGTAAAGGTTTCCATCGAGCAAAGATTAACGAAATAACATGTATATTACTTTGATTTAATTTCTTGAATGATAGTGACGTTGCGGCGATTATAGAAGCAACGGCAGAAGACAGTCCTATTATTTTGGTTGGGCACAGTATGGGTGGTGCAGTGGCTGTTAGAGCAGCACCATTAATTATGAATTTATACGGACTAGGTGTTATCGATGTTGTTGAGGGAACTGCAATGGATGCATTAGCGTCTATGCAAAGTTTTTTAAGATCCCGACCATCTAGTTTTAGCTCTATTACTCAAGCCGTGGAATGGTGGTTAGTATCTCCCTTGCATCTTCAAAATGGCAAAAACATTATTATCTGTTTCATATAATTCATGATAGTCAACAAATTTTGTTACTGCAAAGTACATTTTTCAGAAGGAAGGCAAATTTTTGGCTGAACCTGTACTAAAATGTTATTTACCTCTTTAATATATTGCATATTTGTGTTGCTTAATCAAAACGAGATTATAGAAGAATATCTCTAATTATCCACATTTTAGTGTACGAAGTGGCCAAATCCGTAATGTACAATCAGCTAAGGTGTCAGTTCCTGGACAAATAAAAAAGTTCGTGTAATTCATACATTTACAGTTTCCTCATTCTCGTATCTCGTTGAAACAATCGAATTTTATGTTTATATCGCTCTAGTATCGAGACTAACAAATTAGCTACGCACGATATCGATACATTATCGCAATCATCGTGCGAGTGCATTTCGGAACCAGTAATTCCACGTGACGATATTATTCAAGAAGAGGAACCCGTAAATATGCCGCCACCGCCGATTTCTGCAACTTCCGTCAGCAGAAAATATATGTGGAGAATAGACTTGGCTAAGACTGAACAGCACTGGTTTGGTTGGTTCAAAGGATTATCAACAGCATTCTTAAATGTCCCAGTTCCTAAGGTACTACTATTGGCTGGAGTTGATAGATTGGATCGGGAACTCACAGTCGGACAGATGCAAGGTATTATTATCGTTATTCAAACGGAATTGTTGTAAACACAAGGAAAGTACTTAGTTTATAGTTGTTTTTTTTCAATCAGGCAAGTTTCAAATGCAAGTGTTACCGGCATGTGGACACGCAGTGCATGAAGATGTACCGGAAAAGGTAGCAGAAGCAATTGCTACATTCATGGTTAGACATAAATTTGCTGAGCCGGCGTCCGACTTTCCACGGTAATTTGGATAGAAATATTTTTCAAAAGTGATCGTAACATTACCGAATCTCATTGTAGTATTGTGCACTTATGTAAACGTCATTTATTTATTTCAGAACTTTCCCTGCTTGTTAGAATCGTATAAAAAGGTGCAAAGACAAGTTGATTAAATAATGCAAACACGAGAAATTCGTCAGATTAGTTAAAAAAAAAGGCATCTTATTTATTTAAAAGAGATATGTTCACAGAATATATATATATATATACGGATACGTACGTAAATAAAAACATTGTCTTGATAAAAAAAATAGGTCTGTTCTTATGTATACAAGTTATCTCATTGGTTGGCACATCACACACACACATACACACTCACACAATAGAAAAACACGCGTCTATGCACGTGTGAATATATATTTCTAAACATGTATTGTCATCTGTACAAAGTTAAGACCTAATAAAAACGATTTTACTAAAATTTAATTGATAGTAACAGTATTGTCCCTGCTACTTCTTACCTTTTAGATTTTAAATTCCGAATATATAATACTTTTTGGTAATGCATGAAAATATTGCGCGTATGTACATATTAGAAAAATAATGTATCATTCGTGAAAAAAAAAATGCTAGATTACAAGCAATGTTAATAAACTTATCGATTAAAAGAAAACGTGAACATCTTTCAAAAATACAGTATCACGATATTTGTAACGTCATCTTTTGATATCTTTGTGGAATGCTATGTAATCATCGTAATTTAAATTCTTAAATTGGTTCATTCCTGAAATTCGTGTTAAAAACTGTACCTTACCGTTCAAATCACAGTTGACATATTTAGATACCAATTAAATCTTTTATAGGACGACACAAAACATCATTGTCAACTTTGAGAACACACGGTGGTCCTGCTCGTCCGATGTTTAACGGTGCGACCTTAAATTGTATTATTTCTTTGCTATACGTTTTCTGATTATTTAAAATTAAACAATATCTGATACTAATTGGTATTCTCACCGTTTCCCAACAATTAAGGTGAGGATCGTATGCTTCAGCTAATGTTAAGTATTGGTGTCCATCATAACCACCAACTGCCATAAGTTTATCACCCAATACGCAAACACCTACTGCGTCCCTTGGTACTTTCATTGGAGCTACCATTGTCCATGTATCGGTTTTAGGATCGTATCTAACAGAATTATTCGAGAAGTAAAGATACGTTTCATGCATTATTTATACTGCTCTATATGTAGATCCTTTATAGATACCTTTCAACACAATCAAATCTACTAGCATTAGGATTAGTGGCAGGTGCGTCATGACCACCTAATGCATACAGACATCCGTTTACTACCCCTACACCAACCCCACCTCGTCGTTTTGACATTGGTGCACATGGTGTCCACCTGTTTGTATGTGGATCATAACATTCTACTGTATTTAAACAAGAACTTATGTCTCTTCCGCCTACAGCATATAATCTAAAATGTAAATGTATGGTTAAATAACGATATCGAAAATCTCAAATGGAAGCATATACAGTAGTCTCGTATAACGCGGTTAATGTGTAGTGTTGTAGGAATGCGCGTTATAAGAAATCGTGCTGTACGGTTATTTTTGCCGTGTAATGCGCATAATCTAAAGCAACATGTTTGGAATTATTATTGCTATGTCAAATTGTATTTTCTGTTTTATGAAGTAGAATGGCCGCGATATCTTTGCCGCGTTGTAGGAATTCGCGTCGAAGGAACTAGCGTGATACGAAAGTTTTCTATAATTGTTTTACAAACTCACTTGTCATTTAATACAGCTACACCGACTGTAGATCTTTGTATCGACATGGGAGAGACTGAGCTCCATACGCACGTAGCTGGATCCCATCTTTCTACCGTGTCAAGAAAACTCCATCCATCGTGACCACCGACAGCATATAAAGGCCCGCCTAAAACTGCCACACCTAATCCATGGCGTTGAACATTCATAGATTGTAGTGTACCCCACGTTAAAGTTGAGAAACAAAACCACTCTACTGTATTTAATGTTTTTAATCCATCTCTACCACCGGCAATAACGAGATTCTTATTAACAATGGCAGCACCAAACTGAAGTTTCCTACCACTCATAATACCTATTGGGTTCCATTTATTATCGCGCAAAGAGAATGCATCTATAGAAGTACCACCTGAAGAAAATAATATCTGATTTGATAAGTGATTTTAATCATAATTTATGAAGTGAATTACCTTTATTAGCCTCCATTCCCCCAATAGCCAACATATGGCCCACAGTAGCTTTCCTAGGCTTCGTACGACCTGACTGAAGTAATGCTCTACGTTCGGGTAAAAGATGATACTTCAGTGCCTCCATCACTAAATCTTGTGCTATTTTTTGATCTTCGAACATTGCATTACTTTCAATGTTATCTGCTATAAACTACATAAATCCGATCATGTCTGTTTCATTACAATCTGATTTTCCTAATGTAATATAATATCTAGCTTACCGCGGGTGACAATAAGGGTAATTTTACAAGACTTAACAATCTGCTTGCATCTTTGCGCCTATTTTCTGGATCATATTCCAACCAGGTCATAAGTGCCTACGTGCAGTAACGACGATAATAATTTTTAATTATTCTTCCACATATTAAGTTTACATGCATACAATCAAAGAAATGTCCTGTTATCTTACATGGAAAATAGTTTCTTCCGAAGGAACATTGAGATCTTCGGATTCTAATAATTTGGCAACTTCATTGGCAGAAAGTAATAAAAATTCCTGGTTTTTTGTAACTTCCATAAAGTTTTTGGTTGTATATGCATGGGCATAATCTAATAAATCTATAAAACCCTGTGTGTCCGCAAACATTTTTATTCCAAGACAATTGCTCGGGTGGATTTGGTTTCTTAGAAATTGAGAGCAAGCTTTAACAACTGGATTCAATTGTAGCAAGCTCGCAGTTGCTAACAGTGTTTCCACAGTGTCCTCCCGCAATTCTATACAGCCTAAATGAATAAAGAGTATATATTTCTTCTACTACTTCTCAATGAATAACATGCTGCCTGCAAGCATCCTTTATATGTTTATACCTGTGTAACAATAACAGATCAAAGCCCACAATGCATCCGCATCTATTTCTTTGAGTTCTATCTCACTTTGTACTGACTCTTTCAGAGAACTGGTGAACATTGCAGCAAAATATTCAGATCCTGCGCTGAGTACTAAACGATGCGCTGGAAATCGCTTGTTTCCTAGATAAACAAGGGAACACTACCCGGATTTTATCATATTTTACCGGGAATTCAAATTTACTTTTCAGTATAATAAAAATTTGAATAATTTATCATGGAATTTGTGACACTACCAATGACGAAATCGCACAATCAGAATCATAATTACCTGCAATTAATGTGACATCTGTCAATTGTTGCGTATGTAAATACTTTTCCATAATTCTGAGACTATTTTCGGCGTGTTTTGCAACACGAAAATTTTCATCTTGTAAAACAGAGGTGTTCGAGACCATACTCGAAATACTGTGTTCACTGGCAGACGCTTCTTTATTTGTGAATAGAAAATTCTGCTCCCCTTTATTCATGTTTTCTAGGATCTTACTTTTTATGCAGCAAAAGTAGTTATTTTAATAAATAAATTGTAGTATCACGGATCTAAATGTTACGTATTTTCGATCTAAACATTACATATCATCAGGGAGTAGAGATGGCGCGCAAAATCACTGAAAGTGGTTTAACATAGTAAACGTAGAACTACAATCGTAGTCGTGATGCAAAATGTCGCGCTTTTAACAATAAGTAGGAAGTTAAAGAAATTATAAAAGAATGATTGTTATAATCATACGGTAAAAATAAAATTATTCGGTGTGTGATAGTAACGAAGAAATTGATTTAAAAATCGGCTATGGGTAATATAGTATTGCAATTTATTATTTGAAATACTATACAGATGCATATTTAAAACATATAAAATATATATTCCATAAAATATTTACAATATTACATTCTAGCAAAACAATATAGATAAGTATTGTATGGTTAATGGACATTAAGCGATTCATTTTTGGAGCCTTATAATAAGGGTGAGCACGCGAGAGGTTAATGAGAGCCGCATTCCGGTTTTTCATATGTCATAAAGACGTAACTTCGTAAATTTAACAAGATGTAGTCAAGAAACTTCTAAAATTTAAAAAAAAAAAATGTTCAATGATAGCTTATCACTATGACAATTACTGAAAAATCCATTAAAGTATCGTATTAACATTTTCTATCATTTTCTTACATTTTATTCCTCAAAAATAATATTGGAGATTGCTTAAAATTCATCCAAACTAGTTTAAAACATTATTTATCAGTATCATAAAAGTATTACATAACAAATCAAATATTTACAAGCATTGAAAAGTAAATCGCCAATTATAAATTCACGTAACTTTCTCCAATAATTTCTATTCTCCATAAAATTGATTCAAATTAAGCAGAAACACGTTATGAAATATTAATGTCATTTGTAATAAACAATAAATGACGAAGGTTGTTGTAATAATCGAAATTTGCAAAATTATCCATGGAGAAAGGGGATCTCAGAGCGCGCTCACTGAATCGCGACGTCGAGGTGTACCGCGCATGCTCCGCGTTCAGCGGGCCGCCTCGGTGAGTCGCTGCAGCATAGTACAGCTCCAGCAGTCGACGGGGTCGCGCGGTTTGACAGGAGTAGACGAGACGATCTCTGGGTCAACCTTTTGGACTTGCTTACCGGTACTTAGTCACTTTTAACCTTGGGTAACGACTATTAGTGCATGTGTGCTATAATATCAAACTAGTTAAACAATAAATTAAAGTGACTTTAAATAATTTTAACAATTAAATACAATGTTTTGTGGAAGTGTTTGTGACATCAAGCGACAGTTACCTGCAGTGTTTTTAAATCATTTTAACAATTAAATACAATGTTTTGTGGAAGTGTACGTGACCTCAAGTGACAGTTACCTACAAGTGTTTTTAATTTATTTCGACAATTAAACACAATGTTTTGTGGATGTGTCAGTGACCTCAAGTGACAGTTACCTACAAGTGTTTTTAATTTATTTCAACAATTAAATACAATGTTTTGTGGAAGTGTTTGTGACATCAGCGACAGTTACCTGCAGTGTTTTTAAATCATTTTAACAATTAAATACAATGTTTTGTGGAAGTGTACGTGACCTCAAGTGACAGTTACCTACAAGTGTTTTTAATTTATTTCGACAATTAAACACAATGTTTTGTGGATGTGTCAGTGACCTCAAGTGACAGTTACCTACAAGTGTTTTTAATTTATTTCAACAATTAAATACAATGTTTTGTGGATGTGTACGTGACCTCAAGTGACAGTTACCTACAAGTGTTTTTAATTTATTTCGACAATTAAACACAATGTTTTGTGGATGTATCAGTGACCTCAAGTGACAGTTACCTACAAGTGTTTTTAATTTATTTCGACAATTAAACACAATGTTTTGTGGATGTGTCAGTGACCTCAAGTGACAGTTACCTACAAATGTTTTTAATTTATTTCGACAGTTAAATGCAATGTTTTGTGGAAGTGTTAGTGACATAAAGAGTTTGCTTAGTGTAAGTGTCAATAACTTAAACCGACAGTTTCGCGCAAGTGTTTCTAATTAATTTTAACGGTTAAATACAACGTGTTATGAAATGATCATTAAAATATTGCACGTTTATTTTCGGTAATGGGATCCCGTAGATGTTCTATTGTGTTATCAATTCATTTTCTCTTTCCTCGAAACTCCCATTTATCGTAGCATAATATTTCCACCTCAATTTCTGTCGCAATATCCTTTCTTAATTCATTTTCACAAAAATAGCTTTCTTTTTTCAAGTCCGATTGTTATTTGTGTTTACAGTATCTCCGGGAGACGATTCGGGATGTTGGACCATTCTAATTTAACTGGGCCGCACGTTAAATGAGAAATGACTCACTTTCGCTACAATTTTCCCGTGTTTCGAGATTCTCGATATTTTTCAAACGAAGTAGTAGAAGCTGCCGTCTTTCTAGAACTCGATTGCACTATCGTAAAGTCTGCAGTGCGAGTATTAAGTAACATTCGCGATTAGAAATTCACAAGATTAGGAAATCTTCAATTAGAAATGGGACTGTGATTTGTGTAACTCGTTTGGGGAACTGTATCGTTCAATTTTTTTAGAATTTTGTCATTCAGTATTAATTCGAGGGAAGACAGTCACAGTATTCGATAGAATTTTTATTTCAGTAGCTTATAATTAAAGTATCTCGATTGTATAAATGTAATGTTTCATTGACAAACGCTTGCATATTAAAATTTGTGACCGATTTATCGGTCTTAGAGTCAGTGCCGGGTTTTGTATCGCAAATATTTAAAACATACTCGAAACGAGTATTCGCGAAAGTAGAATCAGTGTTTCTTCGTACCGTAAATCGTTTGAAGTTACCGGTCGCGAATATCGATCACCGAAATCGCGGAAGTCGAGTCAGTGCCTGCTCCTGCGGAGAGGACCTCCATCGTGCAGTCGGTGGACGATAGAGGATGTAAGTTTCATTATTTGACTATTATTTTCATTAATCGACCCCTATTTCAATTGAAACTTAAAGTTCACTTAACCGTTTGAGTCTCGGTATCTCAAGCTCCGCTATATTCTATCTCTATAAAGAAAAAATTGTTTATCTCTCTTAAAATTTGTCCAATATATTCTGAGACTCAAATGGTTAAGAGAATTGAATTAGAGTCTAATTTTACCCACCGTATATTCAAATAACTCTCCTTAGAGATTCTATAATGTTGTCTTCTCTTTTGCTGAAGGAAGGACAATCTCCAATGCATCGACGCAGCCACGCCATGGACGCAGCCAGGCCATGGACGCAGCCAGACCATGGACGCAGCCAGACCATGGACGCAGCCACACCATGGACGCAGCCACACCATGGACGCAGCCAGGCCATGGACTACGATCTCAACGGGGAGGTAAACACTTTTCAACTACCACTTTCTTCGGTTGGTGAGTGACAAAATTCAAAGTTCCTCCGGTCGTTCGATCATGCCGTAGGACGAATGGTCCGAAACGGCACCGAACGACTGGTTGTATTTTATGTGTGCTAGTAGTTTGCGAACATAGTGACCGCGACTATGGTAATTAGTACCATAGTCGCGAGTAGTAACGATTTTTCTAGGATGTTTAGTATGTAAGAATTTCGCGGGTGGTCAATTCCATTGTCAAAGTAATAATAACGAATGTATATTGAATTTTTCGAAGAATTACTTTGACGATGGTATTGATCGAGAAATTTCAATGTTCTCAGTAGAGTCACTTTTAATCAATTTTAATTAACTTTTAAATTCATTTGCATATAGAGCGTCATTGCTCTAAGTAGAGTCATTTTAATAGATTATAATTCACTTTTCAATTCATTTGCATTTATGGTGTCTTTTGATTTAAAGTCATGTTATTTATTGAAATTTCTTACGCCGCTTTTATTATATTAATTAATCATTCTCGTTAGGATTTTCAGGTTTTAACCCTAATTCTTTCCTTTTTCTTTCAGAAATGTCCAGTAAGTTTATGGTTTACGTTACTACTTTGTCACTATGTTCGCTTGTAGTAGTAGTAGTAGTAGTAGTAAAAGTTGTGTGGTAGTTAGTTGCTTCGCCGATTCGCAGCAAAAAGCTGCGAATTCTGCTTCGTCCGCGAAATTAGTGTTGCGAAAATTACAATACGCGTCTTTGCTTCTTTCATTATTTTATAAAGTAGTGTTGCGAAAATTTATACGCGATTTTGCTCATTTCTTTATTTTTCAGGGTAGTGTTGCGAAAATTTATACGCGATTTTGCTCTTTTCTTTATTTTTCAGAGTAGTGTTGCGAAAATTTAAACGCGATTTTGCTTTTCATTCCATTTGATAAAGTAGTGTTGCGAAAATGTATACGCGATTTCTCTTCCTCTCTATGTTTAAAGTAGCGTTGCGAAACTGAGTACACGGTTTGTTCGATATTATATTCGCGATTCCAGCTCTGCGAAAAGTCGCAAAACTTGCGATTAAAATCGCAGTACAGTACTGCGTCTATGTCATGACGCCAGTGCGGGATTCTATCCCGTCAATTTTATAAAATATTCGCGATTATTAGAGTTGCGAAATTAAAACTGCACCTCAGTAGAGGTTGCCCGCGATTTTGCTCTTTCCTTTATTTCACAGACTAGTGTTGCGAAAATATGTACGCGATTTTGTTCTGTTCTTTATTTTTTAATGTAGTGTTGCGGAAATTTATACACGATTTTGTTCTTTTCTTTATTTTTCAAAGTAGTGTTGCGGAAATTTATACGCGATTTTGCTCTTTCCTTTATTTTTCAGGGTAGTGTTGCGAAAATCTATACGCGATTTTGCTCTTTTCCTTATCTTACAGAGTAGTGTTGCGAAAATGTATACGCGATTTACAATTTCCTTTCTTTTTCAAAGTAGTGTTGCGAAACTAAGTTAACGGTTTGTTCGATTTCATATTCGCGATTTCAGCTCTGCGAAAAATCGCAAAACTGCGATTAATATCGCAGTACACTTCTGCGTCTATGTAATGACGCCAGTGCGGGACATCGTCCCGTCAATTTTATAAAACATTCGCGATTATTAGCGTTGCGAAATTAAAACCGCACCTCGGACAGGTTGCCCGCGACTTTGTTCGATCATATCTCGCGAACTTAGCGTTGCGAAAATTCACAGCGCCTCGCGTAGGCGCTCGCGATTATTCCTCGTCGCGAAATTAGTGTTGCGAAAATTGACAGCACCTCGGAAAGGTGCTCGCGATTCCGTTAACCGCGAATTTCCGTAGCGCCTCGGAAACAGGTGCTCGCGTTCTTTTCACGATTAAAATCAATATGATTAATAATAAAGTGAAGCTGCTTTCGCAAGCGTTTGTCAAATGAAACATTACGAACTATAAATTGAATTGATATATTGTCAAAATATATCATATTATTTTACAATAATATATAAATATATCGATACTGTGACTGTTAGTCCCTCGAATTACTTGTTTTTTCTATTCAATTTTTTGTCGAGGAACGATTAAGTTCCGCCGATACATTTTCCCAAATGCTTTGCACAAATCATAGTTTATTTTTATCGTAAATTTGCAATTGCATGGACTCCCATAAGCTCGCATTCTTACTTTATGAAAGTGCAATCGAGGATTTTAGATTGACGGCGAATTTTGTTTTGAATTTTCTCGTGCACATGCTATTCTGTGTATACTGTAGCGAAAGTGTGTCGTTCTCTTTTAACGTATACTATTTCGATCTTCCACGATGACGATGATGACGATGATGACGATAACCAACGATTTAAGATTATCATCGAAATTGGTAAAATTAGTTTTCGTATAGTTAAGTTTCTAATTCTCTAAAGATTTTAGGTGTCAGAAAATTAGATTCTCAGGAATTTGGGAAGACTTTGTTATCGGGAGGTAATTTATTCAGCTTCAATGGAATCCACATATCGCACGCTCAGATATCAGGTTTTAGGATATTTCTGTTGACGCCTCAATTAATTTTTAGAATTTTAGTAGGTCTTTGTTATGAAGAGGCAATTTCTTCAGCTTCATCGAAATATACGCATCGCAGAAGCTGATATTAAGTTTAAGTTTATGTTTTTTCGGATAAGGCGATTTCTTATTTTTTACCAAATATTTTGGAATTGAACTTAGTTACTAAATAGGCAGGTTATTCGTTATTAAGAAAATATGGTAACGACGTTACTTTTAAGAGCTCTTAATTATCGATTATATGGGACTTCAATTTTAAGAAAACTTAGCTGTCGGAAAGGCAGGCTTCGAATTTTAACACGAATTAGTTACTGTATAGGCAGGCATTTCCTTTTAAGACAAGTTAGTTTCTAAAGAGGCAGGCTCTTAATTTTAAAACGACTTAGTCACTGAATAGGCAGGTTTTAAATTTTAAGGCAAGATATTGTCTTTATCGAGCCGGCGAGCTCTTAATTTTAAAGCGAGTTACTTTAAGGATAGGCAGGCTATTAGCTTTAAGACGAGTTAGTCACTGAATAGGCAGGTTTTAAATATTAAGGCAAGATATTGTCTTTATCGAGCCGGCGAGCTCTTAATTTTAAAGCGAGTTACTTTAAGGATAGGCAGGCTATTAGCTTTAAGATGAGTTAGTCACTGAATAGACAGGTTTTAAATATTAAGGCAAGATATCGTCTTTATGCAGCTGGTCAGCTCTTAATTTTAATGTATCAGAATAGGCAGGATTTTAATTTTAAGACGAGTTAGTTACCGAATAGGTAGGTTCTTAGCTTTAAGACAAATTATTATCTTGTTCTAAGACAAGTTATTAACCGAACATGCAGACTTTCAATTTTAAGAATAGTAAGTTATTGAATAGGAAAGCTTTTAACTTTAAGAGGACTTAGTCCTCGGATAGATGTCTTACTAGATTTTAATGATATTTAGCAATGCTACAGGCAGGATCTTAGTTGCTAGAAAAATTAACCTCTAATACATTCAAAAATAATTCGTTCATTATAACGATTTCTAATGCTGAGAAATTAATACGATATAATAATCTGCCTCTCTTCTCGAACGAAGTTAAAGGCTGCTGCGATGTGTTTCCCTATAGTTTATTCTCTTCCTGTACTTATTACAAATAGTAAGTAAGGCTAGATTTAAGAGTTTAGTATAAGTAAATATTGTAAAGGGAGATCGACACCAAACGGCGGGTGTCTATCTCTTTTCGCGAAACGGAATGATAAAAGTAGAGTCGGCGATTCCTCTGTTACACTTTCTCTCGACATTGAATTCGTCAATGTCGAGGGAAAGTGTCTCAGAGGAAGAGCAAAATGAAATGGAGGTTGGTTGGGCATGCATTTTTGGGTCCCGTTTCGTGGCAACCTCCTCGCGGTGGGACCTGGGTCGATATCACTTGCTATGATTTTAAATTTTATTAAATGTGCTTTTAGCACGATCCTTTGTTCAATAATAATACTAAATAGCAAGTGGTATCGAGCGAATAGCCACGAAATCCGAATATTCGGCAGCCCTGGCTACCGAATGTTCGGATTCCTAGTCTTAGTTACATCTAAGAGTTTGCGTTTAAGTTAGCTTTAAGATTATGCGATTAAGTAGAAATTAAGCTTCGCATCGAAGAAGACTCAACGTTGGTCAGGTTTGTTCTCCTTTATCTCTGACTATTCGTTTTTTTTTCTTTGGTGACAATAATTTTTTAACATCTCTACGTCTTCTCCTACTTCTCCAATCTTTCGCTCTTCGTTGATTAAAACTTCAAGAAATCATCTCTGAAGAAAACATCGTTTAGCATTAAGATAGTTCCGAGTACGGTTTAAGTTAGATTTAAAAATGTCACCTAAGCGTAAAATTGAATGTAAGAGTGTAATCGTAACTCAATTCCATGCTCTCGAAAATATGCGAAGGAAGGCAAACGTTTTTTTCATGTAGCCATCCCCGTTACTTACCTCTTACCTTAGTTGCACCCCCTGCCCGGTCGACTGACGAGTGTTTCTGTGGCGGTGCGGAAGCAGGAGCGTTGTACTACGGTCCAGTGACGTCTTCAGGGTTGGTCTTTGAGCCGAAGGTCGTACGATCGACTTACGACATATGTGGTTCATGCCGATCGTTGGGGGACCACTGTCTTGGTGTAAGCCGGACCCTCTGACTGGACAGATGAGCCGCCACATCACGCAGCCCTCGTGGTAGTAAGACGTGTCCTCTGGCCCTCATTACGTCCAGTTACGGTACGCGACTGATCAGTGCTCCACCAACGATCGGATGGTCGCATTTGCCGTCGGTCGACGTACGACCTGTAGGCTCAAAGGCGAAACGCTGTCGTGCTCCAGGTTAGATCATGACACGGTTCTGCAGATAATCCGGCTTAGCCCAGTTCAGGTCGACCCAGTCCGATTCGGGGGGTGGTGCAACTCTGCTCCAGCCGCAGAACACTAACTTTCTTCCCCCTTTCGCGATCGCGTTTTCATTTTGCTTTTCAAAGTCGTTTGCCTTCTTCTCGGATATTTCTTGAGCATGGATGCGACATTATGGTTTTGTAAGAGTGTTTGCGTGTGGAAAGTGAGACGAGAATTAGGAATGTCGAATGAGTAATTATTGTAAAGGGAGATCGACACCAAACGGCGGGTGTCTATCTTTTTTCGCGGAACGGAATAAGTAAAGTAGAGTCGGCGATTCCTCTGTTCCACTTTCTCTCGACATTGAATTCATCAATGTCGAGGGAAAGTGTCTCAGGGGAAGAGCAAAATGTAATGGAGGTTGGTTGGGCATGCATTTTTGGGTCCCGTTTCGTGGCAACCTCCTCGCGGTGGGACCTGGGTCGATATCACTTGCTATGATTTTAAATTTTATTAAATGTGCTTTTAGCACGATACTTTGTTCAATAGTATACTATTACTATTGTAATAGTAATACTAATATAGAATATTAGAATAGTATATTAGATATATTAGAATAGTAATACTAAATAGCAAGTGATATCGAGCGAATAGCCACGAAATCCGAATATTCGGCAGCCCTGGCTACCGAATGTTCGGATTCCTAGTCTTAGTTACATCTAAGAATTTGCGTTTAAGTTAGCTTTAAGATTGCGCGATTAAGTAGAAATTAAGCTTCGCATCGAAGAAGACTCAACGTTGGTCAGGTTTGTTCTCCTTTATCACTGACTATTCGTTTTTTTTTTCTTCTCCAATCTTTCGCTCTTCGTTGATTAAAACTTCAAGAAATCATCTCTGAAGAAAACATCGTTTAGCATTAAGATAGTTCCCAGTAAGATTTAAGTTAGATTTAAAAATGTCACCTGAGCGTAAAATTGAATGTAAGAGTGTAATCGTAACTCAATTCCATGCTCTCGAAAATATGCGAAAGAAGGCAAACGTTTTTCTCGCGTAGCCGTCCTCGTTACTTACTTCCTATCCCAATTGCAGCCCCTGTCCAGAAGACCGACGAGTGTTTCTGCGGCGGCGCGGATGCGAGAAGCTTGGTTCTACGGCCCAGGGACGTCTTCAGGGTTGGTCTTTGAGCCGAAGGTCGTACGATCGACTTATGACATATGTGGTTCATACCGATCGATGGGGGGGCACTGTGTCGGTGTAAGCCGGACCCTCTGACTGGGCCGATGAGCCGCCACGTTACGCAGCCTCGTCGTTGTAAGACGTGACCTCTGGAACTCATCGCGTCCAGTTACGGAACGCGACTGGCCAGTGCTCCACCATCGATCGGATGATCGCATTTGTCATCGGTCGACGTACGACCCGAGGGCTCAAAGACGCAACCCCGTCGTGGTTCAGGTTGGATCATGACCCGCCTCGCAGATAATCTGGTTCAGCTACAGATCGTACCGACCCAGTCCGTCTCAGGAGGGGGCGCAACCGGACTCCAGCCGCAGAAGACTAACTTTCTTCCCCCTTTCGCGATCGCGTTTTCATTTTGCTTTTCAAAGTCGTTTGCCTTCTTCTCGGATATTTCTTGAGCATGGATGCGAGATTATGGTTTTGTAAGAGTGATTGCGTGTGGAAAGTGAGACGTGAATTAGGAATGTCGAATGAGTAAATATTGTAAAGGGAGATCGACACCATTCGGCGGGTGTCTATCTCTTTTCGCGAAACGGGATGAGAAAAGTAGAGTCGGCGATTCCTCTGTTACACTTTCTCTCGACATTGAATTCATCAATGTCGAGGGAAAGTGTCTCAGGGGAAGAGCAGAATGAAATGGAGGTTGGTTGGGCATGCATTTTTGGGTCCCGTTTCGTGGCAACCTCCTCGCGGTGGGACCTGGGTCGATATCACTTGCTATGATTTTAACTTTTATTAAACGTGCTTTTAGTACGATATTTTGTTAAATAGTAATTCTAAATAGCAAGTGATATCGAGCGAATAGCCACGAAATCCGAATATTCGGCAGCCTTGGCTACCGAATGTTCGGATTCCTAGTCTTAGTTACATCTAAGAATTTGCGTTTAAGTTAGCTTTAAGGTTACGCGATTAAGTAGAAATTAAGCTTCGCATCGAAGAAGAGTCAACGTTGGGCAGATTTGTTCGCTTTTATCTCTGACTATTCGTTTTCTTTCTTTGGTGACAACAATTCTTTAACTCTTCGTTGATTAAAAGTTCCAGTCATCACCTCGAAAGAAGACATCGTTTAGCGTTAAGATAGTTCCAGTAAGATTTAAGTTAGATTTAAAAATGTCACCTAAGCGTAAAATTGACTGCAAGAGTGTCATCGTAACTCAATTCCATGCTCTCGAAAATATGCGAAAGAAGGCAAACGTCTTTCTCGTGTAGCCGTCCTCGTTACTTACTTCCTATCCCAATTGCAGCCCCTGTCCAGAAGACCGACGAGTGTTTCTGCGGCGGCGCGGATGCGAGAAGCTTGGTTCTACGGCCCAGGGACGTCTTCAGGGTTGGTCTTTGAGCCTAAGGTCGTACGATCGACTTATGACATATGTGGTTCATACCGATCGATGGGGGGGCACTGTGTCGGTGTAAGCCGGACCCTCTGACTGGGCTGATGAGCCGCCACGTTACGCAGCCTCGTCGTTGTAAGACGTGACCTCTGGCACTCATCGCGTCCAGTTACGGTACGCGACTGGCCAGTGCTCCACCACCGACCGGATGATCGCATTTGCCATCGGTCGACGTACGACCCGAGGGCTCAAAGACGCAACCCCGTCGTGGTTCAGGTTGGATCATGACCCGCCTCGCAGATAATCCGGTTCAGCTACAGATCGTACCGACCCAGTCCGTCTCAGGAGGGGGGCGCAACTGGAGTCCAGCCGCAGAAGACTAACTTTCTTTCCCCTTTCGCGATCGCGTTTTCATTTTGCTATTTAAAGTCGTTTGCCTTCTTCTCGGATATTTCTTGAGCATGGATGCGATATTATGGTTTTGTAAGAGTGTTTGCGTGTGGAAAGTGAGACGAGAATTAGGAATGTCGAATGAGTAAATATTGTAAAGGGAGATCGACACCATTCGGCGGGTGTCTATCTCTTTTCGCGAAACGGAATAAGTAAAGTAGAGTCGGCGATTCCTCTGTTACACTTTCTCTCGACATTGAATTCATCAATGTCGAGGGAAAGTGTCTCAGGGGAAGAGCAAAATGTAATGGAGGTTGGTTGGGCATGCATTTTTGGGTCCCGTTTCGTGGCAACCTCCTCGCGGTGGGACCTGGGTCGATATCACTTGCTATGATTTTAAATTATATTAAATGTGCTTTTAGCACGATACTTTGTTCAATAATAATCCTAAATAGCAAGTGGTATCGAGCGAATAGCCACGAAATCCGAATATTCGGTAGCCCTGACTACCGAATGTTCGGATTCCTAGTTTTAATTATATCTAAGATTTTGCGTTTAAGTTAGCGTTGCGATTTCGCGATTAAGTAGAAATTAAGCCTCGCATTGGAGAAGAGTTGCCGGTGGTCAGATGTTTTCTCTTTATCACTGTTGCTCGTGAGATATTGCAGTAACTGCATTATGCTATTATTATGCGAATATAAATTGGAAACATTATAAATATGGTCTTCATGAGAAACCCGCGAATTAAAGACAAAGTGAAAGAAAGCAGAAATTTGGTTATTTTTGAAGTTATTCGATCTACACCCACGGTTTTGGTACCCAAATCGTTTTAATTCTATTATTTATTTATATCATCATGGAATACTAATACTATCTATATTATCGCATAAAGAACAACTTCTCGTTATTTAAATGAGTAAAAAAAATCGTTTCTCTGCTCCAAACGATATGTCTTCTACATATTACCGCTGCAG
This sequence comes from Cerceris ruficornis, assembly GCA_963989415.1. Taxonomy (NCBI): domain Eukaryota; kingdom Metazoa; phylum Arthropoda; class Insecta; order Hymenoptera; family Crabronidae; genus Cerceris; species Cerceris ruficornis. The sequence goes on from OZ022526.1 coordinate 9,216,240, forward strand.
ATTCATCTACTTAATAACTATTTTAATAATATTCATGCTCAATTCTCTTATTTCGAGATTCCTTTATAATTATTTGTTTGAAATTCTCAAAATCTCTGGTTTCGGCGCGCTAGAGGATAGGCCGTGTTGCGCATGATATACAGCCGTATTCCGATTGGCCCGCGTTTCCCCCACCGCGCTGCTGCCGAGCCGCCGCGAGCTATCCCCACTCCTACCAGTCGGGTCACCTACCTCTTTCTCTCTCTGGACTTCGTGTCGTTAACACGTATCTGCTGTGAGTACCGTTTCTTTTACATTGTCCTCGTTTACCGACCGCTAAAAAATAGTTCACTCATTTATCTACTACGTAATAGTCTTCTGCTGTACCATATCTATCAATTTCGACAATAATAATCACGAATTTAGTAACAATCGCGAAATAATTACGACGCAATTGGTGACGTCACTGACCTCTCGCGACATTTACGCAACACTTTTCTCGTCTACAACATTAGTATTTGTTTTATAGCTTTGAATTTCGATTTCATTGACGAAGAACGCGATTATTGTTGCTCTGAAACGTGATTATACGGAATTTTGGTACTTTTACGCAGTTATTTAATAGTTTACTCGTGCGTGCTTGCAGGACTCGGAGTATCCTTTGTACGACCTTCCGGGCTGGCACGATCGGACACGTGCACGGTGGAACAACAAAGCGTAAGATGTTACGACGCCATACGCAAGTAACATTTTCATTTACTTCGGGTCTTCGCGATATTTTGTTTGGATTTATACAATATTCATATTAATTGATATCGAGTCGAACATCCGACGAGTTGAATTTACATTTCTACGGATTAATACGGTTCTACGGAAACATGCAACGATTGAAATCTTTCGGGATTACTTGAAACCTTTTACAATATACGAGTATTTAGTCAATATTTACAAAACGATAGTCGACTTCCAAGAAAGCTGCTCCTTATTCTGGCAGTGTTTACCAATTCCGGTGTTAAATTTCGACGGCTACAATTCTATGCTACAAATAAATCGCGAATCGTTTTACTTGGTATTTACATGTTACGACTTATCCTTCCGTTTTGAGACGCTGCAATGGATTTACATAGGTTTCAGGGCATGAGTATAGAAGTAATTAAAAATCGTATTTGCAGATGTAGGGTATTAAGGTCCTGCGTTAGATTCGTCCGTAATTTCTATAAAGATTTTCGTGAATTTATCGAAGGGGGTTACAGTGTTCATATGTAATAGGGAATAAGCATGACTAATCATATAACTTTAACAGTGGCAGCCCACAGTAATTTATTGTTTATACATTTAATTAGTGGTATATTGTATTAGACAAAGAATATTACGAATCAATGAGTAAAACATAATTTAAAAAGCAGTATTTCTTGAAGCAAGCACTTGATTTGATATGAAAAAGAAAAACATGGCATTTTTTTGTATTTTCTTGTGTTTCCCCACCTTTTATTTTCAGCAAAATTTGTGGCCGAGCGCAATGCGGTCTAGAGTCAGTGCTTGTTTCGTATTATATTTATATTTATATCTGTTTATATTTATATCTGTTTATATTTATTACTAAATATTTTTTCAATTTATAAGAAATTCACGCGACATAGAGTCAGTGTTTGCAACCCGCTATTATAATTATTAATATTTTTTAAATAATTATTAAAAATATTAAGAATTCTTTTCTCCGCGAAAGTAGATCCAAATTGTTCGCCGGAAATAATTCTCGGTCGCGGTAACTTCTTTATTTTTTTAAATTGATCGAACCGGAAGTAGAGACAGTGCATCGAGCAGCAGCTGTGGAAAGGACTTCCATCGGGCAAGGCTTCACGAATTTTCAAAGTAAGTATAAGATGCTAGAGAAATGAAAATTTTTAATTAAAAAATATGTATATAAACTAATCAAAATGTTAATTTGTTTGTTACAGAACAGTCAAATGAGGGGATGGTTGAGCAGCGACAATCATTCCTTGGCGATGGGCAAAGTCTGTGAAGGTAAGTTGAAATTATATCCCGTACACTCGTCATAACTTTGATATTTGTCAATTTCCTTGCAAACTTAACTTTGTTCTTTCCATCAATTCAAGTAAGGAAAATAAAGTATCAATTAGCTTTTGAAGTTCTCAGAGAATACTTGCAACATTTTTGTAGTAAACAAAGAAAGAGCTAAATTGTCAAGTTCTCAGAGAGCAAATATTTTATATTTTGCGTTTTATTTTTGTTACAGACTTTGTCCGAATTCGTGAGGCATCGCTGGAGTGTTTGTTTCGCATTTTATATATACATTAATAAGTGTTAAATTTCTAGTAATTTTACGCGAAAGTAGAGTCAGTGTTTGCTTCGTATTTCATGTTATACACTTCAATTTATAACTTTACGCGAAAGTAGAGTCAGTGTTTGCTTCGTATTTCATATTATACACTTAAGTTTATAACTTTACGCGAAAGTAGAGTCAAATTGTTCGCCGAAAATAATTCTCGGTCGCGAATTGTCTTTTTTTTCAATTACACCGAGCCGGAAGTAGAGTCAGTGCAACAGGAGCAGCTGTGGAAAGGATTTCCATCGGGCAAGGCTTCACGAATTTAAAAAGTAAGTATCACACGATCGGGAAATAAAAATTTCCAGTCGAGAAATACAAAGGCGACATATATTAATGAAAATCTTAATTTTTTTGTTACAGAACAGTCAAATGACGGGATGGTTGAACGGCGACAATCACTCCCCGGCGAAGGGCAAATCTTTTATAGGTGAGCTGAAATTTTAATTCGCATATACCCCACAATTTTTCCCCCAAGTTTCAGTTGCTACTTGAAAATTTTCTCAAAAACGTCCTTACAAGTTTTCTATCAAATTTCCATGCCGTTACATTGTATGTTCTACCAATAAAATAAATAAAAATTAAAAATTCCCCAACATGAAATTTTCAGGGAATAAGTATTTAAGATGTGCGTCTTATTTTTGTTACAGACTTTGCTCGAATTCGTGAGGCATCGCTGTACCCTGCGAAACTGCGACGCACCTTCCGCCTTGAAGGTGAGTAACGTAAACACAGAGATATTTTATTTCTACGTACTTGTCGTAAAGTTTCGATACATAGTTCGATATATAACTTCTCCTTGAATTCTCAATTCTGAAAATCATTCATAAACTAATCAATTCTTACGATCTACTCTTAACGTTTCTTGATATATAATTATGACCTTTTTTTCATCCTCTATTTTCAAAATTCAATTAGTTTTCTTTGTAAAATCGGAACGGAAGGCAATTTAAGTTCTACGAACGGTGCCTCTTGCAATGCGAAATGCTTTGCTTTGTTTAGACCTTGGACATTCCTTGAGATGACCCGAGGACAACCTTGATAACAGCGGCGGAGACAACCCTGGCAGAGACAGCAGCGGCAGAGATTCTGAGGTAACCAAAGGTGTTCTGGTGTCTTGACACTGGTGAGTCAAAAACTTTAACTGTCCCTCCGGTCTCCAAACCATGCCGTAGGACGAAAGGTCCGAAGCGGCACTGGAGATTGGTTGTATTGTTCTATAAAGCGAGCATAGTGAACACGAGTAATTGAAAAATTACTCGTGAGTAGAAACTGTTATATATTTTCCTTGTGTACTGTCATATATATCGTAGCTTAGGACAGGGCCTTCTTGTAGCGCGATTTTTGCATTATTTACATGAATGTAATCATGAAATTTACAGTTAGCGTTGCGAATTCATCAATACAAATGAACAATTTACGAATATTGTGCGCTCTTTATATTCATTGGAAAAATATTCTTATAACAAAATTTGTTATAAGATCGCGGCTAATAGATTTCTTCGAGACGATTTATTTTTTATATAGATCGTTCAATTTGTGCTTTTGATGCACGAAATTTCGGAATTTTGTAAATTTGTTTCGCGTCGTTTCAATGACAATTATATTATTATCTGCAAGAAGGCACTTCGCGACGGGTAGATCTCGAAGTCAGAGTGGCAATTAATACATTTCCCTGTTAAAATTTTTCCTTTGATGACGAGATCTCCCGGTTCTCAATATACAATTTCAATTCAAAGTAAATTTTGCATATTTACAAATACATAAAGTAGAGTATTTTGCTTCTATAAAGTTCAATTTTTCAATTAAAATTCTCTTTGCTTGAACGAATATGAAAGTCGAGTCACTTGCTTAAATAAATATAAAAGTCGAGTCATTTGTTTGATTAAATACCAAATTCGAGTCACTTGCTTCAATTTTTCATAAATCAAGCCGTTAGATTTCTACTAATCATCTTCTTAGCTAGGATTTTCAGCAAAAATACACAGTGAGTACAAATTCCTGCCGTGTTCACTTTAAGCCCGAACTCATTCGAGTGCCCAGGTGCACTTCGAATGGGTAAAGGCGGTGGGCACGGCCTTTTTTTGAAAAATCAGCGACTGACATTGCGGTGGCGAATCGTGCACGACGTAATTTCCACATGTGTGTGATGTGTGTTAGGCTGTGGATCTTGCGTCGCTTGAAATTTTCTCGTATCATAAAATAATTTATACAAACTTGAACAATACACTTTGCCTTATTCTCCTTTTCATTCTTACTACAACTCATCGATGTATATGGCATGCCAATGATGAAATTCTCTCTATCTGTGCAACATATGCCATATACATTGCCTCAAATATCAAACGATACAATGACAAATACTTATAATTCTATAAATATTTCAAATCGCGGTAGTAATATAATGAAATAACGCAATGGTCGCCACCCTTGTCAGTCGATTTCAGGAAATTGGTACGTACATTTTAGAGTGTGAAAGTTGTTTGCGAACTCGGGTGTCGGAGGAACCCCGGGGTTCCTCTCTAGTTTAGGCCCATGCACCCGGGTTCCTGAATGAGAACCGAGGAGTGATGTGTGTTTGTGTGATTTGCGTCGCGATTTGCATTTTTAAATATAGGCATTAGGTAGGTAGGTAGCATACCGTTCTTGAATGTGAGTTAAATATAAGCAGGAAGGGCCAGGAATTCAGGATATCACATTCTCTGTATAGGTCGGGCAAAAGTGATATGCCTGGACCTGGGATCAAACTACGGTCAAACCGAGTGTCCCCCTCTTTTTGACCGTAGTTTCTAGTATGTAAATTTTCTGCGCACGTGGTGAAACTCCCGGCGCGAGGCTCGAATACTTTGCCTTTTTTATGAAAACTGTGCTACACGAGCAGCGAATACGCTCTGCACGCTCGTGGTGTGGTTTTCATCGTCTAATTTGAAAATAGTAAGAATTTTATTGGTGCAAAGTATTCGAGCATTCTCTAGGGGCAGAAGAAGTGGCTAACAAGTGCCGAAGAGGCCCGACAAACTGTCACGAAGAGGGCTGCAGCAAATGACTTTTCATCCTCGAATCTCTTTAGAGCTCTAGCATGGAAAGTCATTGTTAGTATTTGTTAATTCACTATGCTCGCTTTCTGTATTTGTCCTCTGGCGGATGTAACATTCCCGTCCAACGATCGCATCTTGGCTGCATACGGTTTTTCATCGCGAAATTAGAGTAGCGCTTACATTGCTCGTTAGTGTTGCGAAATTAAAGTAGCCCCGTATGGTACCCACGGATTTGTTCGAATTAATTGGTAGTTTTTAGTGTTGCGATATGAATATACTCGGTTTTTTCTTTATTACAATATTATATTAAATTAGAGATAGAGTTGCGAGACAGATCGCCAGAAATGGCGAACGGGAGTTTGCTTGAATTAAATCTGTAGACGTAGTGTTGCGAAATGAAGCACGAAAAGCGCCCGGTTTTTCTTTGAACAGGTATTCTTTAAAGTAGCGTTGCGATATAAAGCACTAAAAGTGCCCGGTTTGTCTTTGAATAACTAATTGTTAAAGTAGAGTTGCGACATAACCCTTGAACAAGGAGCACGGGAGTTTGTTTTAGTATCTTATAGAATATTTCGAATTAGTATTTTCTTAATAATTGGTAGAGTATAGCATCACGATTTAGCACCTGAAATGGGTGTCCGGGAGTTTGCTTTTAATAAATTCTAAATTAGCGTTGCGAAATATGAATTATACGCGTTTTTCTTTTGAACAATCGCGAAACTAGTGTTGCGAAATACAAAAGCAGCTGAGAGATGCGCATCTGCTGAGTCAGAGACTCAGCAATTGGAGTTGCAAAAATGCAACTCCCCATGGAGTGCCTCAGGAGGCTTGCTCCCAACGATAGCTTCTTTTTTTCCGGATAGGTAGTGTTGCGAATCATGAGAGCCCCCGGAATGGCAGTAGGCGGGGTTTGAAGTAGCGTTGCGAACAGTGAAAGCCTCGAAATGGCAGTACGCGATTGTTTATTAAATAATATTACGTATGATAGCCATGGAATGGCAATAGGCGGGTTTTAAAGTAGCGTTGCGAAGAATGAGAGCCATGAAATGGCAATAGGCGGGTTTTGAGCTAGCGTTGCGAACAGTAAGGGCCTGAAATGGCACGGGTTTCTCGCGATTTTTATTGAAAGCGCCTCTTGGCTGCTCGATCATTTCGGGATTTTAAGCGCCTTTTGGCTGCTTCATGTCATGATTTTTGTATTGTTAATCAAGTGCTTACAAATAGAAATACTGCTGAACATGTTTCTTTTAATACAAGAAATTTTGAGGATTTCTGTAGAATTTTTGTCAAGTTATATTATGTATTGTCTATTGAGACCAATCAGTCAATGAATTTCATCGTGGTCATTGAAACCACTCCGCGAATAAACGTGCAAAAAGTTATATGCACATTTGATGACACGGATAGAAAAAGAGTGTCAGTTAATTTAATAAAATTCGCGAAATAGGAAACACGCTGCTGGCTGTCATGGTTAAAGTTATTAATTTAATATTGTCTGGTTTTTACTTGGATCGCGATGACATTTTTGTGAGAATACCGCGTCGACGTAGAGGTTTCGATAAATTCTCGCAAATTTCTTACAAAAATTACGGACCACGGGTTTTGCATACTTTTTTAATAGAATGAAAATAACAAACTTGCGCCCGAAACATATATATCGAAATTACAGTGTGATAGACGGATGGCAAATACAGATAAGGAGTAAACGCGTCGCTTTTAGATATTTGCTTATTTATTTCACTAAATAGTAGAGTTATATTGTAGCAAAGAGGGAAGTCTGTCTTTATTTAACTTTTCTCGCGTCGCGAATTAAATAGTGATGTATTCATTTTTATGCTCGTATGATGGAAAGGTTTCAAATAATTCCGAATGCAACTGCGTCGAAATTAGCTTTTTCCATTTAAGTAACTTATTTGATAGCAAATGATTGTGAGATTGCACAATTTGCTAAATTGTCCATATTATTCAATTCGCGTTTGTCGACTCAATATGTAACTTCAAATTTTATATTTGGTTTGTTAGATTTCTTCACATTTTTCTATCGTAAAGTTCGTAAAATTTGCATTTTCTAATATTCTTCGTAAATTATGCTTCTCTTGATATTCGTAAAATTCGATACTCGTCTATTAAAATATTCAAAGGTCGGTGATATTCCGTTTTTTATTCCGCGTTTTGGGCAAAATTAATGAGATTCTGTTGCAGAACATATAGTACAATCATGGATACTTAGGGGAAATGAAGTGGACCATCCACATGGAAAGTAAGAGAGACAGGCGTCTAGAGACGCTGGAGGAATTCACAGTTTAAGGAAATGTTACTAACAAATGAGTTTTTGTTACAGGAATTGCATGAATCGAGCCACATCGAAGGGTATCGATGAATATTTCTAAATGACACCTTGTGTTGCAAATTGTGTGTTGGTTTCCAGATATTTCTTTTGATGTTTTGTTACGATCGTCTGATTACCATTTCTTAATGGTTTCTTCGTTAATGGTTTCGATACGTTTGATTTTTGGATCAAAGTATCGTCTGTATTGTTTTCGAAGTTTGATTCATGAGGTAATTGTCGTTTGTCTTCCTTTATCCTGGAAGTAATACGATGTTTCTCTTCATTCTGCATGAGGCAGAATGCATTTCTTATTTTCTGGCCAAGAGGCTTGCTTTCTGGTTTAAAGATAAGCAGTCTGGCAATATTTTGCAAAGAAATCTTTGCTTTTAATTAGACAGGCTCTCGTTCTGTTCGTATTTTTTCATAGATAGGAGATCATACTTGATCATTGTAATTTTCATTTAGGCAAATAATAAGAAGAGTTTCAAGACTACCAAATGAAGAAAGAAGAATAAGTTAGAATTAAGTTAGTTAAACCGAAAATGTTATGGGACCAGTATTTGCATATACACAATGATTTTCACTGTGTACAAAAACTGCTCCCGTATCTCCCGAAATCTTTAAGTTAAGTTGTCCGTCCGTCGTTTAGATTAAGATTGTTTGCACGATTAATTTAAGTCCGTTGTTTACTAACTCTTAACCGTTTCAGTGCCACGCGTCTTTGCGGTTTCCCCGTCCAAAAGTGCCAAGGAGCGCTTTTTCGTTTGTCGTATTCCGTATCCAAAAATGCCAAGTATCATTATTTTATATTGATCTAAAGCAGAATGATGTCGTAAAGTCGCGCATAGACAGGCACTCAAACGGTTAAATCTACAGTTGAGCTTTAGAATATAAGGAATAAATGTCGCGTTAGTCCTTAAGCATCAGATGCTCGACGCATCACGGCCAGAAATCTATCTCTTCCAGTACGATATTAAAAATATTTACAAGTAAAGTAGAGCAAGAATTTCGCCTGAAACATTCTCCCGTTCATTCGGTCGTTTAAACTTCGTTTAGTCGCGGTCGTGTAAATCACGGGAAAATGTTTCACGTGAAAGACAAAATGTGATGGAGGATGGATGGCCATTTTTTTGGGTCCCTGATCGCAGCAACCTCCACGTGGTGGGACCCGGGTCGTTGTTGCTCGCAATGACTCGAAAACTTTGATTTTATTTTATTTCTCTCGCATTGAAAGCAATAACGGGCTAATTAGCTGCGAATCCCCAAAAATCTGGAAGTTTCCAGATACCTTTCCACCATCCTCCATCTTTAATATTGTGTTTAAAACGACCAAAAATCTTTAATTAGATTTAATATTCAACAGGTAGAATTCAAATACAGTTGGCAGAGAGTATTTTACGATCGTTTGAATGTTCCGCCACAGTAGCGCGCTGCTTTGTGGCGCTCTGCCGAAGTAGTGGCGTCACGGTCGTTGTCGATTATTTCGCTCGTTTGGCGGTCAAAACGTGTGCTCCTACGTCTGATTCTTTTTTCGGTGAGAAATTTTCAACAACTGTGCCCGAATTCTAGTTTAAGCAAATTATTGGTGTTTGCGCGTCCAAATAGAATCCTGTATCGTGGATATCTTCTTTTTTTGCGACAATAGGACGAAAAATGTGAATCGAGGTCTTCCTCCCTTGCTGCTCGAGACGCTGCTGCTTTTCACGGACAAATATTTCGGAATACGTGAGTTCTATTTCATACATTGGCACGTAGCACGAGTAGTTCTTAACATTTCAATTCGAACTATCGCAGTTCTGTCATTGTGTCTAACGATACCCAAGTACAATTAGCGCATAATTAGAAAATTTCATTGTATGGCGGTTCGGATTTCCCTTCCCTTGCTCTCAATTCCTATTTTACCCACTGCTGTCATGGCGTCTGCGCAGAAGGCGTCCGCGCATACAGTGCTCCGACGTAGAGGCAGAGCGTCCGACATCTTGGAAAGTTTGCCGCGTTCGTCTGCGAAATCTGGTGCTCCTACATTCGATTAATTTTTCGGTAAGAAATATTCAGAAATTCTGCACGAATTCTATTCCGACTTAGCCATTGGTGTTTGCGCGCCCGAATATGATACTGAATCGTTGATTCCTTCTGTTTTTAAGACAATTGGAGGAAAAATGTTGCTCCTGCCGTTTCTCTCCCGCCAACCGGGACGCTGCTATAATACATGTTTCACTATTTCGGACTTCGTGAGTATTATTTCTTCAATTTGTCGTATCTTTAGATGCAAAATATCTTGAACAGAGACGTTTGACTGTTGAGTGACAGCAAGGATTAGAAATTTGTTGTTCTTTTCCTTTTTGGCCTTCTGCCATCCCTCCACCCCCTCCCCCCTCTTCATCACTTTTGTTTTCAGCAACTAGTGGCCGCGCGCAATGCGGTCTTAGAGACAGTGTTTGCTACGTATTATCTGTACCTGTTTTATTTTTACAGAGCACCTGTCTCTGACTTAACCTTAAAGTTTATCATTAAAGATTATTAGAAGGCTCCGTTGCCCCTGAATTTCACCGCGAATGTAAAGGCAGTGTTTGCATCGAAATTAAAGAGATAGGGCATTTATTCCAGAGCGTCGTGGCTCTCGTTGCAACATTTCATCGCGAAGAAAGTAGATTCACACTTTTCGCCGACTATCAGGGAAACGGCCGCGTTTTTTTTTTATTTTATTTTTCGTCACGGTGGTAGAGTCGGTGAAATTCCAGTTGGCAGATGTACCACCACCGGAACTACCAATTTTATTTCGTAAGTTGATTTCTTTAAAATGCATGATCTCTGCATTTTTTCCCAACGATTACGTTAGGCTGATCGTATTTTAACGCGAATTTTTCCCCCTTTTACAGAGTATCTTACCGAGGCGATCGTGGAGCTCTGTGCGGCGCTTAGCTGACCCGGAAGGTCAACCCGTTCATTAATTTCTGCGATCGGTGAGTCGCATGCACTTAGATTCCTCCGGAACCCCGATTCATGCCGTAGGACGATTGGTCCGAATCGGCATGGGCGACTGGTTGTATAATTTCTTTTTGCGAGCACTGTGACCATGGGTTCGATAGATAGTATCCTACTCATGAAGAATTGCATATTTAGGATGTTTATTAGCTCAGGCTAGGCCTTCTTGTGCGTCGCGATTGCGTACAGAATAAATGTACGAAAACGATACGCTCGAGTCGCGAATGAATTGCGCGAAATTAACTTTGCTCGCGTAGATTCTGAAGACGGATCACCCAACCGACTTCGTATTTTTTATTATATTTGCTCGAACCATCGCACAATGAGAATTGTAATGCACAATTACGTGGTGCTTCCCGACTTTTTTCCGTTTCCGTTGGTCTCGAGAACCGTAGAATTTTGCCATGTAAAATGTGCAAGAAGACACTTCGCGATGGGTAGGTTCTAGAATCGAAGTAACAACTTGTACAGTCCTTTCAATATCCTTTAATCCATTTACTTCGATGACGGAATCTCCTGAGGACATTGCATGCCCTTAGTCTGCCAATTCAATATAAATATTTTCAATATAAAGTTCACTTTTATATTCAATATAAAGTTCACTATGATATTCAATCTAACGTAAAGTATTTGATCTTTGGAGATATTATAAATATTCATTGTAGAGTTGTTGCTTAAGTTAACAGTTAACTTTACAATGTTGATCAATATCTGATTTTAATGAAGAAATATTTTTGAGAAAGAATAGTAGATCGTTAGATATCACTAATTAATCATTTTTCGAGCTCAGGATTTTCAGCACAAACGGTGAGTTGACATTTGCTCGTGCTCGCTTTTCAGCTCGGACATATCGGCATGCCCAGGTGCTACGCCGATGAGTTCGGGCGGCGAGCAGGGCATTAGCTCGTAGGACTAATCATTTTTAGCGACTAACAACGTCAAAGCGAGTCGTGCACGACGTAATTTCCACGTTTGTGTGTTTGTGGCTAGGCCGTGGATCTTGCGTCGCATTTCAAACTCTTAGAAACGAACGACAATTTGCCGTTCGTACTTGCTCGAATCCGAATCCATTCTATTGAAAGGAACCTCCGTGGTTATAATTTATAATCGGTTTCACCGCATGGTGAATAAGTTTGCGCATATGGTATTTAATATTGAAATCACGTAGAATCTAAAGTCACATGGATGAAAAAGACATACCATATGCGTTACCGTTTTACTTCAAAATATTTCCATTTGTCTCGCACGACCTTCCATAGGTCCAAGATATTACGGTTCCCTTGTACGCGACGTGGACGATAGATTGACTTTACATATTACGCAATGTCCGCTTTGCTTGTTCAGTCGATTTCAGGAAATGGTACGTAACCTTAGAGCGTGAAAGTTGAGTACGGAGTTCGGGTGTCGGAGTCGCCCCGGGGTGGCTCTCTAGTGTAGGCCCCTGCGCCCGGGCTCTTGAATGATGATCGATGAGTGAATATATTGTCATGCTTGAGTCGCGACTTGCCATTTTAATTATAGGTGGTAGGTAGGTAGGTAGCATACCATCTCGATAGTGTGTTTGAATTTTTCTAAGATAAGCAGGCAGGGCCAGGAGGTGAGGCTATCACAATCGCGCGCGAGTAGGGTGAGACGTCTGCCCCTGGGATTAATCGTGGTCGAACGGATCCGGATCTCGTTCGGTCGCGATTGTTAGTTTTAGTTTTTACTTTCAGCTTGCTCGAATATCATGCTCAAATTGGAAGCATCGCGAGCAATGGCGTATGCACGGGCGGCACTTTCTAAAATCGCTCCTCGTCTGCGCTTCGCTCGCGTTGTTTCGCCGCGAAAGCTCCTCGGGGAAGCTGAAAATTGTCGACACTCTGGCGAGATATTCGAGCAACGTTCCTGGGGCAGGAGCCCGAAAAGAGAAGAGGCAACCGCCGAAGAGGCCCCGACAAACTGTCGCAAGAAGGGGTCGCACCGAATGGCTGACCTTTCTCGAATCCTCGGATTCTAGAATGGGGCGCCATTATTTTTTCTTTACATTTTGTCACTGTGCTCGCTTAGTGCATGTAGTTGTTACTCTGTAGTAGTAGTTAGGTATTTGGTGGGTTTGATATTTCCCCGCCCAACGAGGGATTCGCTGCTGCAGTCGCGATTTTGTTCGTATTAGTACACGCGAAATTAGCGTTGCGAACAGGAATAAGCGCGTTGAATTTTTTTATTAGATGCGCCAAAGTAGCTTTGCGAGACCAAGTGCACACTTTGTGCCCGTGATTTTCCTCGGTTTAGGATCTTTAGTAACGTAGAGTTTCGAGACTGCTTGCCCTTGAAAAGGGTCATCGGGAGTTGTGTCAATTTAATTATACAGTAGCGTTGCGAAAAAAGAAGCAGCATCAGAAATGGATGCACGGGTGGTTTGTCACGCATTAGGCTTGTAAAACATAGAGTTGCGAAATCAATGATATCCGAGGTGGATGCGCGGGAGTTTGAAGCAATAACGACTCGTTAAAGTAGCGTTGCGACATTAGAAGAAGCACCGTAGACGGGTGCACGGGTTTTGCTCGTATCAGGACTCGGTAAAGTAGCATTGCGGAGCAAAGAGCACCTCAATCTGGTGCGCGGGAGTTTGCCAAAGTCAGGGCTTTTCAGGATTCATCTCTTTGTAGTTTTCGCGATATTAGCGTTGCGACTAGAACTTACAAGCGGATTTTTCTTTGCTCGGTACTCGGAGAATTAGCGTTGCGAATAACTCAGCAGCATGCGAGGCACTGATACCGGATGTGGTACCGGATTTGGTACCCTGGAGTCCTAAAACGACGACTCCCCTTTGAGGGGCTTCAAGGCCTCTCCATTCTTCCGCGAGTTAGCGTTGCGACAACTCATCCCCGCGATTTGCCAGCGAATTCGATAAATTAGAGTTGCGGGACACAATAGCGCTCGTAGTGGCTGCTCGGGATTTTTCTCGGGAATTCGTCAAAGTAGAGGTGCGATCGAATGGCAGTCGGAAAAGCTGCACGGGACTTTGTTCGCCATAAAACACAAACTAAGTTCAGTAGAGTAGCCAAATGCTCGGCGTAGCTTCTGGGGTTCTTTTTTGCTACACGATTTTTCTCTGCATCCCCCAGCCCCTTGTTTTTTAATACAGTAAAACCTCTTTTTGTGCGGTGGATAGGGACCGCATAAAAGAAATCGTACAAAATAATATTCGGAAATTTTATAAGTACTTACATATAATAAACAACTTTGTACGATATACCACCTAAAATTTTTTTTATGCGGTGGACAGGGACCGCATAAAAAAAGACGCACTTAGAAAATACATCAATTATTTACGAAATAGATGAGAAAATGCTTTCAAACAAATTAAATTAGACCTGGAAATATTTTCAAAACATTTAATTTTTCATTGTATACATGGAGAAGCTTTCAAAATGCACATTAAATAATTCACTGCTACTCGTCGTAATCCAAAACGCGCGTCTTCTTGCGATGAATTGGTTCAAAACAAATGAACAGAGCGTCGCGAAGTGCACATACATTGTCGTCAAGGAGTCCACGTAGTCAGGGTTCGTCCACGGCATGTATATGTACACTGATAGGAAACATTAAACTGGCGCCAACACCGCTGAGATTCATATACCGCATAAAAAAAAATCGCACGAAAAAAATCGCACAAAACAAATCGCACAAAAAGAAAATCGCATGAAAAAGGACCGCACAAAAAGAGGTTTTACTGTATACTAATTGTCATTTCATAAAAGTCAAGTGTTTCTAAGTGAGTGTACTGCTGCAAACTATGCTATTGAATATTATGGAAAGTTTTAAAAAAATTTGGGCTGCGCATGCAAATCTTCTTTTTTTTCCCCTCTTGTCGGCAAAATTAATGAGATTCTGTTGCAGATTGAAGAAATACACTTATAGATATTTTAAAAGATGATAAAAGACAATTTTTACGACGGCCAATGGTCACGGAAATTGATGCCGCTGTTTTATTAAAAATTAAATACACAAGTATACATGGATATTTATTGGAAATGAAATGAACAATACACATGGAGATTGAGAGACACAGACGTTTAGAGCTGTCGGAGAAACCCACGGTGTCGTGTAATTTTACTAACGAATAAGTTTTTCTTACAGGAAATTCATGGATCAAGCCAGCTCCGAGGGCCGATCGATGGACATTTGTTTCTGGTGTCTTGTCTTGTAAATTGTACGTCAAATTTCCAAGTATCGCTTTTGAGATTTTGTGCGATTGTTTCCATGTCATTGCATTAGTTGATGGTTTCGATGTGTTTGGTGTTTGGATTATCGTATCGTTTGCATCGTCCACGAAACTCCGATTCATGGGATAATTGTTGTTTGATTTCCTTTTCTCGTATTAACCGGATGTTTCCTTTCATCCCGTGTCAAGCAGAATCCATTCCTTATCTCTGGTGAAAATGCGTACATTCTGTTTTATATTTAAGGAGGCAGGCAGCATTCTTCAAAGAAATCTTTGTTTTTTATTAGTCAGGTTCTCATTGGGTTTAACCCTTCTCTTTCATGGAAAGTTAGCGTTACAATTTTTGCTCAGGCAGGGTTTCCGGATGGGGAACATATTTTCATTGCAACTGGGGTGGTATATGGGAAAATAAATTCATCACTGAAGATTTTCAAGTGCTAGCTGAAGAAAGAAGAATATACTCAAAGATATGCGGACAGATTCCACGATTGGAAATAGTATTTCAGACGATTAGACCGAAGATTTTATGGGAAAAGTATTCGCACATACATATTGGTGATCACTATATGTCAAACTGCTCCCATATTAACGGTCAGACTGAAATACGGGAGGGGAGGGTGAGGTCTTAATGGGGTAAGGGATAAGTTTATTATTATGTAATTCTTAAGTTTAGAATTAAGTCTCAGAATGTGTGAAATGAATGTGGTGTGCTAGTCCGTAAGTCTCGGATGCTCGACGCATCGCGGTCGGAAATCTATCTCTCCCAGGGCGAGATAGATAATAAAAGTAAAGTAGAGCAAGAAATTTCGCTTGACACATTCTCCCGTCGACCAGATCTATCGTCGATTAAACCTGTAAAAATGACGGGGAAATGTTTCACGCGAAAGACAAAATGTGATGGAGGATGGATGGCAATTTTTTTGGGTCCCCAGTCGCAGCAACCTCCACGTGGTAGGACCTGGGTCGTTACTGCTCGCAATGACTCGAAAACTTTTATTTAATTTTATTTTTCTCGCATTGAAAGCGATAACGGGCTAATTGGCTGCGTATCCATAAAATTCTGGAAGTTCCAGATATCTTTCCATCACCCCTACCCCTTTTTAACATTATATTTCAAAGTGTCACAATCCTTTGATTGGATTTAATACCAGGCAGGTGAAATTAAGATATAATTAGCTGATTTTTAGTGTATTTAACGATGGTTCAAATGTCTCCGTTAGTTCTTGGCGCTCTGCTGAAATGACACTGCGTCACTCGTTTGCTATTACTTCCAGTACTTGGTTGTAGAATATGCTCCTCCATTTAATTTACTTTATTTATTATTAACAAATTTTCTTAAACTGCGTTTGAATTCTACCCTCAGTTAGTCAGTTACTTTTTTTTGCTCGACTGACACGTAATTAAACGCGCCATACTTTGAATTTTTTAAAGTAGTCACTAATTTCGGTGACACTATCGCCTCCTACAAATATTAACATAAAACATTTCTCGAAATTTTGGTAACGCTGTGCCTGTTTAACCTTGGATCCTTTGTTTCGTATTAGGTAATAATTCGGCAAAGAAAATAGTGTTAAAGTGCTAGAATTGATAAGTGATATAAGGTTCGAAACATGAATGAAAAGTAATCCCAGTCTCCTTCTTTCTGAAAAACGAACGTCATACTTTCAGGATGCATCGTTCTTACGAAAAGAAGTTATGGAAAGGGTATGTTTATGATATATTTCACATCTGTGGTTAGATAATTTTGTTATTTTAGCAAGAATTTCATTTAATGAACTTGTTTATGCAGGCAAACGACAATTTGGGCGATTGTTTCGAATACGTATAGGTTAGATTATTTTTGTGTGCGTGAACGTATGAGTGGGTAGCGGTATTTTGGGAAAATAAGAATTACATGAACATTTATATAAATTATGAGATTTATTGGGCATAAAATACAATTTAAATAGCCGTCAGATTTGTCCATTTCGTTCGTTATTTAATTATTTATAGTATCAACGAATATTTTTCGTCTGTCGAGATAATTTAAAGCATAAAGATCCTTCAGAATTAAATTCTTTGGTATAATTCTGTCGTGTGTAGGTATTTCTACAATATTTTATCATATTCAGTCACTGTTAAAAGTTGCAAAATTTCGTCCAATGAATATAGATTTTTTAAATTAAAGAAACATTATACATTGTTTCAAAAAAATTTAATTTCATTACATTCTGATACAAATATATAAATATATTTCTTTGGAGAATTGCATATCTACTTTCTGTTATGTGCGTTGATTTCATGTAAAATGCATTTTATGATTTCTTAAATCATAAACATGAATATTATACCTATCTGTATAAAACACATTACATAAGTTATACAGCGTAAAGATGTCGTACATAAATACAAATACACGTATCATGAATTATAAATTTGACAAATTGATTAAATGTTTGCAAATTTACAAGAAATTAATGAATCTTCTGGGAATTGCTACTTTTGGCCCTTGTTGTCTATCATTAAACCACAATTGAGTTTTTGTGCTTTATTTTTCATTTTACCATGAAGAACAATACTTTATTAAATAATTTCTGTATATAAACAAAACTGTAGATATATACATTTTTTGGTAATTCTGACTTGTCAGAGTTTTATATATAATTTTTAAAATGCTTAGTGACAAAATACGAATATATGCACCATTAGGCAGTTTTCATTAACAAAACGAAAGAAAACGCGATTTTTTTACAGTTATGTCAAGTATGTTAATACTTCGAGAAGTATTCTTTTCTAATAATAATATCATCATTATTATCATCATAAACTTTGTCAGGTTAAACTGTCGATTAACAGATATAGTTAAATCGTTGAATTAACGAAAATCAAAGAAAATCTAACATTCTCGTTATTTATACTTTCGGCAAGAACCGGAAAATACAAAATGGCAGAGAAAGAGGTAAACAAATGTACATGAAAAGAAATGCAAAGTTATAGCTTCGCAAAAATACTTTATGCGATAAGATCGTTATAATACCGAGTGTTAGCCGTAGCGCCGTAATATTTATCTAATACATTATTGTCCTTTAGTGCGCTATATACAGATTGCTCCCCCACACGTTTGTTCCGATTTTGCTGAGAATTCTGAGCTTGACCCTGAAAATGACCCGTAAAAGGGCCTTTTTCGACAACAACAAATACGGTCGAGGAGCTCCGTGAGATCGCTCTTTTCGGATTCGTCCCTATACAAACCGCTAGAAGCTTCGTCAGTGCACGCCGCTATGAACGTTTGTAAGTCGCTTTTCGGGAAACCATCGCGATAATAAATTTTTATCGTGTCATAAGCATCCATTATCACAGAAATGAATAAACTTAAAACCACGTAAATGTACAACGAAGTGAACGTATATAAATAAATCCTAGAATACCACCACAACATCGGTGACTTGAAAGACGTTATAGTAAATGTCGCGAACATGTCATCTCCGTTTATCAAAGCGAATAGACATTCGGACGTCGTGGCAAGTGATCGAAATTTCATGTGATACGGTCCCAAAATTAGCCACCCGCAAAATGTGAAACCAGCATAAATTAGTATCGCGCAAATCAGGAATCGTGCCACTTTTGGGGCTGCTTTTTTCAACGTCAAAATCACAACATTGTACGTCTTAAAGAAACCGAGATAACGCAGAACACCGAACCACACAAGTAAGTTGCCTGTTCCAAGAAATATGCTACATACACTCCAGTGATCACTGCCGAAATGTTTTTGTTCGATTTCTTCCTTTATCGCGGATCCAACGATAATCAATAGATCGTTGACAATAATCATAACGTACCATAAATTTAAGAATTCTAACCTCCCTTCGAGACTCAACGTTTTACCGTAAGTCTTTTTGAAGAAATTCATTGTTTCGAATTTTAATAGTTGCGCCCGATATATTGCTCGAGAGCATAAGAAAAGTGATACGGTGCAGATCAGAATTACGAGTAAATTTAGCATTGTTCTTAAAGCAGATTCAATATGATTATCCGTGATGTATTGGGTATCACCTTTACACTGTAACCTTTGTGGTTCGGCGTCTAGCGAAAGTAACATTTGCCCATCGAAATCGCGGTTGTCAAAATCAATTTCTATATTAAATTGGTAACAGTCCGGTGGTGTCATGGGTCCAGCTGCTTTTAAATTAACTGTCTTTATAGCAAATTTTAGTCGAGCCCTGATAAGGGCAGAGAAATCTATTTTGATATTTTGTTCGTATAATAGACTCTTCGAAGTTGTAAATGTATCGTACGATTGACGAGTAATATTTACACACGTTTTTATAATTTCCTTATCGAAGACGTAACTTTCATTAAAGCCAAATATAATACCTTCTTTGTAATGGTCTAAACATAGGACAACCGGTCCTACAGAATTATCTTCCTCGATGTATGAGTAAGAGCCAATTGCATTACTCAAATTGTAAAATCCATTTAAAGCATAATCAATTGTGTCATAAAAGTCTTCTCGTGTATAAACTGCCAGTGGTCCTGTAGCTGGAGGATAAGCAGGTACCTGGAATATAAATCAGTCAAGTTTTAGGTATATCATAGTAATTGTTAGGACAATTATTTCGGCGATACATTACCTCTTGAGTAGTATCCCATCCTTTGAGAAACAAATGCGAAAATGCCACTCTATTGTCCCAGGTGTAATTTACATGCATATAATTACTATGGGCAAAGAGACAGAGTTGCGTTGTCACCAACATAATTTTTATCACTTGCACAATAAACTTGTATGGGAAACGACGTTTTGCTTCCCATTTTTCAATAGGATTCATAAAGAAAAATTTTAATTTCCTGCGCATTTTTTCTTCCGTAAAAGTTGACATACAGCAGGCAGGTTGATCTGGTATGGTAGATCGGCAGTTACTATAAACAGAATAATAAATTTGATGGAAATTAGAAATAACTTATTACAGAATTTTTAATATAATAAGAATAACTTATAAATCTTTATAGTATTACAGTTCCATTGCACAGTTTGACCACGACTGAGCTCACGTAAAGACAAAGGAAACAATAAAAACATTTCATATTTTACTATAAAATATTTATTACATGTTCATAAAAAAATGCTGAGAAAAAATAAGTGCTGCTTTTCATGATACAAATAGTTTATCGTAATGGTGTGTGCAGCCGTACGACATAGATAAGATTCCACTAAAATTTATCAGTAATTAATATTGATTGAACCTTTTTCCTCTGCTATTTTATCAAAGAAGCAATAGATAACTCTTATACAGTATTTACTTTGCGACTTTTCCGCGACAATGAACTTAATAACGGCTTTCACAAAAACAGTAAAAACAGCTCAAGCCACTCATAGCAAATTTAGATTGTTATTCCTGAAAGCAAATTTTACACTGAGATGATACGTTTTCCAGGCACAATGAAATGCATGAATACATTAATTAAAATTATACGATACCGAGGCATGGCTTTAGACACGCGTAACAAACGACGAACGAGTTAACAAAGAAAAATCCCGTCTCAAAGGTCATAGCAACGCAGAATAATAGAATTAGCCAAGTCGAGAGGAGACAAATAGAACAATCAATTTTTATCGACTGCCGTCTAATCCATGTTAGATCTGCAAATAATACGATAAGAGTACTATGTACCTCGGATTGACCACATTTTCGTTTAGCAATCCGTCGCTCGCGAGCTCATCTCCGCTGTCAGTTCCGTTGCTCCATGAATGCTCCTTAAGAATATTACCCCTCGATTCTTCTCTCGTATTTCGATTTCGTGTCTCCGACATTTTCGTCCGTTTTATGAATTACCTTTCAAATGAACATTAAGTTGCAAATACTGTCTGAACTCCTTTCTATCCAGCGGAATTGTCGACCCAATTTCCGACGGACCAGGAAAACGCTGGCAGTTCACATGCGTCGATCTGCGTAGCAGTACGGGAAATATCGTTAAGTAACATCGATAACACCCGTGAGACTTTTCTCTCTATACGTTTAAAAATATTCTAATTACAACGTACTGGCACGTAATGCGCAACAAGAGGCGATCGTAATGACTTTACGCTGTTAGAAGCGGCCATCGCAGGCCATCCGATCAAACGCACGAACATTGACTGTGCTCGGCGCGCTGCTTCGGCCGTCGGGAGAAACCAGCTGATTACGAGGTGGGGATAAATGGTGGGGAACTCATCGAGTCATCCAGTAAAGGTTCTCATTGACTGTGCACTTACGTCAGTTTTTCTCATTTTTTTCCCTTCTTTAAACACTTTTACTTTCTGCTTGGTTTCTGTGCAGTTAGAATTGCGTAAAATTAGGTAACAGACCGTAGTAATATAGATATAGAAAAATTCAGAATTTTCGTCACTCAGAAAGGGAAAGATTGATCCGCGTTTCTGTTCATTGATCTCGAGGAATTTCTCAAGTATTGCGCGAAGCTGAGACTTTGCAAAGAGAGTGATTTAGCTTGCATACGTTAATCGCTAATGTTATACATTCTTAGGTGATAAGCGCGATGAGAACATTTCACTCTGACATGTATAATTGAATGTAATATATTCGTATTACACTAATATTAATTGTAACTGAGTGTTTCGCACATGAATAGATTATAGAATAACAAAGGGTTGTTGACCATAGGGAATGATGAAGGTGATAGTAGACACTTTAATAATTGATGCTGATTGACATATTTTGTTTTCTACATCAGCAATAATGCTGAAAACTGTTGCCTTACAGATACTTTAACACTAGGTTTACCGGACGGGTCAGTTGACCCATTTCGAACTTCGTGACGGAAATTACAGAAACTGCTTGAATTTTTTCTGCCACTTGTACTGAGTTTTATCCGTTCAACGAGACGAGTATACGTGGAAATACATTTTCTTCAAAGTCTTCTAATTTTGAAGTTCTGTATCTGGCATACCTATCGACCCGCGTCGGTAGAGATAGATTTTAAAAAAATGTCGGTAAACCTAGTATTAAACAGCCGAAGATTATCCACGATCATATTTCTTTTTTCTTCGCTATTCATATTCAATCCTCTTACAACAAATTCCTTATTTCACAATAACGAATCATACTTATGAAACAAATTATGACTTAACACGTTGAATGCTGCCCATATTTCGCTAGTTTCATCATTTCCACCGAACCGAAACTGTTTCCATTAAAATCACATCTTTGTAGAATAGAAATGTTAAAAGTGAGAATAGTTATGCACTCAGTAATACTTCATTTTTCTAACAGCAATATTTTAATATTGAATATATTAGCATATCCGTGAATATTGCAATTTAAAAATCATAAGAAATTTCATCGAATTCAACAGCGCCGGTCACCGGTGACCCCTATGGCATTCAACGCGTTAAACACGAGTGAAACTAATGGTCCATAACAAATTTCTCTATGATAATTAACATCTTCAAATTGTTTCAACCAGCTGCTAAACAGTACAGCAAGAACAAGCCATTTATCTCGAACTATACCATATAAGACCAACGAAAACAAAGAACTCATTATCCTTAAGCAGTAACATACAACTTCCCATTTAATCTACCCCAATGTACCAGCAGTTGAACAGTTAAATCCAGCGACGCAAAAAATCTTAATCCAAGAAGTTAAAACCCCAACCATTCCTAATCACCAACTACAGCTCCAAGAGGAGAATTACCGAAAAGCAAAACCGTCCGATCAAAATTCCACAACGAATCCAAACCCTTACTATATTCAAATTCATCCATCATCTCCCTTGATGATTACCAGTTAAATTCATCCAATCCAATAGCAAAGGCGCGCCATAAGAGCATAGAATCGAAAGCCAACAGATAAAAAGCCTAATGAACGATAATCATCCAACATAACGCAACAGAGGGTCAGCGAAGCGCGAGCGAGGAGAGCAACGAGTAGCAGAAAAATTCAATGAAATCAATTACCGAGGCAGGTAGAAAAGGGGATTTTCGTTTTCCCGATAACACGCGGAGAGAGGGCAGAGAGAGAGAGAGAGAGAGAGACAAAGAAAGAGCTGGTTCGCGTGCTGTGATCGAATGACGAGAGGGTGATGGTGCGCGCGTTTCTCCATCGGAGGATCGGCGCGCGCGTTGCCGGTGCACTTTCCCTCTGCGCCAGCGTATCGGCCCTCGCAACACACACGACTGGTGTGCGTCCTGCCGCGCACGCGAACTGTCCAGGCGAGGAAGCGCACCGACGGAGCCGAGCTAAGCTCCGCTTTCCCCGAACGACCGTAGAGATCGTAGGCGCAGTCTCTCATCAGTCTTCCTGACTCCTAGACCCGAGAGAGCACATACCCTTCGGCACGGTTCTACATCGAGCGTGTCCAGGTCGACGGAACGTTAACGTTGCCCCAGGTCACCGACCCGACGTACCAATCTCAGCATCCTTCGCATTATCTCTGTACGGTGGTGTGCAGTGAATCAGGAAGTGTAATAGCGTGCAGTGCTCGGAAATCTCTCTGTCTCCTGCTCTCACCTATTCTCTGGTAAACGGAGATAATTACACGTGTGCACGTTCTGTTTACTTCCTCTCTATTTATCTCTGCCTCCGTCGTTTCATCTCCGATCCTTGGTCCACGTTAGTTCCCATTCGTAAGCACGCGATACCGATCGTCTCGCTTGGAGTCGTGCGAGCGAGGAAGAGAGCGAGGAGCGAGAAGCATGGTGGATCAAGAGAAAACGGATCAGCAACAGGAAGCTGTGCCGAGCGTGGTGGAACTGAACGTGGGTGGTGTGTTCTACACCACCGCGCTTACCACTCTTACGCGGGAGAGCGGATCTCACCTGGCCGCTCTGTTCTCCGGGAAAGCGACCGTGGAGAAGGATGCGAAGGGAAAATACTTCTTAGATCGGGACGGAGTATTGTTCCGTTACGTTCTCGATTTTCTGCGCAATCAGGCACTGATATTGCCTCAAGGATTTCGCGAGAGGGAGAGATTGAAGCAGGAAGCTAGCTTCTACGGTTTGCCGGGATTGGAGCGTATTCTGGAGGAGTCCGAGTCTTCTGGTACCGTAAGCGGGACCGTATCGACGGTGAAGAGAACACCCGGATATATAACCATCGGATATCGCGGGAGTTTCGCCTTCGGTCGGGAAGGTCTGACCGACGTGAAGTTCCGGAAGATATCGAGGATCCTCGTTTGCGGCCGGGTGACCCTGTGCAGGGACGTCTTCGGGGCGACGTTGAACGAAAGCCGCGATTCTCATCATGATATCTCCGATCGTTACACCTCGAGGTTCTTCCTGACGCACAGTTTCATCGAGCAGGCCTTCGACATGCTTCAGGAGCAAGGATTCAAGCTGGCTGGTAGCTGTGGATCCGGTACAGCCGGTGGTAATTCGGAGCAGATGAAACCCGGAGTGGATTCCGAGGAGTATCGTTGGAATCATTATAACGAGTTCGTCTTTGTACGCGATTAAATGGAATTCGCTGCTTCTTCCTTGATCGTGATTAGATCAGCGAGATAGATTGGAATAGTCGTCGATCACTGACGGACTGATTTGTCTCCGATTCCGTGGTTATCGAGGAGTAATGAGGTTTCTTGTATGGGAATCGTCGACGACGAAGCTGAAGATGGATATATCCCGAAGAGGAAGCGCTCTTCGGTTACACCGTAGGATAAAGAGTAGATGAACTTTTCTCGATACTCGTGCAGCCGTGCATGTATCATAAAATTTCAACTCGTGTTAAGCGCCGTTGAGCTGTTAGAATGGCAAAACGTCATGCGTTTCTCTTTCGAATGTTCTTTACCCTAGCTCCTAATAACGCGATCGGGTACGAAGAAGTTTTACAATGAGATTCGCCGTTATTCGAGAAGGTTCGTCTTTAGGCGAAGAGTCTCCGTTGAAGTTTGTAGACGTCTATCGTATACGTGTAGTTCAAACGCGGTGTGAAACGCCGCACGAGCTATGATAATGATCGTACGAATGCCGGATTATTTCTTCCTTAAATTCATCGGCATTCCTTGTTTGTGGTACAAAGACCCTTTTACGGGACGAAGCGAAAGAATGATTGGATGATGATTGAGATGAAATATCGATGAATCATAGTTCCGTGCAATTTCTCTCGACGATTTTACTTGTATCTCGATTGAGATATGTATGAGAATTCTATTTAATATATTCAGTACAAAGTTCCAATGGCAGGCTTTAAAGAGTCATACGATAGATTAGACGACAGAGGGGTTTCAATATTGAATTATCAGATTGAAAAGAACCGTATACCGAATCAAAAGGCTCTCGTTGAAATTCAAATGCATTCATGATACGTTAGCAGCCGGGGTATTCGTGTTCAACTATTCAACCGATGAATATTATATTTCAATGTAAACCAAACAAGTACCCATCGGAGGATGCATCCTTATCATCAACTATTAAAAGAATCCTCGTCCGAAGTTTCGTCACGCTCATCGAAAATGTCGTCTTCTTTTTATCTTAACACGTTGCACGCCGGTCCCGCGATAATGCGGGATTTCAAATATATGATTGTAGATTTGGGCGATTAATATGTGCCATATTATTCTGTCTGGAGGAAAACAGTAAAGTGGACAAAAAGGGCAGTATTATTTCGTCTAAATTGTGCATTGCTTAATGCATTTCAATTTGATATTTATTTACAAATTTGAAGACCAGCATTCAAGGCTTTCAGCGGCTGATATTTAGCCGGCTTGCAATGTGATAAGATGTAAACTGAAATTAGTCTTTTCTTTTTCGAGATATCAAGGATCTTCGTCTGCCATTGGATACACCAGGATAATACATATTTTCTAGAATCTCAATGAACCAATTTAACGAGGTCTCGTAAGATCGCTTCTATAATGATACGAAATTTTTGGAACCAAGAAATCCATAGATGTCTATTGAATTACTTGTAAACTTCCATCGACTCTGCGTTGGTCGTCTCATTAGTTACGAAGTATCGAAAGGAACGAGAGAAAGAGGAAATTAACGAGGTTAATCGACGTCGAATAATCGCGATTGAACCCACTGGCGAACAGGTCGGATGTCGTTGTAGGAGTACAAGAGACTCTTGTCGGATTGCGTGTACGTACAAGCCAGCGTGATGTTGAACACTTGTCGAGCGGCCCGAATGACGCGACGTCAGCCGCTTTTCCTAATGATTCTTTCCCGATGACTCTTGAAATATACATTGAAATTGTGTCTAGTTTGCATATCTACGTGAACGCTGAAGGAGCCGTTGCTTTTCGTATGCCGATGTCCCGTGAGGATTTAATTCTTTGCGGTTCAACCGAGCTTTGAAGTTTGTTGGTGCTTCGCGCAATTCTTTGGCTTTAATGGCTTTTATTCCTTTTTTGCAATGAGTTACAAAAGTTTCTTTGTTCTAAGATCCCGTTTCTTTAGAAATGTACTGTGTGAATGATAGGAATTTTTGATTGTTAGAATATTTTGGATTTTGGAAGTTAGACAGAGGTTTCTTGATTGGATTTTTGAGCGTTTTAACGAAGCACTTGGAATAAGGATTTTACGATTGTTCTGATGGAAAATAGTAGATTCTTGTGGAGGGAACGAATTTTTACAGGAAGTTGTAATCATTTTTCTTTCTGCACGAGTGCATCATTTTTTAAAGAATTAATACTCGAATGCTGTTGTGGTCCCTGGTGGCCCGCTCTGTGAGATACATTGGAATTTTTTAAACGATTCTTAAAAGATAATATTCAGCATTCTTCAGCATTCTTCAGCATATTCGATATTAACACTTCTTATATCGATATATTTTGTACATTCTATTAAAATACACTCGGCGTCCAACCTTTTGAAAAATAAGACTCTCAAAAACATTTGTCGCGAAGAAGCACTTTTTACGATTATCAATTAATCAAGAACCCTTTAATTACATGCACAATATCATTAATTAATTCCAAGTTATATTCTATTTAAGTTTAATTCGAGGGAAAATTTACTGTGAAAACGAAAACGATCTCCACTGCGAGTTCACGTAAGACTGCAAAGGATTAAATGCATCTCACACGAAATACGAGAAGGAAGTAGTTGCATTTATCTGCGAGTAATTTATCACATTTAGCGCAGGCGATACGTGTCGCTCTGTTTTCAACGTAAACAATCGGATCCTCTTTCTTTTCCATCGAAGGTTACTGGAGATTCGAAAGTGTAGAAATTCGTGTGATTAATTGCGACGTGGCACGAGGTCCTCGCAAGATTTCAAATAAATTGCAATTACTTAACTTCATCGGCGTAACAATGAGAACGGGTGAAGCGCGATTGCCGACGGCAACGGAGCGACGGGAGAAATGCATCTCTTGTTTCCAAAGCGGAAGTTCAGTCCAGTTCTACGAATACGTTGGAAGCGAAGTCGACAATTATACGGTTAAATCATCTTCCCTTTTTTTTAATTATTCCCTCTTCGTAATCGACGATACTTTTAACACTAACATCACTTTCTTTCTTGAATCTTTTATCCAAGAAAATGTTTGGAATACAATTTTTATATTTGAGCATTCTTCCGGTGTTAGAATTCAGATAGGATAATTTCGGGCATTTATTCGGTGATTAACCCCTTGCCTTACGATTTCTACTTTGACTGTGCGTGGAACAACTCAAAGTTAATTCCTGAAATTAAAATTTCTTTCTGATTTCTCATATTTCATATAACTGAACGCAATATTAATATTCTGGAAATAATTCAATCGTCTCGTGACTGATTGATATTGTCAATTTAATAGTTTTTGGAAAACTTCAAAATTTCCTATTTCATTTACACCGTCACGAGTGTCACATGGTGTTGTAAGGCAAGGGGTTAATAAGAAATTACAAAATTGCAAGTTAGGTTTTTCTTTCAATTTCACCGTATTTGAAGTATTTCTGAAGTTTTCTACGATTTCGAAGCACCAGCAGTTTCTCAGTACGAATAAGCGCGATTGTAATGTAAAAGACGCAGATGTTTCTTTCCGTGAAATTAGATATTCCGATCTGCGAAGTGCGATGTACACTTTATCAAATTCAAGTGTCATTTGGCACGATATTTATCCGATATTTTAATATAAATTACATCATCGTGTACAAACTCGAACTGACGAATCTTCCATACGGCACTTTCGCCGTTACGTGACAATCTTATCGCGCAATTTGTACGGAAATTTCCTTCCCCCATAGAGAAATTTCTTTCGTAATTGCATTTACTACATAGAATTGTTTCTATTATTACGTTCCGAGGTATTACATTCGCACGTAAATGGAAAAGAATGCTCGCGCGAGATGATTATTGAAATCGACGCGATGATTGACAGACATTCGATCAGATAATTCGTGTTACGAGATCGTACGCGATGCAGGAATGAAAATCCGCAACAATGGATCGACACCGTTAGTCGAATGGCTTCGACTATGGAATTAAGCGCGATCGGAAACATTGGTATCGCGGAAATATTGATTTACCATCAATTGACGGGTGTTCGGTTAAAAATGGTACATATGGAAAATCGAAGCGTTCGAGGAAATGGCGTGTACAGATTTTCAAGCTTAGTCTCGGAAATAAATCCTCTACTTAAATCTTAAGTCTATTCTTGTAATAAGTACTATTATCCCCTTTTCACGAAGATACATTACAGCTAGTTAATTATTCATCCCACAAATCAATCTCACCGCGTTCCGAATAATAATAATTCTCAGGTGTTTCTTGCATTTTTCGAACTTCCATTTTACACAAGATTAAATAAAAATTTGATATTTTGGGGACTATGATCGATATGGAGATAAAGACTTGGACTTGCAATCAGTGGACTCAAGTTTAAATGCACCGTAACCTCTAGGCATTTTTTTCGAAATTTATTATTAAATCATTTGAGTCCGACGCAGCGTGTTTGTTGAGATTCCACGTCGAAAAGACTCTGTGTATTTTTCTTGGCATTTTTCGACGAGATTCTTCCACCGTGCGTCGGAATTCAAACAATTAATATATTATAATTCTGCTGATTCGAAAGCCATTCAAATCAATAAGTCCTAAATGAAATAACCGTAGCAATTAAACCCGAAAAAAAAAAACACAATACAATTCTATATCGAAATTCATCAACGTACGCCATGTTCTTCGAACACCCGCCGACCCTATACTACTTTACATCTTTCTCTCAAACGTTCTACGACTTCACCGACCCAAATATCGTCTTTTTTACTGTTCCCCGTGATAACAACCGTTCGAGAACACTCATTCAGTTTTCTCTCTACGGCAACGACGGTTCTTAAGAGCGTTCTCCATACTTCGACGCCGGCATGTATAAAATACCACGGCGGAAATGACGACGCGCAGTTTTCTCCGTCGAAAGATCAGACCGTAGAGGCGAATTTTTTGGCAAGATTCAAATCGACCTTAACGACTTTTACCAAATCGTGCGATTTTACGGCTCGCTGGTATGCTCGTTGCTTCCTACGACGGAACGACGAAGCGATCGAGCCGGAAATCGGTGGATGATCAATGAGGGACACAGAATGCAGACGTCTCTGTGTAGTTTCTATGTGCGCGAAATTTCGGGCACACGAGCATCTTGCCACGAATACCATTGAGATCGATGGAACGTTCCATGCGTCGTTGAAATCAACGTGACTCCGGATGTTAGGCGAATGGCTAACCTTAGGCCGTCATAGAATTGCAGATTTACGTACCTTGTACTACGAGTTCTTTAAATAACGAACACTCGTGCGATCGATCCTTCGATCGGCTCTGGGAGAGCTGGATGCGGTGCGATGGGAAGATCGTTTCTAGATGGAAATTTCTGTTCGACATTCTGTGTATTGAGAACGGAGATGGGAAATTCGAACGATTTGTACGCTTGGAAGATAGAGTTTAATTACATGGGTGGATGGTGATTAATATTTCAATATTGTGTCGGCGATTGAACGCGATGTTGTTAAGAATTGATCGAGTATTTGGATAAATTAAGTTGGGCTGATTTTATTGGATGTTTCGTTGACCTTTAGTGAAGTTGAGATCGGAGGACGGGAAAGAATTGATAGGCTTGTTTCTTGGAGTTACGTGTATTTATCATTTGTTCAATTAGGAGAATATTACTTTTAAATTTCAATTTGATGTTCCTTTTTCTACCTATTGAATTTCAAGCTTCACTTCGTTTACGTTCAATGAGTTTGACTTTTTCGTTTGACCGTAATCACTGCGAGTCGGCAGATTATTGCATTTACTTTTACCATTAGCTCCACAAAGGAATACCCTTCGATAAATTTCGCAATTCTACAAAACGCTTTATCGAAATCATATTGAAGTCTCGGGCAAACATTGAGAAACGAGTGTAAAAATCGTTGCGATCTCTCGGTTGCTCGGTAATCCATGAACGAAGTGGCACCAATCACAGTGCACTTCTGCGTTATCGGTCACTCGTGCATCTCGTTTGCACTTGAAACGGTAGAAAATTCCTAATTGGCGAACGAACGGCTGAGAAACATCGTGCCGCGACTTTCCGAATCGATCTGCCGATCGAAGGATCCGTGATAGAGAGGCCCTAATTCGTAGATTAGAAGTGGCGTACCACGGTTCCGTTTGCCGTAAAAGGAAATGAGCCACGGTCGAGGGAAATCTCGAATCTCATCGGGCGGATAATTCGTTTAGCGATTTATGGGTGACTGATTCTTGCCGATGCCAAGATACTCGAAACGGCACCGCGAAAAAGGGACTTCGCGAGAAGCCAGTTCCTGATGCTGACGCTCTTTTTTCCTTTTACGTCGAAACGGACTCACCGAGTAGTATTATCGGGGCGTTAGATAGCGTGATAATGATGTACTGCGACGATACTGAATCATAATATATGTATACATACAAATTGAGAGATGAGAAATAAAAGGACAAGAGGAATTGTTCGGGAGATTGTTCTTTCTCGATCCTGCCGGGGCGATTTTGTTTTTGCAAGTTTTAAGTGCCTTCACAATTCTTGACAATTTTATTACATTATTTACATAATATAAATTAGAAAGTTGTGAGACAGAGATAGAAAAGCACCGCTGTTAAAGCATACTTTAACCCTTTGCAGTCCTATGTCGAGCTATACTCGACATAGCTTTTAACTTCATTTTATTTTCAACCCATTTAATATCGACTTTCCAATTTCTTAATAATTTTCTAATATCAGCTAAATATCCGGCAGTACCTATAGTTATTGATATCATTAAAAAACAGGAATAATCAACGATAGAAAATGTTGTGAAATTAATTCCATTTAGCTTATTACAAAATAGACGATATAATTCGGACTGCAAAGGGTGAACACTATTCCTACCGACAACTTCACGTATACCTTTTCCTACCGCAACCGGTGAATTTGTCAAATGATAATTTTTCCCCAGAAAATGCACAGTAAAAAAAGAAGTGAATATTGAAAAATGTATTATAATGTGAATGTATTATATCTATATTTGAGGAAAAGTCGTGAAGTTTAAAGGCGATTCAATTACGTTGTATATAGGAAATTCTAATCGAAATTTTAAAAACGGTCATTTCACCGGTCGTGGTAGGAATAGTGTTAATCATCAAGACTAAATAACGATACATTATACGACACAAATTTTTCTAGAGTTATTGTATTTGCACAGTTGAATGTTTAGATACCGAACTGGATGAAAGTGCAAATAATTTTCCTGGAAATTCATCCTAAACCATACGTACACAATGTAACTTCACAGTTCAAAAGCCATTCACATCTACAAAATTAGCAATGACCAACAGTAGTGCCGAAACTCAGAACAAAGGAAGAAACAAAGAAGCGAGGGAAATCGCTTTCGACGTCAATTTGTCAATTCTATCAGAGATCTTATCGCGTTTATATCCTAACGCCAAATTCCACCAATTTTCGCGCTGTTCGATGTCAGATTAGCGCAAAAGTAAGCAACGAGGAACGTCTGCATCGTTGTTTGTTTTATCACCGAATTCTCTGATATCTCGTATCGGCAGCGCTATTGTCATCGAACATAGATATCGGTTGGCGATAATTTGTCGTAGAAGAAACGAACCTCGCGGCAAGATAGTGCCGATCTAGATATCTCCGTGGAAAAGGAGGGAAAGTCTAGCTACTCGCTGAAGAGGAGATTGCACGTTAACGAACATCGCCGGAAAGTGCTGGATATAAACTCGATTGCCCGTTTGAATGAACGAAACAGCCGCGGATAGACTTGGAAACCGTTTCTGTCTGTGCCAAACTACGGAAAGCAATCTGTTGCTTAGTTTCCATTCATACCTTCCATGAGACCGGGGAAATAAATATCGTATGACAAATTGCAAGGGAAGGAGAGGACCGACGATCCATTACAACGATCATTAGCGTTGCATTGTACGTAATTGCACCATCGAACAATACGCTTGTTTTCCGAAATGTTCGATATTACAAGTTTCCAATGATAGAATCGCTTAGAAATGAATATAAAGGGAATAATTTAGCGGCTGTTGAGATTAAAGATTCATATTTTTTGTAGACCGAGGGATTCAATGAGAATTTGCAATTTGTCGATCTTTGGTGTCGTGGAAGTAACAGAACTTTTCGTATGAGAACTGTAGAGAGTATAAATCGACGTGACCGAAATATCAAAGATTTTCATCTGCCATTGGATACACCAGGATAATACATACTTTTTAGAATCTCAATGAACCAATTGCAAAGCCTTCTCCGTTATTTCTGAGAAACTTTTTCTAAATTATCATTTAATATATCATAGTCTTGGTGGTTCGAAATCCATACTTTGTAGCTTTTAGGTGAAATAACCATAGCAATTAAATTCGAAAAATACAAAAATAGAAGA
The DNA here is from genome assembly GCA_963989415.1 of Cerceris ruficornis. Lineage (NCBI taxonomy): Eukaryota > Metazoa > Arthropoda > Insecta > Hymenoptera > Crabronidae > Cerceris > Cerceris ruficornis. Next base: position 9,248,907 of record OZ022526.1, read on the forward strand.
AGTAGGAAAATAGAAGAAGGAATACGCAGAAAATTCCCATCGAGATCCGTCCAAAAACAAGCGAGATATTTAATTTCAAAGTCGAGGGAGTCCGATTTTTGGGAGCCCACGGTGCAGACTCGGGTTTGAATTTCAGTTTCTCGGCTTCTGAGGGTCGTAGAGGGATGATTTTTTTTTCGTTTTTATCCTTGAAGTGTCTACTTTAAAATGATTTTGGGCAGAAGTTTCCATCTTCATCCGTTTAAACGTAGGGCTCATTTTTCCGTCTCGGGGCCTGGCGCAAAAGCTAATCGTTGCAGGACGATTTTATTGGCGTGGATTGAAAGCCAAGACTCCAAGGAAGACGTAGAAAAAAACCCCATCGAGATCCGTCCAAAAACAAGTGAGATATTTAATTTCAAAGTCGGGGTAGTCCGATTTTTGGGAGCCCTCGGCGAGGGGTCAGGGCGGCCGCAGGGGTGGTGCAGGTTAAAGTTCAAATTTTCGTTTCTCGTTTTCTGGGGGCCGTCAAAGAACTATTTAAACAACCTTCAGATTTTCTAATGCAGATTTAAATTAGTCAGATATTTCCTGTTACATCCGCTTGTGCAATGTAAACTTCATATATTCACATAGTAATCCTTGGAGCACAGCTACATCATTAATTAGTACATCATAATTGCAAGCGTAAGGAGTGATAAATGTACGTATTTGACATCGGTAATTTATGAACATTTCCGATGAGCATACCTGGAATAATACACCCTTCTCGTATTCGCAGCTTTCGGAATTACAATTTCTAGGTCACCTAGACTCCACCTAATGGAGAACAATTTACCACCGAATCTTAAGACCCTCTCATTCACGTTATTGATCCATAGCCCATTATTATAAATGTAAGCTTTAAACGATTCCATGGCATTGGCAATTTACGAATATACCGGAAGAGAATATTGCAAAATTCGATGACATTCGACTGTCGGCTGTACAGGAATATTAGAAATTCCATTTCTGCAGGTATGCAGCTCCTCCGTGATTCATTACCCCGAATTTCCTCGATTGGCTCTGTATTATCCCTGTTCGACCTCGGGGATGCATCTCCAGGCCTGTTTCTCCGGCTTTCACATCGATCGAATCGGATAATTATAACGCCGCGGTTACCAGTGTGGTTTGAAGGCCGATCACGGGAGTGAGAATTTCAGTTCCGTGCATGCTATTGGAGACCTAACAACCGTGGTCGCCAATAATCTCACCAAATGACATAGTATTAAGTAATAACGTTTGGAAAATGTTGCTTCTACGATAGGTGTGAAGTATTCGTGATCCGTAGTAAATATAGAAAGAGTATGATAGGATTATTGAGTGCATTGTGAATTAATGTAATGAGAAGATTAGAAGTATGGATGATCGTTCGCCAGCTAAATTCGTGGATTTTTGTTATAGTTAATTTTCTGTTGCCTTAATCTCAATTTTGGAAATTGATAGAGACTTTATATCCTTGTTTAAGTTTCACGTAGTGCTCATGTATGAGTCACTCTGAAGCCAATGCGGTTAAGTCCATTTCTACGATATTTTCTGATTTTTGTAGATTTTAATAGAATAAACGTCATTCTATTAAAATTTACAAAAATTAGAAAATTTAAAAAAAAATGGAGTAAGCCGCATTGACTTCTGAGGGACTCATATATTGCTGTAACTGGATAGAAGTGAATAGCCGACAATAGGGAATTTTACAGTATTAATTTGATTTTATTGAAGGAAAATTTTAAAAGTGATTTATCCGGCTTGGAAAATATTGCTTCTACGATAGGTGTGATGTATTCGTGGTCGGTAGTAAATATAGAAAGAATATGGTAGGATTATTGGGTGCGTTGTGAATAAATATGATTGGAAAATTGCAGGTACAGATGTTGAAGCTTTGCGAGGTTTAGTCGGTATGGCGTACTCTTATAATGAATTTTCTATCGTTTAATTTAAATTTTGAAATTTCCTAGTTACTTTATAACCTCGGTTATAGTTATTGTCGCGATTGGATAAAAGTGAATAGGTTTTAATTAATTTAATTTGGCCGAAGAAAACTTGAAAACTAATTTCGACCGCAAAGTGCTAAGAGTTTTCGGTACACTTTTTGCTCCACTATTCTTGCGCTACCAAATTAATTTTTATCTGCTCGCAAATTTTCAGGCTGTTTCAGAATTCGAAAGAGAAATTAATTTATCCTATGGTGTCACAAAGTTAAATAATTCAATATTACTCTTATAAATGGAATAATCGTAATGAAGATGTCGAGTATTTTTTAGTAAATGTTTCTTTTATAATTACATTGTTGTGCCGTAAGTGAACATCTTTAATCTAGCGTTAAGAATTTTCTTATGTCCCTTTATGAGTATTATCGGTATTTCTGGTACATTTATGCAACTAATGGAGTTACGTTTATGTATTTCGTACAACTTTTTGTATAATATTATTTTCAATTTGCAAGTACCCTATAATACGCCATTTGCTAATGTGATCTGAATCAGCGCAACGTGCGAAAAGCTACTCCTCTTCAATAGTGCTTTATTAATAGTCTTATTAATTTGTTAATTATTTATATCACATCCATGGTCTATACACTTTGACCCACCTGTTATTTAATGGCCTTTTATTCAAACGGCTGACACAATCTTCACTCATATTACAATTAATAACAAATGGCAGAAAGCAATCGCTCAACAATTGTATCATCTACAAACAACAATTTCACGACGATCATCGCAACCCCAAAACATTCACGCTTTTTCCATCCCCTTCAAACCAAACGGGACCAAAATGGCGCCGATCTCTTCTAGCATCATCCCTCTAAAGTTTTCTAAAAACCAAACTCAGAATCGAATACTCGTGCTAAATGACTTTCTAGTTGTTAATTAAAAAGAACATTCTTACCCCCCGAAGGGGCTGGTTAATGAACACAAGGGAAATGCCTGGAGATTAACTCGAAAACCAAAGCAAACTATTTCTTTCCCCATTCATTTTCCTCCCTTAATGCTCCATCAAGAGTGAGGCTGCCGAGGGAAGAGACATTGTTTGAACGACAGAAGAGACAACAGACCGATCCGTGAATACGATCCTATAAAGTACCGATCAATGATCACCGAGGAACATCGATAGGAATGTAAACGTATTTGTTGTGTTTGTGCAGTTTTTTCGGTGGATCCGTCTGGTTCGATGGTTCGAATCAGACTGAATGTTCGTTCACTTTGATCAATAAAAGTAGCGCGCAGGCGTTCTCGACAGATAGCAGATGAGAAGTTCTTGGTTCTTATCGCTATATCTACGTTTGATCAGGAGTAGACGGATGATAAGAGGCGAAAAGGGGATGGCGAACGAAGGGGAGGACATATCGCGGCGATATCCGATGAAGAAGAAGAAGAAGGAAAAAGAGAGGCGAGCATCTCTCTGCCTTTCGACGGCCTCGGTTACGGAAGGAAGGGTTGCTCGTTTTTGCCGGCTATTGTGGAACCAGAGAGTCACCGTTCTCCATCGTTTCCTTCGTCTCGTCTCGCGGAATTAAACAAAAGAACCGGCCGCTTTTCAGTGGTTAGGTGTTTTTCTTCGCTACACGCCTGTTATCGTCTCGCAAATGCGTTTTTATCTATGGAGAAGTGTGTGCCTGCATAAAGGCAACGGCTTCTTGCGATTCTTCGTTCGCCCGTCCCTTCGCCGAAGGATTTTCATTAATTTTCGTAATAGGACTTTAATCTTCTCATTTTGTCGTTAAGCGCGGACAGGGAATCCGGGAGGGCTGTATTTTTCGAATAAAGTATCCGCTCTTGCCGAAGTACTTTAACTGAAGAACGTTCTTCGGAAAGTAATGAGATTCATCGCGTTACGTTGTCCTTGCGGAAGTTACGGCTGAAGGACTTTTTAAGAGGATTTAAGAATGTCTTCGAGCGTCGAGGTATTTTTAGTTTCCAATGAGTTAAATGGATCGGAGTCGAAGTTACTTTTACTGATATTTATTTGAATTATCGTCGTTTCGTTTTGTGCTTTTTTAGCATGTTTCGCGCGATGGAAGTGACACGCGAATTTGGTTGCGTTTCCGGTAAACGTTTTATCATTTCTCGCTCACCTCGCATTTGTCATCCCTCGGAATATAGAGGATGGCGAGACCACGAGCTGGTGTTGGATACTTCTGATGATTTAACGGGAGAGACAATTATTCAGTACTAGTTATTCGTGGAATATTTTTCCGGGGTTTTAAAAATTGCCATTTCTTCAGTATTACGAGTGCTGATAATTATGAGAGCGGTCAGTCACTTAATTTTCGTTTCAAGATGTTTTTCGTCTTTCACTTTGGGACGGGGAGTTGAGTTTTATGAAATTAAACAACTAGGAACACCGTCAGACACTTGAATTTTTAACACGTTGAATGCCACCCGTATTTCGCTAGTTTCATCATTTCCAACGAACCGAAATTGTTTCTATAAAAATCACATCTTTATAGAATAGAAATGTTAAAAGTAAAAATAGTTGTACTCAGTAATACTTCACTTTTCTAACAGAAATATTTTAATATTTGATATATTTGCATATCCGTGAATATTGCAATTTAAAAATCATAAGAAATTTCAGCGATTTTAACAGTGTCGGTCACCGGTGACCCCCATGGCATTCAACGTGTTAATCGTTTCTATAAATTAGTTCTATCATTTTGTAATACATGTTGGAGCAACATAAAGTAAATAATAACTTTAATATTTCAAAGTGACTTAAATCGGTCAATCACTTGCACAATTAGCAACAAGTCTGACCTATTTTTCTGTACATCGTTCGAAAAATTATCTATCGATAAATGAAGAAAGTGTCTCATTAAGTTGTTATCTCTAAAAAAATACTAAACATGATCCACTTTTCTACCAGAAAAAATCTAGAAGTATCCTAACCGTTGGCTCATTAAATTAGGCAAAAAATTAACACTAGAACTACCAAACCAGTCGAAATGACTGGTACACAATTTTTTCCAAAAATTCGCCAAGCTTATAGAAGAGTCTTGGAACAAATATTCTACGTCTATCTTAAAAAACATAAATCACCGATTCGGTTATCGTTTTCGCCTCTTGATTCCTCCTTTTTCAAAGTACTTATTTAATATTTTGAAATATGATTCATTTAACGCCGGTAGTTCTAGTGTTAATAGAAAATTTTATTCACCCATTACTAATATGTTTATCCGTTCCATGTATCCACATGCCCCGTATACTTTTCCAGCACCCTGGATTTATTATCAGGGAAGTTACGTAATAGCCGCTGGATACGATAATTCGTGGAATACTGTACCGTTACGTGGATTACACGTAGACGGTAAAACGTTGCCGGTATAATAGGATGGAATAACGAAATACATGATCTATCCTCACCGTGTTATCTCAAATAAACGTATTTCGGTGTTCTGCCTAAATGCACGGAGCCCTTGTGTGTGATCGAGCACGAAGTTCAATTTCGTGTTATTTACTCTCCTCGCTGTTGACCTTTTGAGTAATCCTGCGCTCTGTTGAACCGAGATTGAAAGAACCTGCTCCTCCGATCACGGACGCGAATTCTATGGAATTTTGCGACCTGGAAGATAATACAGTCGTAAATCCAGTTTTTATTAAAGATTCTCACCCTCCCGTGTGCCGTGAAATAACAACGACTTACCGGACGTCGGTCTCGCGAATTTGCAACTTTTTGCGTCCTTTGATAGATCAGGAGAGGCGAATTGAAAATGTGGAAGATTTCGATTAATATTTTTGTCTATTTTTTTATCTTTGCACTAGAAATTCTGAGGGAATTGAGGTATTTTTAGAAGTGATTACAATAGACATGGGATCAAAGAATTCTTATCAGCTTGTTCAAGGCAGGTTTGATAGATTACGCAGATGATTATCAAATTGGCTTAAATTAGAATTTCGAAATTGTAATTGGTTATTTATATTCGGTTATTTATATTTGTTTATTTATATATATTATTTTACTTGGTTGTTTATATATCAATTTGCAATTAATGCAATTGGTGGCTGCTTCGTTAATTGCCTTTCACAGTTAAGTGTAATTATAGTCGCCACTGCTGACAGCAATCTGAACCCAAAGGTTAATTGTAATTGCTCAGTATTGAAACCTGTTTGCGTTTCTTGTTGATTTGCATTTCGCCTTTAATTTATAGCCACAATTATTTCGCCTAGATCTGGCAATTAGATGGCTTCTGAACCACCGAGGTTCTGATATCCCAAATTAAAGCTGACGAAAAAACCTACAAGAGCTAAGGGGTATTCAATTCACTCACTAATTAAAAGTTTCACCCTTTCACTATTTACCCCCATACCCCTTACATTTGCAACCGAAGAACAATTCGCCCTTCAAAAGGAATCACCCATAAAAATTTGTTCATTCAACGATAGCGTTGTGTTATCTCTCCAACTTTAAATTCTATTTTTAACCTTTGCCAATATTCTATCCTCTATCTGTTCTTCAAACGCCACACAAAATTCGAGGCACAGAGGTTCCAGAATGTCAGCGAAACTTGAAAAGCCGACAGAATTTTCGACAAATTACTTCCACAACTTTGGCAACTATTAAACCTTATTTTTCTTCGCAGCTGAGACGACCTTCGTAATCACCGACACAATATAAGTCGTGGTGCAATTTCCGTGCCGTTTAGAGAGAACTTTTAAACCTGACAAAATATTTTACACAGACTGACATTTTCCGGGTGTAATTATTCACCGTAAGAATACCTTTAGCATAACCGGAATACCAGCAACATGCCCACGGCTGAAATGACGCTGGTGCATTTCTAGAATGAGAAAGCTTCGTGACGGGAGCTTGATCGATCTTTATGCTGTTATTCCAGTTAAAGACGCTTCAACGTCGTGCTTAAAATTCCGACCCCTTTTATTCAGCCAGGCAAAGATCTAATCCTTGCATGGTGTATGTGTACGAGACGTTGACTTTTCTCCCATTTGCACCTTACGATTTGATCTTTCAGTAGGAACTTTGGAGAACACCGTATCACACACAGTGAATTTCACTGGAATTCTATGGGAGATTTCATCTCAAATGTATTTTACATAATGTAGAATTTTTTTTTGTTATTTTAGAGGCAGTACGGTCTTCTTTTTCACTCTTAAAAAAATTACCCTGTTTTGTATGGAAAGAAATGATAAAAGTAGAGGAACGTTAGATAGTGTTGATTGAAATTAGATTAGATAGTGTACTCGAGTACAGGTGGATAGTGAAATAATAGAACTGGAGTTGTACTGACGCAGGGAATTTATTTTAAGTGGAGTTCTTAATTTATCTTTGGCATTTTTACTCTCTCTTTTGCTCTCGTAAGGTAAATGTTCTGTTTTGTGTAAAAATAAATTATAAAATAAGACACTGATGAAAAGGTAAAAGTTTGAAGTTAGTATTTAGTTGGTAGAGTGTTATTTGAAAGTTATAACACGATATGAAGAGGTAAGGAATGAGTTTGGAAGATGAAATTGCAGGTATGCGATTACCTCAAAGTTATAGCATGTCCCGGAGGATTCAAAATCCGTGGATGTCGTGAAACTAACGAGCATGTGAAAATAAATTACACTGCGAAATTATGTTTTAATGAATTTGGAATGAATTCCGAGCATATGAGTGCTCTGTTGTTATGCTAAACGCGTCGCGCTCTTCGTCAACCCCTGTTCGTGCTGTACCGAAATGTTTGTTCCCGTTGTTTTCTTATTTCTCAGCATGCAGATTGAATAAAATTATTCCGTTGCAATAACGACATTACCGTTGCACATTGCGTGACTCGTTTTCGGAAATAAATCAAAATCATGCGATACATTATCGCGACTGATTAAAAATAATACGAAATATCAGTTTAAACCTTCCATGTCGAGATACCATTTCGACCAACCTTCATCAATTAACATTTTCGATCGAAAATTAACATCCACTTGCGAAACTGCATTATCACGAAATGCACCAGTCGGACGACGGCAACCGATTGTAATCGTAATTAGCAATTTGCTCTGATAAATCAATTTTTAAAATTTGCCATAAATTCGCAGAACTACATCGAACCATCGCAAGATACAAACACGAGAAACAGGTCGGCCGTGTTCCCGAACAAAACACTCTCCAAGATCGCAGGCAAGAGAAACATAACACCATTTTTCTCCCTTACATACAAGGAACCACAGACCGCATTGGAAGAATTCTTCGGAAATACCAAATTAAGACGATTTACATGCCACCTACCAAGATATCCGGTATGCTCACCTCACCCAAGGATCCGAGTCCACCGTTGCAATCATCAGGAGTATACAAGATCCCATGCTCATGTGGAGACGTATACATCGGAGAAACTGGGAGGAGTGTGAGCACACGTCTCAAAGAACATGAGAGGTGTTCCAGACTGGGGTACACACAATCGGCTATAGCCGAACATAAAATCAACACCGGTCACAAAATACTTTTCGACCAAACCAAGCTCTTGGCTAAGACCTCAGGTTACTTCCCCAGGAAATACCGGGAAGCATTGGAAATAATAAAATATCCCAACAACATCAATCGGGACAGAGGCTATAACATCAACCCAATCTGGAACACCCTCCTCCCATGTGTTAGTAGCTCAGCTGATCAAATCTAAAATCTAACAGCTAAAAATCTGATTGGCGGAAGCACGGTTTCGCGTCATTGAGCACCATTATAAATAGAAGTGCTGTCAACAGGAGACCTCAGTATCAGTTTACCCTGATGAAGCTAGCTGAAATGCTGGCGAAACGTCGGAATTTTCAAATTTCCCAACGCGGCTTTAACCCGAAAAACGCTAACCATTGTGTAATATTTGTGAATTATTACAAATCTGTACTATGTTAGGAAATTAAAAAAATTGAAATTATTATTAATTTTGCGTTGTATTAATATACATTGAAGTTTTGTGAAACTACTTTGTAAATATGATAAAAAATTGAGCCAGTTAACAGAGCCGATAGTTTAACTAATCTTTAAATATCTCCGGACGAATGTTAAGTAACTTTCACCACTGTCATAATTACTACTACAAATATTGATTTATAATAATCGTCAACAGCTAGTTTTAAACGAATTAATATCAAAAATTGGTAGTAAAGTAGGAAAAACCGAGAGTTAAAGTTACGTTACAGAATTATTTCCATGTGCCACATATTCATGCACATGCACATACTCGTTGCATGTTACACATACATCGACAACTCCATCCCCAGATCGTTCTCGTGTCATTAAACTTACAACACCCCCCGATAATTAATGGTGAAACACGATTTAACTCGTTGACCGAACGAGCGCATGTTGTTCGTCCCAAAATAGCTGCCAAGTTCATTACGAGAACTCGAGTATACGACAAAGCTGAGAAGCATGAGGGGATATATATTGTAAAAGAAACGCCCCGTTATCGTCAATGAACGTATAATCGGAAAGCCTTCGACACGACGTCGCGTGAGATTGACCTTTTCACTGGCGTTTCACGCTCATCGTTAAACGGGAGTTATGAAAGTACGAATTAACCTCGAGAGCGTTAGGAAAATCCTTGAAACGTGTGTAGTACCCTTTTAACCTTGTGTTATTTGCGTCCTCGGTGGCCTTTACGCGCTGTTATCCGCTTGCGGAGGAGGAAAGCGCGAAAGGCCGCGCAAGGAGGTGGCTCTACATCGGACTGCGATGATTTACGATTTTTTCCGAGTTCCATTATTCCGTACGCACGAAACAAATGGAAATAAAAAAGCGTATCGCTTCGGGGCTATTAAAAGCCCACTTATGGCGACCTACTTTGCTTTATGAAGCGGCCCCGTTGGCGGATAGATATTCGTCGGGCGATGCGCACTCGAATTGTTTTAAGTGGGTGGCTTTTTCGCGCGACTGATTGACGGGGGATGTTGGGGAATCCGTAAACGCTGATTTTGATAAAACCTTGTGGGGTTGTAAAGTGATTCAAGGGAAGAATAATGATGTGTGTTGGTAGTGCCTGCACGCTCTCTAAGGGATAATATCTACCCTTAAATCGATAGTGACAGTGTCACTTTTTTCGCATCTAGTTTCCGAGGGTATTTTGAATGGAGGATTCTTTTTTCTTGCTTTTTCCACCGAACGCACAGGATTTTCCTTTTTTTGGGGGAAAATCGATGGATTCTTGATATTGCGAATTCACGTGAGAATGAAAAATGATGTTAAGTGTGATTCTTGGATGATTTCTTTTTACGGTATTAGAAGGCTATTAATCATGTTTTTAAATACGGATCGTACGAAATCAGATGATCCAACGCGGTAAGAGTTGTGTCGGCTAATAGGATTTCAAAAAATATCTTTAATGTATGAAAAGAATTATATCAGCACGAGCAAATTGAAACATTGATCGAAACTTGATTGGCCGAGAAATTATTAATTAAAATATTACTTATATATTGAAATATTGTATTTGTTAGGACATTCTATTTTTTTTTTAATTTGGAGTTTTATTTGTCCATCCATGTTGTCTACTTCGACGCGTAATTGGCGAGCTATTAAATTGGAATTGTTCGTAATATTTCACGAGTAAACCGGCGCGGAGAGATACGCGGAGGAGTGTAACCGACAGAATCACAAAGGGCCGGAATTGGCATCAGGCTTCGTTAAAGCGAAGAGAGAGCGCGAATTGTGCATGCTTCCAGAAATTTCTTTCTCGTTATTCTTACATTTCTCCGTTGGCATTTACGCTATCTATAATGACACATCGAAGAGTTCCAATTCTTCGAGCGTTTTTTAAATATTCTAACCAGTCCATCCGTCGCAAAAAGCATAAGAACATTTTAATAATTAATTATAAAATTTGTATCTCTTGTTTCAACCAATTTATATCGATTATATACGAAAGAGCAATCGACACAAGAAAATTCAATTTTTTAAAAATTATCAGTTACCAAGAACTAATTGCTTTATCGCCATTTACTGCAAGTAATTGAGAAATCATCGCGAACATTGCACACGAAAGTATTTCAACCGTAACGTTAACAATTTCTCCCGATCTTTAATTTCGTTTTGTGTGGGAAGCAATTATTAATCGTTCGATTAAGATACGATCGTAGAATTTCATTACGTCGGAGATTAAACGTAAGACCGCGGAATATCGGAGAAATATTTGAGCGGCTTCCAACGTAAAATATAATACAATGATAGATTATTCTTCGGCTTGTACGACCGTCCATTATCTCCCATAATCCCTTGTAATTCCTTCGATGTCGCGAAGAGCTTCGGTGCAGCTAGCTTTTTCCATAATGTTTCGCCGGGAAAATCGAAGCGAAAGTATTCGATGGCGATGAAAAAAGAAATGGGAAGCGGTGCTCGTGTTTCATCGAACAGATATCGAGTGCTTTTTCTGTAATAATGCGAGAAAAAGATGTCCGAATCAATTGTTTGCCGCAGAAGAAGCAACGGTTTTTCCATTTCTTCTCAATCGAATCGATCTTTGCAATGGCTATCGTTGTCTGGCGTATCGATGGCTTCTATTTAGTATCTCCTTCCTGTTCGAGTATCTTCTTCGTATTATAATAAGAAGAACTTGACTCGTTGCGTTTGACTGGAGAACCGCGAATTTATTCTTCTTCGACCGATTCCGTACGGAAAGTTTACATTGTTATCTCGGTCTAATTATTCTCGTCTCAGGTTACTCTACGGATTTAACGAGAAATAGTCTTCGAGGAGCGTGTTCCGATGGAGGGACACCGAGGATCGGTTTTGCGATGCAAGGATATCAGAGAAGGTTTCCTAATTTGCGCCTGATCTTAAATTGAAACAGTCTTTATTCGCATTCAAATGAATATGTTGAATGGTAACATGGAATTAACCCTTTGAGAGGTGGTTATCGATCGCCAAGTAAATGATTATCTCTCAATACATATCTCGTTTAGAATTCGAGATATCGATATTTGAAGATATTGAAATTTCGCCCACTCGGGGGTCGTCGATTTTTGCGGAAAATGGCCGAAAAAAAAATTTTTCCCCAGGCGTTTTTAAACTTATCTACACGCAAGATTAGTCAATTCTGCGCAAAATGCAGCTTTAAAAACCCCGCTATCTCGTCTAGAATTCGAGATATCGATATTTGAAGATATTGAAATTTCGCCCACTCGGGGGTCGTCGATTTTTGCGGAAAATGGCCGAAAAAAAAATTTTTCCCCAGGCGTTTTTAAACTTATCTACACGCAAGATTAGTCAATTCTGCGCAAAATGCAGCTTTATAAACCCCGCTATCTCGTCTAGAATTCGAGATATCGATATTTGAAGATATTGAAATTTCGCCCACTCGGGGGTCGTCGATTTTTGCGGAAAATGGCCGAAAAAAAAATTTTTCCCCAGGCGTTTTTAAACTTATCTACATGCAAGATTAGTCAATTCTGCGCAAAATGCCGCTTTAAACACCCCGCTATCTCGTCTAGAATTCGAGATATCGATATTTGAAGATATTGAAATTTCGCCCACTCGGGGGTCGTCGATTTTTGCGGAAAATGGCCGAAAAAAAAATTTTTCCCCAGGCGTTTTTAAACTTATCTACACGCAAGATTAGTCAATTCTGCGCAAAATGCAGCTTTATAAACCCCGCTATCTCGTCTAGAATTCGAGATATCGATATTTGAAGATATTGAAATTTCGCCCACTCGGGGGTCGTCGATTTTTGCGGAAAATGGCCGAAAAAAAAATTTTTCCCCAGGCGTTTTTAAACTTATCTACACGCAAGATTAGTCAATTCTGCGCAAAATGCAGCTTTATAAACCCCGCTATCTCGTCTAGAATTCGAGATATCGATATTTGAAGATATTGAAATTTCGCCCACTCGGGGGTCGTCGATTTTTGCGGAAAATGGCCGAAAAAAAAATTTTTCCCCAGGCGTTTTTAAACTTATCTACACGCAAGATTAGTCAATTCTGCGCAAAATGCCGCTTTAAACACCCCGCTATCTCGTTTAGATACCGACATATTCGAGAATCGAGAATCCATATTCCAGAATCCAGAATCCATATTTCGGAATCCAGAATCCATATTCCGGTCTCACCGATATGGTCGGGCCGGTCCCCCTGTGGATTGGACCTCACTGTTTCTTCTACAGTCTGTCTTTTTTTAAGCTCGCGCTCGGCTCGAGCCCTAATGTAAACACAGATTCGGCACCGGTACACGATAAGAGCACTGCTTTGCCCCCGAAATGAGTGCATTTATCGAGGGTTTACTGTATTCAAAAATGTCTCCATCCGCACAGGGTTAAATACTGTGTGACGTGTAATAATTATAACATAATGAAGAATTTGACATCTCCAGGCTGATTTATTATCGAAAAATTGGCACGGCCCAATGTAATGTATGTATGGTTCGAATCAACGAACTGGTTGCCTAGATTAGATCGCAGATAGCATTTTAAAAAATTTTTTTGCCTAGATACATAGCATCTCAATTTGTTTTATTAGGCTTGTGTATTAGTAGCAACATTGAAATTATTCTCGATATTTTTTTTTATTGAAAAAATGGTCATCTATGCACACTTTTCCGACTGATAAAGGTACTCTGCAAAGTGGTGCAATATACGGATCTTGCCGCAATTGCAATCAGGCTGCGATATATTCATTCATCAAATCGCTCAATGCTGTGCATTGTTACTCATGCTGTTTTGAGTCCATTCATTGTACATATATTTTTTTTTTACTTATTTCAACCCTAAACATTGTCTTGTATTTGCGTAGCCACGCTCGTCAGAAGCACCGTGAATTTATTCTCCTTCGATCGATACAACACGGAAGTTTCCTATTGTTATCACGGCCTAATTACCTTCGTTTTGTGTCACTAGTTTTCCCGTCGACGGTTATTATTCATCTTTCGGTAACAGAAATTCGCGCGGGTCTGTTACGGACGGAAGAATGATTGATCTTTCGCCGTTTGTCCCGATATTCAACAGCTGTTCCCATTACAGGGGTTAATTTAGTTAGTACGACTCTCTTTCCGCTTTGTTATCTTCGTTGAATTCGATATTCGAATATTCTTTGATCACGATACAATAAGAAGGACTCTCTGCTTTCTTATAATTTCACTGTACAAAATAATAGTTATCAGTTCTCTTCGATATATTTATTATTCCGTCCACTCTAAGGAAATTACCATTTTACAGTATCGCTGAAAGTTCTTCGGGCTCGTAATTACCTGAAATTATTAATCGTCTTTTTACGGATAATATGAATTCCTATTTTCCGCCGTTATAATCCTCCTTCCGCACTGTGTTTATCTTTCATCTAATTAAAAAGGAATTTACCAGCGTTTCTTCCTCGTTATTACTTTCGTTGGCTCGGAGACGGTTTTTTGAAGGAGAAGAAAGAGAAGGAAAAATAAGAAGGCACGTTCGATGGAAATTTCAAGAGAATACCATCGTGCAAGTATGATTTATGAGTTTGGATTAACGGCTATAGCCGAGCTTCCGTGGTATTTCCGTATCGACTCGACGAGAGGTGAAATCTGAAAGTCACGCGCGGAATTTTTAATATGAATTTCGAAATTATTCCCGCGATCTTTGTTCCCCGTTATTCGCCCACGGCTCGCTCTATGATTATGTTAATCGTTATTTCATGCACGTATCGCGGTATATGGATGAATCTACTCCATATTTCAGGACACCGCGAAGGAAAGATAAAGGGGACACGAGATTCCGCCATGAGAGAGGAATAATAATAATTATTTCAAGGCATGCGACCAATTAAAAATTCATTTCTAATTTACCGCCTGCTCTTAATGAAAAACTGCTCCGGTTCAAAGTGCCAGCTGAATACTTCCTTCTCCTTTCTTATTTCTCCGTTCTCTCTAATTGTTTTCTTCCCCTTTTGGATAACAAATACAATGTTAATTCTATCGTTGTTATGTGTACGTATCATTTTTGATATTTCATTCGGCAACGGTTACGAAATGAACGAAACGAGGGAATTATCGTACGGTGAAACGACGTTAAAGCGAGTGATTATGGGAGGGAGTTAAATAATGATTTATTCAGAAATTTAATTAACTCTCCAGCACCGACGTAAAAATACGATTCGATGTTCTCTTGCGCCGGGAAAGCTTGGAACTCTCAGGAGACGTTAAAAGCGAGGAACTTATTCCATCCAATTCCATTTTAATGGTTCACAGTGATTTCATGATGTATCATTCATTATTGATCCGTAAGTATGGCCGGCATAGATGGCACGTCATTTTCCAGCTTCGAATTATTAATTCGATTCTGTAGTAGCGAATTCAGTTTGTAGGCGGACGTTGAAAATGATTGCCCGGCTGCGTAAAATTTACGGATATCTCATAATTCGGGGGATGAAGACTCCCCTTTCATTTCCATTTAAGTGAAACTCATTTCTCTGTATATCGTATTGCTACAATTCAAATATTAGGCGAAGAAATTGCTTCTACTATTAAATTTTGATTTTCCACGGCATATTTTTTATTAGCTCACTGTCCATATATTTTAAGTGGGTCAATAGTATCTACGTAATTTTGTGATTTATTGAGAATAACGAATAATATTATTTTCGTTCTGTTTCGCATTTTTCAGGTTATACTTCTACGGCCATTTGACAGAGCAAATGAAATGTAGAAGCTGTGATTTTTTAAATTACAATCTACGATAAATCTGCCAGAGGTAACAGGTATTCGCAGTGTTCGCAATTTCTTCTAAATATTGCCTAAATTGATAGAGGAGCCATGAAGTAAATATTCCACTTCCATCTTAAAAACCTAAGTTAGTAAGTGAAACATCTTTTTCATCTCTTCGTTTCTCTTTTTCCAAAGCACCTATTCAGTATATCTAAATTTTAGCAGATACAACGTCGGTAGTTTTAGCGTTAATAGAAAAAGTTTCACTTCAGCAGGAGTGAAAAAACTAACGAAATACCGGTGGCATTCGACGCGTTAACAAAAATCCCTCGATATCACCTTCTCACATGGTTCACTTCGCCACAGACGTCGACGAAGTAACTCAGAATCGCATCGAATTTCCCCCTATCCCTATCTCCACGTATCGAAATAATTCGACGCATAAATTCCCGCGGATACATTAAACCCGGGCAACGTAGGATTCTCCGGTAACTCGCGTTTCCAGAAGCCATAAAAATTTATGGACACAATACGCACGGCTGAAAGGAGGCTGCCGGGTTCGCATTTATCTTTCACTTAGCTGTTCAGCCGTGCCAGGGCGCCCATCGATTTTCAACAGGACGGAACATGGAGAGACGTTTCTCTGAAATTCGCGATACGCGCCGGTGCAATTTGCACGGGCAACGCAAGGGTATCGAGTTCGGTCACCGTGGCATCGTGCAATAACTATTTCAGCGTGCTTCATGCGAGGGTCACAGGGTCAGGTAAGAGGAGACGACCTGAAAGAGAGCCAAGGGTGCAGAAGGAGAGAAAGGGGAAACAGGTTTCCGCACGACGAGCCCGGAGCAAGTGTGTTCGCGAAATAATGCAAAAGGCGGCTTTCTTTACATTTTACATGACTCAACGCGGCCACCTGCAGGCTCTCTTTCGCGCACATCCGGTACTCCTGTACCGGCGAGGGGGGTAAGTAAGGAACGGCTGGATGGGCGAGCGGGCTCGCAAAGTGTGCGAGCTTTCTTTCTTCTCTGGGTGATCGATAAAATCGAGAATGAGTTGACGAGAGAGGCTGATAAGTGGGATGAATTGGATCGCAAGTAGCGTTGAAACCTGTTACGAGCACTTGGGATTGGTGAGTACTTAGAGGTATGCTGGTAATTGTCGAAGGGTGGAGTATCGTTGAAGGAATTCTCGTTAAATTCGAGGTAAGATTTAATTGATTTCTTAATCGAGCAATACATAATTGACGGAACAATATTGTTTCAATATATTCCAGCTATTTAAATTTATAATAAAAATAATGACCCAAAGATATCAACCTTATCCGTTGGGAGTTACCTCTTTGGCATCCTTCCACTAAATTTTCCTAAGTACATGGAAAGGATGCCTCCATTAGCCGGTAGAAGTTATCATTAAGCTACAAACTGCAGAATTAGACAGATAGAAAATGAACGACGATAGGAAAGTGGCGAATATGTAGGCGGTTAGTATTCCATGTGCTGTTAGTTCCTAAATATTTATCGAACACCCGCAATTAAGCGGGTATCCCGTAAACTCCGCTTAATATTTCACACCTCGCGTTCCAACTTGTTTGCGCTTTGAACAATGAGACTATCGCGTACCGGTGCCTCCCGTCCTTGAACTTTGAATCTTTCCTCTCCGAGGGGTTTGCTCGCAGCACGAGCAGCGCAGGGTTGCGCGTATTTAACAGGAGCCATTTGCTTCGTGCTAATTGCCACAGCAAGGTGACGTATTTTAAGGTACGTAAACGTAAAGCACACCCTGAAACACGAGGCCTGCAGACGAGAGCTGGAGGGCCTCGTCGCGAAGTCGACTTCCTCACGTTCCTCGCGATTTCCCTCGACGGCACTCATCCTCCCCATTTTCAGACTCATTTCCAACAACGAGTCTTCGCTTCCGGCATCCCTCGTCCTCCTTTTCGGCTCGTCCTTGTGACTTAACTTTATGGATATCTTTCCCTCACCCACGGACTCCATTATCGTCGTGCTCAATTTTTGTTTCGCAGCGATCGGCGAGACCTTTTCCATTACAATGAACTTCTCACGGAGTAATTGAAGTTCGAAGGGTGCGCCGAAAATGGGGGTGGGGTTTCTGCCGATCTTTCTCGCATTTAGATTTACGGGGGGTTCGTCGAGTTCGTTTAGTCTTGGGATTTTTTATTCTGTCTTTTAGTTTAGATTGTTTAAAATTTCTTTGAGGTTTGTTGAAGTTTTGGAAATTGTTTATTTCTTTTTCTATGGGAATTTAATAAATGTTTGTAATTGTGACGTAGATTTATTATGTGTAATATGTTTTGTTTAATGGGATACCATCGAAAGACGAAGGATTGCTCAAAATTGAAGTCAATGAGAGGTGATTATCGTCTATCTAGGTTTAGAAAGTTTACATTGAAATATCTTCGAAAGTAAGAGTTTGCAATGGGCACTAGAAATATTAGGAATATAATTTTCTTATTAAACATGGAACAGATAAATAAAAAATACCATGGATGAACGTTGAAAATGAAATTGGGTCTCCACTCGCAGCAACCTCCACGTGGTGAGACCTGGGCACTCTGTGTTATATGTGATATAGTTGCTAATCATTGCAGATTATATAGTACTGTATAACAATTATTATAGACTATATAAACTACAGTAATTATTAGCTATATAATAAATAATATGTACGAGCGAATGGGCTGCGATTCGCGTTGTTCCGAAAATATTCTATTATTCGGTTTTCCTCTGGAATTTTTTTAAATGGATATTAACCACCGAAAATATAGAATGAATATGATAAAACAGAAATTGCATTTAAAAATTACCCACTTAAATAACTCCCATATTACATTAACATTCCACGTCGAATAAAAATTCACCGCGCTTCGCCTTTCAAATTACATTTATTGGCCTTTCCATTTCCCATGAAATTATACTCGACAAGTTCTCCGTCTTTCTGACTGCTGAAACGCATTGAGAAACTTCTACGACGCATTACGTTCTGATCGAATAACTTCTCTGCCCTTTCGAGCGTTTTCGTAGATTTCAGTGGTTAAAAGAATACTCTCCTTCTCGTACAATCCTCGTAATTGAGCAGCTGAGTTCTTAATTTCACTAAATTTCTATTGCGACGTTTATCCGGAAATCAATGCGCCGTTTACTGGTATTGCTTCACAAATACAAACGACAAGATGAACGGACAGCATCAATTTCACCCCGTTTTTCCGTATAAACGGGGTAGGCATGAACATGTGCTCCGTAAACACTTGAAGTTTTTTGTGGAAGACTAGCTACGGGAGTTGAAATAGGATTTTTATCGTTAGGTAGATTTTACAGCATCGTTAAAAAAGGACGCGCACCTGAGACTTAAATACATGATATTAAATTCACAGTTCAACTGTATATCATTACAAAAAACCTTGAAGTTACATTCGGTTCGTATATTTCTATAGAATTTTTTTTTCTTTCGCTCCTGTTAGCAAAGTTTCTTGGTGAAATTACGTTTAAAAAGGAATTCGATCAAAGAAATTTGGGTAACAAAGACGATTGGAAATAAGAGGATTGAAAATAATTTCATCTGTGTTTCTTGGCAGTCAAGTAAAACATTTCTTTTGAATAGAAACTTTGTGATTACAAATTCTCTTTATCTGTATATTTCAGTGAAAAGAAACACTACTAAAATAATTTATGATTCTTTTATTTTTAATTGATAGGATAGTCCATTGATCAGTGTTGCTATTTGTAAATAATTACTGTAGACAATTTCTTGAATAAATTCAATTTATATTGTAACATACAATTTTATGTTGCAATAGGAAAAAAGGGATTGATCAAGAGATCGTTGTACAGTTATTGCAAAATAAGGTGTACACAGTAGAACTTATTCTTATCAAAGTCACAGTGGATTACGGAGGATTAATAAACGATCTCGAATATTCTCGAACGACGCAATAGAGTCGGAATAAAATATTGCAGCGGTGCGTACATTTTCCATGGAAGTTTTGTAATTCCATCTGTATCCGACATGCACATTTTCCAAGCACACGTCATTCTTTTTTCAACGTCCTCCTTCACGTCTGAATGCTTCATATCGCTTCGCACTCTGCTCTTTGAGTGATATTGCTCAGCAAGCTGTGCCGAAAGTGTCGTAAAAATTGCAGCCAATATCTGGTTGTTCGTTTAAAGGGAACTTCACGGTTACCTAATGCGTTACATTGAATCGCACCAATCACAATAGGCATAAATTCAATATTAGAACTACCAAGCCGGTCGAAATGACCAGTTCCCAATTTTTTCGAAAAATTACCCTAATTGATAGGGGAGACATACTGTAAATATTCTGCATACATCTTATAAAACAGAAATGACTTAACTGGTTTCCATTTTTTCCAAAGTACTTACTTATTGTTAGTATATTTAAATATAATAGATTTAAAGTTGGTAGTTCTGGTGTTGAAATAGTTAGCAGAAATAAATTTCTATGAAGTTTCATTACATTTAGAAAGGCAGATAGAAAATGGAGAACGGTAGTTCGATACATAAGGAGCTAAATAGGAATTTTGTAAGGGATTATGGTGGGCAAGGAGGCAAAGGTCCTCATTCGCAATCAGCAGGCCCAGGTTCAAATTCTCCGTGACCTCTGGAAAATTTTTCTTCTGTGATATGTGTACCATAGCCTTGCTGATTCAGAACCCACATAAAAGAGTAGGTCCAAAGCGAAATAGTCATAGAAATTAAAGGCAAAACAAAAGAAAGAAATATCATTTTATATAATCTTTAATAAATAGCCTAAGAAAACTTATAGTAGTCTTAACAGATTAAATAATACAAACTAGAGATTTCAGAAACCTCTAAAAATCTCTAAATTATAAATCTACGATATTCCCTTAAGATTTCTAATAAGTCACGAATAATTCACGAATATTTAGCTCATCAATTATTAAATACAGAGACTCGGTTTATCAGTTATTAAATTTTCATTCACGTTAAAACAATTACTTATATTTCCGACAAAAAAAATCTTCGTTGTACTGGTTTTATATTCAGTGATATTTTCGGTGCGGTATACCGGCGTTTGAAGAGTTCAGATGAATTATTAACGCCGACGAAATTTGAGATCGTTATACTCATCGTTACGAGCGTGTCTTGTTTAAAATTTATCGCAAAAGATGCGACCCCGCACGAACGACAAATTAAGTAAATCCCCAATGGATCTGCACGTAGTATTCATATATTGACATAGTTGTCGAATATCCAAGAACGTACAGGGTATGAGACACGTCCCAGATGTAATTTCGTATGACCTGACAGAATGGCAATCCCAGCGGTAATATTTGTAAAAGCGGTTAATAAATGATAAAGAACGTTTGCTTTTTTCCTGAAACCTGAACTATCGAGTTTTGTAAAGCTGCTGTTATTGGAATATCTTTCATTTTAATATCACACATTCGAAATTCTTTGAGAGAATTTAATTAATCTTTTGCTCTACAATAACGAGTGAGATTCGTAATGTGGAAAATGAAATAGAAAATTTTGAAGTTTATCAAGAGCTGTTATATTGAAAATATTAGTGGAACATTTTATGGATAAAATTTTCCCCATGCTATTAATTTTATGTCGAGGTATACGATATATCGGGCGACATTGATAAATTGTTATTTCAACAATTTAATTTAAAGTTTTGGGGCAGATAGTTAGAAGAAATCGCATGGCAAGAGTTTATTGCGTTTGTTGTTGGAAGTTTTAACATTCCCTCTTCAACTTTGTAGAGGAACTTTTTGATTGAAAATTCTTCAACGTATTTCTTTACAGTCTGCAAGATAGACATAGAAAATCAAACAGATTTCAGAATTACAAGCTTGAGGTCTTTTTAAAAAATGTTAAAGCCCAAATTCAACTGTCAAATTAAACAACTTAATCGTGACGACCCAGATCTAACGTTAAGCCACGTAATATAAACCTACATTAAAATGGAACGAATTCTTTACCGTTAAAAAATGGAAAATGTAAAATGTGCTCACAACATGAAATACTTTTATTCGTCTCATTTCAACAATCCCTATTCACATCGGAAACGACCAAAGACCACGAAAATTATTTCTAACCGTCTCTATCGCAATGTGCTTAGACCCAGCGTGTTCCTTCCGGCTGGAAGGATATTCGGGAAGATATCATTCGATGAATAAAAGATTTCGAGCTCTTTCCCCGCCGTCGGCGATTTTTAAATTAGTTTTTCACCAATAGGAGCACACATTTCAACGGAGAAATGCATCCGTCGAAGGTAGTCGGAATGGGAGGTAGCCGTAAAATCGATGGGAACTGACATTGAAAGGGAATAGAATATCTCGGATTCAGTTACCAGCATTTAGCGGAAGTCAGACACGATTTTTCCACCGAGCTTTTTCTTTCCTCTTACGATAGTCGTTTTTAGGAAGGCAACGTTGAAAAGGGTAGTATCGATCTCGTGTTAGCTCTTGATGAGAACCTTTTGGTGACTTTTTGTTATTACCCTCGACACCAAAGCGACAGCTGTCGCGTGCCAAAAAAAGCAGCTCAGAGGATACTGATGAGTTGTTGAGAAAAAAAAATGAAAGGAAGAACGAGGTGGAAAGGTTTGAAAGTAAAGAAGACGGGAGGGAAGGTTGTTTTGCTATTGCCCTGATGACTTCATTCCTTGATTCTTCGTTGGGCGTGCAGAATTACTGATTATGTGGAAGATTCCAAGACGATTAGCACTTGTGTCGGTTAATTTATAGGAAAAGTAATTGTTTTTTAGGCAGTTCATCTGTAGTGGTGTTAATATGATTATTTTACTTGGGATGTTATCGTTGATTTCATGACAAATTCGTTACGTGTCTTAACAGTATCTATCGCTCAGTCTTTTGATTACCCAATAGAAGTATAACTATTTGAAATATTCTATAAATTGTCGTTTGTAATAGTTGATTACTAAGTTATTTATCAGTGTGCGTTGGCAAACGGAAAACCCGGTAATAATTTTTCGGTAGATAGAGCATTAAATAATATCAGCTGGAGAATTATTAGAAATTTTGTTAGTTATTTAGCTGAAGGAATGTGGATTCTGTTAACGACTATTGATATCGATTTTAGGTAAAATGTTTACTTTGCAATGTATTACTGCTTTTCGAAAAACCCCAAAAAATCACAAATGCAATATTCCAATAACAGCCAACTCCACTTTTACAACGAAACCATTTCAAAATCCAGTATTTTATTCCCGAAGCATTTTCCGTTACGTAGTTAAGAAAATTTACTGCGGGTCATAACGTTAAGTGTCGTTCTGCCTTTTCGTTCGGCGTGAAAATCGTTTTTCTTATTTTTCAAAAATACAATTCCTTTTAATAGATGAGCCGCTCAGAAGCCAATGCGGTTATTAAATCCATTTTCTTTCATATTTTCTGATTTTTATAAATTTGCATTCTATTAAAATTTACAAAAATCAGGAAATATAAAGAAAATTGACTAATTGAATTAAATTTACAAAAATCCGGAAATACCAAAATAATTGATTAATTGAATGAAATTTACAAAAATCAGAAAATATCAAAAAAATGGACTTAAGCGCATTGGCTTCTGAGCGACTCTGATAAGAACTCTGAGCAATTCACCTTGTTTAAAAATACCATAAAAACCGTGACAATCGCAGTGAATTTATTCTTACGAAATGTTAATCAATTTATTCCAGCGGACGGGAAATATGAGTCCGATAGATCTTGGATTTCCGTCGGCCAGCACGGTTTCTAGAATCCCGTGAATTTGTGTATGTAGCTTTAATTCCACGAGACTTTCAGCATACCGACGTGCGCATGACACGTGCATTAAAACGCATACAAAGCGCCGGAGGTATGCATCGAAAGAGGACACGAGAAATAGAGGAGGCAGGAGGAAAAGACCGAGAGGGAAAGGGGAAAAGCGTGTGTATTTTCCTTTGGCAAAATATTTCTGACAAACGTCGGCCTGTGCTCGTTATTTCATTCGTTTGCACGTGCCAGTAGCGATGCTAAAATAATGGGATGGGATCACGTCGTTTCAGTGAATAACTGCAAGTCAAAATGAGTTAGAAAAGCCCTTTGAGATTCGTGTTTCGCTCGCTGGACGTGGAAGTTCGAATTTGTGCAAACTGGAACGCGCATATATCAGTTTTTCCGCTGGTCAGGAAACATGGATTCTACATTTAATTCGAACTCTTCACTTTTATCCTGCTATAATGTTCGTTTGATATAATAATATAACAGTGAAAAAATCAAATTAAACCTAGAAATAGAAAATACAAAGTATTGTACTTCTCATATACCTTTTTGATACCGGAGTGGAGAAAATCCTTGTAGATGACTTTAAAAATTATTTTAATTTCAGTATTTTCAGAAATTTTATTATTCATATAATGAAAGGAAAGTATGTCAGGGTCGTTAGAAATTTCATCTCGTTTAAAAAATAAATTAAAACGGCTACGGTTCAGAGAGGATTAATATTTTATTTAGTAAGAGGAATCGGAGTTCTCAATCTCTTCAAATGAAACTGCTGATTATAAGAAGGTGCGCGATGCACGTACGTCACTTTATTTGCTCATTGACCGCAAACACCGTGAGTCATTAAAAGCAAGGCGACGAAATTAGAGAACATCGAAATGTCGAAGATCCTCATCTCTCCGTTTCTTCATCTCCGTTGAAACACTCCGCAAAATACACGCGTACTTTCTTCTTCGATTATTTCACCGTACTACTTTCATTTCCCTTCATTTCTAAGCTTCTCGCATTTTATACTTCGCCCAGTGTTCCTTACTTTTTCCAACACACTCCGACTTACGTGATACTTCGAGAGAACTCTAGTAATACATAACGAACAAACACGTCTGCATTCCCGTACATATGCGGTGCAGTTTGTCGTTGAAATTCGCATATATTCCCAGTGTTACGAGTTTCCGGAAAGCCGTGGAAATTCGGAGAGTTTTACATCTGGCGAATTTGATTCTGACGACGTTGACAAACGGAGAGTAATGTGTCGCGCTGTTAAGTTTAAAATTTAAAATAGGGAAACGTATTTTAAATATTGAAACGTTCAAAGCCATGAAAGGTAGCGATTATCGTTGTAAAATTCAATGAAATTTTTGTGTCCTTTAAAAGGTGATGTTCGCGAATTTTTGGATATGTTTGATATTACAGTTCCACTTTAAGATACTTAAAATACTTGGATATACGTAGAATAATTAAATTACGATGATATGTCGTTATTTTTAGCTTGATAAAGCATTCAAGTACTTAGCTTTGCTCTATAAAAATGTCGTTTTAAGGGAAAAAGATTTATTTTGATACAAATGATGAGGCAGGTAAAAGGCGATCGGAAGTTAATGTGCGAAAGGTATTAATTTTCCAAAATTATCGTAATCTGCAATCTTTGTGATGGTTAATAAAATTTTCTAAAAAATTTCGAATACTTTATATGGATGCAGTTGATATTACTCTAGGACAAGTATTTTTTTTCTCAAAATTCGTCTTACATTCGAAACCATATTAAAACCCTTTCTTTGATCATAGTACCCTCAAATTTTATTTATTCTTCACCACAAGCTGCAACCGTATGAAACTCAGAGTATTTAACTTAACATCGAAATATTCCTCCGGATATTAAATTTAATCATGGCGAGACCTCATTTCATTCTGCTTTAAGCTCGCATTATAACGCAATATGGACACACTCTGGGCGCGCTTTTCTCTCAACCACTGCACAGGAAAATGTCCAGAAGTGTTTCGCGATCTAGATTTCCTTTTGACGTTTCCTCAGCATGGAAAAATCATGAAAAATCATTGACGTGTCAAAACGGACGCTGTTATCGTGGCAGAGATAAAAGCAAAGATACTTCACTCTTTCGGCACTGAGATTATTCAGATTTTAGAAACATTGTAGCCAATGCAACTTCGACAAAAATGTAGGTCCTGGGCGGAACGACCATAGTAGTTAAAGTCGAAAAATACAGAAAGAAAGAGAACTCTATGTACTATTTCCCTACCGTAAATAATTCAAGCGATCGAAATTGAAAGTGAGGAAGAAAATAAACTCTGACACTACACCGGTTAATCACTGTATACTTTACCCTACTTTCCGTCTCTCGTCGCATCTCTCACTGAACTATTGCATTTTCTCGGGGTGGAAAAGCCCAGAGGCGTTTCCACGACCGCGACTTAGCTACGGCAAGTTCGATTTTAGTTTCACCGGAGGTATATTTCAGCATTACTCCTTGAAAGCCGGTCCAACGTCTGGCGATTCACCCCTGTAATGCGTTTTTTATGTCCACCGTAGACCGGCACAGTCTGTGACGGAAATAGACTAACGGTGTCCTCTTAAACGATT
Organism: Cerceris ruficornis; assembly: GCA_963989415.1. NCBI lineage: Eukaryota > Metazoa > Arthropoda > Insecta > Hymenoptera > Crabronidae > Cerceris > Cerceris ruficornis. The sequence goes on from OZ022526.1 coordinate 9,274,877, forward strand.
CATACGCCGAAAAGACGAGGCTTCGTGATATTATCTCAACTCGTGCACCTCAGGTTGCAGTAAATATCCTCGAGATAGCGAAATAACGTTGTCGTGGATGCTCAGCGTGGGGCCAATATCGTTCTTAGGGGGACGTAGCGACATCACGCTTCGAGAGCCTCGTAAAACGTCCGTGGACGTCGTAAAACTTCTAAAAAGCTGCTGCATCCATGGAATCGACTATAATCTTCAACGTGCTTTCGTTATTACCGTGGTTAGCTTAATATTCGTCGTCTGGAAGTCGCAAAGTCTTGGGTGGATGTTCAAATGTTGTCAAACTGTTAGAGATACGCTATTTGTATCTGAGATGGCAATTAGGTTGGAAGACATTTTTCACGGTCTTTTAAATTGCACGTCTTTTTAACTTTGTTAACGAAAGTGAAGGCAAGCAGAGAAGACGGAAAATTACGAGGGTGGAGACGTTGGGTGTATTACCAACTGTATCTTGCTGTGGATCTAGCTAGGGGTCTTAATTAAAAATTCCAAGGGAACTTCGAGAGTAATTTTCGCTACTAATCTAAAGCGATTCGACGTGATGGAGATTTGTAGCTGGCTCGTAGAGACGTAGGACTTTTCGAAATTCTTCGGTAACCTAGATATTCTGGCATGTGAGGTTGTTTGGTCCTTGGCGTTCCGATTACGTTCTGATCATCCTATAACTGTCTTCTACTTTTCTTTCAAGGATTTTCGTCTTAATGGTACAATATTGTGGACAATAGTACTAATACATCATGATAGGAACTGTACAATCGTTCAAAACTTCTATAAGTTTCAATTAAAAGAATTTGAAATTTAGAAACCAGCCAAATTGACAATTTCAAGATAGTTAAACCACTTCTATGGTATTAGTTTTTCTCGAAAATGTACGATATGGCAACGAATCTATCAATATTGACTCAACATCGTTTAATTTTAACACAACCACCGGAAAAAACGTAATAAATAGTTTAAATCTCGAGTCTCACATAAGGAGATACTAAAATCTCCTTTGCTACTTTATCTGCAAAAGAATAATTTACACGACACGATATTCCTCCTAATACCAAACAATTTTTATTTTTATTCCTGTTGAAACAACGTTATTAACTTTTCACAATTTTAATTACGAATTTCCAGTTAAGCGAAACAGACTCTATGACCTGCAATCATTTCGAAGTATAATCATTAACATCGTTGACATTAATTGTCAGATTTACTACGAGCATCGTCCAAACGAACGGAAATAGTTTATCAGCCATAAACGACGTAATGACCGAAACCACTGTTACGTTGCGACATTTCGAAATTAATGGCGTATATAAGCGTCTCTATGTTCGTTGTCACACGATAAGCGCGAAACACAGGATCGATACCTTCCCTTCTAGGCTCCTCTCGCGAATGTGTATCCTGCAGCTGCCATAAGCTTCGGATCATCTCTCGTGATGATCCGCAGTTGATCGAGGAAGAGAAGAGTGCTATGGTATTGTATTTCACCATAAGAGCAAGCTAACATGCGAGCGTGACGGGGAGTCCTTGTGATTTTTCCCGAAGTGTCGCGATATTGAGAAAGATTTACTCTGATGACGTAAGAAAAGAAATGATAGAGAAACGGACCGGATTATTGAAAGTGTTATTTTCTTTCGAGGGAGAGAAACTTAGTGAGATGTTTAAAAGTACTTTTGATGGGGTTTGGTGGCTATGAAAGCTTGAAAGGGTAATTAGTGGGACGGGGTGCGAATCTCTCATTTTTGGGAGATTTTTCTGAAATTAAATTATCATTTAAGGTGTATGAGATTTAAATTATTATTCGCATTTAGGGCATCCATTTAGAATTGTGGGTATTTGGCAGAATGAATGGAAGAATTGAAATAGAGAAATATAAAAGGAGGAAAAGGTATTTTAACGCGGTATTTTGAGTAGGTTTGCAATATTATTTAGATGTGGCTGAACTTTCACAGAAATTTTCCTTCTCGGTGAATTTACATGTGACTTGTTAGATTAGTAATATTTTTTGTTTGTATTGTTTCAGAATTGAGAGTCACGATACTTATCGATGATAAATGCCATGTTCTATTGTGCTGTTTTAGACAAATGCTAATATGAAATTACATTTAATCAGAGATGCCAGTATTGTGAACTTTCCTATTGATTCTTTACAGAAATAATAAGAGCAACCTCAAGATTTTAGATCAATCAGAATTCTCTTTGGGTCAGACATATTTGAAGAAAATTCCATGCAATTTTTATATAAAGTCACAGTTCTTATTAGGAAAATGTTACATATAATCCACCTACCGAGGAACGTTCTGTATCGACTTGTAAAAATTAATGTAAATTTAGTACAAATTATCGCAAATTTTTTGCATACGGTCATAAATTTCTGTGAAAGTTTAACTCCACCAGGAACATTAGAACTTCATCGGAACGAGCTCGAGATTATCCGCTAAGTTTGTTACTGAACTCCGTTAATCTATGCCTCTGCTAAATTGATTTAACCGAGCAAGTGGACCGTTCGATGTTGCAATTTTCTGAATTTCCTAGGAAATATCCGAGGATCGGGGAAAGGATGAAATAACTCGGATACAGAGATATCCAACATTTTAAGCACCTCGTCAGCTCGCCTCGCTTTCGTTTATTTTTCCTCCCAGCCAACGTTACACCTTGAAAAAAGAGGCTTACAGTACGTAGACATAAGTAGCATTAATTAATTATTTAATTAAGTAATTAATATGACAATATGTACTGCATCTCGCGTATGTGATACGCGATGATTTAGGCACTTTAGAACGTATGTACGTAATGCTAAACACTGATTATGTTTAGTTCGTACGTAACACCATCCGAGATAAGACTTATCTTTGATTTTATTTATCGCGCACTATCGTTTTTCGCTGTATCATCGTTCCTGGCACATACATATCCGTCTAGCGTTCCGCAAAATACCTTCGTTGGAAGCTCACCGTTTAAATTTCGCAAAATTTCATCCCGCTAAGTTCCCCATCGAATAATACATTATTAGGCTGATCTTAGACCACGTTTCGTAGCACCATCGAATACATTCTTCCCTCGAACGGATTCACGAAGAGTTCCTTTCTCATTTCCGTGCGTTAAATGTCGATTTGGAACAAACATACGAACGGCCGAGAGACATTGTTTTCTAAATAATATGGCTTTCTCCATATGGAAGCATACAGTGTAAAAACTGAATTGTGTGTCGTGGACTGTAAGCATGGTGTTTTATCACAGATAGCTGCATTTCATGGACGTTTACGATTGCAAATTATGGTCGTTGAACGAAGTTTCGCGGATTTAGGACGTGTCGCACACATTCCAAGACCAATTTCACACGTTTTATCGAGGTGCTTTCGCGCATACTTAAAGATACCGTAAGGATAACGCCGTAATCGCGAGAACGTACGTGAAAACATCTATGCTCGTGGAATCGGTAAATTCTTCCCTTTTTTTCGTCTTCAATGGAAATCGTTAACTGTGCGAAACGAGTGACATTTAATACAAGTGTCTACGTTGTATGTAACCGACAAAGTACACGTCGAAAAATGTAGTTCTATAAAGTATAACGATACTACTGATCGTTTTCTGCCACTACGACTAAAATCTACGTAATTATCTCGAAGCATCGACTGAACGCTGTTTGAGCTCTCTTTTTACCTGTCATAGTGTGAACCGCTACTCTACACTTAAAACCATCTAATCAGCTAACATCGATTAGAAGTGATCATCGATTCGCGTGTGATATCTCGATAAAAGTTGCACTGGTCTTGGAAGAAATTAAGACGGACTATTTTATTTTTTAGGAAGTGGTGCGACGTAGAAAGTAAATATATTTAGCGCCGTTTCTTGTCGTTTCATCTTTCGTTTCTTTTTCAAGCTAAACGTCTCGGTTCCCATCGCGTTCCTTTATTACCATCGACTTTCGTACCGGACGAAAGGATCTTCTATAATAATTCATTGCAATAGGCCGTTCCTGTCGTAACTGACCGATCTAAATGCATCCTCGACGAGATCCGTCAGACATCTGACTGCTTGCAACAAAGCAGCAAGAAGTAGAGACAACGACAGAGATATCAGTTTACTAGGCACAAGAGCATTCTCCGAGGAACTTTGACTTCTACTCGATATCTTCTTTCTCTTCCTCTTCTCGAAACTTTTACCGCCGACAGCTTCCTTCTCCCGATCCTGAGCTTTATCGCCGACTTTCGACCTTGCCGGTGACCTTTCTCGAGAATTCGTCGTCGTGTTCTCCACAGATTCTTTCGACATCCTCGTCCTCCGTTGATTATCCAAACCGGAAAATGTCGATCGTCGATGAGACGCGATCGTTTCGATCCTCTTACGAAAATCCTCAGCTTTTGCCTCCATCATGATCCAACGATTCTCGTTGGACCCTCTTCTATTGTGACCTTTCGGACACTTCTCGCGAGAAGTTCGTAGCGTACTCTCTGATTTTGCTTTACCGGAAGTGTTCAGTGAATTGCCTGTAGAACCGAGCAAGAGATCCTGCAGGGAGTTCTTTCCGGTATCACGCTTCTTCCCCGTGATGAAATTTTGAAACGTCGAGTTCTCGTCCAATGAATTTGTTCTACTGTGACACTTGTCGTGGCAGAATAACTTCTTCTCCGCGCACATACTGTTCAAGTTGTAATCGATAGTAGGCTCTTCCGGTTCCGAGGAACACAGGCGGATGTTCTCTTTGGTACCATCGAGAAGAATTCTTCTAGGTAGCGTTTTACCTAAGCTGTTAGGGACAAAGTTCATCGCTTTCTCCGAATAATTCTCCTCGATGGTCTCCTCTCGAAAAACCGTCGTTCCATCGACGCAATCGATATTGCTACGATCGTCGATCGAGCCTGATTTATTGCTCTCTTCGACGTTCGCAGTGTCGGAGGATTCTTCGTTGGAACCGTCGAAAGGTGGAGCACCGGCGTTTCCATCCTCGTCGTCGTTATCTTTGATCGTTAAGCTATGACTTGCCCAGACCTCTTCGTCCTCTTCGTCCTCCTCGTCCTCGTCCTCTTCCTCCTCGTCTGTCTCGAGTGACAGAGGTTTGTTCTTCTTGATCACCGGTGCGATGCTATCCGCGAATAGCAAGTCTTGAACCTCGAACAGACTCTTCTCGATGCTCGGACTTTTATACAAGAGATTCCTTAGTTCCGGAATGTCGAGGTCTTGAACATGTAACAAATTCTGCTCGATGTTTATGAGACTCTCCTCAATCTGCACCAAGCACTGCTCGATGTCGCAAGCAGGCTCGTTACTTTGATCGCTCTCAGACTTTGTTTCCATCATTTTACTCGCATCCGACGGATCGTCTTTATTCGCCATGCTGCCTTCCTGCGTCTGCTGGTTCTCCTGGGTCGAAACGCTCGAACCGGAGAACAGATTGACCTTCCACGGTTCCGTCGGCCAGTCGCTGTGCTGTCGATGACTGTCGTAAAACACTCGATAATTACTATGGCTGTTGGCAATCTCGTAATTCGTCTGTTGTCTATTGTCCCAGGACATCCGATCGATGTCCAGATTCTCCGAGCAATTTCGCACTCTGTTATCCGACATTACGCTGTGATCGCCATGGCTGTTGGCTATAGAGAAGTTCGCCGTGTCTTCATGAGCGATATCCAAGTAATTCTTCACGGCAATCTCTGAATATACCTCGCTGTATCTAGCATGATGACTTCCTGGTTCTTGATACGCGTTACCGTGGCTATTCGCGAGAGGGTAGGTGGTACTTAGATCAAAGTCTTCTCGAGGTCTTCGCAGAATTCCTCTTTTCAGTTTGCTGTACATGGACGACTTGTTTTTACCGTGACTATCGTCATCTTCGTCGTCATCGTCGATATCTCCCGCGTTCTCAGGATACGGCAATTCCTTGGATTCGTCAGGCACAACACTAGCTATGAGACATTGGTCGTCGATCAGAATATAATCGTCCGAGATATTCGCATCCGAGTCTTGCCAATTTTGTGCCGCTTTCTCGCCACTCTTTCGTCTCTGTTCTATACTCTCGATCGTTTGCCGTCGCCGTTCACGTATCGTGGGATCGTGAATGTGTATTTGTACCGGGCAGAGGACGTCGGCTCTTCCCTCGAGGTCGCAAACCGTCGGTGGTGTGGTGGTTACCAGCGGTGCGGCTTCGTCGAGCAGATTCTCTCTGGACTCGCGGTACCGATAGCCAGGGCATGGGGTGTCGACTGGCGAATGAGAGAGAAGGTTCACGTAGCCACCGGCGCCTCTGCCTATGACCGATCAGGTGATCGTCGGTTGACCTCGACTGTGACCCATCGTGGCGTCCTGACTTTCGGTCAGAGTTTCGTTGCTTAGCCTTGCTCGATTCAGGTTGCAGATGACCTGAGGGGAAATGGAGACGTTTGATTTAGGTTGGTTTGAAATATGAGCCGTTCAGTGCACAAATCGATTAACTCCACTTTTTGATTTTTTTAAAATTTAAGTCTCAAAGCACTCGATTGAATCCTAACTAGTTACGTTTAGAACAAATTTTCATAATAATAACGATTAACACCATTAAATGACGAAGTTTGTTTGGCCATCGAATAATAAATAATTGAATTCAGAAGTCAATCTAATTAATTCCAAGGCTATTCCACCTTATTCATTTTGTACTTCGTTAGAGGAAAGCTAAATGGGATTATATATTCTACAATACTTATTTGTACTTATATTATGAAGGGAATTTTAAAAAGGAGTGTATACTATTTCATCACGTTTCTCCACTTTAGGTTGTATGGAGTTAATCGATTTGTGCACTGAACGGCACATATATAGTTTTAGGTATTAACGCTTAGGTGGCCGAATGGGGAGATGTCCGTGTTTTAGCACGCTGAACGCCATGGGGGTCATCGGTGACCGGTGCTATTACATTCAATGAAATGTTATATGACTATTAAATTGTAATATTTAGAAATTTTCTAATACATTCAATATTTAACACTAAAAGTACTGTGGGGTTCTGCTCTAATTTAACACTATTCCTACCGACACTTCACTATATCTTTTCCTACCGCAACCGGTGAATTTGTCAAATGATAACTTTTTCCCAGAAAATGAACAGTAAAAAAAGAAGTGAATATTGAAAAATGTATTATAATGTAAATGTATTATACGTATATTTGAGGAAAAGTCGTGAAGTTTAAAGGCGATTCAATTACGTTGTATATAGGAAATTCTAATCGAAATTTCAAAACGGTCATTCGACCGGTCGTGGTAGGAATAGTGTTAATCTCGGACGAGACCTCAAAGAATGTGGGTACTCGTCTTGGAAGAAACCGAATAGGTTCCCTTAAAATTAACTAATAATATCGTAGCCTAGAAACTTAATTGAACGCGTGTAATTAAAAACAAATGATTAACTTTAGAAAATGTATGTAACTATAAAATAACAAAACTTTTAATAACTCTAAATATAAATCTCTCAAAATTTCTCTCCACTCATGCCTTGCACTCAAATCTAGATGCTCAAGATATTTAATTTTATGCTTCAGATATTTAATTTAATATATTTAGACATACTGGATAAATATACCGAAAAAAGAAAGACGAGGGGAGAAAATTAATCTTTATAATCCTTGAAATTTTGCAAGATAGACAAAATTTAAAAAAAGAGAAATTTGAATTTTTTTACACAAATTAAAAGCAGTAACTCCGACCATCTTCATAGAATTAATATCAATGCCCGCAGGAACTTCAAAATAGAATTTTCTATAATAAGACAGTTATAAATTCCCAGCCTTTGTTTATAAACCCGTGGGTAGATATTTACAGTTCAGTAACATTAAACTCGTCTACATCCCCGTATATAAATTCAACGATAAAAATTTCTTTCTAAACTCTACACATTCTCAACGTAAAAAAACCTACCGTCGGATGACTGATCCGGATGTCTCTGAACTCCTCGGTAAATGTCAAAATGTAAACGCATAATGCAATCACGTAGAGCCACTCGGACACAGTGCTGGCAATGTGCAATTCCCAACCGCCGTCCTCTTTGTACCACTTTCGAAGATTCGTTCCTGTAAAGGGTAAAATCAATGTCGCTGTTAATCGATCGTCGAGAGGGTGACAAAAGGAGGAAAAGAAAGACGAGAAACGAACCCTTGTAGGCCGAGCGTGCCAGCGCGCCGGTGATAAAGATGACGAAGAAGCAGACGGTGCAAAAGGTCGAAAGTGCCGTTCGAAGATGAGCCAGTCTCAGTGAACATCCTAGGGGATGTAGGTAGAACGAGCACACGGCCTGGAGAAAATTTGAAAACAGGGTTGAATGCCATGGGGGTCACCGGCGACCGGGACGCTATTGAATTCAATGAAATTTCACATCACTTTTAAATTGTAATATTTACGAATTGATTAATTGTGGCAATATTTACGCGATGATCTCAAAAAGGTAAAGTCCTGCTGTCTATACATCTCTTTTTGTCGTTAACGTTTCTGCTTTGTAAAGATGTGATTTTAATAGAAAAAGTTTCCCTTCAGCAGAAATGAAGAAACTAGCGAAATACCGGTGGCATTCGACGTGTTAAAATTATTAATACTCATATCGATATTTTTGTAACATATTAGCAGTCAGTAATTTTGAATTGATGGTTGTAATGATAATCTCTGAAATTTTGGAAATTACATGTAAAACGTTAAAGGGGTGCGATCGTGAGAAATCTTAAGAATGACTAATAGAGGAGCGGTCGGATTGACCACTTTTGTACATTTAATGTCTTAAAGACAGAAGACAACATTTTTTTTAATTGCTAATAAACCTTAAAATTTATTCAGTCAAGTTGTTTTAGTCATTGTTTGGTTTTACATAACCCAGATGCATCTCTCATTGAGAGAATAAAGGAAGAATAGGTTGCATTTTTTTAACAATACAGTACGCGAAGTGAATAAACGAGCTTTCCGGTTAATTACGCGAGATACCATGCGGCAAGAATTGGACTTCATTTGGAGCAATCCAATTACGAGATATTAGAGCATTTCCCGGCTTGGAATTTTTTTCAGTAAACATGCCAGTTGTATTCGGCCTCTTTCTCTTTAACGAGCTGCCGAAGTGCATGAAGTGCCCTCGAAAGAATAATTAAAGATGAAGGATCGGAATGGAGGTAGCAAGGTATCCGAATTAATTTAGAGGAAGAGATATTTTTTAACTGCTCGTGGATATCATAGTTAATTATATACTTTGAAGATTTAATTTTTCCCATTTAAAAATAACAGGGTGGGGGAAGGTATAGTCTTAAGGGGTGAAGAAAATATTGTAGTTTTTTCAAATATACAAAATAATTAGTTACGTACCTGTGTCCAAAAATAAGCGGTACTACTAATGAGGAAGAGCACAGCACCGATGAAATGCATCACCATTACCGAGGATTCTTGAAAATTGGCGACAATAGACAAACTGAGCGTTGATGATAGACCGAGAATTAAGGCCCAGAAATTCCACTTTGGTAAAGATTCTTGCAGACGAAAAGTGTTTGAGCATTCCTTCACTTGAGAATACCGTATATAGATTATGAAGGTCACTGAAATAAGATAAATAAACTAAGTTGCATCATTGTAACTATTCGGAATTATGGTGAAAACTGCTGTTGCTCAAATTTCATAACCCATATTTTAAATTTGCAATTTTTCAATCGTTATCTTAAAAGTTACACAAGTCTTGTCTTTTAGCTTCGTGTTATCAAAATATATGCACTTTAATTTTGTCGATAAATGCACAATAGTTTTGCAATTCTTACGATGGTAATCTAAATAGTTTTGTTTAACTAATTCAAGTAGCAGATTATCTAATCGCAGATATAGTTGTGCAAGGTTTAAAGTAAATTGTATTCACGTCTTTTTAACAATAGGTTGAACAATAGTTATTCTGCCGATAACATCGACAGTTTAAAGATACATGCACAATGTTCCATGTGTGATTTTTTAAATCAATTTTCGTGCAAACAGGATGCACAAATCAATTTCCATTTACGGAAACTTTTGCGAATACTGTACAAACTACAATTGAGGTCAGTGTACCGCGTTCAAAATGTTAATCGATTTCCGTGCTTCGAGAACTTTGTAAATGCAAAGGTATTCATTGGTTTTCTGCACTCACTGAGCATCGCTATCATGTTGACGAACTGGCTGAATATGCAGCTCTCCGGTGCATACGATGCTGTGTCAGAGATGTAAGGGAATGCAGCTTGCGTATGGCCCAAGAGAAGTGATATTATGTACCTGTTAATTAGAAATACGTCTGGAGAATTATTTGAAATTCATTCCTACTACTTTTGATGACGCTATTTTGCATTGAACTACACGGTGTTTGAATTACACGGTCGAAAATTGCATTTGAAATTGGTGATATTAAAATTGCAGTTTATTTTTAAGTGGAAATAGATAGTATGCAGAAACGTAGTTTATTTAATTCTCCACCATGCTTAATTTCTCTGTGAAAGTATATCTAGTTCTCACAGTAATTAGGGTGTTCTAAAACTTAACGTAGCCTTTGAACTAAATTATTAAACAAAAGTTAAAATAGATAAGTTACCAATTATTTCATGTGCAGCTCGAGGAAACATTTTGTTGTTGTTGTTTTATATTTTTGCTTCGATAGCTATAATCAGTTCGCCTAGGACCTACAGTTTTAGATGGATTTGAAGCCACTGACAAAAAATATTTTTGTTGTTGTTGATAAACATAAATTATCTGGATTAAGGTAGTCCGCTTAGAGGCGAATTTTCCTCTAGAGGGGTTAATTGTTATACTATTTAACGTTGCATTTGTATACAACTAACGATAATTAAAAACAAAATACTGTATGGTGAAAAAACAGTGGTAGTAGTCAACGATTTGGAGAACATTATGAAACACGGGTCTCAATCCATTTTCATCGAAAAGATCAAGTCTTAATTGATCTCTTTGAACAGTGAATTTTTAAATTGCAGTAAAATAAAATAAAATATCTAAAATAAATTTTAATTCTAAAATAATTCTATTTCTAAATGGCTTTGAAGAATTACTTCGAAAATTGATGAAATACGTGAATACATATTCCTTTGTATTCCGAAGACTTATCAAAGACTGTCAGTTAAGCTGGATAATAGGATTCATAGAAAACAACTGCCTCTGTTAATGTGTACAAATTTAAATAACAGTAAGTCGCAAATCGAAACATATTGTTATTCAAATGCTCGCGCATTTTATTTTTCACCAATGCAAGCAATAACACAGATTTCAAGTTATTTTCGTACAGGAAATAATTTTGGTAAAGGAAATTCCACCTAAAACAGTTGATCTTTGTCAAAATAACAATAGCAATTAAAACCGAGAAGGTTAAGAAAAAAGTATTAAAATACATCATCGGTGACGGTACAAACACTTTAATTATTTAAAACAAGATTTGTCGGTATCGATAGATACCACATAAATCGACTCACGTTAAAATAAAAACGGAGGGTAGCGAAACGAAGACGATGATCGGCAGGTAGTGGAGATTGGTGAGATACTCTTGCTTTTCCATGACTTCCTTGTGCGTTTCCGGTAGCGGTCGTTGGTTTTCCCGCCGGAACCAATGACGTCAGAAGCCGACGTCTGCAACCGATGCTGTTATCACGAAGATGAACGCGTCGATGCAGCCGTCGACGAACCACGAGTACTCATACTCGCGTGTTTCAAGAGGCCAGACCTCTTGTTTCACTTCTTCCCGAAGGGATCAACCACCGCAATGTCTAGACCACTAACGTTACTCTTGCAGGAAGAGCTTGTCACGTGGCAGCCTAGTATCAAAAGTGTTTATTCTATTTTGGTCTCATTATTATTGCTATTTTTATCTTAAATAATTATTTCAACCCTTTGGTATCCGCGGAACTTTTAATGGAGGGTAACGATGTCGTTGAAAGTGAAATAGAGCAGAGCAACTGATTAATATGTACTGTTGCATTAGCAATCCTGCACATAGTAATGCAATGGAATTATTTTAAGTCTATCTCTCAGCATATAAACTTTAAAAATTCATCAAAATGAGAAAGTGCTAAGTAGTTATTATCCTTAAGAAGAATCAGTTAATACGAGCAAATGGTACGTCTAATTAAATTCGAGCTTTGCACCGACTCCAGTAGGAAAACACTGTGAGAGGAACTGTATTACATTCTTTCAAGTATCTTGTTAATTCCTTTTGAGAAACTTTGCAAATTACTTCTCCACGAAAGTGCACAACGTGCTCATCGCGTGCAAATTCTCTTTCGCGGGCGTTGGCTGCGTAAAAGTGAACTCTTCCCGTGAAATGCATCCGAATTAAGGGAATAACGACGATGTTGAAGGTACTCGTTGCTTAAGAAATCCCAAAATTAAGATAATCGACATACCTTTGTTTTTCTATGTCGTCACGTGGATCTGTCCTTGGACGACGGAGCTTCGATAGAGGCGGAAACCCTTTGACAGTGATTGGACACGATTGAGGGTCTTCTTAATTGACTCGTCGAGAAAATTAAACCAGAAAATGTTCTTGCGACACTCTCACCAGTGGAATACCGAATGAACAAATTTGTAAGAAGCGTCACAAAGGCTTCGTTCGATTGGACGGCCCTTCGAGGTGTCCGCTTCGAAGGATGGGGAAGAAAAGCAGAGAAAATGCAGAGGTTATGGCCGACTGTGAGCGATCGATGTTGTTTCAACGAAAACGGCGCTCTCAGCAGTTGCGCCAGGAGGCTGACGCTGTCGATGAAGTCGTTTGAGCTTTTAAGCTCTACGTCCTTCGAAAGTCACATATTCCGTTCATTCATCGATGGCCACGTGAACCATGTCGATGTTATGACATTTCGGTTGAATACGACTTTGTTTTAACGCAAGATAAATATTTAAGATATGGTGATTCTTCGCTGACGATAACGCTTTTTTTTTGTTTCTTAGGGTCTTTCGTTTTTAGGAGAGAATTGAGGGGGTTGTTAGAGATGAGGTTTATTTTAATGCTAGTTAAATCTTTAGGATATGTTAAGTTCTCGTTGTCGGTCATACTTTTTTTTTCTTGTCGTCCAAATCAATTGTTTGTGAAGAGAGAATTAAAGAGGGTTGTTAAGACTTGCCAAGTTGCTATTTTGCAGGAGGAATTCAATTTTATTTCGATTGGGTATAAAATTTACATAATTGTAATTTTTTTTTAAGGACAACTATAGTCATTGTATTGGCATATCTAAATGATGCGTTGATAAATTTTGATGAGGCAAGATCGACGTACAGCGACGGTCATTTCAAGCTCGTTAGAATATTTCTGATAAAGGAGACACTTAAATGAGCGGTGTAATCGCGACAGTTTACGTGACTGCTTACAGAACCGTCGTTGAATTAGTCAACTTTTGAATACTTACGAACAATTTTAAATCATTTTTGTCCGTGTAATATTGGTATTTTGAATATCAATCTACCTTATCGTTAAAAGAAAAGCTTTTATAAGGGAGGCTCTTTATCGTTTAAAGGTCACGATCAAAGTTATCGATGGCATTTCGCTTTTTGCCGCTGTCAATATAATTCCACGTGGTATTTTGAATTTTTTAAGAGTTGCTAAACAATTTATGAGATTGGAAAGCATTTCTTTTTTTCTTAATTTTATGAAGTCATTTTTTATGTGATTTTTGTAGCGTGTGCAAAAATATATTGAAACCTTTTTAGAGTTGGCTTGATAAATAATTAGTTGATTAACTCCATTAATTTCAGTTTCAATTTTTTGGCAATAATTTCCAATTAGATATTATGGGAATATCATTTTATTGTAGCTTCTCGTTTATGGCGATATTAAGTAGATTAGTCCGTGATTCCGCACCAGTGGAAACAGCCTTTCATCGACCGCCAGAAGAACGAAACGTCGACATCTGTCCGCGGATGTTTAAAACGAATCGGAGATCTCTCCTTTTCAAAATTATTTAACAATGAAATTCCATAAACCCTATGAAACAATTTATAAAAGAAAAATACATTTTAACGTAGCAACAAAAGAAGACAAAGGAAGTCGAACTTCACCATATTCAGTATCAAATTTATATATTTCATCGAAAAACAGATTCAGCCACAGAGTCAATCAATTTGAATTGTTCATAAATAAACATTCTTGAAATACTGAGAACTTCGAAGGTGAAGGAAACTTGAGCAAACGATCAAGTTAAAGTTCTTGCATCGGTGACAGAGATTTGTCCTACTTATTCACGTTCTGATCCTTATCCAGATACGCCAGCTTAAAGGAAAAAAATAAACGGTTACAAAAATTATTTTTTAAATTGTTTCATCCAAGCTCAACTCTAGATCTACCGGTGTTAAATCTAACATATTTAAATATGTTAAATAAGTGCTTTGAAAAAAAGCGAATAAAGCCGCAGAGAAGTTGATAAAGCTAAGTAATTGTATTACAAGATACACGTGAAACATTTGCTAAACTTCTTCTCTGCGAGATTGAAAAGTGTTTATAAAAAAGTAGGAACCCGTAAAATTGACAGCTTTCGTAGACCTAGCGTTGAAATACCTTTAAAGTTAAAATGAGCAAAAGAAGAAGCCTTCGTTTAAAAAAGTAACAAATACACCTAAGCTTCAATAATAATTAAATAAAGGAGTTTTCGCAAACAGTACCGTAAGCACAGGTTGCTCCATATGAATTAACCGAAATTCCGGTACATATGAAACAAACAGTCCAGCGTAAGTGAGTACAAGCATCCATTCGGAAATGACACTAACAACATGCCAACACCAGCCACCGTCAGCCGGTAGCCATTTCGCATATTCGGTACCTGGAACGCGATGCATCGATCGGCGAATGAAGAATTTTTGTTCACTTACCGTTTCGGATTTTAAGTGATATTACCGTGGAATTCTGCCATAGAAATGTATCCGGGTACGATAGTGGCAGTCGTTAAGATTAATGACAGAACGGAAAGACCAGCGCGTACGTAAACTACGGTCATGCCGTTCAGTGCTGGTACCATCAGGTAACTTATGTACGTCTGAAAATGATTTACCTTAAATTCCTTTCAATTATCTCAGTGAAAAAAGTTCCCCCTTCGTTCTGACGATCATTTGTCGTTTATTCGACAATTTTTCATTATTAATTTACGACTTACAATCAGAACATTCTGCAAGGGACTCAAATTTCAGAAAAAAGAGATTACATAATTGACACCTTGCCCTAAAATAATGTGTGACACTCTTTGCGCAGAAAAATGGAATGATGGGACGTTAGAATTTCGGGGGATTGTCAATTCGAAAGTCTCAGTGAAAGCAATACGATCAATTCCGTATCATGCTACTAACTTTATTTTCAAGTATATGATACATCAGAAACAACTAGTCAATTTCCATTTCAGAATTTTACTATTTAATTATTTAGTAGCGTGGTCAAAAAATAAATCGTAGAACCAGTGTTTAATTTGGCAGCTTTAATCCGGTCATTTCGTCTGGGATCTATTGTTTCCACCGAGTCAATAATATACATATCTGTACAATGTAAGTCTGTTATAAACATAGAAAAAATGTCCAGCAGGTAACAGAGGAGGATTTAAAGAGCCCACTAATTGCAAGTTCGAATTTATATCTCTTTACCCGCTACAGACCCCCTTAAACGTCCTTCGTTCCATTTCCTGCACCACGAGTGCTACTCGTTATTGTAGAACACGGAGTTAATTGTTAAAAATTTATATTCGAATCAAGCAAATAATGAAATAATTCTAATCATACTTGGAAGCAAAAGTAACTAGTGCAGCCAACGAAAAACATGATAGCGCCACTCAAATGAACGGTGACGACTTCCGGTTTCTGAAAATTGCCTAAGACGTCGAGACCGATGCAACAGACAGCTCCGCAGAAGGTTGATAGTGTGATCATTCGTGTGCTAATTAGTTCGCTACCCCTATCGCTTTGCCATTGAACAATTTGTCGATGCCTGATGTACAAGCAACACACCACTGTAAATACGTAGATACGTGGCTTCATCGATTTCCAATGCTCATGGGAAAGAAATCCGTAGAACTTACGCATGAAAACAGATATGTTGACGAGTTGCGCAAATACACATGATTCCGGGGCAAGTCTGACTATTTCCGATATGTAGGGGAAGCTTGATATCACGTGGCCAGATTCTACGGCTACGATGTACCTGCGATTAATATGGAAATTTCATTTATATGGTGTACTTTAAATTTTCATTTTTTCATTTACTTTAAATTACTTTACATTTAGTCAGTGGATAAATTTCTGTGTGTGGTTACTACGTGAATTCATTGTTAAGTATTTTTTAATGTATGGAATTATAGTAGAAACTGTAGTGATTCGTCTGCAATGGTTGGTTTCTACTTTTGAGCAAATTTGTAAAATATTGAAATGTAGTAGAAACCATAGGAGAACTGGAGTAAAAGTATATTATTTTCATGGATATACTGTAGTTTCTACTGTGTCTCGAAGTACATTTCCGCAACGGTTCTCCTATACTTTCTACTATATAAATATATAGTGAGTATATTATATATTAGTATACAGTAGAAAGTGTAAGAGATTCTTACAATATAGTAAGAATTCCTTCAGTGCCGTAGAAATCACAGCGGGAGTATAATAAAAATACTGCAAAGGACCAATACCGATTATTTTCGCAAAACTAAGATTTATCGATGTCTTCGCTTCTTCGATCGTTAACAACCAAGTGCAATTACATCGATTAAAAGCAGTAACACTTTTGTATTCGGATCAATGGCGAGTTATATTCTAGCAGTATCGCAAACAAAACGTACTGCTTTTGCAGCCGTAATGATGATAGAACGGCCTTGATCGACTGTAAACTAGACAGTGAACGAATCGCTTGTCAATACTCTCTGATTACGGTTTCATTTTCACCGTCAAGCGGCTACCATTATTCGCCGGACGTCGAACTGTCGTATAAGAAGCATTTTCTACCGTTTGAAATAGCATTACGACGGATAATAATAAAATTCGATATTGAACGATGGAATAAAATCCAAATTATCTTTGATAAACTCAAGGAAGAACCCTTAATCGATATCTTTCTCTTCGCGGATAATCTGAAATTCATCTGCATCTTGACAGACTTACGTAATCAGAATTATCCCCGGGATTAAGATGAACACGCACACAGGTAGAAGGTATAGATTTCCCTTAAGCTTCATCGTATCGTCCGCATTCAATTGCTGAAAGAAGTGTCCTTCTTATCGAATGATATCGCGTTTTCGTGTCTCCTAAAGTTGTTCGTCTTTCACGATTAGACATTTCTCTATGGATCCGATTTTAACCCTTTGCACTCCGAGTAATTTTTACTACGAGCTACCAGCTACTCCAGAACTATTTACACGGTGCGAGTACACATTTGTAGAAAATTGAAAATCTTACTTTGACATTAAAAAAGAAGCGTAAATATTTTAAAATTATGTCTTACGATATAAACAGATGTAAAAATACACTGGATTTATCTGATAACGGTGTTATCAGCTTTTATTCGAATGTCGCCGTTGCGGCGACAACGGAGTGCAAAGGGTTAACCCCTTGCCCTATAATAACGAGTGACACTCGTGATGAGGTAAATGGGATAGGAAATTTGCAAGTTTTGCAAAACTGAACGAACTGAAAATACTTCCGGGGCACGACGCGATAATATTATTTCTATAATATTAATATTATGTTAAATTATGCGATATGTCAAGAATCACTGATCAATTTTTATTTTAGCAGTCAAATTTTGAACTATAGCGGAGGCAGTCACAAAACAAATCGTAGGGCAAGAGGTTAAGATAGTATGATCGATGAAGTGAACAAGGAAATTAACACGTTGAATGCCATGGGGGTCACCGGTGACCGGCAATATTCAAAGAAATTTTATACGACTTTTAAATTGTAATATTTACGAATTTGTTAATTCAGTGAATAGTTACGCGTTGGTCTAAAAAAGGTAAAGTCCCACTTTCTATATATCTCTTTGTGTCTTTCAAGTTTCTGCATTGTAAAGATATGATTTAAATAGAAAAAGTTTCGTTTAAGTAGAAATGAAGAAACTAGCGAAATGCCGGTGGCATTCAAAGTGTTAGAAGTAATTGGTAGGGAAACGTGTATTACGTGGGTCGGAAAGGAATTCGAAATAAGAAACATGGGATAGAAATATTTCTGATGATTGAACACTCAAATCTAGTTCATAAGTTCATGCTGTTTCTGATAAAAGCACATTTTAGACATACCACTATTTTGAATTACCGTCTGGCGAACCATCCTCTACAATAGATGCTTTGAAAAATTGATCTTAAAGTCAAAGAACACTCACAGACAATGCGAAAAATTGTAGAGAATAATTCCTATACCTGTTACAAATTGTTATTGATCTATGAACAACTTGAAAATATATTTTTGCATACTTCATTGCTCATCGCCGCCATACCACTCGTCGACTTTGACATTCAAGCTCTTATAACTTTCGGCCTGTTAAAAATTTGAAAAATCCTTCCAAACAAAAATTGCTCAGTTTATCAAGCACTATACGCCTGTATAAATATAGAGCTCGTAATCTATAGAAAGAAAAGGATCAAAGTCAGTTTGCGATTCTTCCCACGCAAACGGAAATTTCCTTCGCTCGTAGGCTTATCAAAGAAGTCTGACATCTTACCTTGAGGTTTTAATTGGACGACAGGAAGTTTTTAAACGAGATAAAGTGTCTGGGGCAACGCCACGGGGGCACTTCGTCATGAGGTGCCTTGAAGCAACTGTTCGTCAGTGCTGTTAACATACCTCATTTCCTACGTAACTCACCAATCATTGATTGCACATGCAATGTCACACCAACTAACTCATCGCGCGATTACATCCCGTGTCCGAAAGGCTTCCGTTCTTGATTACCTTTTTGGGCAACTTTTTACACTTTGGTTTCTTAAGATCCTTTTTTAAGGGTTCAATTAACACTTCATCTACCGGAAGCCTATTAGTAGGCTTTCTGTTTATCGATACTCATTCGTCGACTGTCTATTAACACTAGAACTATCAAACCAGTCAAAATGACTGGTACACAATTTTTCCCAAAAATTCTCCAAGTTTATAGAAGAGTCTTAGAATAAATATCCTACGACTATCTTAAAAAACATAAATCACTGCATTGATTATCTTTTCCGCCTCTTGATTCCTCCTTTTTCAAAGTACATATTTAATATTTCGAAATATAATAAATTTAACGCCGGTAGTTGTAGTGTTAATCTGTTATTACAGATGATAATAAAATAAAGTTAGGCTACTTCGGAGCAACTGAAATTAAAACGACATAATGAGTATTTCTTCACATTTTAATTTTAATGTTATAGAGCTTTGCAAGTAGGTACATACACTTGTGCATAGTGTTCAGAAGAATGAGCGGTTGATAAAGTGTTAAGATTTGTCACGTAATCGTATCATCCCGATGGACGGACTTCCTTAACGCGTTTTAACAAGCAGTCCAATAAATAGACGAAAAGACTAGTCATTAATATGAAAACTACGCAAAATTCACAATTTTGTACGTAGCTTCTGGAAGCCCGTATTGACAGTAACTTAGTGACGGTTCGGCGCAAAATACTAAAATGTCAATGGTGGATACTCATTAAAGAAAGTATGACTTATCGCCAAGAAATATGTTCGAAGGTCGTGAAATAGTACGTTAAACTGCGGCAAGGACTTTTGTATTATTCCACATTATATTCGTAACGGTATAAAAGCCGATTATCGGTGAGATTGTGATAATTCGTTTTCATGTTAATCCATCAAAAATGTTCAATGAAAAACCCACCTTCCGAAGTTACGAAAGATGAGAAATTCGAGTCACGTTTGCTTTTACCGAACTTTACCTCTCTATATGTATCTTTTTGTGATCTAAATTAATTCTTCGAGTGTAACGGCACGTTTAGGGGAGTCACTTATCACCGAGGCACAGAAGAAAAGTTTATTAATCGCCGTTATACATAATGGTACCTGCGACAGGCGAAATGGTTCGATGGAAACTAAACCGAATTCGGGTTTATCGGTACAGGTATTCTTGGTAAACCATGGCCTAGCCCGATAATTCTCGCACGGCAGCTATTAAGAATTCGTAATTAACGTCACATTATCGGTATTACGATAATTTCAGGTCTTAATGGAATGTACGGTGCTGTTTGTAGTTCGAGGTGATTAATTTTGTTATTGATAAATTCAGTGCTATCGTAACTGGACATGATGTTTTTGGTCGGATAAAAAATCCTTCGTTTTATTTAGTTCTCTCTCGAAAAAATATTAGTGATCGTTAAATTTCGGTATCGTTAAATTTTATAGTGTCAGAGTGAAATTTGATATACTGTTTAATTGTTGGAAATTAAATTAAATTACTTTACGACTATAAAGGAATTTTTTATATAACTTTGTGTTGTGAAATAACACTAACAACATCTGAAGTATTCGAGTAAAAATTGTTCTTCGTAGAAAATAAATAATTGATGTAAACGCATGAAAACTATCGGTCGAGAGAAAGAAATGAAAACGAAGAATTTCTCAAAAATAATTGCAACACAACGATTCGTAAAATCACATTTTTTTTATTAACAATGTTACAGTATTACAATATGTTGGACAGTTCTTTCAGCATAAATCCATTTATTGTGCTTCATTCGGTAATCAAAATTATTGTGAGGAATATCGTAATAATAGTTGTCAAATAATTATTCCTGTTTCTCAAAAATCTCCAGCCATATCTGCAACAAAATCGACTTGTCTCGTCACATCGATAACATCTGTACAAAAGCAAATCTTATCACTTTTCGTCTTCAAAAAAAATTCCATAACAATAAAATTGTGTACAAATCTAACGAATTAATCTTCATCATATTCAAATCGTTGAAGTATCTTTTTCAAAAATAAATTCCCATTAAACTCGACTGTCCCCTCTTTTCCCTTTGCAATTTTCCCAGCATTGCAATGCTGTTCACAAATCAAATTAGATTTCATCGAATTAAAATAACGAAGTTCTTTATCCTTGCAATTTTTTGCTATTCGCGAGACACCCGGCCGATTTGCAGCACATTGCTGAGTAAATCTAAGTAGTAATTAGCACACGCACCTGTATACGTTTATATTAATGTATACGTGTATATATACACACAGCATGTCATGTATGTACATTCTAGTATAAATAGTTTGATAAATAAATAGATGCGTATCGTTATCTCTGAGAATTCGTACCGTCAACGACTCGCTCGAAAGGAGAAACGTCGCTTCGAAAAAAAAAGAAAAAAATCTCAAAATCCCTCGCACGACGGTACAAAGTTAAAATTCTGGTATCACGTTACATATTATTATATATATAATACGGTATACCATTTCTCTTACTGCTGCTTACGAGTTTCGTTTGGACTAGTTTCAAAATCTTTAGCTAGCTCGGCTACGTATAAGCATCAAATCCTTCCGATACGCCGCTAATCGTCGTAACGATTCCTTTACATCGACGTTAGTTGGACGATCCTCACGTTTTTGTAACTAATCGGTTCATTAGTCTTGATAGTTTTTTAATAAACTTCCATATTCGTCTTATTTTTAATACCACAGTTGAAAAACAATGAATTTTTTGTCTCTTCATTGTTGAGAATATTGGAGAACGGAAGTAGTTAACATTAGATCTACCTGATAGTTGAAATATCTGTTTTTTAATTGTTTAGAAAAATTACTTTCTTTTCAAACGATTATTGGCACCTGTATTAAAAAATATAATGCAAGTGGCTAGGTAGATCAGTTTTCTTCTCTCCTTTGTTTCTTTTTCCAAAGTATCTTTTTAGTATATCCAATTGTTCCGAATTGATTCTCGGCTGTTCTGGTATTAAAATCTCATTTTGGCACCAAAAATAATTAAAACATTTATTTATTATTTAACTCTTCGTGGCTTCATGTCGAAATATAATTCATATAATCCACTAATATAACTAATTTTCTGTTAAATTTTATAGTGTCAGAGTGAAATTTAATATACTGTTTAATCGTTGGAAATTAAATTAAAGTACATTACGACTATAAAGGAATTCTTTATATAATTTTGTGTTGTGAAATTACACTTACTATCTAAAGTTGTCGAGTTTAAGTTGTTTTTCGTAGAAAATAAACTATGCATAATTGATATCAACGCATGAAAACCATCGGTCAAGGGAAAGAAATGAAAACGAAAAATTTCTCAAAAAATAATTGCAACACAACGATTCATAAAATCACAAAAACGAAGGATCATCCAACTCGTGTAAGTACCTATGCGTGGCAGTGAACTAGCAGGAAGCTTAAACAAATACGTCGACGCGAGTCAAGGTTGTTTCCATGTGGACGGAGCGTTTCCGTGGTTCCTCTCGTCGAAAGCCGACGTTATTGTCCTTAATTGCATCGCGAATTAAGTGACTCGTCATCCTGGAATTTTTTTTTAACACCCTCCGTGACGAGGGCTAATCGTTGCAGTCCAGATTAGCGTGCCACTGTTCGCAAGCTACGACTAATACAATCCCTAAAATTACTTAAATCGAAGAGGAACAAACGAAATAAATACAATCACTGTCGTAAATATAGGCAGTGCTTTGACGAAAAAGTTCAATGGCTTGGTCGTACGTCTTCGTTTCTTTTCAGATTATCTCCTCGAATTTCTAATACCCTATGAGTTTAGTTTGATTTTCAATATTTTTATGGCCTCACAGCGTCATTGCAGTGTTTCATGTACTTTGATTTTCCACTTTTCCACGGGAACACAGAATTATTTCAATTTCTGCACCTCAGAAAAATTCCAAGGGCAGCTTTGATTCTTCATTTTGATTTCTTGACTCTCAATAAATTCAACGGATGAGAGATCAGTCTAACTTGTAGTATTATGAACTATGGCAGTTTCCATGAAATCGTCTCGGCAAAGTATGACTATTTCTCCAAAATTAATTTTTTAAATCGCTCACCAATATGAAACTTATTCAAGCCTACGAACTTTTGGAAGTACATATCGTTAACACTAGGACTACCGGCGTTAAATCCATTATATTTCAATGCATTAAATAAGTACTTTGATAAAAGAGGAATCGAGAGGCGAAAAGGATGATCAATTCGGTCATTTATGTTTTTTTGAATTGGCCGTAGAATATTTCTCCTATAAACTTTGAGAATTTTTGGAAAAAATTGTGTACCAGTCATTTTGACTGATTTGGTAGTTCTAGTGTTAAACAAACTCCAACGTCTTCTCATATCAGCAAATTTCATATAATCAAACACCCTCTGTACTCGAGTTCTTCACAAGTATCAGTATCCTTTCGCAAAACCTATCGTTCGCCCTACGAAACAATAACAAACTGTAGCACAACGCTCTCCTACATCTAACTTCACCTAGAACAAATTATAAAATAATAAAACCAAAACACAGGGCAAGATTACAGAGTCTTAAAAATCCACATGCTAGTAGTATCGTCTTACAACCTCCACGAGATTCTATCTCGCAAGGTTCTCTTCTTAACTTCACCCTTCCTCTTCACTTCGTAATTCTTGGTTCTCTGAAATTACGTGCTCGCTTCGTCGATGACGGTGATGACTCTGCTATTGTTAGGAGGTACATTCGTAAGTCGCCATTTTGGCTTAGAATCGTCCTCTTCGTTGGTCGATTGAACACCACCGGTTTGTCCACAGGTCGGTTGCCCACCCTTGGAACGTGCCAAGGACCATCGTCGTCCTCGACGATCCATGATGATCGGCATCTCCGCGATCAGATTGTTCTCGAATTCCGAGAGCATAAGGTAGTTCTCGACCTTGTTGCACGAGGTTATACAATCGCCGATGTAATCGAGATCCTCGAGCAGATTATCCGGGAGATCCATGTCCGCGATTCCCTCCTCGGAGATGCACGTTAATTCGGGCTTCTCGGGGACTATCGCGTCGATCAGTTCGCCTGGAATTTGATATTATGTGATTTTTATCTTATGCCTCGATCGTTCTGCGATCGGGTTTTGTCGTCATATTTTTGTCATTTGTAGGGGTATTTTTGTAAGCTTCTTTTATAGTGACTTTACGGCTGGGAATATAAAAGGGAAACGGTTTTATAAATTTGTTTTAAACTTTGGCGTTTCTTTGAAAGTTTTATCCGAGGAATATTTACAAGCTTTTAGAGAGATGCATTTTTTAATTAAAATTTGCTAAGTCCATATTTTTGTATAAAAATTCTATGTGATTTTGATAAAGATGGGAATTTATTAAAGTAGATAAAATTTCAGATATTAACAATCGAACCGATTATCTTATGCAAATACAATTTTTCTCAGTGAAAAAGTAAAATTATTTGTAAGTACCGTAAGGATGACACTGTGTTCCGGAAAAGTTCTAAAATTACGAAAGTCAACGTATCCAGTAAAATTGTAACATTAGAAAATTAACCGCAGTTTCGAGAATTTCACGGATACGGAAGTGAATTAATTTAACATAAATTCAGTCGTATTATTGCAATCGGCGTACCGGGAGCCGGTGCAATTTCAGCGCCAAGAACAAGTGCAGCTGTTGCAGCCCCGGCTGCAGCAACGTGCGGACCGTCGTTTTCCGGTTCCTGAGTGAAGGACAATTTCCGACGCTGAGGACAGCTCTCCGAGATACAAAGATGCTTGGTCCCATTAGATCTCGTGTGTTTGTGTCTCGACAAATTCCTTCTATGGAGATCTATGAAGAAGAGGGTGAAACTGCCGACGAGAACGCAAGTCGAGCTGAAATAATAGCCGGCTTTCCCGCCGCAGCCCACGTTTATGTACCCTGAAAAAATTATGACAGCACGTGGCTTTCCAACTTGTGTTTTTTTTATGTCGCTGGAAGTTTCGGTCGTCTTTATGCCTCTTCTTGACATTTTAACTGATCTTTATACGTATGCTATTCTTGGATGACTTCTAATCAATCTTTTTGTTCTCTTGGGGTTTATAAAAATGTATTGTGCATGATGAATTTTCGAAATTATCAGAATCATAGAAATAATGTTATTCTTTTCGTATTGGAATTTTGAGCGACTAATTGAAGATAGTGGAATAAGATATGCCAAAAATTACAATTTTTAATTTTGTTTTATGAACTCTTTTTTGCTATGACGCGGCTGAAGTGGAATTGTTAAGATGATACATTTGGGAATTATTGGAATTACAGAAATAATGTTATTTTTTTCTCATTGAAATTTTTACTTATTGAGGTAATAAGTTATTAAAGTAATTGAAATGAGAATTACCAGAAATCGGAACGCCAATTGCAATCGGTATGGCCTGAGAACACTGAACGAATCCCCAAGTTCTGGCGAAGTTTCTTGCTCTCACTCTTTCGTAAGTGTACATTTTGAGGCTGTAATGATAGCCTCCGCAGAAAATGCCTGAGAGAAAAGAATTTTTTTATTACTTTAATAAACGCTCTTGCAGTATAAACGATACAAGAAAAATTACTTTCAACAACCAACATTACAAGTTCTTATTGAATAACTTTACAGTTTGTTCGAGGCGTACAATTTGTAATACTCTTTCGGTGTACTGAAAAAATTGAAAGGCTATTATTATTGGCTGCAGCAATTTTAAACCTACATTGAAATGGCTATAATTCAACTACAGATAATTATTCCAATTTAAGCTTCTAGGAATATAACAAAAAAATATAGCAATTTGTTTCGTCCACTAAACACTGCAAGTGCCACTTTGATGCTCCCTATACTTTTTCATAACAAATGCATCCTCCAAACTTTTCAAATTCTAAATTTCCTACAAATTCACACAAATCTATAATGCATTATTAACACCTTACTGCATTGTATACTTTCTCTACCAACCCTGTAATTCCAATATTAAAAATTCCTATTAACCCATTCACTGCCAGAAAAACTAAGCAAATATTACCTTTGCTTCTTAAAATTTGAGAAGATGACAGAAATTTTTTATAACATTGGTTCCATTAATCAAAAATATAATCTCGAAATTTGTAATGATACGAAGAACATTTCTGTTCCAAAATTTCTATACACGCTCAGCCATTATTGTTAACTTAATAATTGAAACTTATAGTGCAGCTACGAGATATCTCGTAGTTGGCATACAACGGGTTAAAACCAATACCCCCCTCAACGACGCGAATCTCTCTTCTTTCTCCAACCTACATCAATCACATTACTCTCGCGCAATTAGTAAAACGATTGAACATCTCCGTAAATGGAATCTCCACGATAAATCACGAACAAAATCAATTTCAGCTCCAATTCCCATTTTCAATTACGCGTCCGCACGACTCGTAATTAATAATCAAAACAAACACCTCCCTCGTAAGGTAGGACGTCCGTTAATCGTTGGAAGTTTCGACGTAATGAAACGCGTTCCTTTTACGGGAAGCCATACGTCGGCTATTTACGAGGGAGAAGTACACTACCATAAATCCAGGCGAACATGACGTATCCGTGATAATTTCCTTGAACGGCCGTGAGGGCGAGGATGCAGAGGCCGCAAACGAAGATCGCCGCTTGCGTGAGATACTGACGTGCTATCCTACACTCGACGCTACGATGAACGACTAAAAGACCAAAGGCTACGCAGCCGAGGGTCCATGCCAGGCCGAGATAAACCTGGAGTAAGACGACCGTGTCACCGAGGCCCTCCTCCTCAGCTTGATGTGCCTGTGCCGGAAGAAAACATTCGGGAGGGATCCTTGATTTACGGGTCGTCGTTGACGCTTTCTCACTCACGCTATTTCTTTTTCTGACGTTTCATTAACCCTTTTAGCAATGGGAACGTTGAACGTGAACGTAAAGTGATGAGGTGAATCGATGTGACTTGGTACAAGTGTACTCTTTGGTCGGTGAAATTTTGGATTTTATGGAAGTTATTGACGTAGGAAGAGTTATTGGAATTTTTTGATACTTTATGCTGATCGTGAGATATAATGGAGGAAAGTGTTTTATAGTGGACAGCGGTGTTAACACATTGTTGACCGGCAGTTTTGCGTAGAAGTTAACTCGTGTCGCCGGCTATTTTTTCCGTAATCGAGTATGAAATCGAATAATCTAAATAAACTTCAGTAGATTATTTATACATAATGAACTTAAACGAAACTTTGTGCATATCTGCTATATATTATACATTTTAGTAATTTGTTTGGTGCGGTGAAATTGAAATAGCTAATGCAAGTGCAAAGACGAGTTATCTCGTTATCGATTGACAACGTTTGGGCATGAAAACACGAGTTAACTCGTGAGCAGTCAGCAATGTGTTAACACATTATTGTCCGGAGATGTGAAAATATGTTTTTTCTTGGCTGCTCGCGAAATACCGGCACATAATTAGGGTTTTACACACGGTGCGTTAATGCCTGTGATTTATATATTTCGTTTTCCGTGCAGACGGTGGCCAGACACCTTTCACTGTTGCAAATTTCATAAAAGAGTATTTGATATTTTAATAGTTATATCAATTTTTGTAAAGTGATATAACAGAGTCGAGAATCTTTATATATGCCGGCTATACGCAAAAGATTTCGCACAAGCAGCCTAGAGAGTATTGTGTTAACCCTTTGCACTCCCTAATTTTTTATTACCCACCAACAACTACTTAACCCCTTGCCTTACGATTTCTATTTTGACAGCGTGCGTAATAACTCAAAATTAATTCCAGAAATAAAACTTTCTCTCTGATTTTCAACATTTTGTATAATTGACTGCAATATTATAGAAATATTTTGACCGTCTCGGGGCAGACTGATATTTTCAATTCAATAGTTATTGGAAAACTTCCAAATTTCGTATTCCATTTATCGCGTCACGTGTTTCACACGTCATTGTAAGCTAAGGGGTTCATTAATTTGCGAAATATATCAATAAAGGGGGCCTCCGTAAAAAGTTGCATTGCAACAGAAATTGTTATTATTATATTATTATCATTATTACTATTATTTTAGAAATTTCGTTGTATAAAGTCGACATAGGAGTGCTAAGGGTTAACATGCAAATAATAAATTAGTTGGATTAAATTATTCTTATACGACACTTGATGATTGCAATGCAATGTTAGATTTCGATGATGACGATCGATAACAACGAGCTAATGACGTCACATGTGACAGATGTCGAAGTATTTTGTATTTAGTATTCCGAAGATGATTGTCAGTTGTACCAAGTAAAATATCGGCGTGTTGATCCCAAATGCGGATATACCAGTGGACACTAAGAGAATTCTGACTGTTTTGCTCTTGAGAGTGCTGAAGTCGAAGAAAGGTGGCCTGTCGTCGGACTTGTTCTTATCCTTGATCTTGCGTTTTTGATTTTTGAGATGCAATATCGCCCTGCGTTGAGGATGATAGAGCGAAGCGCTTCGATAAAACGTGCCTAAAATGAAAGTGAGGAACACGACGCCAGTAACAGCCTGAAGACCGTACCGCCAACCGATTTTACTGAAACGACAGAAGCAAGACACATTCTTTCTTCTAAAATATCACTCCAATGATACACGATTCAATTGATTTGCTCTCGGAGAATATATAATGGTAAATGTGAGATTTCTTCGTACCTGATGGCCCCTTTTATAAAGGCCGACATTACGGCTATGCCAAGGCCACTTCCGGAAACGATGAAGATTTCAACGAGTTCTCTTCTCCTCTTGAAATATTGCGCCACCATCAGAGTACTGCAATCTCTGGTCATGCCAACTCCTATGCCTGCAGGAAATGACGAAGGACAATCAGATTATCGTTCCCTTTCTAATTTCCTCCTCTTCTCGTCAAATTAGAATTTTCCCCATTTAAAAAATCGTCGAAGGCTGTCCCTCGTTTTAAAGACTTCAGGATGGAAGGGGAACGCGGGAAATTGAAGGCGAGAGTCGAAGCGTAACAGCTTTTGGGCAGAAGATAACAGAGGGTAGATAAGAGACTCATAGTAATCGCAATATTAATCATTCTTGTAATTTAAACGATACTGCGAATTTCATTATTAATCGAAGTCTTTAACGATATAGAAATTTTATAGAAGATACGATGTTAGGGAGATATAGAAGAACGATAGAAAATGTAATTGATGATATAAACATCGTAAAATGAAGTCTTTCCGATAGTTCAAAGTTATCGTTCCGGTTCTGTTAATTTTATTAATGAAAGGTTCGTTTTAACTCGCCTCGAGGGTGGCCGATGGAGAGGCACTTTCCTAAAGAAAAGTGAAAGGAGACGTCGTCTAGCCTTCCATTATCATAACGACTTTTACTCACTCACCCACGACGGTGCCGTAGCTGAAGAACAATTGGTGGAATTGCGAGGCGAACGAAGTGAAGAGGCAACCGAGGGCGGTAACGAGGCCACCCAAAACTGCCGTCAGCCTCGTGCTCTTTCTTCGGCAAAATGCTATTGTCACTGGTGAAACCAGCAAAGCCACCCCCGTTGACATTGCACCCAGCCATCCTGTAAATGGAAAATATTTTCTTAATTACCGGAATTCTTGCCTTTCAAAACCCTCTTGACGTTAAGTAGAAATTCCTCGTTAATTCTACGCCTTGGGTTTTCAAATTATTGCAACTTTGAAGATCGATGTGGTAAATTATTGTAGCTGACTGTCTGGTAAAAGAGTTGCAGTCAAGCAGAATTTTGTTTCTTTTTTGTTACAAATATTTGTTAATTTTCTGAAGCTTCTCCTTTGCATTCAATTACTTAGAAATAATAATGTATTAAAGCCTTAAACACTTTGTAGGGATAATATTTTACGTAATCAGATATTTATTTTTCTTTGACAACAGTAATAACTATGATTGAAATAGCACAAAGATTAAAAAATAAAAAATAGTTTTAAAATACTCAAGATCAAAATTGCCTTGGGGTTTAAAAAAATTGCAAGTTTGAAGATCGATGTGGTACATTATTGTAGCTGATTGTTTGGTAAGAGAGTTGCAGTCAGGCAGAATTTTGTTTCTTTTTTTGTTACAAAGTTTTTAATTTACTTAGAAATAATACTAAAGCCTTTAACCCTCTGTAGCCTAAATTATTTACGGGATCAGATATTTATTTTTCTTTGACAACAGCAATAACTATGATTATAACAGAACAACGGTTAAAAAATAAAAAATACTTTTAAAATTCTCAAGATCAAAATTGCTTCGACAAAGAATTATCTATCAGAAAATATTATGTCAACTACGGATCGCCACAAAACCATAAACGTTTATGGTAAATAATACCCCTTGCATCATTCGTATATCCGAGTCCCATAAAACTGAATGTTCCCTTTAATAAAGACCACAAATCTCATCTTTCGCAAGACACCAAACCCGTCATTAAATCCAACAACGGTCGTGCCAATTAGATTCTTTATTACATTCCCCATTACAACTCGATTGCACCAAGAAAAATGGACGTTGACGAGTCCACGGGCAACTTTCACGGAATTGCGCGCGAGAGTTCCTTTCGGAATGAAAACAAGAGATTATGCATAAAAGTTTGCAAAGAACTCGGATCTCTCTCGTGTCAGCGACGGTTCGGACACTTAGCCTGGCGCCTGTTTCCCATTTCGTCTGGCATATTGTCCTCCGTTTCTCTCTGACGATTCGTTTCTTCGTTTATTCAGCTATCTATCCATCTATCTGTCCGTCTGTCTATTTAAACTCGACGATCGGAGCCAGTCGAGTGTTTCGTCTCGACCGGAAAAACATCGAGAATCAATCGTTGGAATTAAGACGAGTGATTTCGTTTTCTACTATTTCGATTTCACCGAAGAATCCTCGGACGGTTTCCGCAGGGGGATAATATTTTGAGTGAAACGATACCGACAGTGTCGATGATTTATAGGCGATCTCCTTGGACAGTGATTGACTGTATAATACTTGCACCTTTTAGCGCTTCTTCCTGCTTTCCTACTGATTGCCTTATTTCCTCGAAGAACTGCTCTTGATTGATGCGAGGGAAAGAGACGTAACGCCGATCCATTTGATCGGCTGTCTTTGTTGAAGGGAATCGTCAAGCGTGAAAGATCTTTTTAAATCATTCTCGGACAAAATGTAGATGGGTTTCGATATTTTATTATCCGGAGATTCTATTTTATCGATGTTAAGACGTCCTAGAAATTATAATTCTCGTGTGACTTTATCCTTTAGCCTAAATGGTTTTCATATTTTAAGAAGCTTCTATTTTTTTATTTAAAAGCTTTGGAAATTCTTATTAATTCTTATAGTCAACTATAAATAATAAAAGTACTGTTGGAAGCCTCTCGATGTGATATTTACATCTGTAAAAATGTATCATGCCAATGAAACGTGCAAATTTCTTTTGCACAAAAAATCTGTTCCGTTTCTTACACCATTTCTCGTGCAACGCAAAAATGATCGATACCTATCGTTTATTAGCTCGTATTTCTCCACTCCGTCGATGGCCATACACGAAACGTTTTATTATCAACGTGATAAATCGATTTCGGAACGGAACTACCGCCAATCCGTGGCATTCTCATTTTCGTTCGTTCCCGTGATGATGATCCGAGTCATCGGTTTCTCATCGTCCATTTTCCACGCTGGCCTCCCGATCGGTCTTCTTAAGATGCCTATTAATACTGGCAGTGTTACTAAATAGAAGTTGACTCTCGATCGAGGTTAAGACCGTTTTAATTACGGCACTGTGCGAGTAGGCAGAGCGATTAGTGGCTCTCGTGGAGCCGAGTCATTTAATTAATTTTCACCGTTCCTGCGGTGAGAGTCGCGGATGTCGAGCGAGCCCATCGATCAACCGGTCGTCCAGGGAATGCCTTCTATTACAGAAGTAACGAGTGGCTTTCCGAGACAAAGGGGAATTCGATGGATGAAATGAGACGTTGTTAATCTTCGGGCATCGAAGAATGCACTCTCGAAGTTTTAGCATTTCCGATGGAAATTTCAAGGATTTGGAATTTTGTTGCGAGTGGTTTCTTTGGGAAATTAGTGCGCCCGAATTGCGAAGGTATCGGGGAGAAGTTAATCGACGGTTTTAATGAGGTTACATCGAGCGTAGATGGATTATGTAGATGATGAATTAGTGATCAATTAACAGGGAATAGTGATGATTAATTTGGTGCATTTAGTCACAATAGATAAATATGTTGGAAGATAAGTTAGGAAATATAACGTTGTAAATTTGAAGAACTTTTAGAATGTATTGCAAATTCAACGGCTTCTGTGGTTGCACTACTTTTAGAGTAAAAATCGAAATGGATTTCTTCAGAAAATTTCCCAGCTTATTAAATATTTCAGTCGTTCGTTGAATTAAAAATTCATCGATACAAAAGAAGTGTGTTACATCATAAAAAGATAAATAAAATGTATAATTAGACAAACAATTTAAGTGGATGTCCTACGCAATGAAGGCGATATGTGTCCCGTGAACTTCATGAAAATCTTTCATATGATAATTTTTAACAATCTTCCTCTACGATGCCAAAATATACAAATTAACTCGTTGAACGCCATGGGGTCACCGGGGACCGGCGCTTGTAAATTCAATGTTCCATACGCCTTTTAAATTATAATATTTTTTAATTTTCTACTACATTCAATATTTAAATATTCGCATTAAAAAGGTAAAGTCCTGCTGGCTATATAACTATTTAGTCTTTAAGGTTTCTGCTTTGTAAAGATGTGATTATAATAGAAAAAGTTTCACTTCAATAAAAATGATGAAGCTATCGAAGTATTAGTGGCGTTCAACGTGTTAAAGAAACCGAGGAAAATGCTGCAGGAATAATCGCTAGATCTTACTTTATAGATTGCTCGAGTGTGAATATCCTTTACGATAAAAAAATCGGGCGGGTTTGACGATGAAAAAGTCAGTTATTAATCTCAATCTAACGCGTAAACCGTGATGGACGCGCGTTAAATGGCTCACGTTGCCGGGAAACATCTTATTTCTAAGGAACGTCATTTAACGTAAGTCCTTTTCCTTCCTTAATTCTTTTTTCCTTTTTGTCCGCGCAACATCACGATTCCAGTGAGCCCGTGTCTTCTACGGGATTTTAGTAGCGAGGGGACGAATATATACGAACGGATTCTCCGTGAGATATATAGGGTACTTGAGTTTTTATCGTTCGAAGCGTTAACCGAACTTGGAGCGACAAAAATTGTTTGTACGGCGCGTTCCAATTGTTCACCCCCGAAACACAAGCGATTCATTGACCGAGACGGAAAAGAGATGTTACGGATCA
Source organism: Cerceris ruficornis (assembly GCA_963989415.1). NCBI lineage: Eukaryota > Metazoa > Arthropoda > Insecta > Hymenoptera > Crabronidae > Cerceris > Cerceris ruficornis. The sequence continues at coordinate 9,308,058 of OZ022526.1, forward strand.
CCGAATAAAATGAAACTGCTCCAATTTTTCTGGTTGCAGATGAAGAAAAAGGACTTCAATCGAATTAAATGAGCGAACGTTTCGAACAATCTTTCAAATTGAAAAGCACTTTTAATTAAGAACATCAAAAACGATGAGCAATTGAATTAAAAAAAACGAACATCTTTCAGGTTCTACGTCACCTCTGGGAATATTTTCCTATGTTATATGTATATCATAGCCTTAATAGCTCGGAATTCATCTAAAACGATAGCCCCCTGGCGAAATGTTCAAAGTAATCGAAACCGAAAGCAATAAAAAACAAAAAACGAAACCTTTCATCTGCAGTGGGTGGCCGAGATAATAATCGGGTTATAGATACACATAAATTATTAAAAAGAAGCACAATACAACACTGAGGACTTAACAAACATTTACCCCTTGCCGCCTCTCGATTCCTCTTTTTTCAAAGTACTTATTTAATATGACAGACTATAATAGATTCAACGTCGGTAGTTCTAGTGTTAAAAATTGACCTCGTCTCAAAACGCATAATTAAACAGAAGAAAAACAACGTAGACAGTATGCAGATAATTTTTCGGTAAACCGTGATTTCTCAATCTGTAACAGATTCCTCCGCGGTACGAATACATCAACAGCTTCATTCAGTGTCGAGAATACGAAAGTAAAATACACCCTATAGACGAGAAATCGTGCGGAAATACAAGCGGAAAGGTTCGCATAACACTATAATCATCGTGTCTTTTCTCCTTCCGCGGTTCCTCTCGTCCCTTGTCATCGGTCAGGATCAGAATCCTCTATCGAGAATTGTAAGAGTAGCCGACTATCCTTTCCACCCCCGCTGAGGTTCGCGATCTTTTCAAGCCGGAGGACGAACGAGAGGGAGAGTGGATTGCCGAGAGAAGGTCAACGGCCCGAAGGATCGTCAGGCGCTTTCTTGGCGACCATAGCCTTGCGTAGGACGAGTAAGCTCGATTCGAGTGTCTCGAAGGACCTCTTGCCAAGTACTCCGGGAAATATATTCCGGACTCTGTACGGGGAGTGTATTTGTTCCCCTGGATGGCAACGAAAGTCTGCACTTTTTCTTGGTCTCGTCGTGAAATTTCGGCAGTTTTCAAGCGTTCCGAGGAGATGAATTCGGTATTTCTGTCGATAAGGACGGTGAACAGGATCCGAATTAAATCTGGGAGTGTTTTATTCTCTTGAGCTGCTGGAGATAAATGTGCAGCGTGGAGAATTCGTACTCGGTGTTACGAATGTTGTATGACAAGGGTGGGTTAATATTATTGAGAGATGTTTAGGAATGTGTGTATATTGAGACGAGGTAAAAATAGCCACGTTTATTTATCTTTGATGTGAGCGAAATTTTAAGTGCCCTGTTTCAAAGATTGCTGAAGCAATTTGTAAGGCAGGCTTCAATGAATTATTTGGACAATTGAATGTGGAAGTAAGGACTGCGAGGAAGGAGACAGAGAATTTTATACAATTGGCAAGTTGCAATCTTGTAATGGTGTATTTACACTGTGTGACATTTTAATATTAATTGTTTGGGAATTGTCAAAGATAATAGGCTCTAGACGAAATGATCATAGCAATTAAAGTCGCGAGGCCTTTAACTATAGATTTACGGAAGCCGTCAAATTGACGGGTTCCTACTTGTTTTATAAACATTTCTCAAATTCACAGATACCCTGTACAGTAGATATTTCGCGTGTATTTTGCAATACAATAATGACTTAATGAATTACCATCTTTGCAGCTTCATCCCTCTTTGTCCAAAGTCCTTATTTAGTATATTGCAATATAACAGATTTCACGTCCGTAAATCTAGTGTTAAGACGCAAACGCTTCAGTGAAATTTCGATCTTTTTAAGCAACGACTGTTGCAAACAAACGAAGAGAGAAAAACGGAACTCGTTAGTGGTCCGAAGTGGCAAATGGCAAAAAGAATGCGAGTAGCGAAGGGCGAAGGGAGGGAAAGAGCTTAACTCGCGAGAAAATAAATCAAGGCCGACCGGGTCGCTTTTACGAGGACGATAATAATGCGAGGCAGCCGCGGTACCAACCTTCGGAGTCCTCCATGAATAATAATAATGAGTCGGCACGAACTCATAGCCCATGCGGGAGTTCCACCATTACGAAATGTTGCCGGAACGATTGTGTAGTTGTCGTTCGCCGTTTTGGAGAAATAGTCGAAAGTAGGCGCTTCTGTTTACTTCTTGTGGAAGTATAGGTTTCCCATTGTCACGTGGCATTGGAGTATTTAACGGTATTACTTTTAACAACGTTAAACGATTCAATTAGAGCGATATATTCAATCGCTTAAACGCAGTACTTTGATAATCTCATAATTAGCGGTGAAATTAGCGACGAATGTTTAATAAGGTTTCCATTACTTTTCTGCCTATCAGTTGGAGTATAGTTTATCAATATTTCTATCTATTTCCTGAAATGTTTCTATTAAATAATTTCTAAAGAAACATACTGTACCAGAGTCACTGTTCGATCGACCTCAGTGTCTAGATTTATTTCAGTTCTATCGAAAATTAAGCACCCAAACCCACTATTTTTTTTAGATATGCATTCCTATGAATAAACATTGTTGGTTTACAAAGATAACATTTTTTTAGATAAAAGGGAAGATCCGTGAAATCAACCCCTCATGGTAAAATGCGAAAGTGTTCTCATTTTAGAAACACAAAGAATGATCTATTAGCTTAATAATATTGTATTAGGTTGTAACATATGAAATGTCCGATTTTTAAGATTAATTTTAAATGAACACAAATTTTTTACTAATAAATATTTTCAATCGAAACAACAACCATCGGATTATACACATTTTTTCCATCAAGTTTCTAGTTTTTTAATTCCATTTTGATAAAAATCTGGCGTTCTGGTGTTAATAAATTCTTGAACGGTGCCTTCAACGTTCGCTTAACTTCTAAAGGTTTTTCTTTGAGAAACTTGTCTGTTGTCATATAAAGTACATTTTTCGTCACATGTGACAATGCGATCCAAAACCGGATCATTTTGATTACCTATCATTAACGAAATGCATGTTTCGTAACGAAGAAACTTTTGTCGATCGTTCAATTCGTGTGGTACCCACTTATCCAACTTCTTTTTCTTACCAATCAAAATCACGTGGCGTGAAATTATCATGGCACTTACATTGCAATCTTGAGCAAGTTCTCTACCTATTGTTCGAGAATTTTTTTAACTGCGAGCTTCAAATGACCAAAAATACTGATAAACCAAAATCGGCGATTTCCTATGTTACAACCTAATATTATCCGACACCCATTATCCAACATTATCCATCTTCAGTTTTCATCAAATAAAGCCAATCAATTCTAGTATTCCCATCAATGTCAAATTCCATACAACAAAATGAAATTAAGAGCATTAAAATCTATCGAAGAGTACGTGTCGTAAAAAGACATGTTTAAATGTAAAACCTGCGATGATTCTTCTTGCAACGTACCTACGTTTGGAAGAGATTGCCGATATCGTTTCGTTCCATCCAACAGCAGCCAGGCACCGACAGCCCCGTGAATTCCCGTGGCGAGAATTTGCACCATAACGCCGGTTAGTACGACCACCCAACCCCAACCGCTCTCCGGATAGTAATGCTGCCTTATGGTACATCGCGCGATATACCTACAGCACGTGAAACACGCAAATGCGAAAATGGATGGCACGTTTCGTCTCGGCTTCATGATTTATTTCGCTGCTACCAAAAATTAGGCAATCGAACCCCCTGTTTTCTTTGACCGCTCATTTCAATGAAAATATATTCTTTCTTTTGTGCGACGATATCGTTTTGTGTAAAGGAGCAGAGCTGGAAAATTGAGCCCTTACGTTAAAAGTAGAAGCAGTTTGGTAATTTGGTGTTTTATGATTATTTTTTTGTTTTATTTCTAGCGAATTATAATAAAGGTAATCGTGATAGTGAAACGATGGTTAATGTTAGAATTACTGTTAATTGAGAATAGTTAACACGTTGAATGCCACCCTATTTCGCTAGTTTCATTGTTTCTACTGAGATCAGACTTTTTCTATTAAAACCGTATCTTTGTAGAGAAAAATGTTGAAGTATGTTATTTGTATATTAAGCAGTACTTTACTTTCTTAATAGCAGCAGTTAAATATTGACCAAATATTGGCCAATAAGTGTATTCTATTGTTTTAAAGTCGTAAGAAATTTTATAGAATTAAATAGCTCCGATCACCGATGACCCCCGTGGCATTCAACGTGTTATTCAACAAATACAAAAAATCAGAAAACCGAATCGTAAGAAATTTGCAGAATTTTTAAAGAAATTAAGAAACCATCAATTTGACTATCGCGGTAGATCTAACGTTAAAGTATGATATACAAGAAGTTTCCTAATTGATCAGAAATTATACATTTCCGTTTCATTTTCCCAAATAGATTCATCCCCCGTCTAATTGTACGAGCAATAATAAGCATCCAGTATATTTTCCTTCTCCCGACCCACAATTACTACTTAAGCACCATCGTAAGGGGTTAAACCCCGTAATTTACCGTCCCAAAACTCATGGAAACAGCTAAGCTCATTTTCAACAGATTAAAACTAAAACTCTACAGAACGATACGCTCAATCATATTATCCCGTTTAGAATTACACGCGCAGCAAGTAGAAAAACTCTGTTCACGTGATAGTCCATGATCTGACCTAGGATCTCGATTTTCATCCTCTTCGATTCCTTTCGGTTCTCCTTGCGCTTGCAAGGAAACAATACCCTCGCATTCCCCCGAAAAGGAATGCTCGCCGAGCTCGCCGGAAGTCGCGACCCCGCTGTCCTCGTAAGCGGGACTTTGAACGACATCCCTTCCGCCGTGCTCTCGAGTCTTCATCCCTCGATTGCGTGGCTATTACCGTTGCCACCGAGACGGACCGTTCATCCTTGCCAACTGTCTTTTGCTTCTCATTACGAGCCCTCCAAAACCTTTCCGTCGGTGCTACAATTCATTTCCAACGTCGAGCAAGTCATTCGATTGATATGCTTTGATGCGAGGGAAATTTAAACTTTGGTTTTTTAATACTAACTGCACCATACGCCGTTAATTGACACGTTCAATTAAATGAAAATATATTATTTTTTGTACTGTTGATAAGTGAAGACTGTTCTCTACGTTGTTTCCTATATTAACCCTTTCGCTACGGAGTACTTTTCCGCGAATCTGCTAACACGGTACGAAGCAGTCCCGGCGCGGCCGAATAACTTTTAATGGCTAGTCGCGTAATATAAATAATTACTTGTTTATTGAAGTTGTAATGCATATAATATATGGAAACTAAAAACTTGGTATTTAACTATGGTATTTAAAAACTATGGTATTTAAAAAATATCCCATTACAAAATGTGAACTAGTAATTAATTCTTCGTTTGAAATTTCGACGGGTGGCTATAGTCACCGATAGTACTCAGCCAGTACCAGTAGTGTTGAAAGGGTTAAGTTGATAGTCTCCTGCATTTCTTTCAGAAAGATATTATTGTTATTTTATATACTATTTTATAGTATTATAAGAACTACTATGGTAAGAATAAGTATCCACAAAGTGACGGTACGGTTAGTATTAAGAAATTTATGGGGCAATTTATAGAACAGATTCGTAGATATTCTAATTGACTCAAAATTTAGCCTAGTTATTACCACAAGAAGTGCCAATTATCGATCCTCGTTATCACTAAAAGTATCGATGACAAGTCCAGCGACAAATATAGATAAATACCTTTAAAAAAGAGGATCAAAAGAGAAAAATAAATCAATTAATTAAATCGTGTTCATTTTGCAACATAGCGATCAAGAAATTCCACCGGCGGTTTGGAATTCACTTAAAATGTTCTAGTAGGACCTAGGCAAAATTACCATAGAAGTTAAAACCGCAAAGTACATAAAAAAAATAAGAAAAAATATTTCAAAAGGTAACCATTTTCATTACAAATCCGTTACGATACAAACATTATCAAAGTCTTTCGCAACGGCAGCAGAAAGTTGAGCTTTTACTCAACACTCTCCGGTGCTTTACTTGCTTCGCGGGCCTTCTTATTCATGGATCCTTTGAGACAGTGTCAATAAAGTCCATTGAAATACGCGCCTCTGATTTCATCGCATGTACGTGCACTTAGCAGCGGCTCTATTAGCCCGAAAATATGTCGGAAACTTTATTCCGGTCACGTTGCAGATTAAATTTCGTAGCTCCTAGCAGATGGGACGTAGTCTCGCAGATAAAGTTAGCAGTCGTTCCCTGCTATTCTTTTACTGCACCGAAACTTTCGCGCTGCGGGCTCCCTTTAAAACCGTGACGCGAAATCTGTTCGTAGGACGGAAAAAAAGGACGAAGGAGCGAAGCTAACGTTAGCAGTATCCTTTTCGCAATGTTCCTGATACTATCCAAATTGCTGAAACGGATTTCATTCCCTCGGAAATGCATTGGAAAGAACGAAAATCTGAAGAATGTATGGTCTTTTAATTTGCGTCTAATTCTACAATTGAAAGGAGGAATTTGGAATATTGAAAATTGTTGCGACGAGTGAGGAAGTTTTATTTGTATTTAGTGAATTTACTGCTTTTGCAATAGTTAGGGCTCGTGAAGCAGTTACTCTTATAATTAGACACCCATAAGAAAGTTAGAATTAAAGGAATAAATAATTCTTGGACAGATAGGCGTGAGCTCCATAACATATCGTCGATCAATGCAATTTTATTTTTTTTATTAAATGCCAGTTTCCAAGCTGTTATTTTTATTTACGCCGCCGGAAAATAATTAACACGTTGAATGCCGTGGGGGTCACCAGTGACCGGCGCTATTAAACTCAATGAAATTTTATATGACTTTTAAATTGTAATATTTACAAATTTGTTAATTTAGTCAATATTTACGTTGTAATTTCAAAAAGATAAAGCCCTGCTGTCTATACATCTCTCTTTGTCTTTAAAGTTTCTGCCTTGTAAAGATGTGATTTTTATAGAGAAAGTTTCACTTCAGTGGAAATGAAGAAACTAGCGAAATACCGGTAGCTTTCAACGTGTTAATTCTTAGTAGGGCAGTTTCTTCAACAGATTCATAAGAACGTCCGGTACAAAGCCTATTTGTCTCATCACCAAATACAAAACTTCAAAAAAGTCCACCTTACTGAACGTATCAACAATAGAAACAAATTTTCTAAAAACCGCTTAAAAATTATACAAAAAATCTCTTATAATACATACATTAACGTATTATATTTTTATCAATATCATTTTCCGAAAGTATAAGCGAACCTTCTCCCCATTAGCCTATAGAATTCTTCTTTCTTTTATTCCTGCCACAATGCACTCTTTAGATTCTCGTTCTTAAATTTCAAAAGGGGGAAAATCAGCAGCCGACACTTGGAAAGTGTCCCTTGTTAAAGGTCCTCGTCGACGACATATCGGCTCGCGAAGTGTTCGATCCTCTTGTTCCGTGCATTATAGTAAAAGCTAAGCAAACAGGACGAAAAAGCCAGGACACGAGGGTGGTTACGTTAAAGAGGAGGCTGAGACGTGTAAACATACATTCATAGTCCACTGTAACCGAGTAGAAAATGAGGGAAGAATAAAAGGGGGTAGAAGGGACGAGGGAGGGAAGTAAAAATCGTACTTCCGGCGCGATCCGGGGTCCATTGTTGAATTTTGGAGAACGAACGATCCGTGAAATTTGAGAGGTCTCGGAGAGCCAAAGCTATTCGGCTTTCTAACTGTATTTTTGCATTTAATTCTGAACTGGTTTTCGGGTGAATTTAGTGTAATGGAACGTTCCGTAAAGAGCATGAGGTTATCCTCCTCAGAGAGCGACGAAGGAAAAACGTTTAATTGAAAAGCACGAAGTTTTATAAATCTTTCGCTCTTTCATCCGTTTCTGCTGAAGTTGGGGGTAAAAACGGCGTGAATAACGTGATATTACTGTAATACCGATAACTTTTCCTGGATTTGATTCTCGGGCTGCTGAAGACATTTAGAAATTCAAATTAATAGATTTAAATTAGGAAGACTTGGAATGCCAATTAGAGAACTTTGGATTGATGGATTTGAACGATTAATTTTTATAAGATTGAAACGAATAAATCCTTATCCTCCGTTTCAATAACCGACGGAATAAATCGAATCGAGGGTTCGCACGGTTCGCGGGGAATCCGATAAAAATTCAACCGTCGCTAGGTTTCGCTTCCGTGACAAAAATATTCTAAAATAGTCAGTTCCGAGGCGAAAGGGGTCAACGATGATACGTGCTCGCGTATTCCACCGAAATAAGAGTATTCCTACCGATATCCGACGCTTACTCGTCATCTCTCCCTTCTAGGTAACCCATATCTTCCACTTCGAATACTCACAATTTCAAAACTCCCCTCAATTTTGTAACAACAGTTACAACACCCTTGAACCATCAATTAAAAAAAAATGCTCACAATTATCTCTCACTAACCTCAGCCTATCTTATAATTTAAAAAAACAATTCACCCATCACTAATATATTCAAAAAAATATATACATATATTCTACGTAGAAATAAAATAGCGACAAACGATATATGAATACTTAAGCAACTCTAAACCAAAGCGACCACGTGCACTTCCATTATCTCGGTGTTATTGTATTTTCCGATTTCGAACGAATTCCCGCCGTCTCCGTTAACGACCTTCGATTCGTCGTTTCGCAAAAGGAATTGCGAATCACGATGAAAAGGGACGCGGAACGTTGGACGAGGGACGCGTTGTCGAACGCGGACTGGATTCGCCGAGGTGGTTCAGAGATGAGAACCGCGCCGCACGACTCGAGCTTGCGTAGGGGAAACCCACCGGGCCAATCCCCTCGTTCTCCACCTCGCCACGTGCTTTCATTGCCATACGTTTTAACCCTTTCGATATTAATGACGATTACTTACAGTGAAAAAGCAATGAATGAACTAGGTACAGAAAAAAACAGTTTTTTTGTTTTATATTTTTGGACTTTAACCCTTTCCACTACTGCGTCGAGCTACACTCGACACAGCTTTGTATGTTGCTTTCGTTTCATCTACTAATTATCGACTTTTCGAAATCAATAATAATTTTGCATCTTAAGTTGCACTCCGAGTGATTTTTACTATGAGCTACCAGCTACTCCAGAACTATTTGCGGTTGTGCGAGTGAACATATGTGGAAAATTTAAATTCTTGCTTTGTCATTAAGAAAAAGGGTATATATTTTAAACTTGTGTTTTGTAATATAAAAAAATATAAAAGTACACCGGATTTACCTGACTGCGAAGTCATCAGCTTTATAACAATGTTCACGCTGCGGCGACAACGGAGTGCAAAGGCTTAACCCTTTGCGCTCCGAATTATTTTTCGGACTTTTCGCCAGATAAACAAACATGATCTCAGAAAATTGCCTAACGTTGGTTATTCATTTTTTATTAGTATCAGGAACATTTGTAGGCACCGCGGGATATTTATATTAAGATGCAAAATTATTGTTGATTTCGAATAGTCGATAATTAGTAGATGAAACGTTAAGTACCATGGATAACTGTGTCGAGTGTAGCTCGACACAGGAGTACAAAGGGTTAACATAAATATCACGCGGTACCTACAATTCTTCCTAGTATTGAGTAAAATTGAACGATCAACGGTAGACAATTTTCCGAAACTATATTTGCCTGTCTGACGAAAAGTTAGTAAAATAATTCGGAGTGCAAAGGGTTAACACGTTGAATGCCACCGGTATTTTGCTCGTTTCTTCATTTCTACTGAAGTGAAAATTTTCTGTGGAAATCTCATCCTTACAAAGCAAAATCTTTATAGACACAAAGAGATATATAGACAGCAGGACTGTACCTTTTTTATTTTATTAAATTACAATTTAAGAGTCATGTGGTCAATGATATGGCATGTGGTCAAAATTTGCCAGAGGTGACGGGAAAGGACTTGAACTTTGACCCACTAATTGTGAGTCCAAAGCTTTACCTCCTTACCTATCATAGCCTCCTGGGGCATGGGGTTACTGTAATTTTTCAATATTATGGATTTAGTGACTGTAATGATTTTGATACTAATGATGACTTCACATTTGAACGAGATGGATAATTTTAATGAGGAAAAATGATATGAGGAAATGGGGTCATTGTAATTTTAGATATTATGGATTTAGTGACTGTAATGATTTTGATACTGAGGACGACTGTGAGTTTTGCAACTTACTGGATAATTTTGGATATTACAAAATGAGATTTTATAAAAGCTGTCGAGCTGAAAATGTCAGTGGAACATGGTACCACCAAATTATTATAATTCATTCGAAATTATTTAATTATTAAATATTTATTATCAGGTAATAAGATTATATTGAACTTTATGATATAGCAGAAATAATTGAGAAAATTGATCAGCTATGGGATATGCGGTCATAGAAATATCGCTGGGCAACAGATTAGATTATCTGTTACAGTTTAACATGGGACAAAAATTAGGGGGCGTGAGTAATTAATAGTAATAGCAGTATAATGCTGTATGTTCATTTATATCATGCAATCAGAGGATTAACGATAGGGGAAGTTCTGTAGAATCTGATTTTTGAGGTCAAGTGGAATGATTTGTTAATGTTGATTTTATCAGTCTTGAATCGTGGGGATCTGTAGTTTTTTTAGAAGGTGTAATAGCGTTTGTGAAGAAATATTGATAGCTTATTGCGTTGACATATTTATTGTAGGACAGTTTCCTCCAAATTTGAAATTTCTATGACCATAGATTTTATTGGGCTTGGATTACGGGAATTTTTAGATTTTATGACATTTTTTGCGATGTATTTATCGTTGGATAACTTTTTTTAAAATCTGAGAGCGTAGTGAATTGAGATTTTTTTAGATCTGATTTGCGAGGATTTGTGACTTTTATGAGATATAATACCACTCAGAAAAAGGTGATGTTTATAGAACTTATAGTACCTTCTTTCAAACTTGATTCTACGTTAAAAATAATCAATAAACTGTATAAAAGAATTTTCTCAAATCTCTAAATTTAATAACAAGTATTTTCTAACACTTTCATTGCAATGCAAACTTTTATCTTCCCATATCCAAGTCTGAATTAATTCTGACGTAATTATCGATATTCGCAAACCCATTAGACAAAGTGAAAAAGAAATGCGACATCCCTCGTTCTATCATATCGTAAAAGCAAATCCTCGTGTCCTATCCACCTCTCGTCTTTGCATGTCAAACAATACCGTGTGAAAAATAGGAGACGATAAGTCGTGAGGGAGATTGAAAGTTATATTTTACCTGTCACGGGGTGGACTTAGAGAAATGTGCTTATCTTAAAAACGTCCCCGTGTATTTATCTGTAACACGTCTCAGGAAAATTAAGACTTCTCGAGAAAGAATATAAAAATTGCTAAACAACGTTTACATCGGGAACATCCGACATATATCATTGCAACCTTACGGTGTTACTTTTTAATACACGTCCTTTCGTTCATCGGCGATTCCGCGTGAACGAGTTTCATGCTAATTTCATTTCTTATCAGATTTATTCCCGCACGGTAGCCTGACAGGCCTGATGTATTACCTCATGTAAGCCCGTGAAACGTATGAAAAGAAATCGACCCTAACAGAACTCATAATTATGTTCGAAATTCCCAGAGGATCGTATCGATTGTCACTTGGCAAAACACGAAAGGCGGAAGAAAGAAAATGTGCGATCGATGCGAGTGGCGTGGGATTAATTCCTTTCCTATTTGGACAAAGTGCGATGAAAAAATGTACGTTTTCAAAACTTTGTAGGGAGGAGGACATTTTTTAATTAATTTATTTACTTTACATTAAAAACACTATATCTACTGGTGGCTCTTTTGTATAACGTGCCAGACTTTAGGTAATTATTTGTAAAACTCTATAACTTTAAAATAATAATGTAAGGAAATACTTATAACACTGTTTTGATTTCATTTGTTTCAAGGCAGGGTTACTTTGCTTTATTCTCATTTGTAACCGACGATTAATATCAACCTATCAGGTTATCAGTAAATGAGCGCTAGCAATTGAAAATCCTATTTTTAGTCTTCCAGTAGATAAAGTGTTGACCTAGTAAATTTATTTAATTATTATTTCTACCTATTTTGCACTGACTCAACGTGCCTCTACAAAACTAATATTATTTTGTATAGTAACTACTTTTCAAAACCAACGCAATCGGACCGAACAAATCCAAAAGTACGTGTCAAAGATCGCTTCAATTTTCTCTTGAAAACATGAAATTTGAAACTCCACGCGAAACGGGACCAGTACGAAGAAGTATACCCGTTCACCGCTTGGGCGTGATAAAATGAAAAACTTTTATCGCCGGCCGATCGAGGGAGTGTATAATCGATCTCAAGCACCGGGTCTGGTGTCGATGGTGTCCATTTTATGATAATCGATCGGCTTAAGTACCTCGTTCGGAAGTAGCTGTTGATGATACCAAACCGATACGATCGGTCTCGAGCAACTCGGGGCGTAACGCGGGGTTTAAACGCGCGTCGGCGCTTTTGCGAATTATGTAAAACAGGGGGTTACGGGAGCCGCGAAGCCGGTGGTACACGAAACGACCGGGAAAGAGCCGCCGACGTGCGAATTGCTTTCAAATCGTCCACTGAATGCCCAAGTAGACGCCTCGAGTGGATCCAAGAAACAATGGAACCTCGATCGAGCCGAAAAACTTTTTACTGTGTAGGAAATACTTCTCTAGAAGCCTCTATGAGTCCATGTGACTTTGTGGCAACACAACTTATATTTAAGTCGCTCAGAAGCCAATGCAGTTAACCCCTTGCCCTACAATGACGAGTGACACTCATGATGAGGTAAATGGAGTAGGACATTTTCAAGTTTTGGAAAACCTATCAAATTGAAAATATTAATGAGACGCGACGCGATAATATTATTCCTGTAATATTAATATTACGTTAAGTTATACGATATATCAAGAATCACCGATCAATTTTTATTTTGGCAATGGAATTCTGAATTATGGCGAAGGCAGTCACAAAACAAATCATAGGGCAAGGGGTTAAGTCCATTCTTCGATAATTTCGAATTTTTGGCAATTTTAATAGAATGAAGTTCATTCCATTAAAATTGACGGAAATCAGAGAATATGAAGAATTTGAATTAACCGCATTTGGCTTCTGAGCGACTCATGTGTGTCTTCAGTCTTCGAAATTATTTCTTTAACTTTGGGGACCGTTGTAATTTTATTGTTGAAAGTGACACTTCTTTTCCTATTAAATGTTTCTAATTACATTAATATAAGCAACCCTAACTACAGATAGTATTACACCTTACGGATAGTAATTCTGCTTTATTGTTTTTCCTTAGATGCGCAATAATGTAGTTATTAAGACAGATGTTTTTTAATTCAATTATTATTTTTCCACATTCTGCTTCTCCAATTTAATAAGTACGATGTACATTATACAAAGGTCTTTTCACCGATATAGAAGAAGCACTTTGCCTCTGTCGCGTCGTAGCCGCTGGTCTCTTCGGGTCGCGGGACCTACGGGGTCCTACCCTGGGATCCGCCGGGTTGTTATTAACCGAAAAGATGTTTTAATTTTAACTGAAGTCTGTTCGGGTCCGACTTCGGAAGGACCTTGTAGTCCCGGGGTTCCGGGAAGGGTTGAGGTTGCGGTGGAGGAGGAGGAGGAGGAGAGCTAGGAGGAGGAGAAGAAGGAGGGGGAGGAGGAACCTTCTTCAGGAGGGTTTCGAATAAGGAGGAAAATCCCTCGTTCGGAACCTTCGTGGGGGCCTGGTGCAGCGCGCGAATTAAACGCCGGGTCTGTCGTTGCTTTCCCGCTCGGGTTTTGCCCATGGAGAAAAGAAATCAGGGTAAGGAGTGAACTTTGGTGAGAAAATGACTGAACGCCCTATGGCGAGAGCGCAAGTCGGATCACGGGAATGAGTTGAACGCCCTATGGCGAGAGCGCAAACTCATATGCAGGACCAAACTGAACGCCCTATGGCGAGAGCGCAAGTTTGGGGAACGACGGACGGAATTAAAGGAATTGAGCGGGAAAACAACCAAAAAAGATTCTGGGTGAAAAATCCACCGTGACGTTAAAATAAAATTACACAACTTGGAACAAAAACGGAATATATTCTAATCCAAGAAATTAAATACAATGAACTGAGTAACAGCGAAACGAGGTTAAAACAGGAAAAAATATATGTGTCGCAAGGCGAGTTTTCCTCGCCTTTATATACGAAGGCGCTGGATCAGCGTGGGCGCTGATTGGCCCAGGGTTTTGCAGGCCCTTAGTTTTCCTGGTAAGGAAGGGGCATCCCTTCCTTTCCAAAGTCTTCCTTTTTATTTCCTTATAATTTATGTAAATTTTATAATTTTAATTATTTTAGGTTTGCCTTATTCACAACATTAGGATTCTGATGGTTTTTGAATCATGATTTTATATGGATTTTAAAGGAAACTAATGAATTTATAATATAACTTTAAAAGATTAAGAAAAATTAAAGATGCCGGGTGAGTCCAAATATTGTGAATAGTCCAGAAGAAAAAGCTAGTGAACTTTTGCTTGTTGAATATTTGTATTTTTATATGCTTCAGCTATATTTTTTAAATAAGGAAACTCCTTACTCGGCTTGACTGAGGGGAGAGGTTGACATTTGCCAGCACACCCTTTTGTCTAGGCGCGCTGGCCAACGTTTGGGTCCTCATAAAAACAGGACCGTAGCTAGCTTTTCCTTCTGGGGGGTATTTTTCGCCCAGGTTCGACGCAGTATGCGACACCTTCCCCCTTATAAACGAACATTCAAGGGGGTCGCTCCCTGAAGGTTCGTTCGTCTTTGTATGTTACATATGTCTTATGTCTATCTCATGGTGAATTCTAATGGTAATGTGTTGGTGTAGATTACATTCTAGATATATAAATGTATTTATTATTATATATATATATAATTGTATTATCATTATTATTATTATTATTATTATTATTATTATTATTATTATCACTATTGTTACTATTATTATGAACATCATCATCATCATCGTTACTAAAAGCATACATTTTTACACGCGTAGATATGTACGGACCCATTATTTAGCGGGGGTATTGGAAACGTAGTTGGATGGGTTTCCTCTCGTGGTCGTGTACTTCCTGTGAGAATTGAACCCATGTAGCGGCACCAGTTTTACAGCATTCTCTATGGCATTCTTGACTCTGGATTCGTATATTTATAGTTCTGCCGGTGGTGGTATGTTATGGAAGGTCAAATATATGCTGACTGCACCGGACCGTTCCTCATTGTTGTCGAGCTCCTGGGCAGAAACAGGACACTTCCCGACCTTTCCACCATTTTGGCTACAAGGATCAGTAATCGATCCGCCATAATTACCTCCAATGGTATTTGCCGTAATTCCTCTCTCAAACGTTATGGCCGAGAAATTTGCGAGGCAGCTTCTCAAGAGTCGATGTATAGCCATAGTGCTGTTAGGGGTGAAAAATTTCCGCTTTTTGTGTGGGTCAATTGCTCAGAAAATTTTTAGTACATGTTGATAGTATAAATACTATGATTTTCGTTTAGAGAGTACTACCCGTTTGATGGAAAAAAGGTGGGAGGGGGTCCGACATTCTATTACATTAAATACGAGCTGATAATTCCTTATAAATGAAAGGAAAAGAAAGGAAATTATTAATATATATATATATGTATATAAATGTGTGTGTGTATGTGTGTGTAGGTGTGTAATGTATGTTTGCGTTACAATGAATGTGTAATGTGTACTTACATTTATGTATTCACAACTAGGTATATTTACTAAGTTTACTATATTAGTTGCTATGTTAATGTTTTATTCTATACAAATGAATGCGACCTATTCATTCGTTTAAATTGCGCAAATGTGCGTGCTTCAGCTTATTTGGGTGAACAATCCGATGTTTCCCTTTATAAGTGATTTTTAAATTACCGTTACTGAGACATTCTATTATTTCGTGCGGTCCGGTATACTGATCGGCAAGTTTACCCTTTTTTGGTTCCTTGAGGAGGAATACTTTATCTGTTATTTTAAAACTTTGTGGATTGACCTTGCGGTCGTAATATCCTTTAGTTTTAAATTTGGAATTAATCAAATTTAAGCGGGCTAAGCTTCTAATTTCGTGTAAACTGGTTACTAAGTCCGTTAAGTAATCTGTATATGTTGGGCTTTCTAAATGGTGATCTAAATCTTCGCTTGATGGTTGTCGAGCAATTTTCCCGAATATCAATTCGTGCGGGGTATAACCAGTCGCTTCATGCGTGCTGGTGTTATATGAAAATGTAGCAAGTTGTAAGAGGTCATCCCACTCTGAGTATCTATTGACGAAATGTTTCAAAAATTCTATTAACACTAAATGGGATCTTTCCAGTGCACCGTTTGACTGGGGTCGAAAGGCTGTGGTTTTATATTGTTTTATTCTAAATAATTTACTGATTCTCTGTATAAGATTACTCATAAAATTTGAACCTTGATCTGTTAATACTGATTTAGGTGCACCGAATGTACAAATAAAATTTTTTACTAAGGCGTCAGCGACGCTTTTCGCGGAAGTTGTCTGTAAAGGGATAGCCAGAGAAAATTTGGTCAAATGGTCCTGGATCGTCAGTATGTATGTGTGGTTTTTAGTCGTAGTTGGCAATGGTCCGACTATGTCCATTGAAACCTTGTCAAAAGCAGCATGTGGTGTATCTGTAATCATCATTGGTTGTTTAGTTTTAACATTTACCAGTTTTTTTAGTTGGCACTGTAAGCAGGTACGAATGTAGTTTTGTATTTCCGTCTTCATGTTCTCCCAAAAGTAATTTTGACGGATGCGGTTATAGGTTTTAGTCACCCCTTTATGACCTCCAACCGTGGATGAGTGATACTCTTCAATAATTTTCTCACGCTTATCTAAATCGGGTATCTGTACTTGGCAATGGCATATCGTTAGTTTACATTGGGTTCCTATGAGGCGCAAGCGTAATTCTGCGAGTATTCTATCCCACGGTATAGAGTCTAGTTCTGTTTTAGCTATTGTTAAAGAAGTGATATCGTACTGTAAAATTGAGGCACGGAAGGATTTAATTAGAGAAGCTAAGACATTGGGATCGGTGACGCGGTTAGTTTTCTCTTTACACACGAGTCCGAAATGATACCTGTTTCCTTTCCGTATGGTTTTCACCATCCCGACGGTCAGGTCACTGAACCGGGGTAATTCTCGGCGGTCAGTCAGCTGTTGAGAACCTACATCACAAGCTAAACCCTCGGCCGTAAGAAAGTACGCGTAATTGTCCCTTTTCATGTATAATTGATCGCGTGTATTAATTATATTATGTTTAAACGATCTGGTTTTTACCCCTTCTGATACTTCAAGTTCGATTTCGCGTTCCTCTTTATCGCTTTCTTCTGATTCTGAGGGTTCTGACTCGGTATCGGTTTCGGTATCGGTTTCATTTTGATTTCTTGAAAAGATATCGTCTATAATGTCGAGTAAGTGGTGTGGTATATGGACGGGTCGCGGCTGACTCGAAGAGGACATTTTAGGCTGCTCTTCGCTATCGGAATCAACTTCGGCTTCGGTTTCGGATTCACTTTCGGGTACGGTTCTCGCGGAGACAGTTTCGAGGTCGGGTTCTTCACGTTGATTTATTGTAAAGTCGTGAGAATCGTTAAGTGGAACCGGTGAAGGGTCTCGGTGAACGTCGGCTTTTACGATGTGCTTAGTGAAGGGAGGTTCAGCTAATTCCTTTTTTGTAAAAGGTACACTTTCGCCTTCGGACAACCCTCGAGTTTCGGTCTGGGAAACTTTTGGTTCTGGTTCTTCTGTCATTTTAATTGTTACGTTCTTTGCAATACGATTCGGTTGTATTCTAAAGTTCTGACTTTCGTCGTACTCAAGGATTTCGTCTAACGTTTGTTCTATCGGGTAAATTCGTTGTTCTTCTACTGGGTTTCGGGAAAGCGCGTCAGCATTACTATTTATACGCCCGGCTTTATAAACTATTTTGTAATTATATTCAGCGAGTTTCAATCTCCATCTTATCAAACGCGAGGTAGGATCTTTCACCGTGTGAAGCCAAATCAGCGGACGATGGTCGGTAACCAGCGTAAATTGGTTTCCATACAGATATGGTCGGAAATGATTTACTGCGTAAACTATTGCGAGCGATTCTTTCTCGATTGTCGAGTAATTTTGTTCTGCAGGATTTAATACTCTTGAGGCATAAGCGATCGGTAAGTCGGTTCCTATTGTTCCCTGACTAAGAACGGCTCCTATTGCAAACCCGGACGCGTCGGTTGTTACAATAAATGGTTTTGTAAAATCGGGGTATTGTAATATCGGTTCGTTGCATAATAAATTTATCAATGTTTCGAAGGCTAACTGCTGTTCGCTTGTCCAGTTAAATGGAATATCTTTTTTTAATAATTGCGTTAAAGGCTTTACAATTCGAGAGAAATTTGCTATAAACCGTCGATAGTACCCGGCTAAACCTAAAAATTGTTTTATGTTTTTTCGATTTTTCGGTAATGGGAACTGTTTGACGGCTTCTATTTTCCGAGGGTCAGGGCGCACACCGTTTTCCGAAATTACGTGTCCAAGGTAAACGACTTCCTTCCGTAAAAATTCGCACTTCTCCGGTTGCAGTTTTAAATTGGCATCCCGTAATCTATTCATTAATCTATTGACTTTTATTTCATGTTCGCGTAGAGAACTCGAATAAAGGACTATGTCGTCTAAGTATACAAACATTTCTATTCCTTGTAAACCCGTGAGTACTCTGTCCATTAATCGTTGAAAAGTGGCAGGAGCATTTTTAAGCCCGAAGGGCATTCTATTGAATTCGAAATGACCGTGGGGCGTTGAAAAGGCTGTTTTATGACTATCTTTTGGGTGCATTTTGATCTGATGGAAACCTGAAGCTAAATCAAATATTGAAAAGTATTTCGCGCCGCCCAATTGGTCAAGTATTTCGGTAATATTGGGTAATGGGTAAGCGTCTCCTATCGTTTTTTCATTTAATGCTCGAAAATCTAATACCATGCGCCATCTTTTTTCCCCGTGCGGATCTGATTTTTTAGGTACTATCCAAACCGGCGTATTGTAGGGTGAATCTGAAGGCTTAACTATGTCGTTTTCGCGGAGTTCATTTACCTGGCGGTCTATTTCTGCTTTATGTATTTGGGGGTATCTATATTGCCGTATATTAATTGGTCGTTCGTCCGTTGTATTAATTTCGTGCTGAACCCGATTAGTATATTCTAATGCTTCTCCCGGTAAATGAAATCTGTCTACATTTTCTTTCACTAATTTATTAACATGTTCCCTTTCTTCTTTATTCAAATGATCTAAATTTAACAAATTCTTTACTTTATTTTCTTTATTTTCGCGATCTTTGTAGATAGTTAAACATTTACTTTCCTTGATTTCATTTATTTCTTTAAATTCTTCTAATTTAACCGGTGGTATTTTCATTTTAACTTCGGAATCTGTAGTATTAATTACGCGTAAATAACTTTTATTCCCATTTACTTTTAGTACCGCGTTCCCTACAAAGATTCCGTCACTAGTCTTTAACTTTTCTAAATACCCTTCTTCTACCTCAGGGTTTAATACGCGAACCGTTATTTGATTAATTGACCTCGCGGGTATTGTGACTTCCTCATCCTGAATTTCAAAAGGGATCGTTATTTCATCGAATTCTAGCTTGTTCTCGTCGTAATTTATCCTTGCCCGTTTTTGAATGAAAAAATCAGATCCGATAATTCCGTCTTGTGGTATAGGAAATTCATCATTAACTAAATGGAATTCCATACGACATCCTAGAATGTTAACATACACTAGCCCTAAGGTGTGAACATGTTGCGCCGTAATTCCACCGAGTTTCAGAATATAGTTTTCATCCACTGGAATTTTTGGATTTATTGAAGCTTTCTTCAAAAGATTTGGCATTGAACCCGTATCTATCATTAATGCTGCCGGTTTATTTAAATCCTCGCTATCAGTCTTAATCGTCGGTACACTACTGCCCTGAGTCAAATTTACGATCGTCTCGATTATCTTTTTAATTTTTATATTTATCCCGCGCGTTAAGTTTTCTGTCTGTCCGTACGTTGTTTCCCTATCACGCGTTTGTTTCTTACTTTCGGAAATTATTGTTCCGGGCGATTTTTCGAAGCTTCCTCCCATTGCACGCCCGTTTGCGGGGAGGTTTCTAAGTTTCCCTGATCGCATTCTGTATTTTCTATAATGCTACAGTGGTTGCAACTTCTGCTCGTACCCGGATTATTTTTATTATTATTTATAGGATTCGAAGGTCGTGACTCTACTCTACTATCATCTGAAGGTCGTGGTGGGAGAAAATCACGTCTATCTGGATGTTTATTAAAATGCTCTAGATTATGTCGCAAAGGGAAATTTTCGCGATGTGTTGGTTGGTTCCGCGGAGTATAAAAATTTTCTCTATTATACTGGGGAAAGAAATTTTCGCGGGCTGTATTATAATAATTTGTTTGCGGGAAGTTTCGTTGTGCTCGGTTTTGTAAGTATCTATCGTTATTTCTATAGCCCTGTTCGAAAGGAGGATTAGGCCTATGTTGGGAATAACTTGGTCGTTCTGTATATTGCCGCGGCGGTGGTTGTACGCGTGAACTGTAAGGTGGTCGATTGGTTTCGTACGATTGGTGACTACTCCTTAGATAGTTCCAACATATGTTCGCGGTGTGACCGATTTTATTACAGATCTGACAGCGTGGGGGTTCCGCGTATATTGCATTTATATTTGCCTGGGGATTTCGTCTTTCCGCGTTTCTCCGAATCCCTAACATCGCTTCTAATTCTTTTTCGATGTCGATAGCCTTTGCAATTACATCGTTTAAGTTCCCGTCTCGCGGTATCCGGCTCTCGATTTCGGGTTTCAGACCTCTTATAAAACTACCTTTAATATTTTCCCTAATTGTATTTCGAAATTCTGAACTAATGTTGCGAGTCACCCGTTTTTGCGCGTCAATTATTCTTTTTTCGAGTTCTCTAACTTTGTTCGCGTAAGTTATCACCGATTCGTCGGCCCGTTGACAGACGTAAATTAGTTTGGCCTGTACCTCATAAACTGTTTCCCGCGGTCCGAAAAGTATTCGTAAATGCTCCACTAACTCTTCCATCGTCTGAAAATGCAGTCCTAAAATAGATCTATGCGCGTCCCCCCTTAATTTGTTTCTCGCAGATTTTACTAAATTTTCCTCGTACGCGCTTGGGACCATGCTTGCGGCCTCCTCGCAACCCTCCGCAAAATAAACAAAGGCCATATTTTTGCCATCGTATACCGGAATTGCCTCTAGTGCGTCTTTAAATGACGTAAGTTGGTATAAATGACTCATGTTTTCCGTATTACCTGTCCTTATTCTTTGCTGCTCGGAGTCCCTTTCTTGTTGTTCTTCGAGTAGCCGTAGCTGGTCAATAAGCCGCTTTTGCAACTCTGTGATCTCTCTCTGTTCCCAGTCCAGGTGTTGTCTCTGGGCCTCCGATGTAGATGGTTCACTCTGATTCTGCGAATCGTTGTTTGGCGGCTGTGGTGATCGTGGCAACGGCATAGTGGCTTGATTTTAAAATAATTGTCGAAGAAAAACGGCGGATTGAGACGTCAAATCCCACCGCTGTCACCAAAATTTTATGTCGCGTCGTAGCCGCTGGTCTCTTCGGGTCGCGGGACCTACGGGGTCCTACCCTGGGATCCGCCGGGTTGTTATTAACCGAAAAGATGTTTTAATTTTAACTGAAGTCTGTTCGGGTCCGACTTCGGAAGGACCTTGTAGTCCCGGGGTTCCGGGAAGGGTTGAGGTTGCGGTGGAGGAGGAGGAGGAGGAGAGCTAGGAGGAGGAGAAGAAGGAGGGGGAGGAGGAACCTTCTTCAGGAGGGTTTCGAATAAGGAGGAAAATCCCTCGTTCGGAACCTTCGTGGGGGCCTGGTGCAGCGCGCGAATTAAACGCCGGGTCTGTCGTTGCTTTCCCGCTCGGGTTTTGCCCATGGAGAAAAGAAATCAGGGTAAGGAGTGAACTTTGGTGAGAAAATGACTGAACGCCCTATGGCGAGAGCGCAAGTCGGATCACGGGAATGAGTTGAACGCCCTATGGCGAGAGCGCAAACTCATATGCAGGACCAAACTGAACGCCCTATGGCGAGAGCGCAAGTTTGGGGAACGACGGACGGAATTAAAGGAATTGAGCGGGAAAACAACCAAAAAAGATTCTGGGTGAAAAATCCACCGTGACGTTAAAATAAAATTACACAACTTGGAACAAAAACGGAATATATTCTAATCCAAGAAATTAAATACAATGAACTGAGTAACAGCGAAACGAGGTTAAAACAGGAAAAAATATATGTGTCGCAAGGCGAGTTTTCCTCGCCTTTATATACGAAGGCGCTGGATCAGCGTGGGCGCTGATTGGCCCAGGGTTTTGCAGGCCCTTAGTTTTCCTGGTAAGGAAGGGGCATCCCTTCCTTTCCAAAGTCTTCCTTTTTATTTCCTTATAATTTATGTAAATTTTATAATTTTAATTATTTTAGGTTTGCCTTATTCACAACATTAGGATTCTGATGGTTTTTGAATCATGATTTTATATGGATTTTAAAGGAAACTAATGAATTTATAATATAACTTTAAAAGATTAAGAAAAATTAAAGATGCCGGGTGAGTCCAAATATTGTGAATAGTCCAGAAGAAAAAGCTAGTGAACTTTTGCTTGTTGAATATTTGTATTTTTATATGCTTCAGCTATATTTTTTAAATAAGGAAACTCCTTACTCGGCTTGACTGAGGGGAGAGGTTGACATTTGCCAGCACACCCTTTTGTCTAGGCGCGCTGGCCAACGTTTGGGTCCTCATAAAAACAGGACCGTAGCTAGCTTTTCCTTCTGGGGGGTATTTTTTGCCCAGGTTCGACGCAGTATGCGACACCTCTAACAATAGAAGGGTAAACCGAAAGTAAAGAAGCTATTATAAAGAGTAATGTAAAACCAACTCAAACTGAAAGCATCCGCCCCAATATCGAACCCTCAATAAACCAAACAATCCTCCATTTTAATGCAAAAAAATCTAAAGAAAAATTAATCTGCAACATTACTGCAACCTCCAAGACTTTATTTGCGATTACACTTTCAAGCACAAAATCGCATCACATCACGTATATTCACCGCACAACTCTCGCGAAATGACGTCTATCGTTTAAATTTCATCGAATAAAGCATAAAAATGCAAGAACGACTCAATACCAGGCAATACTTACGGCTAAATTACTCGGAATTCCGGGTGACCTTAAAACGCTTACGACGAGATTAAGAGTCTCTCGAAGAGTGCATAAATATCGCGACGGATCTCGCAGAACGCAAGGCGTCGAATCGTTAACCCGAGGACGTCGCCGTGGGATCCTATTTTTATCGTCTTGCCGCGTTGCAGCTGTCGAATCGCGGGATGATATAAATCCTAGCAGCGTCGCGGAATTGAACTCTTCCCACGTCGTTTCTTTAAGTTCTCCATCCCGAAGTCGCCGCGGGCAATTAATCACTTTACGTTATGCGAGACACTTTACGATCGCCGTCTTCTCCCGCCCTATTCTTGTAGCCGTTCCTCGGCGAGATCGAAGCGCGTAAACCTCCCCGAAACGCGGAGGCACAAAACGTTTCCGGTCGACGAAGACAAATAAAACGGAATTAGCAGATTACAACGGAAGACAGGACATTCGTTCTCGTACTATCCTACGCGGGACCCTGCGTTGTATTTAATCGTTGGCAAACAATGAACTTTTCTGCTTGGATAAGTAGTGCGTTATCACGGAAGTTTGCCATGCTCGCTATTGTTACGATGGACGTGGCACGAGAAGATCGATAGGTGTAGGTTGAACTTGTGTTTCTTGTGGTTTTATTTGCAGCTTTAATTACAGCTTGAGTTTCGTATTCATGATCGAGGAGGTTTCGTTCTTGCTTTTGGGGTGGAATCTTTAACACTAAACCTACCGGCTTTGTATCTGTTATATTGAAATATATTTCAATGTAATTTCAATATATTGTAATTTATACAACATGATTTTCAATATATTTCAATATATTTCAATATATTTCAATATTATTTAACTTTACTTAACTGATAAAATAACTTAACTGATCCTATAGGAAATAAGTACTTTGGAAAAGAGATTTGAAGAGGTGAGAAAGATGATAAGTTAAGTAATTTTTGTTTTATACGATAGACCTAAAATATTTACTGAATGGCTGCCGAATCAATTTGGGGAATTTTTAGAAAAAATCAGAAAGCGATCATTTGATCGCCATGGCAGGTTTAGTGTTAATTTTTTAATTGAAGAACTTTTTTTATATTATTAAGTGTAATTATTGTCTTGTGTGAGTGGGGATGTTACTTGTAGGGTTAATCTTTTTTGTTGAACTTTCTGGGGTTTGTTTTTACTAGGTAATCAGTTTTCTTGCTCTTTTAATGGTAGTATTAGTATTGTGGAAGAAAGTTAAGAGGTAATAAGAGATAGATGGTTGTGTACGTTAGTACCTATCTGAAATACTGCTCCTTATTCCGGTTTTTAATAACGCAGACAATGGATGGGAGTAAAAAGGACGAACTTGGAAAATGGAAGTAACATTCATAGAATTTTGGATGATGCAATAACGGAAGCGCCTTTGTTTGCGTGCCGAGTTCCGTATCTGCATTCAAAGTGTCTCCCTTTTCCCAACAATCAATGACAGAAATGAGATTATGATAGCGTGGGGTGAGTTGAAACTGTAATAAAGTGAAGAAGTTGTCGAAGTTAATTCGAAGACGTCGAAGAAATTGCTGACATTCATTCGAGAACGCCTTATATCTTCGCTGAAAAGGCCGAAATATTTAATAAAATATAGAACTTCGAAAATAATTCTAAATAGTTTTGCGAAATACTAATTCCAAATAATAGTATTGTAAGGTAACAATATTAAACTATCTCTAAATAATTCCATAAAACGTTCACATCTAAATTCGTGATATTTCTACGTAAAATCCAAATAAATAATTTCTGTTAAAGCAAACTACGAAGCCCATAAAATACTTGTTTTTTGAATGAAAAATTGAGTCATAAATAACCTGAATTCGAAAATGTATTTAAAAGATCAATTACTTCCGCGTACTTGGAATTAAATATGAGGTCGATAACAATGTGCACATACAGGCGGAAACGTCGAAACTCAAATTACCCAAAGTCGTCGTTCCTTTCAAAGAATAGCCCAAGTTAATGGCGATGTTCCTTCTTCGCCTAACAAATGTCGGTGAATTCATTAAATCGTCGGTGATGTATAGCCGTCCTGTATCGTGCTGGTCGACAATTGTAACGGTATGCCGTAAAAGTATCAATGTCAAGGTTCTATGGCGGTGTAGCGACGAAAGAGTTGTCAGATTCGTTCTGACTCGTCAAGGATGATGAACGGAGTATCATAATTTCATTTTTTTTCATTTTCTTCGAACCTCGAAGACGCATGGAGTAACGTACATTACAAATATATTGTATCTTTTAAAATAGAAGTCTTTGTCAACTAAAGTTTACAATAACTTTGACTTTTTCTGGCTACGTCATTTTATATTATATGGAGATATTTAAGAGTTTGTATTTGAATGGTTTGAGAAATATTGGTATATGTGATACGCTCATTTTATATTTTTTAAATATTAAATTGATTTAAGGTTATAATGTGATCGTGTTCAAAGTATTAGTTAAAGGGAAGGAGAGAAATTACGTAGAATAATTTTTGAACTAAATATTATGTCTTTGCGGAAAGTGGACTTATACCACTTTCAAAGAAGATGGCTCATATGATTTATATGGAAGCAAAATTTGTGAATAAAATTAAGGGTATAGTATTTTTATATGTTTTGTTACTGCTATCTGAACGAGTCGGAAGTAGAAATTTTAGTTAGAAATATTTGTAATTTTTAAGACATAACATTTCGTAAATTACTTATGCTTTCGATTAAGTTGAAAAGTCAAGCCTTTCAGGAAGAGTGCCTTTTTGAATAATTTATTTTTAGTTACTCAGTGAAAGATTTTTTACCCATATCAATGTCTAAATTTTTCGGTTTTACGTTTCTCTTATTGTCACTAGAATCACTATATGGCAATACTTTCGTTTCTTTTACATAAGAAACACTTCCATCATCTCTCAAAAATTTTTCAACCCCTTGGAAGAAGTACTTTGAATAAAAACAGTTGAAATATTTATTTCAATGCCATTTTGAGAATTTTCGCAAGCTCTCAAACTCAAGTATGACGATATAAAAATATTATAGACTTTAGTGACACAAAAAGCCACACGAACTGTGAGAAATTTCAGAAGAGAGCCTAAGGGAAGAAGAAGATAGCAAATAAGACTGAAGTAAAAGAAGAAAAAGGATGCGTCATGCATTTTGATTACCGTGTACTTGTTAAACATTGCCTCTCTCCATCGCAAGAGAAAGACATATCATTTTTCGTGGCGTCCCAAATTTCCGTCTGATTTCGAGCCATGTAACTAAAATACTTCGAAGCCTGTACGAGGCTGTAGATCGACGGGCAGATAAATTCGCAAATTCACGAGCCTGATAAACATTAAGATCAAGATCTTAATACATGTTCATTTCGCGAGAGATACGTTTACCCGAAAGTCGTTACACTCATCTTTAACGTCGCAAAAACATCTTTAAGGAGGCTTCAAACTGGCCTCTCATGCCGAATAAAGATTTTTTGCAGATTGAAAATATTTATTCGCAATTGTGAAAAAAATTTTAATTGACGTGAAAATGAATTATGACCGCGGTATGAACGATGATCAACCGCTCGTTAAAAAATTAAATAAAATAACCTGAAAATTGAGTTTTAATTGAAATAGATCAAACGAAGAAATAAATGTCAAACTAGGACTGTTCATTTATATAAATAAAATAGAAGAATAAAAATGACGATAACTTATAAAAAGTCTTTCATATATTAACATCGACAATGAAGGCTCATATAAAATAAAATTAATAAAATATAATAAATAAATATAATAAATACAATTAAAACATCGTCCTACATAAAGATCTAAAACGCAAGCCTATAATTATAGCCTTTAACAATTTCTTTAACCAAATCAATTCTACCTTGACATACGTATTGAAATATCGCCAGAAATCTCTCCGTCGCAAATCGTTGCTAACAATCGGATAACTTCGCAAATTCACGAGTCCGATGAGCATTAAGATTAAGATCCGTTTGTTTCGCAAGAGGGGTAGGAGGATACAAGAACGATATTTCTGGTACATCGAGGGGAGGCTAAGAACATTTGTTCGGAAGTCCTCCCGCTCCGTCGATTTTCTACGTAGAAAAGAGGAGTCCTCGCCGATATTTCTACGTCTATGTGTTTGGCCTGTCAGCATGTACGTTTCATAGTTCCCTTCTATTCGACTTCCGATGCTATCGATTCTGTTGCAACGTTGTTTCATAGATGATGCACCACCATAGGACGAGGCTTTTTCCCCACCGCAGAAGGGTCGAACACGTACAAACAGCCGTAGAACTTCTTCCCATGGCAATATCCTGCTTTATTAGTTTCCGCATACGCGTGCAATTGTTGCGGATGAGTGTATGGGGTTGGATTCGATTTATTTATTTTCCGTGTCCCAATGAAGTTTCTTCTGCCGGACAAATATTATCGCAGTTGGTGGGAGTGCACAAACGAGGGATGAAGCATTGTAATGGTACCATAAAGAGTTGTAATTGTGAAAAGTGTGTTGAGAAGAATCGTGAAAATTGTATTGTAAAAGATCGTCAAGGTAGAAACGCAGAATCGTCGATCTATTTTGCGAAAATTAATTAAAATCGACTCGATGGTATGAGGAGAGAGCAAAGATAAATTAATCGTGGAAGAATTTTAAGAAATGGTTTCAAATATTTTGATATACAAATTGAATTAAGGGGATTTGTTTTATCTGAGGGTAATCGTGATTAGTTTATTAGAATATTAAATTTCTGGTAAACGCTGATAGTACCAGGGGTAGGTATCTCGATCCAGTAAGCTTTGGAAGAGGAAATATCGAACTTGCGAGCTTTCAGAGCCGATAAAGAAGGTTTCTGGTCCTTCTTTTCTCATCTCCAGCTTATCCGAACCAGATAAACCTAAGCTGTAGATACTTTACCGCACGTTGGCGCTTTTCTGTAGAAACCTTACTCAGAATTTTTGTTTGCCCTGTTCAGCAAATGCAGAATGTTAACAAATACTTCGTGATAATCTTACTTTCCATTTGGAACATTCTGACATTTACGCAGTCAATAAAACAACGCCTAAGTGTACACTCTTCCGCCGCTCAATTAAAACAGGAATAGAAACATTACGAACCTCTTGCCTCATAATTTAATACCAAGTGGCAGGAGATACAATAATTTGCTTTAAAAACTCAACGTATCATCGTAAAATGAATCTAATATTATTACATATATTACTTTACGATAAAATGAAAGTATCAAAGTTTATTAACAAAACTTGCAAAAGATAAGTCGCGCGCACCCCGTTGAAGTTGAATTTCGCGCAAAGCTCCAACGCGGGCGACACTGGTCACTTTCACTCAAAATATTAAAAAATTCCCCACCCATTAATATTATTCTTTTCTCAAAAACAAAAACACACCAACCCAGTTTGTCAAAGAGGTCAATAAATTCAGATCTCCATTCAAGAAGCAACCCAAGAAGATCATCTTCACGAAACTAAAACTGAATTCAACGAAATCTCTACCTTCTGTGAACCATATACTTTAATCATTCGCGAAAGAAATGACGCGAAAATACTTCGACGTATGAACACGAGGTCGGGAAGTCTGATTGAGCATCCAAAGCGATAAGAACGTTTATGATCTCTGCCGGTGACAGCCTCGAAGCGGATTTCAACCCTCTTTTTATGCGGACGAATATCTTTTCGTCCAGAAAGGTAGAGGCCAGGACTTTTTGTTCCGGTTTTTCCTACCCCCTCTGCGAAGGGTGGTTGCGTTGCCTTTGGCAGAAGGCGTTGGTTATATACATTCGATGACAGAGTGGTCAGGGGGAATCGCCAAGAGATACGAACATCCCCCTCGATCCACGCGGGAAAAGACGGACGAAGTTGCTGCGCGATATAACGACGGCATCGATGCTTCGTCGATACTGAAAAAAGTCTCCTGGAGACTCTAATATTAGTTCTGAGATCAGTTATCGCGATACTTTTGTCCTGAGTGTTTCATACAATTCATTGAAAAATGTTGGGGCGCGGTTCTTTCACGTGTTTGAGTCTTTGACGGCGTGGGGACTTGGATTTGTGGTCGATTTAACTTTTTTCATGTTAAATGAATGGTGAAATGTTTTATTGTGCGCTATAACATACTTTACACTTTACTGTATGTTATAATATATTTTATTGTAATTTACTGTTATGCTTCATTTAACGTAACAGTATTGACGCGACATTTAATGTAACAGTGACAGTAGCTTGTATAATTGGTATCATTTGGATGCGTTTGGAACAGTGTTTTTAATTGCATGTAAGTTGTTTATCTTGAAGGTGCTGTAGATCTTTCTTTTCTTTTATGATATTGAAACATATGTATTTTAAGTAATTTTTGTAATATAAGTTTGAAATGTAATTATAGCAGTGGTATTCGCAGAATTATTTGTAGCATTTTCTAAGTAAATGGTTCATACGGTATTAGATTTTATTGAACGTATTGATACGAATTATATATCTGGGAGCATATATTGATGAGATTTTATGGTGTATTAAAATTATACGATCGTCTACGACGATTTCGAGCGGCGATGCAGCTTAAAATAAAAGCTGCTTACGATTCTCGATACTTTTGTAACGCATAAATATTTGGTTTGTGAAACTGGAATGGTTCATTGAATTGAGGGCAGAAATTTCAAATGCAAAGTTAAAATTGTACTTTCGAGCTCGATTTTGAAATAGTTAATGCACTCGAGAGCTACTATTTTTGAACTGAGGAATTCCCTTGATATTCGAATTATATGGGGTTCATGAAACTTTCATTGAATTTTGCGACAAATGTAAATGTAAATGCAAATGTAAATGTTCGTACTAATTACACGGAATGTATTCAAATTAACGCAAAGATATTCAAACATTTAATTCCTGGCGTTCGTATGTCGCCATTCAATTAGTTACTAGTAAACTCCTAATTTGCAGACCTGATGATTGCTGTTTGCTGTGAAATTCTTGTTTTATCTGCATTCTAATTTGCCTAACATTTTTAAAGCAGCATACAATTTCAAATCATTTAAAATGCAACTATAACTCTTCATTCTATTACAATATTCCTAATTTCACTTTAACACTTAACCTACCAAGCCAGTCAAAATGACCGGATCGCAATTTTTTTTAAAAACTCCCTAAATTGATAGAGGAGCCATGAAGTAAATATTCCACTTCGATCTTATAAAACCTAAGTTAATTAATCGATCATCTTTTTCACCTCATAATTTGTCTTTTTCCAAAGTGCTTATTTAGTATATCTAAATTTTAGCAGATATAACGTTGGTAGTTTTAGTAGTAATAAGAAAAATTTTTATTCTAACTTCTCCGTTTTAAAGAAAAAACTGATTTTAGTCTCAAAATCCCTCACATTATCTGATCTACAAAAAAATGGACACAAGCGGCATCTCCTTTCGTATCAAACAATTTTTGTAAAACATTTTTTTAATAACTTTTCTCTCATATGATATTCGACTGCCTCTAATAAAAATTCTGAGTTTTTCAAGGTGACCTTTATAATTAAGAATTTAATTTCCCTTGGTAAACATGAAGCATATGATTAAAAAGTACAAAGCATGAATGTTGCTAATGAAATTGGGTCTCCACTCGCAGCAACCTCCACGTGGTGAGACCTGGGCACTCTGTATTATATGCGATATAGCTACTAATCATTATAGATTATATAATACTATACAATATAATTATTATAGACTATATAAACTATACTAATTATTGGCTATATCGCAAATAGTATGTACGAGCGAATGGGCTGCGAGCCGCGTCGTGTAATCTCTTCACAACTTATCGTTGAATCAAAGTTTACATTATCCAAACGAAAAGTAACAATAAAAAGAATACAGAATCAATAGTTAATAACATAAACTATTACCTTGGCAACAAAGATAATTTAATTTCTAATAATTAATCCTTTACACTCGACACAGCTCTCTATGACACTGAAAGTTTCATTTATTAATTATCGACTTTTCGAAGTCAACAATAATTTCGCATTTTAACATCAATATCCCGCGGTACATACAGTCGTTCCTAGTATTTATTAAAAATCAATAATCAACGGTAGACAATTTTCCGAGACTATATTTGCTTGTCTGACGAAAAGTTAGTAAAATAATTCGCAGCACAAAGGGTAAACACAAAGTAAAATCTCTCCTCTTCCTATCAAACACCCTTTATTAAAATACTATTTCAATAACGTCAATCCCTCCCAAGATATCCAACCATTTCGATTTAAACGATACGTCCAATGCATTCACTCTGAAATATCTAAACGTAAAACACTCAAATCTAATTCCCACACGACCAACCTCACGTTAACCCCTTGTCCTACGAATTCTTTCGTGCCTGCCCCCGCAATAATTGAAAATTTAATTGCCAAAATAAAAATTTGCCGGTGATTCCTGACATACCTTAGAACTGAACAGAATATTAATAACATAGAAATAATTTTATCGCGTGGTGTTCCACTGACATTTTCAATTTGATCATTTTCGAGAAGCTTCAAAATTTCTTTTTCCATCTAGCGCATCACGAGTGCCACTCGTGATTGTAGTGCAACGGGTTAATTGTCAGAACTAGCAGAAATATCGCGACAAGATGAACTATCTTCTTACATCCACGACAGATGCTAATGTAACGACATCACAAAGCCGGAAACCAGCGCTATTGTCACTGACAGATCGATCTCCTTTCCTCGCCGTTTCACGACCGACGCGCTGCGTGTACAGGCTACCTGGCGAACAAAAGGAGAACGATGCCGTCGCTCGTCAGACGGCGAGGATCGTGGCCTCTTTATAGGTCGTTTTTACTGCCGAATAATCAGAAAGAAGGCGCGTTCACTTTCGTTCATTCGACTCGCCGTGGCAGACACGGGGACACGGTGAAACATAGCCGACGAGATTCGATCTACTAGATGTACAAGGGACTATTAATTTGTAGAAGTATCTCCTTACATCGAGATTAATAGCAGTAGATCTCTCGCCTTAAAAGAATACTCGATACCCGCGTTACCATATTGAGAATAAACTTGTCGACAAGTTGGCGTGAAAATAAATATTTTTTACAGGTAGAGATGATCATTCGATAGGAGACTATGATAGGTATGGAATTAATGACTGGGAATTCAGTTTAATGTGCACGAGTTTGAATTTGTTTTGTCGATGTGTTTTACGAATTTATCAATTATGTAGTAGTCTGTGGGGCTTGGAATTTATTTAGGTTAAAGATTCTGGGTGAAGTTATCGTAGCAGGTGGGAATTTAAATTAGTGGATCTCCGCTTTATATGAGCGATTGTAGAAAATTAAAGATTGATATTTTTTTAAATTTATTAATATTTGATGATTTCTATCGTTTAGAATTCTCCTATATTCTTAGATTCTAGGAGAAACGGTTCTACTTTTAGCTTCAAATTAGTGGTTCCAGTTCGTATCACTGTCATCTATGTTTTCCATTAATTTCATGGCACTTTCTGCGATTTGTAATTCACCTAAAATTGTTAATTCCTCGTGAAATTATCCTAACAACTTAAAAACTATGGAGCCAAATTATTCGATTCAGTTTGAACATGCAACAACCGAGCAAAAGCCACGTCAAACTTTCCCGCACTCGTTGACATTCAATTCCACCGGCAGAACGCAATCAGTATTATTACACGAGGAAACTAGTCGCGGAACCGATGCGCTCTTGTAATTACTTTAAAATCAATTACACGACAGTTGCGCACCACTTCTGCAGCTGCATTAGATCCGAGCGCAATTAAGCGCCGTTGAAATTAAACATAAACATGCACATCTGCACGATAATTTCCATGCGAAACGCCGTGGTAACGAGAAACCAGCGGTGTCGCGGTGCGATGTAAATTTGAGGAATGACCGTGTTAAGAAAAAAATGCGAAGAACATCCACGAGCACGGGAACTGGAGGAAATTTCAAGGGATGCGAACCTGCAAGTCGTTACGTCCGCCGAATTTCGAAGGATTTACGAATGTGCCTCGAAACCGAATGACTGTTGGCTGTGTTACGAGGGAAAGACATTCCACGATGGAAAGAAAGACCCCTTTCTGCTTTACGAGACTCGCGATAGACGTTTATTTCACGATAGCGAACTGCAATCTCCCGTAAACGTTTCTCGATTACGATAATGTCTTATTACAGCGAAATAATTGTTTCTCCTTCAAACGAGATGCTCGATCTTTAGAAAATTGAGAGATTTTCTCAATGAATTTCATCCTGTACCATGTAATCAATATAATTTCTACCCTCTTCACGTCGATCCAATTCTTCCCGGTGAACGTAACTTATTTACACCATCAAGGACCGAATTTAAATTCACAGAGAAATTAATTCCACCGCCCATGGCTCGTATGGTCTTTCGCTTACCTTTCGGCACGGCCATTTACGTTCGCCCGGGAATTTTCTCACGATCTTTATGCTCGTGTCTCCGATAAATTCGATTCCCCACTCTTTCCTCTTCCCTCTCGGTCGTAACTGTTGCACGGCATTAAGAGCACACCTTTTTCATCCCCGATTCGCATACACGCAACGCCCGTCCTCATCGTCGCCCGGTATTTTTGCTCGGCCCGTATCTCTCATTATTTTATGACCGGCAATTTGCGGCTCGAAGTGCAACCGTGCACTGCTATTTTATAACGCGTGCAGTTAATCACGCATGTAACGGAACGTTTCGTCGCGGGGATGGAAAATCCCACAGTGGACAGGGAATTATTTCGTATAAATTGAATCGGACGCCGGAACTCTGACGTCTGACCGCTTGTTTTCATCGTTATTGATAGATATTTATAGTTGACAGTAACGACTCGATATCACCGTACATGGAAACGCCGTCGTTTCGACGCGGAGTAATGGGGATAAAATGGGACATTGATTTCGGCCGTGAAAGTAGTTCGAAACGAAAATAATTTCGTTCAGCTGCCCGATGAAGGATTCGTGGTTCTTTGAAGTTGATTATTGAAAGCGATTATCGATTTGTGATGGAGGAGTTTTGCAATTTAGAGATCGATTTTTGTTAGATGTATGTGTTATCGTGTTGGTGTGTTTTTTTTGCGATTGCAACGTTGCTCGCGTATGTAGATTTCCTTTGTGTTAGAGGTTGCACGAAAGGTTGCTATTTTTGCTGCATTTATATTTAGACGGTGGACGGTTTGTAAGAATTGGAAATTTTCTTTGGCGACAGCTTTCGGCGCGCTGACAGGAACCGGCGGTTTTGCGGATCGAATGAGATTTGAAATTATTCTTATCAAAAAATGTAGATCAGAAATGAATAGAAGGTGGAGGATTTTCTGAACCTGTCAATAGATAATTGCTTTGCTACTTTCAAATAAAAATATTGGATTCACACCGAAATAAAATAACTTTCACATCAAATTTCCCCTTTAAACTCATTGTCATATATAGCAAAACTCTCGAATTATAACTCACTATATTTTCGAAAATCCAAGAAATTCGCATTCAGTCGTCAACGTCCGCGAAACGCGTCTGATTCCATCGTACGCTGATTTGTTTTGCTACTTTCAAATAAAAATATTCAATTTGCGTCGAAATAAAATACGTTTCACATCAAATTTCCTCTTTAACCCCTTGCCCTACGATAACGAGTGACACTCGTGATGAGGTAAATGGGATAGGACATTTTCAAGTATTTCAAAACCTATGAAATTGAAAATATAAATGAGATACGACGCGATAATATTATTTCTGTAATATTAATATTATGTTAAATTAAACGGTAAATCGAGAATCACCGATCAATTTTGTTTTTAGCAATTAAATTTTGGATTATTGCGGAGGCAGTCACAAAAGAAATCATAGGGCAAGGGGTTAAACTCAAATATAGCAAAACTCTCGAATCATAGCTCACTATATTTTCGAAAATCCAACAAATTCGCATTCAGTCT
Organism: Cerceris ruficornis; assembly: GCA_963989415.1. NCBI lineage: Eukaryota > Metazoa > Arthropoda > Insecta > Hymenoptera > Crabronidae > Cerceris > Cerceris ruficornis. Next base: position 9,343,310 of record OZ022526.1, read on the forward strand.
TTAACGTCCGCGAAACGCGTCTGATTCCATCGTACGCTGATACCGCAATCCTCTTACCCGTGATCCTCCTTTCTCCTTCTCTCAGAAACCACCTTTTTTTTATCTCAGCAGTTACAATAATCCTCGGCCGGAAACGAAAACTTTCTCGGGCGGCGTCTGCACGACGGATAGAAGCCGTCTCCACAAGGTTTTGCGTTTGCAAACGCGCGCGGAAATTTCGTCGGCAACGAGATACACCGGGTCTCTCAGCGGGCGATCCGTCGGGGGTCTCTCGCAAAAATTTTTTTATCCCATTCTCGTGTTCCTCGTTCCCCCGTACTTTCTCATTCCGCGTCTTGCGTTTCTTCAGTGGCGAGGAATGCCGGAACGGTGGTTCGCATATTTCACGTCTTATCGGAAGCGTGGTCTCGCGGGCAGACAGTGGATGCCGGTCGAGAAATCGCGAAAAAAGACACAAGGAGGACTTCTTCCTCTCGTGAGACTTTAATCTGCTTGAATTTTAATCCGAACGTAGCAAAGGTCCGCCCCTCCATCGAGTCTCCTTGGCTGGGAAACCGGAAGGACCGCTGATTTTGTCAGTTTTAGGGTGAATTTTCTATATATACGTTCACCGGGGTTGGAATAATATATGACGACAGGGAGCGTAGATATGTGGAATGTAAAAAGAGGCAGAATGGAACACGGAGATCGGAGAACGATAGATTAGGTCGTGGCACCGTGTGGCTCGATAATTGATCGAGTCCATGGCGATTTCAGATTCTCATTACGCTTTGGAATTTCAAGCCGTACGTTCGTCTATGTCGTAGATGAGAAGCTGGCCCACCTAAGGCGAATGCACCTGCTTAGGCGCGTGTTAGCGGTTAACGGCACCGCAAAGAATGCGACAACTTCGTTAGTGTCAGCGTTGCGCCTTTATTTATTCGCGTTTATCGTGTTTATATCGATTCTACACGTGAGCTGATATTTATTGTGATCGGGTTACGAGGCGATTCGTTCTTATTTCACGTTGATTGGTTTACATCACCAGCCTGCGTGGGCGACTGTGTATGTTTTAAGTCTGGAGGAAAAAAGAACAGCTCTTAAGTCTGTAGAGAAGAGATTATTGGTAAAAACGATCCCATCGATGACGAAATTTTGATGTCGAAGTGGTTTGCAGATGTGTCAAATGAATTGGGAGATTGTAATTTTTGGGGGATTTTTACATCGGTTTGATTTTAAAGAGGTGGAAATTGCGATTGTTAAGTATGAGTGATTTATGATTGATTGGATTGATGTTGGTGTTTCGGTAAAGATTTTAAAGATTAGAGAAGATCACATGTTGGAGTAATATACTCAATAATATAATACTTGGCAATAACTACTTCGGGGCTTTTATGTTTTGGAATTTTCCCGATTTGGAATTCCGAGCGAGAGCCAAAAACAGGAAGGCAATAATGCAAGTCCGTTGCTATCGCTGTGTCCAATATGAAATTCATATTCGTTAGCTTTACAATTGCACATTTTTTTTACGGTAATTTACATATTTATTTTCTCGAATAAAACCTCGAAAAAGTTTTGCACGTTCTTCTTTTCACATGCTGTAAATCCAATATTGGCTCGGCAAAGTAATTTTCTTTAATCGTATGATTTACAATCGCAATCCTTCATTCGGATAGAAATACAGTTCGTTTATCCTATCTCTGTCGTATTAAAATGTTTCAATCACAGCCAGACGCGATAAGAATCGCGATACCACTCGACAATGCAAATTTGTCGGCCGTGATTGCCGGCTGCTACCAAAAACGGGGAACGTTAAAGCTACGCAAAGCCACTTCAGAAATCAAGGACACGGGACGAGACATCCTTTCGAAAGTTGCACCGTTGATCTTTGCAGACTTAATTTCCTGCCTTCGAACGGACTCGTAAATTTAACGGGGCTCACAATAAATCGTTTTGCGATGAATGATGGTAAATAGATGAAAGAATCTTTGCCATCGCCACTTCTGAAACACTGGAAAATAAGTTTTTATCTACAGCGATACAATTAGTTCTCCAACATCCCCAAACTTCTGTCCATCACGACTCCATTCACCCCCTAAGTATTTTCACTTAAATATCCGCAAAAATCGGTTCAATTAACATCACAATAAAATGACTATCCCCAGAATTTCAATACAAATCACGACATAAAACAACCATCAAACTTTTACCTTCAATATTGCACAAACCATCCCCCCAAAAATTTGTCAGCGAACTAACACCTTTGTTCCCTCTGTAGATATTTAGATTGTAACACTATCATGAAGATGATCATTTGGCGTACGTATTACCAAGTTCGTCACTCTTATGCAATCGCTAAGTGCAACCGCCAATCAGATAATGCTGCATGCGAATAATTTGCAATGTGACAGTGCAAGAGATAAGAAATGATTTTTATAGACACCAACGAGTTTGTTATCACAGTCACAAACGTGGGTGTTCTTTATTAGTTTATGGTAACATATTGAAACAAATTTACAAATGAACCGCATTGTTCAGCTAAAACACTGAAATAGAAGTTGAATGACCTTGGTATAAAGAGAATTTCATTTTTTAATGCGTGCAAATCACTGCAAATTAAGGACATATTCTAAAAAAATTCTAACAAACACCCTCGACTGTGGTGTAAGATTTTCTATTCACATCGTAATATGAGCCGCTTTCTTTGAAAGTGGTGTAAGTCCATTTTTGACAAAAAGTCTGTTAATGATAACAATGAATGCAATCTGCTATGAGCTTTTCATCTATAAACAATTCCCCAAAAAATCCCTCAAAATTGTCATCATTTTGTTCATATAAATTTACGTAGTTAACGAAATTACAAATATAATTACTTTGAAAGTGGGGTAAGTTCGCTTTCCGCAAAGACATAATATTCAGTACAAAAATTATACTACATAATTTCTCTACTTCACTTTTAGCACTTTAAAAACGATCACAGTATAAACTTAAATCAATATAATATTTAAAAAATATAAAATGAGCGTATTACATATACCAATATTTTTCAAACCATTCAAATACAAACCCTTAAATATCTCCATATAATATAAAATGGACTTACACCACTTTCAAAGAAAACGGCTCGTATTGTATGAAACGTGCTGATAAAGAATCACCCACTATCACGTATTATTTTTTCCATTTTATCAATAAAAGCTCTCCAACGCCTTCTAAAATCGACACGGTATCATTGATACCGTCGCAAAATGGTTTCCTCCGATCGAGTTTTCGCCCGCGGTTCCCCACCTTGCGCTCCCTGAAACCTGTACGCGCGAAACGAGAGGCGTGAATTCACAGCCGGTCGACAATTCCCGCTCTCGATCTCGCCGCATCGAGCCGGCATTTTTAAACTATCGACGGCTAGAGAAGTTGGCCCACCTAAGGAGAGAATCGACGTACGGATAAGTCCTGAACACGCGATCGTGCGCGCGTGCTCACCTGCTCATGAAATCGTGTTTAAGCCGAGGAAGGTGAGCGCGTGTGAGAGAAGAGCGCTTTCTCGTTCGAGCGTGATCTCGAACGGGAACGGGATCAACGCTCTAACGTAGGTCCGCTTCGGTGACGTCAGCCCTCTGCACTAGCCACTAAAATTCCTTTACCTCGAATCGTTTCACCGACATGCCCCAAACAGTCCCTCTGGGATGCTGATGTGAAATCGAGAGCGCGATTCGTCTTTTATCCGACCGATTCGCATTCGTGTTCACGCCGATCGTCGATCGGCTTGCGTTCGCGTTCTCTACGAGCGTACGGCTGCGAGAGGGTTTCGAAGGGGATTTTCGGTAATTAAGTCCCGAGAACGATGCGCTGGTTTGGTAGGATTTAAAGATGATCCTTTGAGTTGGACTGTGTTTTTGGGAGATTGATGGGAATAATAAAATTTGAATTTTTTGTTAGGTTTGAAAGTTTATAGATGGCATAGGGGTAAATGTTAACCCTTTGCAGTATGAAGTCACCTTTGGCAGAACTATTTTTCCCTAAAACTCTGAACTCAGCTATGGCGTGACTTTTTCTGGCGTGATTTCTTCTGAACAATCGTTTTGTTAACCCCTTGCCCTATGATTTGCTTTGTGACTGCCTCCGCAATAATTCAAAATTTAATTGCTAAAATAAAAATTGATCAGTGATTCTGATACATCGTACAATTTAACGTAATATTAATATTACAGGAATAATATTATCGCGTCGCGTCTCATTAATATTTACAAGTTGATAGGTTTTGCAAAACCTGAAAATTTCCTATCCCATTTACCTCATAACGGGTGTCACTGGTTATTGAAGGGCAAGGGGTTAATATAACATTAAACTTTAAATAACTGCAAGCAACGTGTGATATCAAAACCACAAAAATTAAATCAGAGTTGGCCGAGCACAAACTAGGAAAACAATTATAGTGCAAAGGGTTAATAGATTTTTTAGTGGTGAGTGAATTATTATTTAGAAATATTTAGTTGCAAAGAAATGTGTGATTGTTCTCTTCGGGAAATTTCAGTCATTGTGAGTTTGAAATTTTTATGATCAGCAATAATTATTGATACGTATTTCCAAAGATAAGAATGCATATCTGAAGTGTTCTCATAGACTGAAATAGATTCTCTCACCTACATGATGTTGCCTTTCTTTTTTCCGTTTCTATTCGACGATTGACGTATTCGCGAATGGCACGACAAAACGTACCGGCGTATCGGTACCACGTTCTTTCATGGTTCGTTTTAACTCGCGATTCGATAAAACGCATTTTTCCGTTTCGAGAGATAACTGGGCCACGTGTAGAAAACACGGTAAACGCGGAGACAACAGCGGAGGATCACGCGTTGCCTTCTCAAACTGCAAATATCTTCTAAGGATTATTACGCCCACTGAACACGGTGCCATGGCTCGCGAAGGACAATGGTGCATTTTCGTCGCTTATGTTTTTTAAACGGCGCGAGAAAAAATTTCACGCTGGCAACCACAGATGATTTATAAATTAAAGTCCACCCTGTTTCTTCCGCTCGGAGTATTGGACGATGTAAAGTAATTGGATGGCAGGAAAATAGAGGTGTAGACAAACTTTAGAATGTAAAAAGCGGATGTTTCAATGAAAGAGATGTACGATTTTTCTTGGCAGGTTCTACTGCAAATAAAAATATTCGATGTGAGGAACTGGAAATTTTTAGACAAGCTTCGGCATAAAACAGTATCGTTATCTTTTGCCATTATTCTCTTACATTTTAATAAAAAAATGTCTAATCGAAAAAAGATACTAATTTAAACTTTATTCCTGTACCAATCGAGGATATTAATTTGATAAACCAAAAGTAGAATGATACAGCTCAAGAAAAAATAGTGACATAAATAAACAAAAATTCTAATCAGATAAGTAAAGCTGTTGTGCCTTGTGATTTTTTCCAAGACCATTCTTGTTAAGTAACTTCGTCATTCTGAGCACGAATACCCATTACCCAAATGAACTACTAATTGTCAGTTATCTTCAGTGTACATCAAATATTCAGTAAAGCTACTCAAATAATGACTGTCCGCACTCCAGCCTAACGTTACTTCGCACGAACGTTTCCTGACAAAGAACCTAAAGAATCCATTCAACTGTTTCGCGCTACAATTGAAACAAGGATATCGACATGCATCAAAAACTCGTTGAAATCATCGTCCCATCGTTATTCCCCGTCTCTCGTGAAAAAATGACAACGCGAATGACACACGGCAATGTTCAGTCACGTACAATTCTTCAGGCGTTGTCGCCGAGGCAAATGGGAAGTGAGAATGTGTCACGTATAATTAACGCGATTCGCATCTCGTTTATTAGTAGCAGATGTAAGAATACACGACGACATTCGGATATATCTGGCGGTCTGCCAAAAACCGCCGATGTCTCGCATAGAAAAGGAAAAATTCTCGGTCGGACAAAGTGGTTGCAGCGAGGCGACGACGAGGTGAAAGATATCCAGTGATTTCATCCCTCTTTCGCACGGACAGCTGACGCGCTTTAATTTCACGAACAGTTTCCACGTTCGGGGAAACTTTTCGTTTTCGAGACCGACGTATTACGACGGATTCTAGTATGCCGAGTCAAGAAGGAATTTCAAAATTGAATTCCCGATAAATCGACGTTTCGCGCGGAACTCATTGATTATTTTTATTCAAGAGACAGAGAGAGATATAATTGGAAACTCGTCGCGTAACTGAAGTTCATTGAATCGTTTATTCGTTCTGATCGTTATTCCTGGTTTTGAACGAAGGAAGTGAATTAGGATCGATGGGAAATCGATGCAATTCGATTCAAGTTACTGCATCGATTCGATCGTTGCGCAAACAGGCGCCTGATCAAATTCGATGACCAGCCGATACGATGTACATAGAAATGGACATTCGAGGCGGTGGATTGGTGCATGTGCAGTGTAGTATTGCACCGATGAAACACTAATGTATGGCATATTATGCTAGCACTATGCTATGCGCTCTAGTTTTATATGTACACGCGCGAATTTGCAATTTTGAACGCGCGCGAACGCAAGCGCTTGCTAATTCGCGAAGTGTATACCGAGATCGTTTATCGAGGTGAAAATAAATTCTGACGAATAGAAAAACGTCTCGTTGAGCAATAGTTGACATTTTCATATAACGTTATTCTGTATCTACTGGCTGCATTTGATACTTATTCCTGATTTATCGATTCCAGTTTTCTTCCGTTAGATCTAATTAGATTTATCTTAAAATTATTATGTCAATATCTAAAATTATACAGGTTTCTCTATACAACTGCTGAATTTTAAGTCAAGCAGACATGGATCTTGAAAAATTATAACAAGTTCCAAAAATGCGTCTCCTGTAGCCCAACCTCTTTTGTTCAAAAATTTTAATTTGTACATTTAATAAGCCTTTGATACAGTCACTATCAGGTCGATCGTCAATAGCAAATGCTGTATTCGACTATTAAATGAGCCCTTTTCTTTGAAAGTCTGTTTTATATTATTTGGAGATATTTGAAAGTTTTTATTTGAGTGGTTTGAAAAATATTGGTGTATGTAATACGTTCATTTTATGTTTTTTAAATATTAAATTGATTTAAGTTCATAATGTGATCGGTCTTAAAGTATTAGTTAAAAGAAATTTATACTTTTGATGACCTCAAATGGACTTACACCACTTTCAACAAAATGTGAAAATCATACTTTTATGAAATATTAAATATGGAATTTCAATTGAATCACATCTATTATTTTATGAAATTTTTCATAAATACATAAAAAAACAGAAAAAAAGGCTTTATTTTAATATTTCTCCAGGTAATGCCATTTAAATTACTTTAATTACAACTTTATATTAACACGTACCATTTTTAATTTAAACGGGGGAAGTACCAAAATTCCAGTGAACGAACGAAAATTTTTATGTCATTAACAGTGTTGCCACACATATAAAAATGAAGTAGAAAAATTATGTAGCATAATTTTTTACCTAAATATTGTCTTTGCGGAAAGTGAACTTACACCACTTTCAAAGTAATCATATTTGTAATTTCATTGTCTACGTAAAATTATATTGACAAAATGATGAAAATTTTGAAGGATTTTTTTGGGAACTATTTACAGACGAGAAACTCATAGTAGCTTGCATTCATTGTTATCATTAACTTTTTGTCAGAAACGGACTTACACCACTTTCAATGAAAACGGCTCAAACAACCTTCAATTAAAAATTCCAATATACCCAACCCAGACAAACCTTTTCTACCGACGATGTGCTACTGACAAATAGAACAGCGACGATTTAAAAACTACTAAAACTTGCATGGCAGCCATCGTATCAACTACCAAGCATCTGCAATAAAAAAACCCTCGCACTTTACCAAAACCACCCATCCACTAACCTGACTCCAAATACACGTGATGTCCAAATCTCGCAGCGAGGTGTTGAAGGAACACCCCAGAAGCTCCGTGAATCCCATGGGACAGTATCTGCACGAGGACCCCGACAAAGAGGACTAACCATCCCCAACCACCCTCCGGGTAGTAATGTTGCTTCAACGTGAGCAATTGCTTCAAATCGGTAACCAATTGTCGCGAATTGTGAGCGTGACCGGGCAAAGGACTTTGCTCGTTTCCGCTGCACGCGACGCCGCTGTCGTGTACCGACAATCTCGGTAAGGATCTGCTGCGATAAAGAAAGGATGCAACGGGTGTCTCGATCTTCGGATCTGTCGCTCGTCCATTTACATCTTTGGAAGCGTTGTTCTCCTCGTAAATACCGACGTCGCAATCCAAATACCCCGAGTACTTTCTCAGATAAGAGTATCGACCGTAAGAAAAGTGCGGCTCTTCGCAGTTTTCGCACTTCTTCTGGCTGCTCTGCTTCCTCGCGTGTACACCACGACGAAGGGACACCGTGCCGTTCGAGGATTTCGTCTCCTTTCCACGGCAACATTCCTGATTCGTCGATGATCGGCCCGTCCTCTTGTCGGGAGCGTTTTGCTGCCTTTTTATAGGCGACCTGCCGTGAGAATCTTCCGGGGAATCGGCGATTTTACGAGGCACTTCCTTCTCGGAGCTTCGACTGTCTCCACGAGAACCGTCCGTCCAAGTGTCAATCGCGTCGGTAATAAGATTCGCGTGATTCCGGGGGCGAAACCGCGATGATACGATTTCCTGCTGGGACGAATCTCTCTCGCGTGAATCGTTCTTACACTCGGGATATCTCCTTTCGTCGTGCTCCTCGCCGCCGATTACCTTGCAAACGATTCTAGTTGAAATCCCCTCCTTCGTTCGTATTTCTTTCGATTCGTCACTTCCATCCGTCTTATCGATCCGCGTTACGTCGACGCGATCGAAGTTCGGATGATCGTGATACTCGTACAGATCTATCTTAACGTCTTCCCGCTCGATTCCGGAACTTGCGGAATCCTCGGTAATTTCGATCGTTTCATCCTTCCTCTTTTCCTCCGCATCTACGAACGATCTTCTTTCACAATCCATGATATCATCCTCGTGATCAAGGAATACCATAGGGTCTTCGGTTCCATCGTGAAGTTTTTTAAGATTCTGAAAGGAACAACGTGATTCGCGTCCATCAGATTTCTCGGCAAGTTCCAAGTCGTAATCTACTCGCAGATCGGTCTTGTCCGAGGCTACTAAGTACGTGAACGAATCCTTGTCTGTCGCTCGAACATCCCCGATATCAGAATTGACAGGACAGGCAGCCATTATCCGGTGTCTTTTGGATCTTTGCTGTGTCTCTCAAGCCCGCGATCTCATCTTCGTCGTTTTCGCCGTTTTCGTCGTCGTTGCTGTTCCGCCTTCTCCTCGGTCTCTTCCATTTCCTTTCGGACCCGGTATTCCTGCCTGGTGGCTGTCGCTACCTTTGGACGTACGCCGAGAGTGAAATGCGAGATTAAATCTCGACGAGCCGGTTAGGTATTCGGCCTTACTAGGCGAAACGACCGCCAGCTCGGATCGTTGCACCGATTCTTCGGGAAACGATGCCTCGTCCCCGCGATCGAAGGGCTATTCATTCTGCGTGTCACCGATACTGGCGCGCGCGAGCTCTTCCGACTTCAAAAATAATATCACTTTATGAATTATGGCTGTATAATCAGCGAAACCGTTCCAAATCCTACGTTGGAACTTCCGTCTTGGTTTTCGACTTTTCGCCAAAGTTCGTCGCGAATAATAGTCTCTATGAATGACGAACGCCCGATTGATTCTTAGGACAGTTATTACATTTTTTTATGTAATATGAAACCGTGGGGATTCGTTTATTTTATTGTTAGATATTTGTTACCGCGATTCTCTCACCCGTCTTTCCTCAAATTATAGTCTCTAGGAAACACGAGCACCGGTAAATTCTTTTGACATGTACTCTATTCTTCTGAATGTACCATTGTTTCTTTATATTATTAACTACGACTTTCACGCCGATCTCAATTCGTTTCGAATCATAGGCTCTACGAATCACGAACACCGCTACCTTCCATCAACAAATACCCTATTCTACTCGACGCTCCATAAGAATTGTACCTTTCTCTTTTTTTCAAATATTCATAATTGCAATTCTGTCGTCCATTTTTCTCAAATTATACTCTACGAATCACCAGCACCAATACCTTCTTCCAAAAGATACTATATCCCAATGAAAATCCTACGCTCTCTTTTTCTTTTTAATATTCATAACTATGATTCTCGCCGGCGGGAAATATCATTCGAAATCGGGACCTTTATCGATCAGAGATTTTTCTCGCTTGATTGTCCGTGATGCGAGTCGAATACAGGTATCCCGGTGACTCGAAAACACGAGTCGCACGAGGAAGCGACCGAGCGCGGCACGCTCAGCTCGCAAACTGCCGGAGAACCGCCGCGGCCGAGAGTCGTGCGGCTCTCTGCGGCTGCGGCCGACAGCTACGCTTCTACGGCCAGCCGGATTCAGTGTTGCCCGCGAGAAATCCCTTTCTCCTTTTCTAAACCCCTCTCCTGTGCCGTAGGCAAGGGCTGGTCGAATCGGGATTCAAGCTGGTAGAATTAGTGTAGGCATTGACAGCTGATATTGTGTAGAACATTCTTTTCTTCCTTTCTCTGTATTTTTTCGCTTCAACTGCTATGGTCATTTTGTCTAGGACTCACCGTTTTTAGATGGGTTGTGAACGAGGCAGTGATATATTAAATGGTAATTAATACAAGTTTGATAGAGCTGAAGAGGGATTTGAAGTCAAAAGACACTGGTATTTTGTAGATTTGGTTTTCTTTTTTTGTATTTCTTGTTACTGGTTTTGGGTGGGGGCTGAACCAACGAGGCTGTGATATATTAAATGATGATTAATAAAAGTTTGATAGAGGTGAGGAGGGATTTTAACTCGGAGAGTGATATTGTTTTTTGTTTCTCTTTCTTTGTATTTTTTTTTGTTCATCTGCTATAGTAATTTTTCCTAGGATCTACAGTTTTTAGATGGGTTGTGTACTAGGCAGTGATATATTAAATGGTAATTAATAAAAGTTTGGTGGAGGTGAAGAGGGATTTGAAGTCGAAACACACTGGTATTGTGTAGGTTCGGCTTTCTTTTTTGTATTTTTTGCCTTTGACTGCAATGATTATTTCACCTAAAACGTACTGTTTTTTCTGGGGTTCTGAGCCTGGGTTCTGAACCACCGGGGCTGCGACGTATTAAGTGAAAATTAATAAACGTTTGATAGAGGTGAGGAGGGATTTGAACTCGGATAGAGTGATACTGTTTTTTTTTTTTTGTATTTTCTGTTTTCAACTGCTATGGTCATTCCGTCTAGGACCAGCAGATTGTGAATCTGATCGATTACCTCAATATTAATCGTAGCTCCAATAATTTTCTTTGAGATATTTCTGAGGATGTGCAGCGAAAAAATTAAAAATTTAGTCGGGTTTATATATCGAGAAAATTACTTTCTCAAAATTTCTGCCATTTAGTTTAGCTTAATTTACCAGAATCCCAACAGTAACAGACAGATAGTTTCAAACGTCCTATTCCAATCAAACAAATCCCACTAATTTCACCCAATTTTTCACATGACATCCTTAACGATACCTCAACGAAGATCCTTTATCCAGGATCAGCTGTCCGAATCTTCGAAAGTATCTCATGCCGTCTCGTTTCATCCAGCGAGTCTTTATTCGGCGGCCTTTTTATGGCACTACATAATTATGCCGAGATTTCTTGAGGGCTCGTGGGTGATTTTATTAAGCGGAAAATAAAAACCGAAATTGCTGCGATAATCCGGAACTTTTCCATTTTCACCGGAAAGGCCTCTCGCCTCGTAGCGCCTTTGACGCGAGACTCTTACCCCAAATCCCTGCCCATTGTAGCCCTTCTTCTTTAAGCGTTATTTCCTCGTTCGCCAGAATATATGGATTCGTGAGCGTACATTTACCTTATATCGCCGACCGCGTATCATCAGCGGACATTAAGTATACGCTTTTATAACGCGAAAAGACTTTGAATCTTGCTGACGCATCTTCCTTTTAGTCCGTTAAATTAACTTAGTAGTACGTCATTCTATAGCCAGTAACATCTGGTATAATATTTAATAATTCATTTGCAGAGTAGCTTTAAAATTGTAAAAAATCGATTGAATCACTGGTTTAACACTAACCGTATCTGCACTTTACGTATAACTATTCCAACGGCAGCCTATTCTTTAACCGGTTATGAAATAAGGATTATATCCGAAAGAATGCAGAAGATTGTCAATTTAATGCAAGAAATAACGCAGAAAACAGTCTTTAGTTAATAATACAAAAAATTACATATTTTATTTCATTGAACCGATCCTTTGACCACGTATGGTACGGTTAGCGTTAAATGATCGTAGTTTGCATTAGAAAATATTATTGCGGATTGTACATTGAATTAGGAACAATTTTAAGCATTGCTGAAATTATGAAAGAAAAATTTAGATAACTTTGAAATAATTTTTATAGAATAATATTACTGAAGCCTATGAATAGTACTCTGTTCGAAATTTTCACATTAGATATAAATAAAGAGTGTCTTTAAAGACTAAAGTAACTATAAAGACCATAAGCAGTCTATTATAGTTTTTCCGATTACACATTAGGAGCTGAAAAAACTATGGCATTAAAATTTTAAAAATTCTTATTAAGTACTGCAAACAGTATTCTACTATTTTTTTTTAAATATCGTATATTGAATAATATTTTCTACATCCATTTTCAAAATCTATTTTCCACATTTTTCAATGACCCTATTGAAACGCATTACAAAAATCGAGCGACTGACAGACGTATATTTTTCAACGTCTTCCAAGATGAGTATGCATCGTGTAACGGCAACTCTTCGTCAAACTGTGTATTGCTTGAAGCGTGATTTTCATTTTTACTGCCCGATAGATCCAACGGTATCTATTATTATCGATCTAATGTACGATTATATGAACGATATTCATGCGAGATGTTAACAGAAGAATTGTCTGGTAGCAATTACTCTTCGAAATGACGGGTCGCAGTTCGAAAGACCGATAAGAAACGGCGGAACATCCCTTTGAAATTGTATAACGTGATGTTTCCCACGTTGTCAAAATTAGACGATAATTAATACTGTGTCGTCGATGTTATCACAGTAAATATTTGATAATAAGGGAGTTGTATTCTTCTACCGAAATTATTTTGTTTGTTTGGAACACATGGACTTTCTATGTTGTCAGTTAAGAACTCTGGTCTTTAATAATTAGTCATTTGAATTATCTTAAATCAATTTATGTCAAATTGATAATAAAGAAGTTCTTCTAGTAAAGGTATTTTATATCAAAGATATTGGATCTCTATTTTTCCAGTTAGAAAGTGTTGATTTTGAATAATCAGATATTTAATTTACATCAATTATAATGTGGAAGTTTTATTTTCCTATAGGAATTATTTTATATCGGGAGTCATAGGTTTCCTATTTGCACGATTAGGAATTCTTGATTTTAATAATTAGACATTTAATTCATATGGAGTCAGAGCATCTGTGATGTTCTTAGAGATACTTTCTCTGTGATCCGATACATCGTATATATAATTTATAACTTAAAGCAGAGATTTGTCGTCCAAAAAAGCGAAAGATATAAAGTTCCTTTTAATGAAAAGATCCTTGAAACAAGACGGCAGGTTACCATGAATTCACCGGATGCCGTACTTTCTTAGTCTTTCGTGTGCCAACGATTCCCTCAGCTACCATTCAGAAGCACATTGAGATAATTGAATCGGGCATTCGACAGAGCCACGAAGTTTCTCTCTTATACGAGCACTTTTTCATATTCCCTTAAATTGGATAGATTTTTCGGTACTAATTAGAATACACTGCGAACTTTGAAGCATAAATAGAAATAGAAACTACAAAAAATTTGCAAACTTTTATCCAGTCAAATAATTTACAGGAAAGTGTGATTGGTAAAAACGATAACTGTAATTGTAGTACTATATATCGACTGTTTTTCTTGCATCAGCATTTTTCCACATTGCACCGAGTTTAAATACAGAGTGCGCCATATCATTCTGCCACTTTCGTGGTCGGTAATTCAGATTCGATGTCGCAAAATTTCCCTAGGCCTCGCACGATAATGTCGCACTGCCATAATTAACAATACACGTAACAATACTTCTAATTAATCTCAAATCTCGAGGTATTAATAATCATCAGGGAAGAAATTAGTATATATTTCTATAATCTTTCGTACCAATAATTTTGCTCGGTGATATAAATCGTCCCGTTTAATAACAATATAAAAGTCAACATACCAATTTTTTGTAGGGACATGTTTTATACGTTTTATTTATATAACTGAAATTCTTCTTATATTTTCACGTAGAAAGTTCCTCCGTTTGACAGATATATTGATTGATATCGGAATAGCTGAGCTAATAAGGTAAATCGAGTTTGAGAACTATGACGAATGCCCTTGTTTCTCCAAAATTCTCGTACCATATATCCTCTCCTCTGCAAGGAGTCTAAATAAAGACTGGAAGAAATGAAGGAGAAGACAAATCGGTAAGCAAATATCAAAGGAGAATAGCCAGGGTAGAAACGGAGGGAATACTTTTGTTGGTCTTACGGACCGAGGTCAGTCCGTGGAATCGATAAGTGTCGGGTGCTTTGATATTTAAAATTATTTATTTCTCTTGGCAAATTACGGAATGTCTGGCAAACGACGAGTGACTCAGATTATGAGAATTCCTTTAACATCAAAGCATCGCGCTCGAAGCAGACTTTGATGGAGAAGAACGATTTTCTTACTCGTTACGACGCATACTTTTAATTACCGTACTATACGTTAAGTACTGGTAATTCTGAAAGTGCGACAATTGAAAAATTGAACTAATCACGCAATTTTTATGGCGTCTATGTACATTACGATATTCTGGAACTAATTTGCAGAAATAATAAAAAACTGAGCCGTCTGACGATTTTCATAATCGTCTTTTTGCACAGATTTCAAAAGCAACCCAAAATGAAAGTCTAAATATTTTGACGTATTGTTAATTTAGATCACTGTCAGAATTATGGGCATATATAATTGCTTTCATTTTGAAATTAAATTATTTTAATTATGGCCAGTGGAAAACAACTGATGAGAAAGTTGCAATAATTGTTGAACTTTCTGGAAATGTACGGTTGTTCGCTATCGAAGACAAACTTCAACGTTTTGTTACATGCATAGTGATTACGCTCATCCTCTTTGCATATATTTTGAATTAAATTTTACCCCAAAGTTCCGGTCGTTGTACAAGGATTTACTTCTATTATCTTCCTCGAAAATATACCTCAGGATAATGGAAAAAGACGCTGCAAAGTTCATACGTCTTATCAGAGAAACTTCTGCTAATTCGTTTTCCTTTCACGGGCAGAAGAACGATGTTGAAACGATATTGGCTCGCGGGAAATTAACATTGAGTGCTAAACTTTCACGCATGTTGATTGTAATTAATATTGAATATAATATTATATACACGTCTTTTCAAGTTCTATTCCTGGTTACCACTAAGGTGTATTCGCGTCGTTTTAAATTCTGTTCCTGATTGCCGCTGTCGTGAATTCGCGTCCTGCAATTTTTGTTTCTGCATGCGGCAACATTAGGCGCTATCGATAATAACCGCTATCTCAGAGAGGGAAGTGAAAATGTCTCAGTTGGCTCATTAACTGTAAGCCGGCAAGTATACAAATTATAAAAATCTTTATATTTTAAACAACACATAATTGCAACATTGATATTTCAAAACAAATTTTATAATTTTTATCCTTACTTTACCGATACAAGTATGCAGCAACCAGCTTCAGAATTTCATTATTTTCGCTGATACTCAGTATCAGAAACAGAAAAAAATTTGCCGGTTGCAAATGTGTTAATATACAATATACAAACCTGTATACAATTATACAAAATTAATTGCATTAGCTATCGATCATTGAAACATTTTACCCATCTCCGTATAAAATTTCAATTACAAATAAAAAGAAGATCGGTGAATCTTCTAATGGAATAAAAAATTGTCGAACAAAATACTTTGAAAAGTATTGCAAAAACGTAGTTGGAAATTCCTGATCACGCAAACCGCGCCAGCCTAATCTGTTTGCCCACGATTATCGTCATCTCCTCCCCAATACCTGCAAACTTCCCGAAGAAAAAAATTCCACGGAAACCCTAAAGTGCCAGCCGCCCCCGGAGAGTTTTCCCGTCGCAAATAAAAGTAGCTTTAAAGCTCGAAAAGAACGAGGAAGAGACTCGGTGCGTTCAATTTGGCGAAGGATCTGAAAAAGATAAATCCATTCGAAAACTTCACTATTTCCCTTCATACTCCAAAGTGGAAACTTCCCAACGACCTGATCGAGATATAGGTGCATTCGCAGCTAAGTCATATCCGCCGGAAACTTTCATCGGCTTCGAACTATACTACGCACGATGTAAAATCAGATAACTTACCAGCTGTGTGCAACGGTTGATGATAGAACTTGACGGTTGCCGGTAGAGCGAGGGTTGCAGGAACGGAAAGCTGCAAACCGGGGCCCAAAAGATGTACCAATGTACCAACGACGGTGACGACCCATCCCCAACCACCCTCTGGATAATAATGTCTACAGAGAAGTCTTCTTGCTTGCACCTGAGGACTGCCACTGTGCGGTCGTCCGCTTTTCTCCTCGTCATTCTCCGGACTCAATTTTTTCCCACTTCCGGCTAAGGCTTCGTCCACGGAAGTACAATTTCTTTTGGCTTCTGCCTCCAAGAGCGGCCAGGATTGCGCCCGTGATATCGACATCACACGAACCTTTTCCTCGCCCTTCGTAAGCCCTACGTTCCCGTGTCTTCTACGCTCGAGCTCCTCTTGCGGGCAGCTTTTTTTACTCGCATTCGCGGCTCGTACGAGGCCGATCTTCCGAGTTTCGTCAGAAACATGCTGTCGATCCTCTCGAATGCACTTTACGTCCTTGTCGTGCGTTTCTTTCACGCGACAGCTGCACGATCCTTCGGTCTTCTCTCGGTGCACCGGGGACGTTGAAGGTGTGAGCTTTTTGCACGATCCTCTTTCCAGTTGCGAGGAAAGTCGATGGACTCGCGTTTGACTTGTTCCCCGTGGGTGTTCGATGGGAGGAAATTAAGTTTGATCGGTCTATGAAGATTGGATTAATTAATTATAAGTTTTGCTGCTTGGTGACTGTGATCCTCGTGATTATATAATTGGTTCGTTGGGTATTAATTTAAAATTGAATTTAAGAATATGGATACAAAATTGAACATTTAATTTCTATTCGTTTTTAAATACTGATTAAAATGAAGCTGGGCCCTTTTAGAGATTTTGGGTCACTCGAAAACGATCTATGGGGCAGTGCATTAAGCAGGAGTAAAGTTCAGGGGAAAAACTTTGCAGACAAGTTGCAAGGGAATGTATTAGCGTTATACCAGGGGCCTGGCGAAATGAGCTATTATAAATTACACCGCACGGTGGTAAACCTTTGTATTACGACATCGATCCAACGACGGGTTCGCCACGTTAATGCACGTGCCAGCGCTTTAACGCACGATTTTAATAAATTTTCGCCTCATTGTACCGTGCGACGATTTATCGCATTTGTGCACGCATTCGTCGACGGCGATGTTTCCCGCTCTCCCTTTCTCTCGTTTGCTTCTTTTTTCGCCCGTGCTAAAAAGCCTCCCGTTGAACGTCGAATGAATTATTGAATTTCGAAGCTTCCCGCCGAAACGATGCCGCGCGATACGAAACGGGTTCTCGTGCGTGAAATCGAAACGGTTACTTTTCTTCTTTTTTTCCTTTTTCATCCTTTTCGGCTCTTATTCGCAATCGATACTGCAAGTATCGTAACTTTTCGTGTGTATCGAGGTCGGCGTATGTTGAAATTGGGTTAAAGCGTGTGATTAATGAGCGACTTTGAGTGATTATTTTTATCAGTTTATTACGCGTCAAGCGGAACATGTGGATTTTCAGGTTGTAACTTTGTAACGAAGGATACGATATCTTGGGCGGTGGAGGCTTTAAAGATCCCATGGATTATTGCGGTTTTTTTCAAGGCGAAGTCTGCCTTTTAACTGCACTTCGTCATGGTTAAGGATTAACGTCAGAAGTTCGATGGAAATATGAGTTTGCTTTGAAAACGAGCGATTAAAGTAACAGCGAGTTGATACGAGTTCTGTCGTGGATTTATGCAAATTTACGGACGGGTGTGTCCGATTTTTATTCGCTTAATGTTGTTCTTTTATTAACATTCGCTTCACTCTCATGGAATTCTGCTTGGTTAATATTTCATTTCAAGACAATTTTTTAAAACTTTGACAACATAAAATATTTATAAAATTTAAGCAACTCTTTTCTTTGCATCTGCCCATTCTTAATTCTACCGAATGAAATTTGGTTAAACATTCGCCCGATTTATTTGTATTATCAAGATATTCGCCGCGTTATTCTTTATTATTATTCAGTATCATCGAATACAAAAATTACAGATATCGTATCCAACGCTTAGAATCTCCACAAACTAACGGAACGCCAAAACTGCCCGAACTTATCTGCCATCGAGCTCATAGTAATCACGAGGATCGTCTCAGTCACCCAGATTCTTCGCGATCGAAGCGAAATCCCGTGCAATCAGACCTACCTAACGTACCAACGATTCTATCAAACCGATCTCCCCCACGAATGACCATAGATGAACGAATACAAACGAAATTAAAAAAAAAGAAACTACCAAATCAACCTTAAAATTCAAACTAACAAGTAACTCCGAAACCAACAAATACATCCAAACATTCCCCGTTCTCCAAACTCTCCCTCTCAACCAAAGAAACGACCTACGAAATATAAGGTTCGTGAGAAAACGACGATGAAAAGAAAAAATATCAAGCTCTCCTTCGATCACGCGTAGCCGCGAGTTCGCATGTTCGATCGAGAAACTTTTCCGCGACAGTTCAAAGAAAGCAAACCAAGACCGGCGGGTGTTCTGGAGCGTATGGTATCGCGCGGTACCGCCGACTGATGCAGCTCCGACGAGAGACGGACTCTCTCCCTCTGTTTCCTCTTGCCCCTTCGTGTCCCGGCTCTTCACCAACCACCACCACCACCTCCACCACCGTCGCTGTAACCACCACCACCACCACCATCGCAGTAACCACCACCCGGCCTGCTACCGGAGTCGCGAGCATCCTCGCGTATCCATTGCTATCGCCTACCTCCTTTTCACCTGCGATCATAGCCGAAGATACCAGCAATCTGCCCACTAGTGACTTTCCAGTCGCGAGAGGTAGGCAGACAGGTAATACGCAACGTGGTGTCAGGTGTTTCACGCGCTACTTCGACGTGCCATTTTTATGGCGTCCGCCGATTGCAACGCGCGTGCGGTAATTGATGCAGGTAATAGCGGCTAATCGTTGGGAAAATTGAATGCAGTTACGAAATTTCTCATTGACGCTTGATTCTGTGAGTGCGGAGGTTCGGTGGAGGTTTTTGGAGATTGTGTTTCAGATGGGGTGAATGGGTTTTTGGGGGAGGTCGCTGGAGGTGGTGGAAAGGGTTTGGGGTTGTGGAGAGGGATGGGAAATTGTTGGAGGTATTTTTTTTGGGAGATTGAATATTTTTAGGGTTGCTTTAATTATTTGGGATTTTATTGCAAGTGGGAAAGTGAGGTTTTTGGCAGGTGGCTGCTTCCTGTGGTTTATAAGAGAGACAGGGAGTTTAAGCTTTTTAGTGCCGAAGGGAAAAATTGGTTGAATTAACCCCTTGCCTTACGATTTATATTTTGACAGCGTGGGATATTAACGAATATCCTAGAATTAATTCCAGAAATAAAAATTTCTCTCTGATCTTTAACATTTGGCACAACTGACTGCAATATTAATATTATAGAACAAATTTTACCGTCTCGTGATCGACTGATATTTTCAATTTAATACTTATTGGAAAACTTCAAAATTTCGTATTCCATTTATCGCCTCACGTGTGTCACACGTTATTGTAAGCTAAGGGGTTAATGATAAATGTAGTTGCGGATGAAAAGAATTGTCATTTGGCCATAGTTTCAGGTATTAGGTTGGTGCATTTGAAATGTCGGATTGTATACGGCGAAACTAAAGTGCCACAGGTTTTGTAAAATGAATGTTTATAAATCAAAATAATTTCCATCGACATCAATACACTTCTGTCAAAGATCCAAAAGGGCTTTTATATGATTTTTAATAAAATCTGAATTGTTAGAAACAGTGGAATTGGACGCGACTTTTTTAAGGTCACCTTCATTATTGAATTTTTTTTTTCTGTCATGAGGTGGTCTAAGTGTTTAAAAATGTGATAATCCGGTAAAGGAAGATCAGGTGAATAAGGTGGGTACCGTAAAATTTCATATTTCAATTCAAGACATTTCTTTGAGCTCATTTTCGACGGATACGGTCTTGCGTTTTCGTGCAATAAAGTAGTCCCCTGCCGATTAATTGAAAACGAACGCAGTATTTTCAATTCTACAAGCATTTGTTCAATTTTTTACAGTATCTGTCAGTAGTAATGCTTTCATCGCCTTGGAAAAAAGGAAGTTCAGCTTTTCATGTATAAATTAGGACATCATTATAATATATGGTGTAGGTTTACCACGAGGCGCTTTTTGAAGATACTTGTATCCAGGACGAAACTTTTTGAACCAACGTTGTACGACTTTTTTGGTTAACAATTGCCTCCCATATCCTCTCTTTATGTTCAGACTTGCAGTAACAGCATTATTACCAAGTTTAAATTCATATCGGATTACTACTCGTATTTCACTAATACTCACGTTGCACAAAAAAGTATATTTTTTTATAGAAATTAGGAGTCTGCCAAAAAAAATACACTTAATATTGCACGTATAGACTAAATTACCTATCTCAACTATAAAATTGTTAATTTTGCGCCTAACTATTTATAAAATATGGCCAAAATACAGGGTATAGACGTAATCCCACATTTCATATGCATCAGCCTAGTAGAACAGGCAATATAGCGCATAAATTGTGTGTTTTCAGTTATCCGTCATAAAATTACTAACATCGTATGAGAAAGCTAAATAATAATTCCACCATGCCCGGCGTCAGGACTATTGCTAACGACGATACATCGTCGTCTGGCTCTAAAAGGGTTAAAAATGGAATATATAAGTCTCAAACCAGGTCCTGGTTTGCAGTCGTTCTCAAACCATAAATTCGCAAAACCAACGGAACAATAAAAAGGGTAGAGCGTTTATTAATTAAATCTTCCCCAACGCTCATCAATACAATCTACAACAAGAAAGCAGCAACCGCCACCCCCGCAATTCTACCAGCGAATCGAAAGCCTAGCTATCAAGATATCTAAAAATTCCCTCGAACCTATCAATAGTCGTACTCCGAAAAAAAAACCCCGAACAGTCCCATCGCAGCTTATTTTCTCGGCGACGAAACCGTACACATTGAGACGATTAACAGACGTACTCGAACATCGGCTAAGGCCAGCGCCGTCGTTCACGAGGTTAACGCACAGCTCGACCTGATTCCTCTTTTAATCGCGGCGTGCACGAAGAAATATGAAAACGAAAAATATCCCGGTGTAATCTCATCGCGAAAAGTATATACGAGATGCCTCGGAACGCGTCGACGAAAGAGCCGCGAGCGACACACCGTATATTATATCTTTGGCGCCTCGTCGGGCCGATGGGCCCCATGAGGCATCGCGAGGAGGAACGAAGGAAAATATGCCGAGATACGCGTCCCTCGTAACTCCTCGCTCGTACATCGACGAGTTTAGGAAGACAGTTCGATGTGCCGTCGTACGATTCACGAGTGACACGGTGGTCTTAAAGACCTCGGTGTTTATGGCACCGCCGAACCACCGCGGCGGAAAAAACGTCAACGAGAAAAAGTGGAAAGACGAGGACTCCGCGGCGGTTTCTCTATGGTTAACGCATGTCGCGTGCTCTCCTTTCGTGCGATTCTTTTTCATCGGACACTCCGAGCGCGTGTTTCACGTTTGCAAAGGAACGTATATAAATTATATGGTATAATTGTACCGCGGGCACATTGCACGGATATGCGCGACAGGTCGTTTTCAACTTCGTGGCAATGGTTTCTTGGTATGATCGTACGTCGGGTCGGTGATTGTCTATCGTAAAGAAGCATGATCATCTTCGATTGCGAACGGTATGCAATGTGATTCATCGGTGACTAAACGCACGTGCGGGTAGAGCGTAATCGAGGAGCGATGGTTGATTCGAGATGTGATCGGTTTCGATGGGACTGGAGATGATTTTGGGACGGTGTTATCAGGGAGAGTGGGAAGAGGCTGATTTGGAGTTAGAGAGGTGAGATTTCTTGAGGTGATGAGGATAAAGTTGGTGGATGAACAGATAATGATTCAATTTTGTGTTTGGAATTGTAGGGATGAGACTCGTTTAATTTGAAGGCGGTATGTTTGACTGGTTATGTGTTTTTAAAACTGCTGACGTTGAAGAGATTCCAGACAAAACTGGCTTGCATTCAGCGTGTCAGGAAAATACTAAATACGTCAACCTACGATTTTAAACAGTTTTGATAAACCACATGGTCGAAATGTTCTCCAATCTCATGCCACGAGAAATTCTCGAAACTTCGCAACTCCTCTCAGATTAATTTTCTTCAATTTTCCTCCACCCCCGTTGAAATTCCACTGCCAATTCCCGTTCTCATTTCGCGCAGGACGTACCCACCGATATTCCATTCGCTTAAAACGTAAGAAATTTTTCTTCCCGCGACACTGTCGCAAACTTTCGGTACACCCAGTACAGTGATACTTCACTCGAACGACGAAAGTTTCATCGTGTCGGTTAGCCAGCTAAATCCAACCTCGACTCTCCGACAACTGCATCTTCTTTATTAACAAAAATATGTGGACATTCGATCTTATTAGTAAGAGCTGGTAATCCGACACCGTCCATTCTGGCTCGAAGAGATAGGACTCACATTCCGAACAAATCCTTCTCAAACCTTCGATAAACGATGGAAAGCATGGACTTTGAGGACGCTGAGGTCAAACAGCAACAGAATCAGGAGAATAAGAAGAGACCCTTCGTGCCGGAGGAAAGGAATAATCTTATTCAGCCGAGTTTCCGGCCACTCGTAGCAAAAGCCCGCATCCACGTAACGCGAACTCGACGGAGCCGGTGGCGAAACTTTTTCCAACTCGGGCCACCATGGCGTGTACATGCCGTAAGTGACGTCGACGTTCGCGTACATGTAGGCGAGTATAAGGCAGTTGGATAAAATGAAGTTTCTCTCGGAGGAATTCATCGGGTAAGGTTCATCTAAAATCAAATGAGCCCGGGATTAAATGCGGTTCGTTCGCGGCAATAGCATGCGAGAGGCTGCGTGTGCGCGTGTATATCTGCTCGAAGGAATCGTCGCTTTGCATTTTTTGCACATCGACGGACACGAGGAAGGGGATGGACGATACGTTCGTGTCGTATTTTCTCATTTCGCGATATTGCCTTCAATTACGTCCGATACGGAGCAGCACCTTTCTCGATGCGAGGATACGACGTTTTTCGGGAAAATTTCCACGGTCGATTGGGAGAATGTCATTTTTTGGAGGTTCCAGTTGGATTTCGAGGAAGGAATACGAATCGGATGACGCTGGTGTAGGGAATTGGCGTGGAATTATATTAGTTTGCATTAGGGATGACTAGGAGTGTTAATACGTTCGTTAACACGTAGATAATAAAAATTTGAAATCTTGCAGAGATAGCATGATTTACAATCAACTGTTGAGACAATTTCAATTTTTATCAGTCTTCTTTAAGGATATAGGAATGAAATATCGATGAAATCAGAGCATTTTATTAAAGGCTACTGATTGAATTAATTAAAAACTTGGTTTCTCAATTAAAAAAATCAAGAAACGTATTAATGGAATGCATAAGCGTTCATTAAAAATCCCTGTCAGTCCTGATATTTTTTATGAATCTCAATTACATTCAATTGCAATTTGCGATCTGCCATATCGCATGTTATTTTGTACTGCGTTAATTCCAAATTCTCAGAGCCTTCAACAATTGACATTTTATTTCCTCCATTAACAAAATTATCTATATCCATAATTTCACACCATTAATTTGACAAATAACATCTTCATCGAGGAACCATAATATAACACACATATTTCATTATACAAATATGCCACATTCTTTACTACAAGTCCCAATAACCGAGAGATTCTACGGTCGCACGAAGCAAGCATTCCACTACATTGTCGCTAAGCTTTACGCTCCCCAATTGTTCAGTAGCTTCAGCAACCCATCAATAACACTCTATAACAATACCAATTACCTCTACCATTAAATGTTTCCTCATAAATTCCTTTCAACCCGGCGAAATATTCCAACGAAATTCAGCAACACGAAAACCATGGAACAAAGACCCAAGCCCTCGGTACGGGCAGAAAGTTCGACGTGAAAGAAGCGCTCTTAGGAAGGACATCGCGACGGGCGGGGAAGGGAAAAGGAGAAATAAGAATAAGAAAAACGGCATCAGGCTGATAAGCTCGTAGCGGGGACAGAACCGGGGGTACCACTTTCACCGAATGAAAGTAAAACTCGATTCGGCGGGCAGGACGACACGAGGAGAGGCAAGTCGGGGGACGTCCGTGCAACGTCACCGCGAATGCACAGTGCGTTTATTGGATGTCATTAACCGATCTCCTCGGCTCCATTTCATCTTCCGAATTTCTTGCAGCAGCATATCCACGCACGATAAAACTTCGTGTTTAGGATCGCCGGTATACCCGATAAAGTTTTACGAGGGACGAATCGAAAGCAAGACTCCTCGCGACTACTCCACGGTATATCTTTCCCCGGGAGTCGTCGGATGCGTGTTATTTCCAGGCGCATCGTTTCGCGGGTACGCTGGATTTATGGGACGGGGATCATGGAACTGCGAGAACATACTATCGATCAGGGCATGTTATTTAATGATAATACATGTTATTTTTAATTTTCGACGGAGGAAGCTCGTCGAGGGATTTTTGAAATTGTTCCATCGAGTTGTCCACGTTTGCGGTAATGATTGAGCACGATGTTTGGTTGAGATACACTTTAGCCCTTTGCGATCCGAATTATTTCCTCAATTTTTTAGTGAGCTGAATGAAATTAATTTCACAACATTTTCTATCGTTGGTCCTTCTTTTTTTTTAAATTATAACAATAACTATAGACACTGGCGGATATTTAGGTGATATTACAAAATCATTATGAAATTGGAAAGTCGATATTAAACCGCTGGAAAATAAAATGAAGTGAAAAGCTATGTCGAGTGTAGCTCGACATAGGACTGCAAAGGGTTAACCCTCTGTGCTTCGAATTATTTTACTAACTTTTCGTCAGATAAGAAAATATAGCCTCGGAAAATTGTCTTGTTGGTCATTCATTTTTACTTAATACTAGGAACAATTGTAGGTACTGCCGGATATTTATGTTAAGACGCGAAATTATTGTTGATTTCGAAAAGTCGATAATTAGTAGATGAAACGTTAATTGCCAAGGAAAGTTAATATAAAGTTTTTGGACAGGAACGTTGTTTGGGCATTCCTAAAGTTGTTGTAGCAATTATGGTATATTAAAATTATTGATCGAGGTGTATTAATTAATGGCAACACATGTCGTTTTAAATTTTGGCGCGAGAAGATTCATCGCGATGGTTTAAAAATTGTCTCATTGACTTTCTACAAGGAAACGTAGTATATTTTAAAGTTGAATTCTTTAAGTGATTCTGGTAGGTACTTATAGCTATCTGAATCATATTAAACACTCCCTGGTAGCATAATTTATCATATATTATTATCCAAATACGCTTTTCAACTGGCACTAAATAAAAAAAATGCCTGCACTATATTTTGCAAAGTGCGCCATAAAGATATACTCACCCGTATTTTATAAATACGTTTA
Source organism: Cerceris ruficornis (assembly GCA_963989415.1). Lineage (NCBI taxonomy): Eukaryota > Metazoa > Arthropoda > Insecta > Hymenoptera > Crabronidae > Cerceris > Cerceris ruficornis. The sequence continues at coordinate 9,369,261 of OZ022526.1, forward strand.
AAAGAAAACTGTTGTCACTTAAAGGTTTCATATACGAGATTACTTGCGGTATTTTTAAAATTATTCCATAGGTTTTCATACATTGAAATACAACAGATTTTAAATTTTAATACTTGAAAGTACTTGCGTGTAATTTGCTTAATTTGCGTAAATTACTTGTCCAAAATATCGCGAGTAATCTGCACAAGATGATGCACTCGTGACTTCGTGCAAAGTGGAAGGAAACGGCATCTGTGTGAATCGAATTTGACGTATTTTCACGTAGCATCTTATAAAAGTTATTATCTTGAGATGCACGTAAAGAGCGAAGTACTTCGCGACACGACCTTTTTACTGCCCTCTCCGTAGTTTAGAGAATGGCTTCCATTATTCCTGGTTACGATATATGAACTGTTACTGCGTTTCTGTTGTGCCGACTTTTAACTACACTTTAGGATAAAACGTTAAAGAACGAACGAAATTGCAGAGTCGCGGAACGAATCGCTGGGCAAAGGAGAAAATCATTCGGTGATTAACTGTTCCGGCAGTATTGTAATCTGTGATGTTAAAACTGTAAGTTGGAGGGAATCAGGAAGTTTCCGACAGGTCGAAGCAACTGTTTCCGCAAACGAGCTATTAATAACTTTTGTGATGAATGTAGTCCCACGATAAAAGGAAGAGCTTACTTCGACCACCCTCGTTTGTCAAACTTAAGCGTCGAGTATCGGAAAAAGTGCGGGAAACCGATGAAATGTGCCGCAGATTAAAATCGTGCCAACTAATGAACGCCATTTAATGGACACTGTTTTAAAAGAACTTGATTATTTATCATCGTTTCGAATTACCTCGAGCACAATAGCTTCATCGAACATGCACATTACAAGGAACTCCATTTTGACGATTAAACTTGAAAATCAGCAAAATTCTTCCCATCTAATCAATTTATTCAGTGAGTCTTCTCAGCGTTTCATTATCACGCTATAAAATCATTTGACAACCACAATTCGCCTCCGTCCATTTTATTTCTCGGCGTCCACGTTCTTATAAACCACGACGGCTACAATTTAATTGCCCGGTTAAAAAAAGACTCACGGAGAAACTCAAGACAGATTCGTCACGTCCATAAAAGTCACCCTCGACGTGGAGGGATTTACGCGAAACGGTTTTTTTTACGATACAACTTTTTTCATTGTACTTTTTATAGCGCAATAGTTTCTCTGATTCGAAATCTGATGTAACCTGAAGTTCACCTCGGCATGTAACGTTCCAATGTGAAAATCTCTTCGCGACAATGCGTAATCTCTCTCCCCGACAGACTTTTCCACGAGGGTGAGAAGTGCGCCCTGGAGAGCTGTGAGTACGGCATACCGGTCCTGCAGGTTTCTTCTACCTTTTCTAACTTTCGGTCTAGCCATTTTCGTGGCACAAAGTACACGATACACGTTAGGTTGAAATGTCTTGACTTGTTTCTGCAAGTACTTTAGACGTCCCTGATGTTCCATGATGTTTCAGGACGCATGGCCACCCTATGATCGTAAGAATTACCTCTGCAGTCTGTACATTAAACCCGTAAAAAGAAGAAACTACCTTTGTAGTTATTTCGTCCGACTATAGTGTATTATGTAGGAGCTATGATAATATCATTTAACCCATTAGTCTACAATGACGTGTGACACTCGTGGAGAAATAAATGGAATAGAAAATTTTCAAATTTCGTAAAACCTTCAAAATTGAAGATATTAGTGAGACGCGACACGATAAAGTTCTTTTTGTAATATTAATATTACGTTAAATTGCACGATATGTAGGTAGTAATTCTTACTAGGTTGTAATTGCTTTCAGGAATAATTTGAGAAATTCTCAGTATTGCAAGAACAACGTTTTGGTTAGAAATTATTTATTTTTTGAAGCAGTATTACAAATGTATGCGTTTCAAATAATTCATCATCATCATTGTCGATTTCAATCTAAGCATCATCTGAATTATCAACATTTTCTCCATCTATAACATTTTCTTCTTCACTTGAATATTGTATAGGTATAACAATTTTTCTTTTCTTATTGTTAGAATATAATAAGAAGTCACTGCTACTCTCATTACTAGAATGAAAAACATTTTCAGAATTGTCATCAAAGAATTCACTGCCATTATCACTATCTAACTTCATAACATTTTCTTTGTTCATGTTTTGGGGCCAAAATATCAGAATTTGATTTAAAAAGGCATCGGTATATCATTAAACATGTTAATCTCTCCGTCGGTAATGTTCAATTGATAAGATAATTTTCCAAACATTTAGCGAGTTTAGATATGATTCATCTTGTCACCCCACACGTGCCATATGACCGCTGTGACAAAGTATTGTTGTCAGGTCAAAGGTGACGACCGTTAAGGGTCAATCACTACGTACAAACTAAACAAAGAAATGCTTCATTCCTCAATGAATCCATCAGCATTTTGCTTGTTATATCGATTCGTCGTACACGTATCCCAACAGTCGTGATTACGAGGAGGCGTCTGCCACGACTACCAAGCAACCAGGTTCATTTCCTCGCCTCTATCACTTTACATGCACAACAGCTAAAAGAGATTTGTCTCTCGGCGCGCAGAGACGCGATTCTGCAAAGTCGAACGACTTATCGATCTTTTAAACCGACAGACGTCTCTTCGCGCGGCTACCATTAGTCACGTTTGCAATAAGGTTTCCGCGAATTCCCAGAAGATCTTAGCTGCCGCACGTTCGAAAGCTTTCTCTAACGAGCCCTCGTTACACGTGATAGATTTAAATCAATTCTGTTTATCTCCATGAATCGTTTCCACGTCTGTCTTCGCGTGTCCTCCTTAAATCCGTGTCCCGCGAACGAATTGGAAAAATGTGACGGGAACATCGAAAGCGATATTGCGTCGAGGTGTCACGGTGAAGGACGATTTTGCAAATGCACGATCGATACGAAAAGATTGCGCTCGAGGCGTTTCAGATGAAACCTTAGGAAAGCCGACGGCGAAAGAATGCGATTTCGCGAATCTGAATGCAAGGCAGTCGGCGTACCGGCGAATTGCAATTCGGTCTGCGAATCTGAGGACCGCTACGTCGTAACGGCCGGGGAAGGAAGGATAGAACGAAAGAGCATCGGCGAGCTCGAGGATTTCATCCCTATTTGGAATTATCTTTTCTTTTTGCCTGATAGCGATCCCTCGTCTCTGCTCGCAATCGTTTCATGCGGATTTACCAGGGCAATGCTGTTGCGAAACAATTTGTATTTCTCTATCACTTGCTTGGGGGAAATCGTAGACGAACAACAGAAGTTAATTAGGTCTTTTTGTTGTTGAGAATTTTTGGTGGATTTTTTTTTTGTATTCGTAAGATGTGGAAAGTAGCAGTGGATTTTTTTGGAAATTGTGTGAATTATATTGAGGAAATTATGGTAGCCTTAAATATTATTAATTTTAGAATGGAAGTGAGGTGAATGGGGCTGATTTTGAGCCAATTTCAATTTTGATAGAGAGTACGGAAATTTGAATAGGGAATTCATGTAACGCCTCACTGATCTTTACGATTTTCAGCACTGTTCTGATTCACTACGGTGTGTGGTAAAATTTTATTATCCTATCCGGTAATTCTCATGGTAGCAATGAATTGGATTGGGTCATTTGTTCTCCGCTGCGAACGATTCTTCCAATCTGTCTCGTATTTTCTCACCTTAGAGACTACTTTGTTCTTCGTTCCTCTGGAAACGTTATTTGAAAATGGCATTCTCCCGGATTAATTTCGTTCGTTACCATTCACGTAATTACGGAATTTTCTTGCCGTTTGAGATCTTCGTGAGTCTCGGTTTAATTCTAATCGTAGCGCACGTCTAATTAGTTCGAGATAAATTCAATGATTTGTTAAATTAAAATTCTAATCTGTATAAATATTCCTTCAAAACTTTATTAATATATGTATACAAGAGGAATTTTTCTAAATTACATTCATTATTTCTAATTGATATTTAAATGAGCTATAAGCTTGAAATAAATTCGCTGAACAGGAATAAAAAGGCATAAGATTTTAATGGGAGTAAAGACAGTGTAAAAATGTTAGTATTTTTCATATACGTACGCAAAGAAATTTTTTCAAAAATTAAGGACAGTTTTTTTTACTGATTTTTAAATGAGCTAATACATTAAGGTGATTTCCTTGTTCTTCAAGACTTGAAATTTATCAATTTAAATTATTAGTAAAGCGAAATTCATTATTACTTAAATCTCTAGTATACAATCGACGAGATTTTTTTAACATACTTTTAAAAAGTTTCTGCAAAACAAAATAACCTATTAGAAACAAGTAGAGGATAACAAAACAAGCTAGAAAAAACAATGGTTTAAACATTTTTAATTCCGTTTTCCTGTTCTCTGAATAGTCGAAATGTAATGGGTACTCGCATTTGCAGTCGTGCGAAATGGAATTAAAAAAAAGTGACCTGCAAAAAATCTCTTTTTACAAACGCACGGAAAAGATAGGAGAGACAAATTACAATGCAAATTCGCATTGGCAACGAAAGCAAAAGAAAAAAACACTGCTCATCCAACCTACTTTTCTGTCATTTGTAATTTCCGTCAAAAAATCTGAGCAGGTAAAACATCGATGGTGGATAAAGTAGAAGTCTCAAGAAATCCTATGAGTAAGGTTAATAAGCTAGAAATTTAGTGTAAAAATAAGTAATTTATTTAAATTAAAAAATGCGGCATTTAAAGAAAATTATAATCATAATTATAAAACTAATCTTTTCATCTTGGAATCGATGTAATTGTTTCACTTTTAGAATATTTTGTATAGAATAATAAAATTTTATACGATAACTGTAAAATTCTTTTGCGATTGAATTTTATCGTTATTATTGTCGTTAAATTTTTTATTGTTACACTGTTATAAAAAAATTCGATTCTGCAGTTCACAGAATATCCTCTCTCTTTGGACAGAGCGCGCTGTGCTACAGTAGGAATTATATTCGTGTCGGTACTTCAGTTTTAACGTTCATATTTGCAAGTTTTATTGCGAAATTTTAAAATTCAATCACTTTCAACGCATGTTAACTGGCATTGTAGAATCTTTCGAAGATTTTAGACCTTTTTGAAACATCAATTTGCATACAATTCTAAAACGGAGAAACAGTTATACGAGTTTTGAGATCAAATTCCGAGAGGACCAACTATTAAAAATTTATGTTATAGTGAAGAATTATCAGTACTAGAAAAAAATATATTATAATTTAACAATTTTTGTTTAATGGCTTTTACTGCAAGGTTTCTATCGTTTGATCATATTACTCATAATCGTAACAATATTTTTTAAAAACTTTCATTGCTGCAGCGTAATAAAATTATTTAAAAAATTGTTCATTCTTAAGACCAGAGCAAATATTAATTTTATTTAAGATTATTGTAAGTTGTACGGTTACTTGTCTCCATGAAACTTGCATAATCACGTAGGTGTGCACACGTGCACGTATTTTTCCTAGGACACGTTATATTCTCTCGAGAAATACCTTGCAGATTTATTAAATATTTATCTTGCCTGACGCATTTCCCGGGGGGCAAAATGAAAAAAGCATAAAAGTATCAACTTTTATATTCACTTCTTCCACCAGCGGACATAACTTTCTCAGAACATACCCGATATTCACTGAACAAAAATAAAATTCAACGTCAAAGTCCCTTTAAAAATTCTACCCCCAAAGCCGATCACTAATCCCAATAATTCTGAAACAATTACCAACAAAAAATCAAAAACCCATACAATCCATTACAAGACACGTTCAATCAACATTACCATTTAATCGATTACAAAGAAAAATATCAAAGCAAGACGAAACCACATCACATTTTCTACGATTACCGTCGTTAAGATCCCCCCGGCTCCGGTAACATTTAATTTCCTATCCTGACGATAGAAAATCTTACCCTCGGCGTGGGACATTTCTCAAATAACCGGTTACAATGTATATAATTCTTAACCGATCCTCGCAGGACTGCTCGCAATTAAGAAAAAAAAGGGAACGGTAAAACGCAAAAGTACAGAATCCCCGGGCATTTGAAAGGATGAGAGAGAAATAATTAGACGGTAGTACCATTTCTTCTAGTACCGTCATTATCCGAGGATTCATTTTCCTCGAGGTACCATCAGAACCAATAAAGATTCAACTATATTCTCGTCGGCCACGCAATTGCACGTGTACACCAGATAGTCCCATGTAGGTTAAGAGTGCACGGTCATGTACAATATAGAACAGGACTCGTGCAAGCCACGAGTGCAAGTTACGGTAGGTAAGTACCGTTTGCCGGGACGACAGTTGCCGTGCAGGTGTATAGAATCGCTTACACGCTGCGCGCATCTTGCTCGGAACTTCCTCGTTTCGTGAAAAGTTTCGTCTCTTATCGGTACACTTCACCCACGTCGAGATAGAAATGAATTCTAACGTTTCAAAATATCTATCGTTTTTGCAAGATTTCTTTTTCTGTTTACGTATTTCGTATTGGTTTTTTTTCACGCGAGACGGATAGCGGATTGATCTTGGCAATTTTCAGGTCAGTGATTTTTGTTGTTTCGTCGAGGATTAAGAACTTTGGATCTCGAATCTTCCAACGCTGCGGATTCGCGTGGCTGAATTTTTCTGGGGATTGTGGGGATTCAAAGTTGGGCCTTTTATTTGGGACTTTAACACTAGATTTACGGGCGTGAAATCTTTTAAATTGCAATATATCGAATAAGGACTTTGAAAACGGAGGGATCAAGCGGCAAAGATGGTAATTCGTTAAGTCATTATTGTATTATAAAATAAACGTGAAATATTTACTGTGCAGCGTCTCTATAAATTTGAGAAATGTTTATAAGACAAGTAAATCTAGTGTTAAGATTTCATCGTTATTTTGATAGGAGATTTTAGTCTTACGTAGAATCTTTGGGAACTTTTATTCTTTTAATAAATTCAGTTTTTGTTTGGAATTGAGGACAAAGTTTAATTTTTTCAAACGACCGTATTTTTGAAATTGTAGATTCAAATTTCTTTACCAGTTGCCAAATACGGTCATACAGTGTATTAGATTTTTTAAAAAATGCGTTCTCCCATTACAAAATTGCTACGTACATTTTCACAATCATACCTGAAGTCCCGGCGTCCTGACGATATTGCTCCACCACCGTCGAAAGAACAACCCCCGAGGCGAGCTGTAAACCATGAGAAATGATCTGCACGAGAATAGCCATGGCGACAACAACGTGTCCCCATCCACCTTCAGGATAATAATGCTTTTTAAGCGTAATCTTCTTCCTAGCGTTTATCGCAGTAAGAGATTCCTCTCCCTCCGCATCTCCATCCTCCAGCAAATCCTCGTAGTCCTGAACGCTTCCCAAGCCACCCTCCAGAATTAGCTGCTCGGAGAATCGTCTCTTCATCATCTTCGGTGTAATCGGTACGCTATTCCTCCGATAATTAGATCCATTTGTAACTTCCGAGTCTCTCCTCTCCTTTATCACCTGCTCAACGAAACATCGTTTCTCGCAGATCTCCTCGTACTCATCCACCGAGCTTTTTACACCATGTAAAGTTGGCCAGGATTCCTTGGTTCTCGTACGATTCGCAGCCTCCGTTAAGCGACGGGGACAGGTTCTTGCGATGATTGGTTTGGTCGCACCAGCATCGTTGACGATGCCGGTTCTCGGAGTGCACTCGATGCCATCTCTCGCGAGGGTATGCTCGGAGAGACGTCGATTATCTGCACGGCCGATCTTGCAGCCGCGTAGAGAGTGCGTTTGATCCGAGTGCCGACGTTGGATCACCTCGACTATCGCCTCGTGCATATCACCGCGATCTTCCTTGATCTCGTGAAAGAGGCTCGCGACGGAGTTTCTGCCGGAAGAGGGTGGCAGGATACTCTGGCAGGTGGACACTGAGTAACCGGAGTCTTTTCGCCTGAAACCGCCGTAAAGCGCGGGATCCCGAGTGGAGCATGATGAGATCTTACGGCGATAATATTGACACTGACTGCAACGACACTGACAGAGACATTGACACTGACAGTCCGTTGAAACGGGGAATTTAGTCGTTAAGAGGCAACGACATTTCGTTAGCCTCGCGAGGAGTTCAGGGTGGGAAAGAAGTAACTCCGATACTTCGATCTCGCTCCATGATCTCGCGGTGTCCGTCGATGGGGTTCTCGTTAAATCACGTTTTAACGTCGAGCTCGCCGTGGACCAGGTCTCCGATGACTCGAGGCTCGAGTTATCCGGTAATTTCGATTTTCGTCGAACGATAAGACGTGATTGCACCCCGTTCTCCGCGTAACGACAGATGTCTGTTGGCTCGTCCTCGATGGTGCTCTCGTTAATCATAGCGGCGCTGTAAGAATTGCGCCGTTTGCGATACGAATCTTCGCACGGTAGGCTCGGTGCAGCGACGGTGTTATCCATTTTGCAAATCGTTGCTCAATGACGGCAATTATATCGGCGCGGTAATGTCGATAACATGGACGATAGCGTGGGGACAATTTTCCGTGGGCGGAAATCTTGCGTTGGGGATCGGGATTTAGTCGGATAATTCGTTTTTCGTTTCGTGCATTTCGAAACCACTGGATGTTTAACGAAGCAAGGAGTTTGAAGATCTTTATATGTATCGAAATTCAACGGCACTGTGTTTAAACAAGTTTGCGTACTTGTGCAAAATGTTTTAAAATATTTATAGTTCCTGCTGTCGTCGCAGAAAAACAAATATCTAACTGCACAAGGTGTTAGTAAATTAATATCCATCGATTAACATTTGCACTCCGTTGTCGCCGCAGCAGCGACATTGTAATAGAAGCTGGTAACTCCGTTGTCAGATAAATCCGGTGTAATTTTATGTGTTTTTGTATTGTAAATCATAATTTTAAAATGTTTAAGCTTCTTTTTGAATGACAGAGCGAGATTTTTAATTTTCCACAGGTGGGCACTCATATAATTGCAAATGGCCCTGGAGTAGCTGGTAGCTCATAGTAAAAATGGTCGGAGTGCAAAGGGTTAATAATAGAATAGAAAAATGATGCTGACTTCAAAGGGTTAAAATCACCTGTCATACGCTCAAACAAAATTCACACTTGTATTATCGATTACTTTTAAAAACTTCACATCTGTTTCAACGAGACCTCATTGCACCAATTCTTCTCCAATGGCGCAACACAAATGCACAATAACCCAAATCCACAAAACTTCGCCTACTTCCCACCTCTTCACAATGGCACCGTTAAATATCAAACCGTACAACATTCACTTAGAAATTCACCCTAATTGTAACATCACAACCAGCGACAAAGTTAGCTCGTCTTCGAAGCAAGCGCTGCTCACCCTTCGTCCTTCGCTAAACACAGAGTGTCGTGACCAGAGAAAATCCCCAAGAGATTTGCTCAACCGTCGAACTTGAATAATTTCACCGCTCTCCGAGTAGCCACCGAAAGAAATTCGCATCTCGCGAGGAAAAATACGAACGACAACAGACGCAGTGGCGTTTATGTAACAAAAGTTGCGGTTAAACTGACATAGGTGGACAAATTGACGCTCGTGTCCCTCGGAAGAAGGTTCCTCTTAGTCCTTCGAGAGCGTTCACCATGCCTCGCACGGCCGAAGAAGTACGTGAGGTACCCGAGACGCGTTCCGACTGTCGATACATTGTCCCGATTTTTCTTGCACGCATGTTTCTTTCGCGGCACCGTGAATCCGGTTACCGCACGCACTTTCGTACGTGTTCGGTTCAATTACGCGCCGATCCCGGTGCCCGGGAGCTCGTTGACGGTGGATTGATGCAATCGCACGTTTAATTCGTCGAGGTGTACGAGCCAATTGCACGTCGCTTTTTGTGCAAGGTGAGACGTTTGTTTGTTAATGATATCTTTGTTGGATCGTTGAGTTTTCTTCTTTGACGAGGAATTATGTACTGGTTAAACGAGAAGCATAATACGCGCGATGAGGTTTTTTTCTGAGGATTAGCATATTTTTATTGTTTCTATAGTGGTTGCAGAAGAATATAGAAGTTGTAACTTTTCAACTTCTTGTAGAGTACTTGGGAAATTCTCTTTTTCTGATTTTTGGTGGGTCGTTGGGCTTTCTTCTTGGATGAGGAATTTTATTTTGATTGTGCGAGAAGAATAATACGCGTGATGAGGTTTTTTTCTGAGGATTAGCATATTTTTATTGTTTCTGTAGTGGTTGCAGAAGAATATAGAAGTTGTAACTTTTCAACTTCTTGTAGAGTACTTGGGAAATTCTCTTTTTCTGATTTTTGTTGGGTCGTTGGGCTTTCTTCTTGGATGAGGAATTTTATTTTGATTGTGCGAGAAGAATAATACGCGTGATGAGGTTTTTTTCTGAGGATTAGCATATTTTTATTGTTTGTATAGCGGTTGCAAAACAATATAGAAGTGGTAACTTTTCAACTTCTTCTTGTAGAGTTTTTGGGAAATTCTCCTTTTTTTATTTTTGTTGGGTCGTTGAGTTTTCTTCTTTGACGATAAATTTTGTTCTGATTGAGCGAGAAGAATAATACACATGATGAAGTTCTTTTCTGAGGATTAGCATATTTGGTATATTTTTATTGTTTGTATAGTGGTTGCAGACGAATATAAAATTGTTAATTTTTCAACTTCTTGTAGATTGTTTGGAAATTGTCTTTTTCGGATCTTTGTTGAATCCTTGTGTTTTCTTCTTGGGTGAGGAATTTTATTTTGATTCAACGAGGAGAATAATACACATGACGAGGTTCTTTTCTGAGGATTAGCATATGTGGCATATTTTTATTGTTTGTATAGTGGCTGCACAAGAATATAGAGTTGTTAACTTTTCAACTTCTTGTAGAGTACTTAGGAAATTTTCTTTTTCTGATCTTTGTTCAATTGTTAAGTTTTCTCCTTGGATGAAGAATTTCGTTTTGGATGTCCCAGAAGGATAATGTAAACGATGAGGTTCTTTTCCGAGGATTAGCATAAGTGGCATATTTTTATAGTTTATATATTGGCTGCAGAAGAATATAGAAGTGTTAATTTTTCAACTTGATCTCGGAATGTACTTGGGAGACTTTGGTTTCATGTGTTCTTTTCAGCTTTTTTAAATTTTCCTATGATATAAGAATGAAAGTTTTATTTTCGAGCTTTAAGAAGCGCTTACATTTTGTGACGAAACTTTTAGCCTTGTTATTAGTTTTGTGATTACTTGACACGGGAAATGGGAAGTTTATTCAACAGAGATGGAAGGTAAAAGTAATATCGAGATCGTAATTCGGAAACTAATAAGGTCATGCTGTGCACAGGAAAGTTTGGTTTTCATAAAAAATAATTGGGTACCAGGACGGGGTAGAGCGATTGAAAGATCGTAGATTGATCGAGCGAGCGAGTCTTCCAAACGATTTCCTAGCCTACTTTTCAGATATTATCCCTTCGATGACACGGATACATAATTTATGACGTACTCGGTCTGCGGGAGGGTTCAACGTGCACTAAAGTATCAAAGAAAGACCATTTATGAGAATAAATGTACATTACAATTACCGAAAGACGCATCGAAGTTTTATTACGATGTTCGGAATAATTTCTAACGATATAATCAACCATTTGTTCCATCACTAAGCCTTAAACCTTTTTCTAACAAATAACACATTTTATCTACCAGTACAGATTATATATTTATTAATAAAAGAGCAATAACTTTTAGTTTTCTGTTCAATTCTCGAGGTTAAAATTACAATAAAATTCCTCCCTCTTTCCAAACATCACAACTTTCTCAACTCTGCCGCACATATCAAACCCCTACCATAACATTTATTAATTGCCAAAATTTCAAACTTAATCAAAAACATTTCCCTCCACTCGCCAAACTAACACCACCGAAACATTCCCAACTACCTCAACATCCGCCATTACAACCCCAACGTCAACAACGGCGCTCATAATGACCGAATTCCTCGACGTTAATCGACTTTCAACTTAACACAACGAAACCAATCGACGGTTCGATCGAAAGGTCGACTCCATTGAAATAAAACGAACCTTCGTTGAACGATCCACGATGGAATTAAACGCGACACGTTAAAACGAGCGTGAATCTTACCTGCGCTGTGGAGTGGCGGCTGATGAAATTTAAGTTCCGCGCTGAGATGCCAGCTTCCGGGAGCCGCCAATTGCAAACCGATCCCAATGAAATGCACGAGCACCGAGCACGTTACTATCACGTATCCCCAGCCTCCCTCGGGATAATAATGCCTCCTAAGTGTAGCCTCTTTCCTCAGATCGTTCGTTCGAGCCGGCGAGGTGTAGTTCCTCTTCTGCTCGTACTTTTTCTTATCCCTTTCCGTGTTCCCGATGTTTCCAATTACGCTGTTCGTTCTTATCCTCTGCCAGCTGTTTCTCGTTTGAACCTCTGCCACTGAATATTTACGAACTATTTCCGCTTTAATGAAACTCGAGTCGTCGCGTTGGCTCGGATTAGCGACATCGCTGTTATTCGCGACCGGGGAACGAAAAGGGTCGATTTGTCGTTGCAGCAGCCCTTCCGAGGTGCATTTCGGGCAGGCGTGTCGAACTCTCGATCCATAGGACGTTATATAATCGTAATCGACAACTTGGATGTCCGGTGTCGTGAGATTCTTTGGCATCGATGCATCGGTCGGGGTTTCGGTTTCGTTGGATTCAATTAGCTCGTTATTTTTATCGGTGTTCTCATTTATCCGAACGATTACCCTAGTTAGAATGGAGTCCTGTGTTTCGTCGTTTGTTAAAGAATTTTGCGGGTTCTTTGTTTCCTCTGTTGATAAAATCCTCGAGGTTGAATTTATCTCGTTCAGAGGATCTCTCGATATCGATGTTTCACTTTGGAGTTTCGATTTTACCTGGAAATTTCTCATGTCATCCGTCAGTTCTTGCGTCGATCGATGCTCCTCCGTCGTTGCGAATAATTCTGACTTACATTTCAACGGAGCAGTCTCGTTTTTACAAAGACGATCTTTAATTTCCGTGGACAAGCTACGAGATAGCTTCGTTCGATTGTTAGTTCTTTTATCGTCCTCCTCCTTCTGCCAAGTGTTCCTTCTCACAGCCTTGCTCGTCACATCAGGTACAAAAGCGCGTAACTCGTAGCTGTCCGTCGATTTTTCGCTACCGGTCGCCGTGAAAACGTTCGTCTCCTTCGCGAATCTCCTCTTCGTCTCGATAGAACTCGTTGATCCGCGATCGAGGAAGATGATTTCGTCGATCCAGCTGGGCTTCGTGGTCAACAGCGGATGGAAATTCTCCCGAATCGTCGGAATGATCGTAAAAGCGCGCGACAAAGGATCGACGCGCACTTTCACCGTTTGCGGTGCACGATCCGGCCAAGAACTACTGTGTCTCATGCTATGACGATCTTCTTTCCGTACTGTCATGTCTCGATCGATCGATTTCCCCTGAAGCTTACTTATCGTACAAATTTCTATTCCGTATTACAGAGAATCAATGGTAAAATCTTCGATAAAATGGCATCTTCGAAGAATATCGATGGTTCGATTCTCCCTCTGTTACTTCGAATAAAACGAATTCGTATGGACGAAAGGATCTTCCAAGAGTTCCTCGATCCTCTTCGTGGCATTCTTCCACTGTTGACGTTCGATAACAAACACTCGAGGATTTCGAAGAACGATTGCATTTTAAATTACACTATTCTTTGTTCTACGGTTCACTAAAATTCGCACTTTGCTGGAAGGTGCTTGCAGGAAGAGTTTTCAAAGTTTGTCGAATTTTCGAGAAATTTGTGGAAAGCCTCGTGAGACATTGAGAACTGAAACGATGACTTTCGACTTTGGTAGAAATGAAACCCGCGAAATTTGAATTTTTCTAGTGGAAAAAGATTCGAAAGGAGGCAGCGGTCCTGGCGAGTGCGCCAGGATGACTGCTACGCACGTGCTGTTCCGTTCCGAGCAACCCTCTCCTCATTCTCTCTCTTCCTCTCTATTCCTCTCCCTTTCTTTCTCGTCCTCTCCCTCTTCCCAATGGCAGGCGCATGCTTGCGATATTCGACGAATCGCGCGGCTCGCATTTCGGGGGTTCTTTTACGTGCATTTGCCGAATTCTCGTATGATACCGCGTGTTAATGAGAACGAGAGGGAAAAAAAAGAACTGTCCAATTCACCCTGTCCGTTAATGAAACTCATTTGTTCGGGTAAAAATATATCCGCCACGATGCATCGAGGTCTGGGCGAACGGAGCGTAAAACGTTTGCAAATAAATGTGGCATGTTTATTGTTTTTTTGGGTACAATGTGCGCTAAAATGGAATTGCTGGGTTGATATCGTAAATGTCGATTGATAAAACTCGTTTCTTTTTATCATACAGTGTTTGGGTTGGTCTTTTAGAGAGCGAAATTTAAAATGATGTTCATGGAATATCTTGATAGCGATGTTTAATTAGGTTTGTCTCGGATTTGAATGACTCTTTTTGGGAGAATTCGAAAAAGGAATTAAAAATTAAATGACTTTTATGACGTTGGAGATGAAGGGAATTGTTTTATGTTGAATTTGTGAGAAGGAAGTTTCACGGTGACGTGCGAGGAATGAGTGAAACTTATATACAAAATCACGACAGGGTCTTGTTAACTGTCGACTGTAGTTACAAGAAATCCAGCTGACATAAACGCAATTTCTCATTAATCTTACGTGCCGTGGTTTGGATTAAGATTGGGTTAGACGACGGTTAGAAAAAAGAAACGTTAAACGAAAAAGTATTGCAATTGGACGTGGGTCATTAATTACGATTTATTAGAAATTCCGCTGATGCGAACACTGTTTCTCATTAATCTTGCGATACTACATTTGGATTACGTTTGGATTCGAATTGGGAAAAGATGAGATTAAAATTTCTGATGCTACTATGTTATCTGTTGTCATTTCAGCTGGAAGAAATGTTAATTGAAAAACTGTAGCGATGGGAATTAATCCACCCGTAAATTACATTCGTTAATTAAATATCACAATAAATTGACAATTAATCTCACGATTCAAAACTTGGATTAAGATTTGCAATGAAATCAGACATGGGATAATGATATTAACCTATATTACGAAGAATTGTCAATTGTACTCTCAGTTAAAAGGGATATGGAAATTATAAGAAGACCTTTCGATGCGTCGATTAAAATTTTCACCCAGACTCAATTAAAACTATTTTTCTCCTGAAACTGCTTGCCACGTCTCCACCTACTTATATCATATCGACATTTCCTTTCTTCTTCAGCAATTGTATTTTTTCAGAAGCTTGTAATAGCAACAACTTTATTTTCATCTCAAAAGTCCATTCACCCCATTAAAATTTCCATCAAGATTAAACTAAAACTATTTTTCTAAAATTCTTCTGCTCTCTTTTCCACCTATCTACACATCAAATCAATATTTCTTTTCCACTAAAGTAATCACAATTTTTCAGAACCATATGAAAAAAATTACTTTTTACCTTACAACTCAAAACTGCTGTCAAAATGTCCTCAGAGTCAATAAAAAAAAATCCAAAGTTCCACTCCATAATGAAGAGGGAGTAACAAAAGTGCCAAAGTATCTAATACATAAATAGCCATTCGGGATTATGAGATTCATCAAACGTAATAAACGCAACCCTTGGATTCATGGCCTTCGAAACTGACCTACCAGCATGCGTGAATCGTATAGGGGTACCTACCCCACGTCAATTCGAAGAAGCCATGGCAGAGCGGAGACAATGAGTTATGAGAATAGGGCGTCCCTCGGTAAACGAGGCGAGAGAGGGTGAAGGCGTCGAGAAGACATAGCTTACCCTAGACATCGAGCGACCTGGATTTTAGGAAAGCCAAGAGACTCGTAAAAATGCGCTTGCTTCGGAGAATTACCTGTGATGGTGTTATTACTATCAGGGACAAGCGTACGGTTATACGACGCCTTACGTCTGATAGGTATCTCTCGCGTTCCTTCGACGATGAATCGTAAAGTCTTGACTGTTCATCGTGAAATTCTGAAAGACGCAAGACTGACCGTCGTTGTTCGACTTATCGCTTTATTCGGCTGATGATACGACTGCCGAGAGTGCAATTCGTTTCGTGGATGTTGATTGTATTGTACGTATTATTTAATTAATTCTGGCCTAAGTTTTCTGTTTATCGTGAAATTGTGAAAGACGCAAGATTGACCGTCGTTATTATATTCGGCTGATGTTGCGACTGCTGAGAGTGCAATTTGTTTCGTGGATGTTGATTATATTGTACGGATTATTTAATTAATTCTGGTTTAAGTTTCCTATTTATGGTGAAATTGTGAAGCTCACAAAATGACTGACGTTATTTGGCTTATCGGTGTTTTTGGTTGAAGGTACGACTACTGCGAATGCAAATGGTTTCGTGGGATGTTGATTGCATTTTATGGATTATTTAAATCATTATGGTTTAAGTTTTCTTCGTCAGTGTTACGTACTGTTATTTTGATTGAGCAATCTTTAGTTTTTTGCAGATTACATTAGTGTCCTTTGAAAATATTTCCGAGACTAATTTTTGGCACCTTTCTGACCTTTCATTTTTGACCTAACGAATTTAGGGGTCATTTTCTTCGTTGAAGTATTCGATAAGAGTTGGCCAGGCTGGTATTATTTTGTTTAAAAATTAGTTTCACTGAACACTATGTTAATTATATTCTGAGAGATAATTTAAAGTTTCTTCGAAATTGGTTAAAGCACAGCTGGAAATATTTCACATTTTAACGAGGAAGGGTAATTCGAAAGGGTGCCAATTTTGTAGAATTTGCGAGGGAAATGAAAAACCTGTGACTTACAAAGGAATTTTTGGAATTTTTGAAATTTACGGGACGAAGAGGATATATTCCTGAAAGTGATACACAGGAATTCCATGTGGATATTCGCAAGAGGAAAATGAAAGCGCGAAGGGAAGGTTGGTTCAGCGGTGTAAAAGAAAAGATGCATCTGTCGTCGGTGCATCACGTCATAAATTTACGCGCACTGTGCTCCCTAAATGCTCGTAACTAACCCCGGGATCGTGTATACTTTAAACGTTTCCTGCTTTATAACACGAATGATTTATTGCCGTATTAATTTAAGATCGTCCGTGCACCGGTGAAAGTGATTCACCGAAATAAGCACGAGGAATCCACGATATTTTAGCCCCAATGAAGATCGTGAAAAAAATAAATGCCTCGTAAGATGATTTACGTTAATGTCAATCCACGCTCGTAAATATATTCGTTAAGTGTTCCAAGAAATCTTAGAAATTGTTTCAATCTGCGAATTCTCTTTTGCAACATGTTGGAGGCTTCTTCTTTGAATTAAAATGACACGACTTGCCATATGCCTTTGAAAATTATTTTCACTGCGAATTTTAGAAAATAAAGAAATTTCAAAATAATTCAGAGGCTCTGTACATCTATAAAAACAATTATGAAACTTGTGAAAACAAAGAAATAATATTTCTAGGTATTTGAGAAACTTTGTGATTTGCAAGATTTAAAGAAATGGTAAAAATTGTGTATAAGGATAAAATAATTGAGAGCCTATGGTTCTAATGGAAATGAAGGTTCAAATAATTTTTGAGCCTGGGTTCAATTGTCCCGTAAGTTCCAGAAGGTTTTTCCTGAATTACCAATTATTATATCATAGTCTCAGTGGTTCAAAATCCACCTAAAACCTAAAGGAAATCTATCTAGAAGATCCTAGAAGAAAAATGCATAGTAATTGAGGCCGAAAAAATACACAGAAGGGTAGAAAAAATATTTAAAGAAGTTAAAAAAAATATCATTCGAAGAAGTGGAATAAAAGTGTTACGATTCTACGGAAACGTAAATCTTCAGAAAAAGAAGAGATTGTTTGAAGTATGTCTCGGCAAATAGAAAACGCGTTAGAGAAAAACTAGGGAAGAGGATTTAAGAGTACCTCGTGCACGTACAGCGCAGGTTGTGAGGTACCACAGAGAGCCATTTCAACGATACGTTATCCGATCAATCCGTCCCACTTGTGCGACTTATTATTACCTGAAACTGGGACGATCTTGATGCGTAACATTGTACGTGCACACTGAGACCAAGATTTGCTTCTTTTGTTAATTTCTAGCCCGCTTCTTTGCCACGTACCTCGTGCATTTAACGGCCGATTATCCAAACGCTCGCCAAATTAACATTCTCATTGCTTCTCCTATTTCTGAAAATATCAAGAATCTCGACAATATTCTCACACGACAGCTTGAAAATCCATTCGCTGACTTGTCAACAATGAATTTTCACCAATAATGTTTTCAACGGCATGGTATAATTTACACGAAAAATATATTCCAAAGTGAAAAAGATTTAACACTAGAACTACCGGCGTTAAATCTATTATATTTCAATATATTAAATAAGTACTTTAAGAAAAGAGGAATCAGGAGGCGGAAAATATGATCAATACGGTCATTTATGCTTTTTGAGTTTGACGTAGAATATTTCCCCTATGACTCTCCTATAAACTTTGAGAATTTTTGGAAAAAATAGTGCACCAGTCATTTTGACTGGTTTGGTAGTTCTAGTGTTAAATGGGAAGGTAATTGAAATTCACGTTGTACGTCGCACGAGAAAAGGGGTGCGTTAAATCGAAAGCAAAGTTACTTCCCGTCAAATCCAATATTCTCTTCGCATACCATTGAATTCGCCGTAGCAACTTCGATGCATGCGGGCTCACGTAAGATTTATTTAACTTCAGCGTGGAACTTTAATATCGGCATTGAAGGATCGACGGACTGGCACCTCCGAGGATTCACCGACTGCCTTCTCCGTCTCTGTATGCGACTTAAAGTTTTCGCCCTACGACGGAAGTTACTTATCTTTCCTCTAAATAACATTCCGCCCTTATCTTCCCGTCGCGTAACAACTCGGGGACATGGTTTACTTATGTGCTATTAAATTCTGTTACGGCCATGCTGGTAGTTCTACAACAGTTTATACCGATCGTAAAATTTATCCGGGGGTGCAAGCAACGATGAGATTACGAATTGCACGTTCGTATCAACTGTTTACTTGGATCCGTGCACTTTAACGCTTTGAGCGCTTCATTTGTTCGAGTAAGTAAAAAATTGTGTTTCACTGCTGAGGAATTGCGCGATGGGAGATCGGCGAATAAAATCGTACAACTAGTTAAGTAAAACGTGGAGATTACGATCTTGTGTTTGGAATTCTGTAAAACACTTGCGAGATGTTTCATGGGGATGCCGGAATGGATGAAGAAACGGCGAAAAATAGGGAGTCGATGGAAAATGAGAACGGCGCGATTTGTTTTGTGTACTTCGACGGGGGATGATAAAAAATTGGTCGTAATTACGAAATGGTAAATGAGATATCTATAGAAGAGGTAAATTCAGTGGAAAAAGATGTGATAGGAAGCTGTGGATGATTTAGGTGCAGTTAAATGCTCACGGTTGTTGATGTGCTACTTTTCTAATTGTAAGATGGGAATCGTTCTATGGGGTGCATTATTGCGATACGCGTTGTTTTGCGAAACAATTTGCCGTTTGGAAAGATTTGCTAACTCCTGAAAAATAGAGATATTTTCTTTCATAACATTTCATTCTCTATCTCTCCGACAATTATTTAGCGCAAAATAGGAAATTACACAAAATGAAAAAAATTGATAGTCCAAGCAGGTGCATATTTTGCAAAGTAAACTATTGTTATCTCTCCTTCTAATATCATTCTGAAGACTCGACCGATATTTGCTCTGTATGAAGCTTCGATTAAATTTTGCAGTTTTCCATTAAAAATATGGAGTCATTCAACCCATAAAGTTACCGTGCAAATAAAGATACAGTACGACAATTCAATATTGATATTCGCGCGAGGAACTTGAAGAGGTACAAATCAAACACGCAGGTTGGAAATAAAAGGAACGAATAGTCGAGTGGTTTTTATTATTTACAATATTCTATAATCTCACGCCAACGTGTTGAGACCGGCGAAGAAAGCCTTCACTCTCGCCTTAAGTTCATCGACGTATCGAAGCGCGGACTCATCCACTTTAACGTCTTCCATAAGGAGATCGCAATCCAGATGTCGGCTGTCGCACGCCCTGTGATGATGCTTAAGAACGTCATCCGGATCGAAATGATGCGCACGCCTCGTCGACGGATCCAACGTCGTCAGTGCATAATGATTATGAACCGTTAATGCGCGCCTCGTCGAAACGAAGCTCTTAATCGAATCGCCTTCCGGCGAGATACAGCCGCTTCTCATGGTATCCAAATAATCGAAATCCTCGATCGAATTCCCCTGCTTTGCATCGCCACTGTGATTTCTCCTTTGTAACTCCGGAAAGAAGTAAACGTTTCTAACGGCATACGAGGCGAAATCCTTGAAACTTCTGCCAAGCTTCAGTCTCTCGTCGAACATCAGCTCGTACCAATTCTTCCTACGAACCGGCACGATTGCCTCGTCGAGATCGATCGGCAGAACGAACTCCGAGAGATGAAGATTGTCGTAGAAGCAATGATTATAAGGTATCAGCTCCATACGCCGTTTCAGCCAGATATCCTCGGTGAGAAAGTGTCTCCTGGCGGATCTCTCGTTTGGCAGATCACCCGGCAGGGTGAGATTGAACCATCGTATCACGTTTGATCGTTCGTATAACCTTAGAACCTTCAGCACGTTCTCGTGCACGTTGAAAACGTAAAAGTAGAAGAACTCGGCTCCCAGGATACGATGGAGCTCGATGAACGCCACGACTTTCCTCGAGATGTCCCCGTCGAAGTCTAGACCTTTGATGCACAACGTGAACTGACGACGTTTCGTCGCATCCTCCTGGGTTTCCGGGATCACTAAACTATGACTAGCATTCTCGTGGCAGGGTAACGGGCCTACGTGTACCCTCGACGGGTCGATCGAGCCATCCAAGGGTAATTGACAATTTACGAGGATCCCGGTATAGCTGTCCTCCGTTCCACCCCATTCGTCCAGCCAAATTGTTGAAACTAGAGCCTCCATGCTGAGAGATCGGACTCCAGCTTCCTCTTCGTACCTGGGAACAGAACAGAGGCAAAAATGAAGGAGATTCTCCAAGGTGTCGTCAGACTTCTACCTGAACGAGTCAACTGCTTCGTACAGTCTCCTCGAATAATTCTCTCCCCGAGAATTTGCATGATAATCCAGATTATAATGTTGCACCTAGTTTTTATCTGAGATTGTAAAACTTAAGTAGAATTGAAGATTTAACCCCTTGCACTACGATTACTTTTGCCACTTTGCGTGCAATAATTCAGAATTAAATTGCTAAAATGAAAATTTATCAGTGATTCCTTATATATCTTACAATTTAACGCAACATTAATAACATAGAAATAATTTTGCAGCGTTGTGTTCCACTGATATTTTCAATATCATGATTTTTGGGAAGCTTCAAAATTTCCTATTCCATCTACCGCATCACCAGTGTCACTCGTTATTATAGGCCAAGGGGTTAAACAGCAAGTGTTTCCATGTCTTGTATTTCTACATTTTTAACTGATGAAGAGGGATAATGATAGAATTGCCGTGTTTTCATACTTCGAAATCTATTGTTCGACAGAAGATTCGTACGATTTACCACCTGAAGCTATGGAGTTCATGGAAAGTGTCTCACCAAACGGTACAGAAGAGAGACGAGGTTGGCAGAGGTGCGCGTTTAACGCCAATCACTCGGAGGCTTGGATAACCGGCCACTCTGAGGTCCAAGTGGGCGCTGTACAGGAAGAGCTGTCCAGGGATTGTCTCGAGCCACTCGGTGTCCGGTAATTTGAACGTATTTAACGCCATTCCGTACGTTCCATTACCGTCGCACTCCTTGGAAGGTCTGTAATCGAGTGCCAATCTCCTCGCCCACGAGTAAGCCACGACGCTCCTCGTACCTGGTGGCTCTCCACCTAGAAACGACATCGAGAAAATTGATAGGAAGATGGAGGAAGAGAGATCGAAATGAATCTATGGTTACACCTACGCCCGGAGAGATTTATTTCATTAATGGCTTCATCGAGATATCAAATGAAATTCATTATCGTTTACGACGTGGTCATCGGATACTTTGGATACTTATGAAGTATACGGAGTTTCGAATACTTATGATTGATTAAGCTATATATTATGCTTATTGGATACCTTCCGATTGACGTATTGGTACTCATTTTTCTTCTTTGTAATGACAGGACTATTTGTTTCAGCTCGTTGTTATTTAACACTGGATTTACGAGCGTTGAATCTATCATGCTTGTTTATATTAACACTACAACTACCAAACCAGTCGCAATGACTGGTACACAATTTTTTCCAAAATTCTCCAAGTTTATAGAAGAGTCTTAGAATAAATATCCTGCCACCATCTTAAAAAACATAAATCACCGAATCGATTATCTTTTCCGCCTCTTGATTCCTCCTTTTTCCAAGTACTTATTTAATATTTTGAAATATGATAGACTTAACGCCGGTAGTTCCAGTGTTAAATAAGTAGGTTGAAAAGAGAAAGATCAAGCGGCAAAGAAGGTGATAAGTCGAGGAATTTGTGTATTATAAGATACACGTTGAAATATCTATTGTACCGCTCATTTATAAACTTTAGAAACGTTTCTAGAAAAAGAAGGAACCCATCAATTTGACGGTTTCCGTAGATTTAGCGTTAAAGAATTCTGTTATTTCTCAGTGGCGGTATAATGGAGAGCTGAAAAAATGTCGCTGAGGACTTGTCTGATTAGTTTTAGGGGGGCCGGAAAGTAATGCCGTTTCTCTAGATATTTTTCTCAAATATCAATTGATTTTTATCGACCCGCCATTGAAAATTTGCTCTCTAGATGACAAAGGGTTGTTGATAACGAGGGTGATTACATCATTCATTAAAAATAAAAGCTTCTTACAAATTTATTTTTTTGAATTTAATGTAAAAAACGACATTACTTTCCGATCCCCTAATATATATAACGGTGTCTACATGTAACAAACTGCAGCCGGAAATACTTATAAGAGGAGGCGTGTCCCTTTCAGTCTGACCACTTAAATCTGTATTCCCTTAAACCGTAATCTTTCCAGCTCCCCATAATACTTGTACCGCAACGAAAGCGCAGCAAAGATCTTCGCAAACGTCAAAGTTCGTTAATTCTAACAAAAATTGCCAAGTCCTTTTAAACGTAACGATACAACCCCGTCTCTAAAGAATATCAAAGAATAATTTGATGTCTTCCGGCGTTAAAGACCGTCTAAATGCTTCCACGACTAGTTAAGTACCAAGGTTATTTCCATACTCCTGGGATAAATCGCCGTGAATATACAACACTCGACACAAAGGAAAAAAGTCCATTTCGTTGGAAGGAACGTAATCGGGAGAATCCGCGGAATAAAATACTCGTGCAATTTACTCGATTCGCGGCGCAACTATCCTTTCGGCCTCTGCGCCGGTGAAAAGGTCGTGGTTTTTGTCAGCGCGAACTTCCTGGGAAATAAGGACTTGTAATTCTACGAATACTTCCCAGCGTGAATTCATTATTTCTACGCGAATCGTCTATTTCCTTGGCGTAGCCAGTAGTCGCACGGTATCGAGACCGTGACAGGGAAATTGTATGACCGGACGGAAGCGGTGCGTCATCGGCAGAAAAGGAAGACGGGGCGCGGAATGAATGAATACGCTTTTGCCCTGTCAACCGTCGATTCTTTCCCCGACTCGTACGCAGTCTTGGATCTCGTAATTTTCCCTCCAATTTTCTCCTCGTACCGATCGTACGCCGATTCGCGTCATTGAGTTTGAATGAACGTCGATTAGTTGCCTATATAGAATTTCAATCGCTTCGTACGTTAATTGGCCTCTAATAGCGAATATGCTTCGCTTGCGTACCGAGAGAAAACTCGTTTCGCGCGAAGTCACGAACGACCGAGTCACGACCAGGTTGCCCTGGCTATATTTTAATTTCTTTTCTCACCGATCGATTCGTTTAATGAATTCACTCGTGAAATACGCCATTTCCACACGCACGTGTGTGCGCGCGCGTAATCGCAAATGCGCGCTGTAAATTCACCCGGTTGACAATTTTAACGAAGTGTCCAGGCTCATAATTCATCATGGTCCAGTTTTATATTGCGTCTGTACGTACTTGTCGCGACGCGATGTTAAGGCTCGTTTGCGAATAAAAAGACGGCATTCAGGTGAGCGCACTTTGCGAACGGACAGCCTGTATGGACGAGCAATAATATTTATTCGGTTTTATCGGCCTCACCTTTCTTCGGGCGAGGATCGTGCGATAACGAAATTGGAAATAATTTTGGCCCCTTGTCGAACGTAATTAAGACTCGTTTTCAAATGGACACTGTGGGCCGGGGTTGGGTGAATTCAGCTGGAGCGTATAATTGGAAGTAACATCATCAAAAGAAGATTATTAGAGCGTTTCTTCATCTACTATTGTACCGGAATTAATTTCTGACTTAGAAATTTACACGTTTCAACGAATTCACGTAGAATAAGTTTCTCAACAGGTGTAAAAGTTCGAGCAGAAACCTACTACCTGAAAATCTCTACCTTCAACCCCACTGTTGCAATTATCACTTCCGGATAACCTCTAAACCTAAAGTTTCCAATTTATATTATAGGATGCTACTCTAATTTAATCTCGGACGAGCCCCCAAAGAATATAGTCACTCGTCTTGGAAGAAACCGAATAGGTTGCCTTAAAATTAACTAATAATATCGCAGCTTAGAAACTTAATTGAACGCGTGTAATTAAAAACAAATGATTAACTTTATTAAATATATATAACTATAAAATAGCAAAACACTTAACACTAGAACTACCGGCGTTAAATCTATCATATTTCAAAATATTAAATAAGTACTTTGAAAAAGGAGGAATCAAAAGGCGGAAAAAGCTACTCGATTCGGTGATTTATGTTTTTTAGATGGACATAGAATATTTATTCTAAGACTCTTCTATAAACTTGGAGAATTTTTGGAAAGAATTGTGTACCAGTCATTTTGACTGGTCTGGTAGTTCTAGTGTTATTAACTCTAAAATCACTCTGAATATAAATCACTCGAAATCTTTCTCCACTCATGCCTTGTATTCCACTCTAGATGCTCAACTCAGCCGCCACTCTTCCAAAATTCAAGCTCGCATCCATCCTCGATACTCTTTCTCACAGCATGCATTCTTCGCCTTTCTCACAGCCTGCATTCTCTGTTGCACTCACTCATTTTCTCCTCATCCATAGACCAAACATTCACCTTAGCCCTAGCATTCGTCGCCTTCCAAATCACGCACTCTAAGCATCCACTCTCGCTTGTATACAAACCATCCACACTCACTAATTCTAAAAATTAAAACTATTTATCAGTAAAAAAAATTCCGTTCCTACAATATATTCCCCCTATAAAAATAACCCAAACAAAGCCAATCTTCCGATCACCGATATCACCAAACAAACTTCGCCTCTGGAAGATCTCAACCATCCTCCCCCACAACGTAACGGACACCCCAAGCCCAGATGAAAATATCACCGCGCCGTATTAATTTCGTATTTTCACACGTGAGAAGATTTGCTGTCTTCGGTCGAAACGAACTCCTTCGCGATGCTTCACCGATACATGCGATGTCATTAAAAGTTGTGTCTACGTTTGACCCAACGACCGCGTATTACGTTGTGCGTGCTTCGTAGTATCCTCCGTGACTTCGTGCCCTTTACTACCATCGCTTCCTCCTTTCCCTCTTCGTCGCCACGCTTCGCCAGGTTTACGAGAAAGTAAACGTGCTTACCCACGAATGGCCCGTACGATAGAAATACGCGAATACATAGAGACGCGCCCACCTAGAATACCGCGATGCGTTTCCGTACGGGGGAAAAAAAAGCCACGTTTCTTGCCCGATTGCCCGTCATAATTCCTGCAAAGTGTTTGCATGTGAGAAGCCGAACGGCGCATTACGTGGAGGCACACACGAGTCGGCAGGCGGTCACTCGATGAATCAAGTCGTAAATAACGTCGTCTAATGAAGTCGCTACCACCAAAGAACAGCGTAAAGATTAACATTCTTGATAAGCTTTATGCCAAAGGGCCGTGGATTATTCAGAGATTCGATGGGATTGCTTTTTAGGCGTGGATAATTTTGGATTTTTACCTACCTCGCGGATGTTGATTCGTAATTGCATTAGACGCGGTGGAGTCTTTGAGATCGGTCGATGGGTTTTTAATGGCGCGTAATTTGAATTTGTTTTTGGAAATAAGTTGGGTAATTGAGTGTTGGGATGTGTTTCGAATTGAATATAAAGTGGGAGATTATTATTATTCGATGAGTGTACTCGTATCTTGTGTGTGTCTAATGTTCCTGTGTGTAATTATCATAGCTTGTTTTCAAATAGTATGCGACGAATGAAGTTAGGATTTATCTCGGAAGAAATTATTCGTGTTTTCTCCACTTGGAAAATATAGATACTAGTTAAAGTTATTTGTAAATTATACCGAGTTCCGGTGTCTGGCAATTTATCGAATTTGTACAAGTAGTACCTTTGACGAACTTCCGTGAAGGAAGTGCAAGAAAGCCTCATTTAAATCGACGCATCTGAGCTCGATTATCGCCGAGATAACGAGGGCGAGGAAGAAAAAGCGGAGAATTTTCCTTTTCTTTGTCGGATGCAGTTAATGCTGGGAAACTATTCGCGAGGAGGAAATAGTATGAACAAAGTTGCAGAAAACGCAAGTGCGTTCGGAACGAGACTATCGTGCATGGCGTCGTGGGAATTACGAACTTGTCACAGTTCCTCGACAGTCGTGAAACGAATGAAAATTACTCCCTGGAACTTTTACTTTTCTCTCGATTCTTTACCGCATCTGCCAAAAACTTTTGAAGCTCAACTTGCGCTAGTAACACGGAGAAACGTTTATCTTCCAAATTCAAGCCGTTATCTCCGATAAAAGTATAAATTCTATTCTGAATATCATGCTATTATAAAATGGCTAAGGACGTAAATGTGTCTCATTTCGATCCTTAACACGTTGAATGCCACCGGTATTTCGTTAGTTTCTTCATTTCTACATAAGGAAACTTCTTCTATTAACACTTGATTTACGGAAACCGTCAAATTGCCGGCTACCTACCTTTTTAATAAATATTTCTTAAATTTACAGAGAAGCAGTACAGTAGATATTTCATGTGTATTTTATAATACAAAAATTACTTAACGAATTATCATTTTTGCCACTTGATCCCGCTTTTTTTCAAAGACCATATTTAATATATTGCAGTGTAACAGATTTCACGCCCGTAAATCTACTGTTAAAATCACATCTATACAAAAGCAGAAACTTTAAAGATAAAAAAAGATTTATAGACAGCAGAACTTTGCCTTTTTGAGACCAACGCGTAAATATTGACTGAATTAACAAATTCCTAAATATTGCAATTTGAAAGTCATATGAAGTTTCATTGAATTCAATAGCGCCGGTCACCAGTGACCCCCATGGCATTCAACGTGTTAATCAGTAGTCATGATCTTCTCAAACTTTTTCGGAATAAGGAACCGTAAAGATAGCAATACTGACCTTTGCATTTTGTTTGTTTTGAAATGCGTCCCAGTATTTATTAGCTAATTAATAATAAGGGCAAGGTAGTGGGGTACTTTAAGTACCAGTATTTTTTATAGGGTGCATTTCAACATTTTTGTATCGAGTACGGTGGTAAATGTGCCTTAATCCAATCCTATCTAATCAGCCCCTCTAGAAATAAATTACTCAGGAATACGAAACAAAAGGAGCAACTTGTACAATTGAACGGTCAATTTTAATAATATATAATACATTTAATTTTATTAATTTATTGTAATAAAATTAATAATACGATCAATATTATACGACCTGTACATTTTAACACGTTGAATGCCATGGGGGTCACCGGTGACCGGCACTGTTGAATCCAGTGAAATTTGTTACGATTTTTAAATTGCAATATTCACGGATGTGCTAATATATTAAATATTAACATATTTCTATTAGAAAAGTGTAGTATTCCTGAGTACATGACTATTCTTACTTTTAACATTTCTATTCTATAAAGATGTGAGTTTTATAGAAACAGTTTCGGTGCGATGGAAATGCTGAAAATAGCGAAATACGGGTGACATTCAACGTGTAGAATATTATAATTCCAAGTTTGTACACAAGACCAACTATCCACATAATTCAACGCTGCATCGATTATCGATATAGTGCAAAGCACCAATCAAATCTGCAATTACTGCCACATTCACCAAATTTAAATAACTCCAGCTTAAACCCCCAAGACATATTCGAAAGAAACTTGCCGAAACGACATCACCGAATCCAATCGAAACTGGATCTCCGGCACAGAAGCGAGAATCGTATAACCGCAAATTTCCAATCGCTATCGTGCCAGATCTGAAATCGGACTTAACTCGGATCCAATAAAACGTTGTCAAAGACGTTCGGCCAACCGGTCGGACTTATCTAATCTCGGAGTCCGAACGGCCGGGGAAAAAAAGAGCCATTGTTAGGTGCCAAAGGCGCGTTAGTGCCTTGAGGTTCTGAACCGTTCAGCGATAACGAAAGGGCAAAGGTCGCGCGCTGCTGGAGGCGAAGGAGCGCGGCAACGAAGAAAATTGCTTACCAGGCGTGGGAGGAGGATCTGCCGGAGGATCCGGGAGTTGCGGCGGTGAATCCAGGAGAGTCAACACGCACAACGCGGTGACCAAGACAGCGACTAGGCCTAATCTGCATAGTCTCCTCGTCCCCGCGATTGACATAATTCCCTTATCACTGTTAATGCGTTCAATGTTTGTGGGTGCCTTCTACCTGGCACCGGGAATGTCCATGAAATCTGTTCTTCCGCATTATTCGTTCCCCCTTTTGGAACTCCAACGACGAACCGGAGAAAACGTGGATTAGCGTACGTGTATGACGAAATTCATCAAGATTACGGATTTAGTAGGAATAGTGAATTATTTCCTCCTCTCTTATTCTTTTCCATTTGATTCACCGACGAGGTAGATTTATATGTTTCTACAGTCCCTTTGGGATAAATCGTGGATTAGAGATTCAGATAAGCTTGTCGGGTAAGCTTACGTATAAAACCCGTGTAACACTTGGAGCGAATAACGTAACGCTCGATGGGTATTTAGCGGTGAAAGAATGACACACTTAAGTCGAACGCGTTAAATTTCCAACGGCATCGCGGATCGATCATTAAACGTGGCTTCTACAATTCTCGTCCCTGTTTTGCATAACGTGCTCGAGATTTTTGAGCATTCTTATAACCGCGTCTCGTTCGGTGCACTTTAACGATCTCTCCGAAAGATCGGAGCATATATTGCCTCCGCGAGGACTGGTTTCTAGGAATCAAGGAAATCTGGATTTATAGGATACCACGAAGATTCAGATAATCTTGGCGTGCTCGACGAGCGTTCGGAATAGAAATTGAAAGTCCACACGCGAACGTTCTCGTTATTAAACGATATTTCCACTCCGTCGTTGATAAAACGAACTTTAACACGCGTAATCGTCTTGCCCGGCGTATTCCGTCGCGGTTAACGCTCCTTTCCGTTCGAGCCTCGTCGATTTCCCGCCTCTGATCGGCGACTCTCGTCATGCCCTGTCCACGATGGTAGATCAGGATGGTACTCGTTCGTTCTCGGAAGTGGTACTTTCTGGAATCGACGGAATCTGCACACTGGTACTCGAACGAGACGCCCGGGAGGGCAGGAATCGTTGTTGCTCTTTAATAGTCGTGCACGCCGTGTGGGTTCCAAGGTGAGCACACGAATCTGTCTTCCCGAGTTGCGTAAAAAGCACCATGGAAGCAACTCGACCTCCCACGCGACGCTCCCGCTTCTTCCTCGCCTTCGTGAGCCACTGGACCATGTATGGTCGTCCTAACAGAGCAACCGAGTGCACACACTCTCTCCAGAGGGACTGTCGATAATCTAATTAACCCGATGTCTTTGTTGGTACCTCGATCGCTTTTTGCCTCGACAATGATCGACGGTTTTCTCCGTTTTTTTTTTGTCGCTTCTTCTTCTACCCCTTCGCTCGTCCGATCACGATTTCGGAGGTTCTCCAGGATTTGCCTCAGCTATTCTCTCGCAATTACCGTTCCGTCGTGCTCGCCGTGGATCGTGCGCGCATTACGATGGCGTGACCATTTCGAATTCATTCTCACCGCCTTCGGTTTCACTCCGCCGCTGAAAGTGGAACAGTCGCGATAGCGTTCATGAGAGATTGCGTTTCTTTGTCGTTCCTCCGATTCTTCCGTTAGGCATCACGCCGATCGGCTCGAACCTCTCGCCGCGAGAATATCGCCGTTTTACTACGTCGAACGGATCGATTATTTCGCGATCGGCAACGCGAGCAGATACAATCTTTCCCTTGATTACGTTTCTTCGGTTTCATTGCTTTCGGTAAACCGGTTTCGATAAATTATGAAAATATTGCACCGGGGTGACTCCTCTTGTAATTCCACCTCGTGCCTCCATACTAATTACAGCCGGTAGAAAACTTTCATTATTCTCGCCGATTATTCTCGCTGCTCTCCGACAGCCTCGAATTAACGTGCCTTAATCTTCCATCTTCCTCTCATCTTTTCTCCTCACCTCCAATATCCACTCGACCTTCGTCTCAACGAGAAACCACCCCCTAATCGTCCCTTTAGAACAAATACTAATTATCATCGAATCGATTCTCCTACTATCGAAAACACGTGTGCCATCCGTCTCTGTTATTCGTTCCCAATGAAAAAAGAAGGGAAGAAGCGAAAGAACAACGTTATCCGTTTCGCGGTTTCTCGTTGAACCTCGCGGCGCACGTGGTCGGCGGATCAACCGAGCGGATTGGTGCAATCTCGCCTGCGCGAGAGTCCGAAGCGTACTGCGCTCGAGCGGGAGGTTAACGCGCCACCAGAGTCTCGCCGAGTCCCGACGACTTCGGACTCCTCTCCTCGGCATGCCTTGCCAGTGCTCCTTGCCTCGCTCCATCCCTACTCGTCTTACAGAGTGCCTCGCCTCTTTCCTCACCTAGCTCGGCCTGGCTACGACCGTAGAGGATTCTGTTTAGACCTACCATCGGATCCTCCGTTGCTCTTGAAGCTAGTTGACTTCACCTTGTCGCAGCCTTGCAAAGCAACGGCGCGTCGCGCGCCTTTCCCCTCGTTTCTGTTTTCTTTTCATATTCGCTCCCTTGTGCCTCGAGATGCCCTCCTCTGGCCTCTATTTACTTTCTTTTCAGCTCTCTGTGTCGCGACGACGCCGCACCGACAGCGTTTACTTCTATTTGCCATTTCGGACCTGACGTTCTTCGCTAATCTTTCGGAGACGTTTATTATGTCGTTCTGGGAGTTATCGGGTATCGGCCGATGTATCAGCGGCAGATGTTCGTCCTGGCGGCGCGTTGTCCAGGGCCGTGGAAGGAAAAGGAGCAGAGCGATCAGATCGATAAATGACGGTTGGGTGTGCGAGTTCTTGTTTCACTCGAACGGATTCACCGAGTTAATTTTACCTCTCTACGTGTCTCCCCGGTGGACGTGTGACTCTACTTGGATCTCTTTTTCTTCGAGTCGCTGTCTTCGTTTCGTGGGGGGTCTCGATTTGCGAGGATACGTCGACGGGGATTGAAGAGTTTCGCTACGGTCGTTCTTCTACCTTGGTGCCTTTTGTTCTTGCAAAGTTTCGGGTTGACGAATTGCTCGAATGTTTTTACGATATAGTGCCAATTTTATGCTTGAATTAGTGGCAGCGTTATACCGACACGTTTCATTGCTGCCTTTCAATCTTTATTTTGTACTTTCTATCAATTATAAATTACTAGCTGTACCCTGCGCGCGCTGCTACGCCTACAAAAATCGAATTTAAAGAGAACTTGGTATAACAATTCTGTGCTCATTTTTTTTATTGAAGTGCTCATGGATATACAGTATTTTTTGTTGTACTAAGTCAGAAAGATTCGCGGGTATGCGCACTCCAACACATCAAAGTTTCATCGCAATCGGATGATCGGTTTAGGAATGCATAAGGGACAAAAAACAAACATTCATTTTTATATATGAGCCGTTCAGTGCACAAATCGATTAACTCCATAAAACCTAAAGTGGAGAAACGTGATGAAATAGTATACACTTCTTTTCAAAATTCCCTTCAAAATATAAATACAAATAAGTATTGTAGAATATATAATCGCATTTAGCTTTCCTCTAACGAAGTACAAAATGAATAAGGTGGAATAGCCTTGGAATTAATTAGATTGACTTCTGAATTCAATTATTTATTATTCCATTGCCAAAGCAAACTTCGTCATTTAATGGTGTTAATCGTTATTATTGCGAAAATTTATACTAAACATAAAAAGTTAGGATTCAACCAAGTGCTTTGAGACTTAAATTTAAAAAATTCAAAAAGTGGAGTTAATCAATTTGTGCACTGAACGGCTCATATATAGATATTTGCAGAAAGGAAGACCCACTGGTGGCAATTAAAAAGTGTAATATTTTTGAAAATTCATTGTCTTTGATGTATGAGCGTAATTGAAACAAAATGACCTGATATATCTCGTCTTCAAACTGTACGCGTACGAGACTTTACTAAAATTAGCATTTAAAAAAAAAACCCCAGGTATATCCATGCACATAACAGGACAAAAACTGTGCAAAACGGTTGCCCGTACAGCACACCTATAATTTCCACGAAGATATTCCACGCTTCGTTAGAGCCATTCCTCGTAAAACGTAAACCAGGAGCGTCGTGTAACGCATCCTATTCCTTGAACAATATCGAACCCCCCCTGAAGATGGCCTCTAAAAATCTACGTACAACCTCCTGCCATATTTCCAACGACAGACAAGAAACAGTTCGATTTACGATTTCAACTCCGTAGAATCACGTTCGAACATCAGGCTCGTAAACCTCCTTATCTTTTCGTAATAACGTTTTTAGCTAGTTCTTTCTACGTCCGCCGTATTTTTACCAACGGCTCGAGTTTTCTTCTACGTGTTTCGTCCCGATCGCAATTCCCGACGGATTACACGCGCTTTTTTCGCCCCTACTGCTTCATGGCCCGAACGTCTTCCTCTCTCTTCCTCTATCCTTCTTTTTCTTCGCCTATCCTGGCGACCACCATGGAAGCGTTCACCACTCGTTGTACACGTCAAAGTCTATTGCACGTTGACCGATGGAGGGTGTAGACACGAACGGGATATGGTCAGAGCGGGTTCATTTAAATCATCCTGACGCCGTTCTCTCGCCGCCACGAGAGATAGCGGCTCGGAAACTTTCGCCCGGAAATTACTTTAAACGTGGATTCCCCGTGAGTACATCTCGTGCGGAGATAGACAGGCAGATAGACTGACAGATAAAATAGTTCGTTATTACAACTACGGTGTTGTAGGAAGCGAGGGAGCCTCGCCGGATGCGCGGACTAAGTCGATATACGCGGCGTGTGCGATTTAAATGCAAAAATTCGAATAACTCGTTTATCCCCGGAGAGAAAAAGAAAAGGAGGGGAAAAATGTACGGCGAGTTGCAAAGTAGCTCTGCTGCCGGGAAGACGTATGACGGACAATTTGAAGCCTGCCGTAATGATCCTCAAAGATCTCCAAGTTGATTTCCCTCCCTTTTTTTCCTCGGCGCACCGCTGCTAAGTGGATTCGGCGCGCAGTGCGCAGACACAGGATCGCGCTGCAAGGATATTTAAATTCGATTCAATCTTTATCGCGGCGCTATCGTTTTTTCCGTCGGCTTTGATTAACGGCTAATAAGGTGCATGCTGTATCGAGAAGGATATTAGATGTAATAGATCGCTTTCAAGTTTTTAAAAGATTATTAGATTTTAAGTAGTGTCATTAACGTCGGGATATGGCCAATAGAATATATGAGGCGCATTTCTCTGGACAGTTATTAAAGGGATGTTTAATAACTAATCATAAGTATACCGGGTTCGATCTCCGTCATGTTAATATATAATGTTATGAATATAAATGCGACAATAATGGTATAATTAAAATATATATGATGCCCGTCGAAAGTTTATGGATGATTGCTGGATTGTTGCGACTAATTCTTCTACTTCTGTTCTGGTTTTTGTACTTTCCAGCTTCGGCTTTAATTCTCGTGGCCATTTTGCCTAGAGTCTACAGTTTTAGGTACCTTATTGTCCATGGAGACAATGATTGTTAAATTTTAATTTTAGATAAATCTTCCAGAGTTAGCGGGAATGTTAATTCCAAGACACTAATTAAAAAACCAAACCTGTAATTTCATGCCCACGGTAGTCTCTGTAATTAACTGAAAAGAAAGTTACAAAGCTATTACCAAATTTTACTCAATTTCGTGTTTCTTTCTCTCTGAAAATTTAGTCACTTGGCAATTCATTAAATAATACATATCTCAAAACCAATAACAAAATACAGAAAATACTATAATCCACGCACCAGAACTATATAATTATCGTAAAACGGAAGAAAAAAAAACCGCAGATATGCGTGCTGCACGCACTTGTATGTAAACTTGCGTTAAGCGTGCTGTTTAAATAATTAAATCATTGCATTTAATGATACTAAAGTATACGTTAAACATTGATCTGTAATAGAACTTAGGAATAAATATCATTTAATGGTAATAACATAAAATATCATCGGTACACTGCATATGTTTACGCCAATTTCAAATTTTATAAGCGCAGTTACGAAGAAAGAGCCTAAGTAGAGATTTCCTTCACTCGCTAAATGTTCCAACGACTGCTATAACTTGGATATTTCAGATATTCTTTTACATTACATATTTTTTGTGTATTTTATTATTGTTAAATTCATCATAAATGCCTAAAAACCCGTAGTCTAATCATCAGTTATATTATTAGGGGGGCCGGAAAGTAATGTCGTTTCTCCAGATATTTTGCTCAAAAACAAATTGATTTTTATCGATCTGGAATTGAAAATTTGCACACAAGGGGACGAAAGATTATTGATAACGAGGGCGATTACATCATTCATTAAAAATAAAAACTTCTTACAAATTAATTTGTTTCAATCTAATCTTAAAACGACTTTACTTTCCGGTCCCTGTAAAACATTATCATCATAGAATCTCATAGAAATAATATGTACGTATACATTTTTGACCAACAGTGTGCATCTATCGTAAATTTCCATCTGCTAGGATCCCCTCGCAGGAGAAAATCTATTCCCACCGCAGAAATCTCCTTTGACTTCAATCGTCGCAGAAGATACCGTAGATTAACGAACCCCCAGAGTAACAATCAGGAAACCCCCTGCATGAAACGAGCGATTAACGAGTGATAGCAGTATTTTCGAAATCCGGAAAGTAGAGTAAAACAGAGTGAATTTCCCTACCGCGGAATCCCTTCGTCCATCTGAGATTACACGCTCGGAAGTAGATAATTCCCGCCACGGACGGACGCAAATAATCGTCCGGTCTTCGATTCCACCATTTATTACGTAATTATTTGCCACGGTACGTCGATAAGAGGCAGTCGGTAGATCGAAGTGCGAGGGAGAATCGGTAGTGCGTCACTTCATTCAACGTTCACCATTCCGAGGAGACACACGTCGGTCATTTGGATTCTGCGTGTTCATTCGCGAACAGTCACGCAGAATAAGAACAGGGAGCGAGCATCGGGAGAATACAAACGGCAATCATTCCAAACTTATTATCGTACGTAAGAAACTCATAAATGCTTATGACTTTCCTGCTGCTTTTTGCGGCAACCTTCGAACGATCCAGTTAAAGGGGCGTTTGGTCGGATTGACTTGGAGACCAGCTGGAGGAGCGAGTCGGGGACAACGAGGAGAGATAAGGGGAGAAAGAGAGAAAAAGAGTTTAGAGAAAGAGGGTAGGAGGGAGAGAGAGAGAGAGAATTAAACGAAGCAGAGATGGAGACGGAAGGAAAGAAAGAGAGAAATAGAATGAAACGGAGGAGAGAAAGAGAGAAAAGAACAAAGGGTAGAAAGAGGAGTCTCTGGAGTCTCCTCGACGTCATTTGTAATACCGGATGGCCTAATGATGCGGCTGGTCGTGACAGGACGGGAATAAAAGTGGAAGCGTGCGATTGCGGAGATTCACCGTGCTACCTCTTTATGTAGAGTACCAGTAGCCAGACCGATCGCGTGTATTTACGTGTCCTCGATGCTCGATTCCTCAGAATTCAGCCTTGGAGTGCCCACTTTTTGACGCGTAATGCTGATTTGCTTGAAACGTTGCCACGGCATAGGAGTTTTGCATCTTCATCGAATACGTCTTCTCTGTTGGTCTTCGATATTCCTCGCTTGCGTAACGAAAGAACTGTTAGTTGTTGAATTCTGAAGTACTTACTTCTGCATTTGCCGTCGAGCAACGGTGCAGGAGTGTCGGGGACTCGGGTATTTGCTGATTCTCACTTCGTAAGGTACACTTTATGTCACAGACTTGTAAAGGCTGACGACGTTACGAGTCTTCGTTCGATGATAATGCTACATTGTGTTTGGGTAATTGCGCGGTCGAGGGATTATGGTTAATGCTGCGTGACTCATTGTTCGGTTAAAGTAATCATGTATCACGTGCAGGTATTTTTATCCGATGGTTTTATTCCGTTTTGTTGGTCTAATCTAAATAATTTATTTTACGCTTTAGGGGAACTTTGGTGGCGATTATTGGGTTAAATATTGAACAGCGTTTTGACCAAAATTGAGGTATAATTTTCCTTATTGAGGTAAAGTTATACTTTAACCCTTTGCGGTCCGAATTATTTTGTCAATTTTCTAGTGACCTAAATGAAATTAATTTCACAAAATTTTCTATCGTTGGTTATTTCTTTTTTTAATGACAGAAATATCGATAGGTACGTAGTGATAGATATTTAGGTGATATTGCAGAATCTTTATGAAATTGGAAAGTCGATATTAGAACGTTAGAAAATAAGATGAAGTGAAAAGCTGTGTCGAGTGCAGCTCGAAATAGGACTACAAAGGGTTAATATAACTAAGGTAATATTATAAGAAATGAAGATAGAAGTATACTTTAATATAATTAACACTAGATTTACGGAAGCCGTCAAATTGACGGGTTCCTACTTGTTTTATAAATATTTCTCAATTTTCCAGAGAAGCTGGACAGTAAATATTTCACGTGTATTTTATTACACAATAATTACTTAACGAATTATCATCTTTGGCGCTTGATACCTCTTTTTCCAAAGTCCTTATTTAACATATTGCAATGGAACAGATTTCACGCCCATAAATCTAGTGTTAAAGGAAAAATTGAAGTAAAATTATATTTTTCGATTTAATTAAGCTGCAATTTGCATTCAATTTTTGTCAATTTTTCATAGATGTTTCCGAGAATTCTTTCCATACTCAATTTCAAAATTACATCACTTCCACGGTATTTATATAAAATTTACCACCCAATTCGCACACTATTAATAACGCTGACAAATAACCCACCAACAATTCATTATTAAACGAAACAAAGAAACTTCATATTACAAAGTGCTAACGATAGTATTGTTCCCACATACACAGTCCCCAAATGAATCACAATTGTCACCGTAAAAAATGTATAAAATCGCGATAATTTTCAAATAAACTCCACGCTGAAGTGACAAACGGCAGAATTAGCATATTAGATACCAATAGAAAATTTCGATTTATGCGTCACTGCGGGAGATTCGTGCCACATAAATTTTAACGAGGAAGGTGAGCGTAGTACTAGCCTGCAATCTGGATTCGGCACTCTAAAACGAGAGATTTATGCTCTGAAAAGTCCGTGTGTCAAAACGGAGAAAAAGCAGCTGCCTACACAGACTGCATCGCAGGGTGCAACGATAGTGCAGTAGGTTTTACCGTGTCACAGCGTGAAATTATGCGAGCACAAGAAGGTATCGTTTCGACTCCCAATCTTCGCGCTCCCTGTGCGTTTTGAGATACAAGAACTTTGACATAAGGCGCGAAACGAGACACGCACTGCCCGTTGCTGTTGTATGTAGATCGTGCGATTTCCACGGTCCGAGTATGCAGATTTAACGACACCTTGTGCCGGGATAATTTATATCGTGCGTTTGTCGCCGGAGACTAATGTTGGGGGGGAAGAAAATGAAAGGAAACTGCAGCGGGATGCCCAAATGCAGAGGATGTTATGCGTGATGCCAATCTGCCTTAACTTATGTAAAATTGTAGTGTGTTGACTCTTGTTTCGTTGTACCCTTATGTTTTTTAACCACCGAATAAGGTGATTAATATATTGCATCGTTTGAAATGTCTACTTTGTGACTAATGATGTTGGTATAATTATTTGGAGGAATTGAGCACCGGGATTAAAATGTGACGAATTTTTTGTAATTATGGGGTGGAAAGCTGTTAGGTTGAACGGTAGGTGATTATGAACCTCATTTTAGAAATGAACGATTCTATGGCTAGATTTTTTTTTGGTGATTAGTTCCGTTTAGGTTATTAGCAACTTTCTATGTTATTAGACACATTCTGTCATTTTTAATTATTTGTTTGAGTAGTTTGGAATGATGTACTGCAGGTTTGTGCGTGAATTTTAATTCGCATGAACACAACTAAGAAAGCAAGACGAATCGTAGAGCAAATTGACCCTTTGCCCTACAACAACGAGCGACACTCGTGATGCGGTTGACGGAAAAGGAAATTTTGAAGCTTCTCAAAAATTATGAAATTAAAAAAATATCAGTGGAACACGACACGATAATATTATTTCTATGTTATTAATATTGCGTTAAATTTAAAAATATATTAGGAATCACTGACATATCTTTCTTTTAGCAATTTAATGTTCAATTATTGCGGAGGCAGTCGCAATAGAAATCGTAGGGCAAGGGGTTAAGACAAAATATGAAATTCTGGCAACGGATCCAAAAAACAGGACTAACGATCAACAAGATAATCTCCATTAAGAGAAAAAATTCTCTAAACGAGAAACGTTAAGTTCGAATTCCACTCCGAGAACGATTCCTCCCAACACAATTATTCTTCCACCTCCCACAACTTCCCTTCAAAGATCCTCCACGTCTTGGCAGCGGCGCAAAAAGTCGACGAGTTGTTACGTTACGTTAACGCGAACATTTTGAACCGGCAGGTGGTCATAAATTATCCCGGAAGAATAATTTAAATACGAGCGTGACTAGCCCGCTCTATTTATCACGGTTCACCATTTGCTCCCTGAACTAATGCTCGCTGAAATTATCGCGTCTTCCCTCTGTGGCCTCGCGTGTTGATTTACTATTTTGTCGGCTCGTCGATGCATCGAGCAAGATCGATGCAAGCACCGGGATGCATCCAGCCGCCAGAGCGCATTACGCCGGCTCGAATCCTCGGCTTGCTGCGTGCTTCCGACGATGAATAATGCGTCCATCTATTTCGTATAGCCATGCAACTTCACTTGCTGGCCTTTCTTCCGTTGCGATTCTTCGGCATCTCGCGGGTTTTTCCTCTTCGTAAAACGCCTACGTATCGATTCGTCCATTCTTGGCGCGGATCTCCTCCTATCTACCCCCATGGATATAAGGTGATCAACGCGAACGATGGAATTGTACGGAGTGCAGAAACACGTCGGAGTAATGGCTCGCGTGTTTCGAGAGACGTAAGTTATGTTTTCGATAAGCTACGCGTCATTGGATAAAAGCTAACCGGAGATGTAAGACGAGAATGGAGATAATATACCAATATGTTTTGCATACCAATACTTTTAAAGGGTGGCGCTGTTGAAACGATGATTTTATGAGGCGACGATTGTACAGGTCTTTGATTAATGCAATTTGATTGCGGAGGGATCATTGCGGATGCGGATGTAAAGACTAAAGTAACTATAAAGATCGTAAGCAGTCTATCATAGTTTCTCCAATTAAAATTAAAATCATAAATTGATTTAAGTTTATAATGTGATCGTTTTTTAAAGTATTAGTTAACACTGAAGTAGAGAAATTCTGTAGCATAATTTTTGAACTAAATATTATGTCTTTGCGGAAAGGGGACTTCCACCACTTTCAAAGTAATCATATTTGTAATTCCATTAACTACGTAAAATATTGACAAAATGATGCAAATTTTGAAGGATTTTTTTTGTGAATTGTTTATAGATGAAAAGCTCATAGTAAATTGCACTCATTGTTATCATTAATTAACTTTTTGTCAAAAATGGACTTACACCACTTTCAAAGAAAACGGCTCAATTGATTATCAATTTTTCTGAGGAAAGAAACTAATAAATGTTAAACCTGCTGCTAAGATTTTTAAGCTACAACGATTCGATGAAAGCAAATCGAACCAAAATTTGTATAACACTTCTACAGAACTCGCATCCAATTAAACAGCATTACTTCTTTCTTTATTAAAGATATCTATTCATTCGACAACCAGACCCCTCAAAGTTGATTTTCGAAGATTCTTTATCACTTCACAATCCTCATGTACACGTCTAATTACTTTTCCCACTCGAACATCGCAACAGGCTTCACTCAGAGGAAAGGGAAACCGATTGTTTTCAACGGAACTAGTCCGTTCGATGATTCTTCAATAACAATCTTTCTCGACTGCTGGTAGCTGCCGGTGGACCGCCCATAGAGAGAACCTCTTGTATCTGATAAAACAGCCGACGTGCCTGATAATCTTGGCTGCGATTAATCGACGAAGATACGTCGACTTCCTTTCTTTTTCGTTCGCCTCGTCGCAAAACGTTCTCCGTTGTTTTGACCGTGGGCAAAGTTTCATCCGGCGTTGGCGCGTTCGCCATTTTCCCCCATCGTCATACCACCGCGGCGTCCCCATAGAATTTCTATTCAACGAAACATCCAAATTGGGAGATGTCGGCAAAAAGATAGGAGAGCCTGTAAAACGTGATCGGCAATCGGTTTCTCTTTTAAAGATCGTGCGGATGTTTGTAGGATACTACAGTAGGTAGTTTACCTTTCGCGAGGATCGCAGCGCATAGAAATAAAGGAGTTAAGGGTCACGAATTCTTTCCGGACCTCACGGTAATCTCTATTCACCGATCGTCGAGTTCGCCAATAGCTATTCGAGCCGAGGTTGTAAAGAATCTTTGGCAGTCAAAGGGCAGAAGAAGGTCTACGATAATGGCGATTCACTGTATCTGTCTTTTAAAAATCGAGAATTAATTCCGACTCATTAGCTCCATTGTTCCTCCTTGAATTTTTACTAACGTAAAAGTGTTATTATCCTGGGACGACCATCGCGTGGGTAGACCTAGAAAATTCCACAGTATCCCCTATACAGACATTTTAAAATAAAATTCTAAATTTCCCCCACGATCGTTCAACCGCATCAATTACTTTCTTTAACGAAACAAAATATCTACCACCTTGCAATTACTATCGTATAATGACAACCCTGCACGACAGTCTTCAGATTGATTTATCGTTACCATTCGAACGTCGAGGACGTAATAGTCGCCGGCATTAAACATCGAGAGCCGTAGAATCATCTTAATCGACTTTTTCCGATAGCGAGAGGCAATTACTCCGAAGAACAAAGAATGTCAGCAGGGTATGAAAATGACACGCAGGAACAAGTTCTCCGGTGCAAAAAGTTCGGGTTTCCGCGTTATTATCTTCCTTTATTTTTACTACTATCCTTGACACTTCACGGCGCATAGAAAAGGATGTGAGGTAATTAACGGGAGCACCGTTCAGGTGCAGTCCATCGTTCTTGCGCGCATGTTTTCAATTAACTGAACCTTCGCGGGGCTCGCGCGCAACAGTAGCTACGTGTATGCATATACATAAGAAAGAACGTGCACGCTCAAAGGTGAGGCAAGAAAGCCGAGGAGTTTGAAAAGAGTTCCTAGGGCAGTCAGTTTTCAGAACAGGTACAGGAGATTATAATGGAGCACCGGTTACGCGAATACGAAAATAAATGCATACGTTAGCCGTCGTTTAAATGACCACCTTAAGCGCGCCTGTTCCTGGGAGCTTTACTAATTGCCGTTGTAATTTACGAGATGTTAAGATGAATTTTTTTTAATATCGTCGTTGAATATTGCAGTTTTATACATTTTGTGTCTTCTTTGTTATTAAGGCAGATTATAGGATGTAGTTTACTGTTGCTATTTATGTAATAACGTTATAGTTACTCAGGAAATAATTAATCATTTTGGGAGAGATGAAAAGTCTACGTTGGATAATTTAATATTGCAGTTTCTCATTTGAATTTTATACTCTTCGTTATGGGGATATTATGGAATTAATTCAAAAGGGCAA
Source organism: Cerceris ruficornis (assembly GCA_963989415.1). Taxonomy (NCBI): domain Eukaryota; kingdom Metazoa; phylum Arthropoda; class Insecta; order Hymenoptera; family Crabronidae; genus Cerceris; species Cerceris ruficornis. The sequence continues at coordinate 9,411,481 of OZ022526.1, forward strand.
CGTGTACTTTATTGTTAATGTTTATCTGATAGTATCAGGAGATAGTGGTTTACTTTTTGAGACATGGGAATGGAGGGATTCACAAAGCTAAGAAACATTAAGAATAATATTAAAATTAACATAATTGCACACCGTCAAGTGCCATTCGATGCACGAGCAACGTTGTAATAATAGAGAACACTGTTGCGATGCGCGGAAACAATTAAGAGCGAAAAAAGTACGTTTTCACCTGTTGATATTTTATGCACCACACGGTTTTTCGATTGTAATCAGGCAACTTTTGCGTACACCTTAGCCGACTTCTTCGTCGAAATACATGAAACTGATCCTTATGAATGTTCATCGGCCATGACAACTCTTGTAGTTGCTATTTTTCATATCGCGATTCGCGCATTGAAGCAAGCATTTCCACGCGTGGGAGCGCAAACCTTGCGAAGAATTTCTATATTTTACAACGTCCTGAACAGTACAACATACTTGGCAGACAAAAGCTGATTCCTAAATGACCATTGTTTAAAGCCAACCTTAGGAAAGTGCTCCTGTTAACACTTTAATGGCCGCTCACACAACATGTGTGTGATGCTACCGCCGACGGTTATTGGCCGATAACAGACTCTCTGTGTGATGATTTTTCTAAACGTTATTGACGGATAACATAATACATATAATATATTTATTAAGCTATAAATTTCTTCTCCTCTTCTTCCTCTCTTGGAAATTTTTTTATATTATTGGCAGTAGAAGTTCATATTCCCATTTCTGCGTTGTACATGAACAAGTGTAGATATTGTAAGAACGGATATTGCGTTTATTTTTATTAACACGTTGACTGCCATGGGGGTCACCGGTGACCGGCACCATTGAATTCCATGAAATTTCATATGACTTTTATATTGCAATATTTACGAATTTTCTAATATATTAAATATTAAAATATTGGGGTTAAAAATCGGGTTTCTGCCGAATATATATCCATCTGTGTCTTTGAGGTTTCTCCTTTATAAAGATGTGATTCTAATAGACAAATTTTCACTTCACTAGAAATGATGAAACTATCGAAATACCGGTGGCGTTCAATGTGTTAAAAATGTGTGTGTTCGTACATGTTCAATTATTTCGTGAATTTATATAAAGTTTTTTTAATTTAATTCTTTAACAATATTGTCGGTCCCTGGCGAAGTTTAACCGCGTAGACGTGCGGCCATTAAAGTGTTAATAATGAATCATAATCCAATATCTAACTCAATATCGTTGAAATTGATTTCAATTAATTCCCGATATCGATCTTCGAAGGTTGACGAACACTCGTTACGAGCACACCCAGCAGACTGATTTACGATAATCGCCAATGTTTAATCCCGATAGACCATATCCTCTCTATCTTATCCGCAACACTGGGAATTAGATGTTATTGATTGTACTACAAGGTAGCAAGACTATCACGATTTTGAGTCGCTCTAACCAACGTGGAATATTCCTCCCTGCCATCGCTAACGATCTCCCTCGTTCTTCTCGTTTTTCCACTACACGAGACGATCACGATATTTCGCGTCAACGATGGCGGTTTCATGGTAAGTAATGACAAGCGTTCGAATCAATTAGTAACCGCTCGTCGTACTACCAATGCTTACGGCCACTTCAACTTCCCAAACAGTACGGGATTGAGTTACGAGGGCAGCTTAAGAACGGGAGAGTTTACGAGTATGCAGATCCGTTGCACAGTCGCGTTCGTTAGCGATTGCCTTCGCTCGGGCTTTTAATGCGAGTCGTTCGCCAAGGAAGAGTTTGAAACAAAGGGCGAGTAAAATTGATTCGTCGAACGCCGGCGCCGATTGATCGTTCGACGATGCTTTCTGCCGTTCGCGAGGAACCGTCGAACGTTACGAGGGTACTTGGCCTCTGAAGATGATTACGAGCTGACAAGGCCATACCTGGCTATAAATTTTCAACTACAAAGGTTACGGGCTGCAGTGACCTTGGATAATTCGAGGTTGCATAAAAACATGAGCACACAGGCCGATGCAAATGCATCGAGATATTTTATTCGTCGGACGGTGCTATAAATCAAAGGGAATTTCGCGTTGTCGATACTTCTTCCGGTGGGTTTTGAAAGTCGGTTTTATGAGTACATTGTTATACGTCGTTTCAATAATGTAGGCATCCTTGAGGAAAATACGATGCTTGCAGCCTTAAATCTCTTGAATTTTCTTGTTAGCTGCTATTTCATTACATGAAATATTGTAATGAGCAGAAGGTACAAGGATTTTTTGGTGGTTTTAAGGGCAAATAAATTTTCTCTGTTAGATAGAACGTTATATTTTGAATACCACACACTGATAATGTTGAACACACTTACATTTTCAAGCTTACATTTTTATTTTTAACACTAAACCTACAGACGTTATATTTACTAAAATTTAAATCTAATGATCAAGTACTTTGGAAAAAGAGAAATGAAGAGCTGAAAAAGATGATTAATTAATTAATTTAGGTTTTATAAGATAGCAAATTCACGGTACGATAGTTTTCCGAAAGTGTATCGAATGAAACTTAAGGGAGCTTAACAGTAAAACTACGGGCTTTATTTCTGCTGTATTTAAATATAATAAACAAGTACTTTAGAAATGGAGATATCAAAGGGTGAAAAAGATAATCAGTTAAGTAATTTTTGTTCTACAAAATAGATGTGGAGTATTTACTTCATGTCTCCCCCATCAATTTAGGTAATTTTTAGAAAAAATTAGGAATCGGTCATTTTGACCGGCTCGGTAGGTTCAGTGTTAATACGAAATTGCGGATTACAAATGTGACATTAATAATAAAATTATAACTTACGCACACCTCCGTCCGAACAGTAAAACGTGCAAGTATTAAACAACGATTTACAGCCATTAATCAGTTAACTGCGGAATTCATTTTAAAAACCCTCACAGGATGCGGAATTAAAATCAAGCAGCGGCGTGTATACTCGTCGAACGCAAGGAAAATTCTCCTATTATAAATTTTACGGTAAATGGAAAACAAAAGGTGGAAAGATTAGATTTTTATTCGATAAATAATTTATAATTTACTGTTAAAAAGGTAACGCGGTAGAGCTCTGGATCGACGTGTATACACGTCGAACGCAGTTAACTGGTTAACAGCTTATCGGATCACATCGATATAACAAATACAATCGCTACTCTTATTCCATCCAACTCGCCGCGGTCTTCCCCACACGAATGCTCCACATATGAAAATATATCCGCAGCTCCAAATACGGCAGAAGAATCACGGTACTGCCGTCTCCGCGAGCAACAGGCTATTCGCGCGTGCGATAGACATCGGTTTTATCGCAACAACTTTTCTCCATTCCACGAATAAAAGTTCGTTTGTCAGGGTGCGCGACGCAAGGTGAATCTACGTTAGTACTTATACGTACATTTCGATCGGCATTCCCGACGATCTAAAACCGTGATAACGATTCAGGAGAACTGAACATTCGCGATTCACGATCCACGATTCACGGTCGCCCTCCTTTCTTTGACCGATCTCTCGTTGCAACGGTATTCGCCTATGGCGCCTCTTTCGACCTGCCAACGATAACTCGATGCACAGTTTCCGTTCCTCTTTTTCCATCGTGCTTCCTCCCGATGAGTCCCTCGGGCCTCTCTTCGTCTCCTTTGTCCACCGACGTAATTCTCTTTATTCCTTTCTTTCCTCGTTTCGGCGAACGATATTGTTTTTGAGGAACGCCATTCGATGATGTTTCACGGACGATTAATGTTACTGGTAATTTTCCATTCATTGTCGGTCGGGCATTATCGACGATGCAAGAAGTATGGCAGTTTGTTAAAGAGGACTTGGCTGCAATTTGCTCGCAAAAGTACGACGCCGTGTAAGCCGACTTTCCATAACCGGTTTCCATGCGAAATTTTTCCGACACGCGCGATTATGTGAAATCTGAGTAGTGGGTGGATACAATGTATATCATTCGATGTACGAGCCTTCCTTCTTAATCGCCGGATAATCCTCTTTCTCGGTATATTCCCGGGGAATTAATACTTGCAAGAACCTTTTTGCAGGGATTTTAAATACCTGATGAGACAGCAGCTGTTTGGTACAGGATGACTTTTTGTTGGTTATTGTTTCATTTTTATTTGTGTGGTGTATTTATGCGGGAGAAACAATTTACAGAGGAATTAAGAATTTCTAAAAGTTACATTCTAAAGAAATACAGTGTCGGTGAATGTTATACGAAAATAATTTAGTAGCCATAAAAGATTATTGGATTAAACACAAAGTTGTACCACAAATTATGCGAAAGATCTAAAATATTGAGATCTGCGGTTAATCCCTTGCCCTACGATTTCTATTTTGACTCAATGTGCACTAAGCACAAAATGGTACCACGAAATTATGCAAAAGATCTAAAATATTGAGAGCTTCTACTTTGACTGCCTGTGCGTTGAAATTAAACGCACCGGCACTTCATGTGTACCTATTCTGACCGTGGCCTATCATTTGAACGATCATGAAATAACGATTATATTTTTGCAAAAGAAATGCAGGATGTTATAAATTTAATACAGGAAACATCGCAGAAAACAGCCTTCAGTTAAAAATACAAAAAGTTACATATTTCCATTTCATTAAACCGGTCATTTGGCCAGATAAGATACGACTACTGTTAACTCAGAATCAACTGCTGAAATGAAAATGTCTCTCCGATTTCTGATATTTTTTATAACCGAACGCAATATTAATAGTATAAAAATAATTTGACCGTCTAATACGTTAAATTTAATAGTTTTTGAAAAACTTCAAAATTTCTAATTCTATTTACCGTGTAACGAGTGTCAGGTTATCACAGGCCAAGAGATGAAATACAATTTAATCCTTTGCTGTGGTATGTCGAGCTACACTCGACATAGCTTTTCACTTCATTTTATTTTCTGACGAATTAATATCCACTTTTCAAATTCATAAAGAGTCTGTGATATCACATAAATATCCGTCAGTACCTATAGTTATTGCTATCGTTAAAAAAATGAATAACCAACGACAGAAAATGTTGTGCAATTAGTTTCATTTAGCTCTCTACAAACTTCACAAACTCACCATCTGTCATAGTTCACCAACGAATCAGGCACCACCTTTAAGCAGAATAGGTATTCTCAATCCAGCCTCGCAAGCATCCTTCAATTTAAATCCTTCAAAATATCAAACCACCACGAATAAGACTTCGCGGAGAAAAGTAAGTTCACTTTCACGACCTTTCCTCGAAGCCGCTGGAAAACGTAGAACGAAAGGAACGTTACACCGGGAGTATCGGCGAGCTTTCGTAGCGCATAAAATTAGCGTTCACATGCTAGAAACGGCTATGCAGGGGATCCAACTGTGCGTCCTGTACAAAGAAACACGCCTTTGAAGAGCGTAATCGCCGTTCTTTAGGTTGAACTCGTAAATCGCGCTTCGTCGAATACGGTCGGCAAGGTGGCGCGAGGAGAAGCGGAGGACTATAAGAGCCGGGTAAAAGAAGCGTAGAAATCGAAACTGCGCTCCGGCAAAACTGCTGGAGCGAACCACAGAGATTGTACCGGCCGCAATCGGAGGATTCCACGAGTGAAAGAAGGAACGAGATGGAACGAGAAAGGAATAAGACGGAGAAAGAGAGGGAGAGTGAGAAAGATGGTGAAACGAAGAGAAATAAAAGGGATAGAGGGAGTGCACGGTGGCTTTAATGCATGTAAAACGCAAGGAGCGCGCTGGGTGAACGTAGCAGTACTCCAGAAGTAACAAAACCGCTAAATTATCGGCTTGTCCCGCTTCTTCGGTGCCCAGTCAGACCAGGCATAGCTCCTGAGACTAGACGCGGCTTAGGTAAGGGAATACGGTCAGGACAAAGTCACTCCGAGTGTCAGAGTTTCCAGATATCGTGTAATTACAGAACGTGCCAGCCCCGGCTGAATCTACGGTTCAGCGATGAGATAGGTTCGAATTGCTTTCAGCAAGTTTCTATTCTCCGTCGTTGTGCTCCGAATGTTTCTTTAGCCGTAAATTATACGAGTCGCTCTGCCAGCAGGCTTTTACATTTCGGACTTTCATTGCTCTACGGTTCATTGATTATTTAAGCACCGGCTTAACGATATTATCAGTCATTATGGAATTGATGTTATTACATCGGAAATAATGGACTGGTTTGTTAATTCTCGCTGTCGGGAATTGCAAGTAAGTGTTATTTAATTCCAATTTAAAATCACGATATTCCTAACTTATTACGTTCTGCTTGTAATTTGTGAATCGTTCGAATGCGTAATGCTGTTGCAAAATTTACGGGAGTTTGATATACACTTAGCTCTCATTATGGAAGCGTAAGAAATTAGTAAGGTTGTCCACATAAGTGTAAAATGTGCCAGTAATTATGATAATTAAAGGTCATTTTTAACCCTTTGCGGTCCGAATTGTTTTGTCAATTTTGTAGCGAGACAAATGAAATTAATTGAGCCGTGGGGCCCCTTCTTTTTATATATTTTGCAAATTAGTTAAGGAGTTCTCGGTAGGTAACAAATTATTAAGGAGTGCAAAGGGTTAGGGGTCAACGTCGTTATAAACTTTGTCAAAATAAATTTCCCAGATAATTTCTTTCCAGTCACATGTCCATCAATTTCATCGAATACCCATAAACTTGAATTGCCGTTTAAAGACCAACGTATCAGTTTCCGTCGACTCCTCTTCACGCACGACGCGCCAAAGGGGTCGCATGAAAAGAACTTTTAATTCTTAGCCGCGCCTCCTCTCTGCATTTTCGCCATCGCCGTCATAACGTGTGACCCTACAATCGTGGTAATTCTCAAGGGAGAAGTTAAGTAGGTATGCTACTCTCTCTACGATGGCGTTTGTGAAGAGTCGTGACGGTCCTCGCGTGAGCTTCACCATAGTCACGACGTAATCCATGGGTTCTCGACGAGACGTGACTTCTGACCGAGGTGACGTGAAACCTCGGGTCGAAAGTAACAGGAATTCCACATTACCGTTCTTGACCCCGCTCCTACGCAGTTTCACTTCCAACGGACGGAAAAGAACGAAAAGTCGAAGCTCGCGAAACAATGCCGCTTCCTTCTAGCCATTCTGCTTACATTCTTGCATTGAAATTGTTGGAAATTCGACGCTTCGATGCGCCCGAATAACTCAGGCGAATAAGAAACTTCGTAGAATAAGTGCGGAAGTTACACTTTTCTGAAAATCCCAGGCTTCGTATATTTTTCAACGAGAGGAGAAAGGATTCGAGACGTTTGACTTTGTTCAGAGATGCGTTGAAATCCTTATCCGAGACTGTTGTTCAAAATGGGAATTTATTTTGCGGTGAGTATCAATATTTTAGTTCGTGTTGAATCGCTGGCGAATAGACAATACATTGTTCTAGAAAATTACGAATTTTGTATAATTAAATAACGAGAATTTTCTTAGATTTCGTTGTTGTAACAAAAATGTAGCGCGATGCAAGTGCAAAAAGTGGAGCTTGCACCGTTGTCTCGCATTGATGCATAAGTTGCAAAACCTTTAAACTCTTGAAGTCTTCTTTGCAGAATTCCTCTCACGTTTCCAAACCCAGGGAAATACTGCGCGAAACACGTAGGATCTGCCTGCTCAACCAAATCGAACGCAAAAACAAGGGCAGAATTTATTCGCAGAAAATCGCGGATAATAAGGCATCGGAGATATCTCGCGTGAGCGACGCTCTTCATATTTCTCGTGCATCTATCGCGCCGTTCCAAGGTTCCTTAAAATGAATATAATTAGAGCAGGAAGGTCAAGCCTACGTATATGTACTGGCTCGTTCATAACTTATGTTAAAAATATTGTTAACTACCCCAAGCAGCCGTTCCGAGTAAAAGATAATATAATACCTCGAAACCTCTGGGAAATTTGTCCGCACTTAAAACAGTAGGTATCCACCTAAAACAGTAGATCTCAGGCGAAGCTATACCGAGGGACCAGAAAAAAGGCACTTGAGGGGTAATTTTCTCTGATACGCCCGACGCGGCTATCTATTGTTGCTTTGGAACAAAAGGCCACCAGCTTGCTTAAAATTATTTTGATTTTTAACCCGAACGAAATAAATATAGCGTTTCGTTAATTACAAGGGTAACCTTAGTGATGGGTTAGCATTATTCGTTTGCCCAAGGCACGATAGCCTGGCCGTATGTCATAAACGTATTTCCCCGAGCATGGCGCGTGCGACAAACAAATAAGAATATCTCGTAGAATCGCAAAAAGTCGCAAAATTTTACAACGGGGACTTCTTCGGGAAGCTTCAAAGTTTAATTTAAAAAAAAAGTCGCGTTGTACTTTTGCGTACTTCACAACTATTTCCTCTGCAAAAGGAAAGAAATGTATGGGTTTTGCAATCTGTGCCATCGCAGTTGTAAAATATTAAATAAAAAAATGAAATCAAGGTACTTATAATTTAAAAGTATGACGAATAGCTACAAATACTTACAAAGTTGATTGTACTATTATTTCACATTGAAAACGTATTCTGAATTTCGACGTGAATACGTTACATTATTCAAGTGCCAACTTTGACATTGCATATCTCTAAGAGCGTTGTTCAATAAAAACTTTTATTAATGGAAACCGATGCTCTGATATGTTACAAATCAAACGCAATTGCTAAATTTTGAAAATCACGAAAAAAATTTTTGGCTTTTTGGCCAGGTTTTCGGCCAAATGGACCACTGTGCGACGGATAGGGACATCCCTCTCCCTCGCGCATTTTCGATTTTGACGCGCTATTGGCAAGGTAGACCCGCACATTCGTTGCGTCCTCATGTGAACGACGAAAGGAGTGTTTTATTTTCAGTTATCATTCGCCAATCTCAGGTTTCCAGGACCGACATGACGGGGATAGGCGGTGCGAGAGCAATCTCCCCTTCCGTCCCAAGTGCCTTTTTTCTGGTGCCTCACTGTACCATAGCACCTAAAGTTGAAAAACACAAATACGAACACCGTATACAAAAATCTTATATTCACCTACAAAATTTTCTTTCAAATAAAGTACTTCATTCCCTTTCCACCCCAATGTCATCTCGCGATATAAATCCACCCAACATCTCGCTAAAATCGTCCCCCAAAATTAATCCCACCCTTTATGAACGAGCCTGTACATCCCTTGGAAAGTTTCACGCTAATAACCCAGCAGATCCACCTCGGAAATATCTCGCGCCTCGGCGCCCATCGAAGGGCAGAGACTGACGGGCTACACGGCGGCACTCGATTAATTGGAGGATAACCTCCTTCCTGGCGGTCAATGTCATTTGCATGAGACTCCACCGCGTTCTCTCGCTAGTCCACTGGCCGAGGAAGTCGCGAGAGGACTTTGGTAGAAAGTACGCGAACGAAAAGTCACCGCGAAAGGGAGGAAGACAAGGGAGAAAGAGAGAGAGAGGAAAGCGGAGACAGAACGAGCCCATTAAAGTACAGAGTTCATGTACGCCCGAAGCACCGGGATGTCGGAACGTCACCCTTGGACACGTTTATACGGCCTTCTCTCGCCGGGCTAATAATATATGTAAGTTCGCTCACGGACTTTATAGTCAGCATCACGATCGGCCCTCTTGGTCGCCTTTCTCGTTCGACTTTCTGCGAGCGAACGTTGCGAACGGTGCCTCGGAGCCATTATTCTTTTTGCTATTCGCAAACTCAACTCGTCAAAATTTTCCTCAGGTTTCTCTCCAGGTAAATGAACTCCCTGTAGAGTAAATAGGATTATCTTTCGACTTGCCGGATGAATTTCATTGCGTGGGATACGAGGAGGATTATGCAATCGGATGAAGAGATTCTCGTTGACGGGGTAAGGCGGTTCAGTCGGAATCTGCATATTGCAATCCTTGGAAGATTGTATTTAGTGGGTGTATGAGAAGTTAAGAAACCGAGGCTGAAGGATAGAACTAGAAACTCCAGTGAATTACAAAACGAAGAGATCCTCGGTATCGTCTAGAATTTTAGTATCAAACTTCTATATTTGCATACACAATGAATCGCAGTTTGGACAATGCTCTCGTAGAACTAAGTCCCTCGAGATCCATGTTAATTCTACCTTGCACTCGCAATACCCCGAGTCATCCTCCGTCCAGTTTTCATCAACCTAAACCCTTAAAAATCGTTCTACACTATACAACCGATATCAACGAACCTCGTTCAATTATATCGAATTTTTCACCCACCCTAGTATTAATCAGATCCATCCTCCTCGATAAGATTCTCCTTCACCTTTAGCTACGTTTTATCGGTAGGATTATTTATACAAAGATGACACAGCCGTTCCCGGCAACTCCGAACGTCCAAGCACTAACCTCGCAACATCGAGTTCGTTCGATTTCTCTTTTCTCCCCCCAAGTACGACGACACAGAGTTATTTTAATTCAATCCCTCGTAGAATTGCAGTCGCATTGTGCCCTCCCGATATGCACGTTCGTTATCGGGCCCCGTAATCTCGTGCACGTCGTCGTCGTTCGGCTCGAAGATTGCACGAATGAAAGAGAATGAACGGTGCCTCGAAGCTACCCCCGTTTTTACTATTCGTGCGGCGTGGACGAAGGACGCTTTTTCCGTCGTGTTGCAAGAACGAGACAAGTTCGCGAGAGCCGAGTAATCGTCGCTCGAGACGGTTGGCAGAAAATGTGAACGATCTTGACGACGCGTTGCGCCAGGATCGATCGATCGCTCGATCGATTTCACCGTCGTCGTTCCACGATGCATAACCTTCCGACGCTCGGTGAGCACGACATTCGACGAACCGTTGCACGTTTTCCATCCATTGGCATTGAATGACGTTTACAGTCGTCGGAACGATACGTTGAGTAACTGCGAAAGGACGTTAAACGCGGACGTGAAGTAACGTAATAAAGGCGGGATTAATTAACCCTTTTGATCGGTGTATATATACGATGTGGAAAAGTTGCAGGTACGAAGGATGGGACGTTTGTGTGAGTATGGGATCTTGCGTGTCTATCATTATGGACGAACGCTGTATGGAGCGTGAGGCATTTAAATAGGAATACCTGAACGTTTCCGTTAGTTGTGGGTCGACGGAAAAATTCCTGAGTGGAAAGTTATAACATCGACGGAGGAATGTGGAGGTAGTATATAAATTTTCATTCTGCGAGGATATTTGTGTGCTTTTCGAGGGACATGTGACCATTTGGGGAGGCAGCATGTATTTGCGGGATTGGAAGGAATTGTGAGGGGAGTCCAAAGGGAAATTTTGCAACGTAACATTGCGAAGGAATTGTGTTAGGAACAGTGAAACGTAACGGTTTTTTTATGTATCTAGAAGCATCTTTCGAATGTGATTTATTGTGAATTATTAAGACTTATCAGACGCTAACTTTGTATGCATGATTCTCACGAGGTTGTAGTTATTTTCAGTAAATATGCGAAATATTCTCTGTATTGTAAGAACATTTTGATTAGAAAATATTAATTTTTTGGAGGAGTATAACAAATGTATGTGTTTCAAATCATTCATTATCAAGAAATCATTATCTTCACTGTCGATTTCAATTCAATCATCATCGGAATCACCAACATTTTCTCCTTCTGTATCACTTTCTACTTCAATTTGAATACTGTATAGGTATAACAACTTTTCTTTTCTTATCATATAATAAGGAGTCACAGCTAGTCTCATTACTAGAATCAAAAACACTTTCAGAATTGTCTTCAAAGAATTCACTGCCACTGTCACTAAACAAAAATCATACAATTTTCTTTGTTCATTTTCTGAAGCCAAAATATTAAAATTGAATTACAAAGGGCACTGTTATATCACTGAACATATTAATCACTCCGTTGATAATGTTCAATTGATAAGACAATTTTCCAAACATTCCACATATAGCGAGGTTAGATTTGATTCATCGTGTCACCTCACAAGTGCCATACGATCGGTGCGACAAAGTATTGTTGCCACGTCAGAGGTGACCTACGACCTTAAGGGTTAAACCTGGTTAATCTATCACAGCCGAGGTCTACTTTGCGCAATTAGAAGGAAAAAATGTTCTGTGTTTCTTTTTTCACATACAAAGATATTTTTTTCATTTTACCTAATATATATTTAAAATTTTGATAGTCTTTTTTATAGGGAATAATTTAATTTGACGTTGATACTTTGACTGTCTGTCTATGAAACGGTAATATTGAATTTTTTGCCGGGTTTCAGGGTTTTGGAGAATAGATTTTGCGAATTGCTGTTGCATTTTACAAACTGAAACGTTGGTGCGCACTTCTCTACAGATATAACATATATGAAACAGAAACGGGCAGAAATTCAAAAATCTATCGAGCGCAATTTATAAAGTGTTACATAAAAACGTCCAAAGTATTTCACTTTGCAGTAATCGAAACTACATCTAGGAGAAATTATTCCCTGTCGCTAGGAATAGATTTATCGAAAAGCAAACAGCTATACATCGCCGTCGTGTCCGCCGTATAGAGTTTTGGCATCAGTTTCAAACTCGTTCAAACTTCCCTCCAGTCCCCTTTTGAAAACCTGTCTCTGTCTCAGCTCGGACTTGAAAACGAATAAATTTCAAACATTTTTTTTTAATAGTTTCACTCCCAAAGTACAAAAAGTCCGCGAATAATCTCGTGTTCTACAAGACATAAAAAAGGACGTACAAGAATTTACAAAACAGCGAGAAACCCGACGCAAGATTTCCACGATGGTACGGCGTACATCGCGGTGAAATTACTTGCTGCCTCGATAAATTGATTTATCAAAAGCTTAATAGGTATAAATCGCGAAGAGATTAATGCATTCGTAAGAGGTACATAGGGGCCGAGTACGACGTAACTAGGACATGGATGTAAATTCACGATACGCGAGGACCATTTATTCATGTATTTAAAGCAGACTGGGGGAAAGGATTTATTTATTCTCCAAGATAACAAATCTAGCGTACGTAGAATGATCCTCATAATTGACGAACGCGATCGCCTAATAGCGAAGGGAACTTGGAAAAGTTCGTAGCCGATCGTAACATAAATCCCATCGATAATGAGATGGGTAAATATCGGTTGCCACGCACGTTTAACCGGAATACCTTGGACTCTATCACTCTCTCTCTCCTTATCTCCCTCTTTCACTCTCTCATTCTCTCTCTCTCTCATTTTCTCTCTCTCACTTTTTCTTCCATCTCAACTCTTCCCCATGGAAGAGTTATTGAATCCGTCCGGTCGCGCTTAAATCGATCCACGGTGCCTTCCATTTTTCCCATCGTCGAATCTTTTTATTTTCTCATAGATTCCACTTCGGTATCTCTAACCAGCCGACGATCATGCCTACGGCCACTCGGTGCGCCATATATGCAGGCGTTTCATTACTCAATTAACGACCCACGCGTACATACGTAGATATATCCATATATAAATAGAAACACACGTATGTATATGCACATCGAGTCGTATGTTCGTTCGATACTAACACGAACGTCGTACGTTGATGTCGTTCGAGATGCTCAGGCAAATGGAACACGAGTGTCGGACACGGTACTTCGTAAATATGGACGATCCTGTCTGGAGATCACAGTGCGCGGAGCCGGCAATTGACGAGTTACACGTGCACCGGCCTGTACACGTCGAGAACTTTGACGATCAGCGAGAAAGTACTCGAGGCTAACAGTCGACTGTACGATCGCTGATCGTAAAGGAGATGTTGTTGTTATTTGGATTTTTATTATTGTTATGCACGGACTGCCGATCATCTTGATCCGGCGGCCTTGACGTTCAGCTTGTCGGTCGAACTCGGGATCCGATACGACGCCAGGATCTCCTTCGAGATTGCGTTTGTCTCGTTGCATCGTCGTTGAGCTTTTACTATTTTATACGTGCAAGAGATTCGCGAGATGGATCGGTATCGTTTCGAATGGATTGATCATTATGAAAGCAATGATGTGCGGTAGAAGTAATAATTTCAGTGGGAATAGTATCATCATGTGTTATAAAAGAGTTTGGATAGCAGGGCGAACTAGCGATAGAAGATAGAAGATGGATCGTCCACCATCTAAGAATAGACTTCCTGGCAGAGATAGAATTCTACGAATCTGAAAACCATCTGGTTTCGATCAGGTTTTAAATCTTCTACGGATGTTCGATTTAACGATCAACGTGCTTTCGTTCAAGATACCTTAGAAACTTGGCTGTGCACGGAAGATTGTAGAAACTTAAATTAGTTTATGACTTTCCAAAGCAAACGGCAGACACGTCGCAGTATCTCGGTGCAACCGTCGCAACAGTAGTTATCATACGAGCTTCCATTGTTGTAGCTAACCGTAGAATATTTCTATTCATTATTCCATATTCTTCGAATTTTAAATCATCATTAATCGAGAACTCTTCGCCAAGAACACTCCAATTGAGAGACCATTACTTTACCGATATCCAGCGACTCCTCGTTACGCGGCTCGTTAACTCTTTCCTCATAAATCACGATTATAATTTTTCAGGCGCGTCGCTATCTATCTATCAGCATCATCGCGGGTAACTTTATTCGGTCCGACCGGACAGGTGTATTATTACGAAACCAAGCCTGCGGGACGTCGCCTTGATTTCTCGACGTCATAATTGCGCGCGTAATCCAAGAATAGCCGGTAATTCTCCTCGGTGGCTGAGCCGACAGTGAGAATAATAAAGACCGTTAACCCTGCCACTGTGTCGCAGATATATACACGTATATACTCGGGCTGTTTCATCGTAAGGAACTTTACGCGCCCGTGCCTCGTCCTCTGCAAAAGTTATCCCGTGACCGCGACAATTTACTCGTCGTTCCTGCTTCCCTCGCGGGCTCCTTCCCCTCCGTGACGAGAACGGGAACTCGAGGAGGGTTACAATTTTACGACGTGACCGTTTCCGCTAATTTTAACGAGAAACGGTTAATTATCACTGGAACTCGTCGCGAGAGGAAAAAGACGATTTTAACGACGACGGCTGAGGAGTGGATTTGGTTTCCTGGAGGACCAGTGGATATTCCGACTCTTCTTCCCGTTCCACGAGATGATATCGTGTCGCTGATCAAGCTCTGTCGCGAAACGGATGGTAGGCTTAAAAGGGGTCTTATCAATATCATATGCATAGTTGAAATTATTTATCGCTGTTTATTTTGTAAGGATGCATGTACCGGTTTAGTTGACGAGTTAATGGTGAGTTTGAGTGGAATTTGCCGCACGTTAAATTACAGAGTCGGTAGGTTGACACTTTGACTGTCATGGGGGTCACCAGGGACCGGCGCCATTGAATTCAATGAAATTTCATGACTTTTAAATTGCAATATTTACGAATTTTGTAATATATTCAATATTTAAATATTAGAATTAAAAAGATAAAGCTCTGCTGAATATATATCCATCTGTGTCTTTGAAGTTTCTGCTTTATAAAGATGTGATTCTAATAGAAAAAGTTTCACTTCGGTAGAAATGATGAAACTAGCAAAATACCGGTCGCGTTCAATGTATTAAGAATGTGTTTGGTACCACTGTCTACAAGCGATGGAAATGATTGCACCGATTAGTTTGCGGTGTGAAGGGAATAAATGGTGGAGAATCTCCTGACCTCACAAAAAATCCTTTTAAGCCCTCCTCTTAATCCTCACTTTTCAAATTTCCAGAGATAGAATGTCTTATAAGTGATAAAAATTTGTCAAGTTTTTCAATCTCCAATGACAGCCTCATCGCATGAAAGGAAAAGAAGATAGAAACACAGAAATTATTCCTGGTTTTGATCGCCGAAGCCGGACGTAGCAGATAATTCCTAGCTCCAGCGATTACGTCGCATCGATCGAGAAGCAAATTAGCTAGGTTCGAGTCCGTAGAAAATCTTGATTACCGATCCTCCGTTTTTGCGAGGCGTGTGTAATAAGCGGCTCAAAGATAGTCATTACGTCTATGTAGATTGTTGGGTGAAATTGGTGCGTGTTTGCTTTGATCGAATCGCCGAGTCCTTCGATTAAGTGACTTTTTTTCCCCTTTCCTCTTATTGGACGAATTTCGCGCAAGAGGAAGGACAAAAAGAGGAAACGCGCACGGTCTGCTGAGCATACGCTCGCCGACTGTCATCAGCGATTACGTCAGTACGTTCAAGGCGAATAGTAATGGCATGGTACCACCGGCAAGAAGACAGTGATGTGCCTAATGTCGTTTTCCATGCTCATACGGCAACGTAACAGTTGTTACGAGCATCAACCACAGTTACAATCATCGCGTGTTTTCCGCCATTCGTTTCGGTCGGAGCTTTCCTTCTGTCACCGTTTCACAGAGACGACTGGCATTTTGGTGCGGTCGTTTTATATCGACTTTTTCTTCCGTGTTTTTCTTATTCCTGTTCATACGAACCTTTCTGTCACGGAAGACGTCTTTGTATTATTTTACTACTCGTTCCGCTGTTTGAATTCTGACGCACCCAGTTTCGCCATTAGACGATATGTAGCAGAGGTGGTCAACGAGTCTATCCGAAGCGATTTTTGGTCGATTGCAGCCAACAGGAGATGATTTCAACACGCTACCCCTCACTTATTGACACTTATGAGTCCCCCAGGGACCTGGGAACGTCCCAGGTACGGGTTTGGCGAACCCGGGGTACCAGAGCCCAAATACCGACCAATGTTTTTGGTAGGAGAAGTACTATGCCCGTGCCAAGGGTTAATTTGGTACCACGAGGGTTGGAATTAGCTCCAGGACCTTCAGTCCTGTTTGTTATTTTCTTCTAACTGACCCGAGATAAATCAAAGTGACAGTGCAATCGAAGTCTTTCCTTCTATCCAACTTCAATCGTGTTTTGTTCGAAACAATTTCAGCGTCGGTTCTCTAGATGTCTTCCAATTCTTATTTTACTTTGGCATTATTTCGGAGCTGTTACTTGGTATCATATTGGAACTTTACGGTTCCACGAATTTAGGAAATAACCCGTTCTCTCTTCCATTGTCAGTTATTAGTCCCCCAGGGGCCTGGGAAAGTCCCAGGTACGGGTTTGGCGAACCCGGGGTACCTGAGCCCAAATACCGACCAATGCTTTTGGTAGGAATAGTGCTACGCTCGTGCTAAGGGTTAATTTGGTACCACGAGGGTTGGAATTAGCTCCAGGGTATTCAGGCCTGTTTGTTATTTTCTTCTAACTGACCCGAGATAAATCAAAGTGACAGTGCAATCGAAGTCTTCCCTTCTATCCAACTTCAATCGTGTTTTATTCGAAACAATTTCAGCGTCGGTTCTCCAGATGCCTTCCAATTCTTATTTCACTTTGGCGTTATTTCGGAACTGCCACTAGAGGTATCCTCTCGGAAATTTACGGCTCCACGAATTTAGGGAGCAACATACGTTACCAAAGACGAACTAAACGACGCAAGGACCCCTGGCCAATGGATGTACGTGGTTGCTAATGCGTTTCCGATGTACATCCGCTTTCTAATCGACACGCGAAACTTACATCGGCCATTTGGCCGAGATTTGCACGGTAAAGCACCGATCGCTCTGGCTTACCGAGAGCTAGATCCACCATTGAACTCCGCTCTCCTCGCAGGAGCGTTAACTTATTCTAACGGCATCGGCTCGGGGGGCATAAATTTACGTGTAACCTTAATACAGAAGAAGATACAAGATGAGCGTGTGCGCTCGCGGTATTATACGAAACCGCAGCGAAGAAACGAAATAGTAGCAGCAGCGGAATCCGCAGAATCAGATAGCAGAAGCTCGGCCATCCACGAGAAGACGGTACTTCTGTGAAAGTATACCGTACATCGAAATCGCGGATGAAATTATTTGACCGAACGAACGATCCAACTATGGCTCGCAACATCGAAATACATAACGGGCGGATAAAACGCACGAAAAATGTGTAGGCGGTAAGAGAAGGAAGAAACGTTCCGCACCCAGGTGTATCGTGATGCCGGGTCTACGAGATGGAAAGAAAAATAGGAGAACACGGTATTCCACTTATTTGGTATATGTTATCAGCGGTGCTTTCCTCGAGGAAATAATAAAGATAAGCCGAACCCGTCGGATGAATTTTCCTTCTATTCGGTAAACACCTCGGGCGTAGCGGGAGATATTAAAAAAAAAAAGTAGGAAAAAGGGACGGGCGAGGGGAGGCGAAGGGAGCGGATAACGTGGAACAAAGGGCGAAAGAGGTAAAGGAAGAGAAATCCGAGTGCTCCTTCGCGATGCATCGTCGAGGCGAGAACTAGTCAACGGGGAAAAATGAGAAACACGATATTCCACTTGGCAGAGCCATCCACGTCGGGGCCGAGTTAAGAAATTGAAATCGATTTAGTGAATCCCCCGGTCCGATTGCTGCCGCCGATCCTGCTCGATTTGCTGTTAATTGAGATTAATGCCGGCCGCGAATTCTCAAGGTAAACGGAAAGTTTCGCGTAGACGGAATAATTACGCAGATAGGAATCTGGTACAACGGTCTACGTTGTACTCGGGATCGTGTACTTAAGTACTCTCAGGGACAAGACGAGCACTGATAACCGCCTTGAACTCGCCGTATTTGCCGTGCGGGTATCTGCCTACTTGCATTTTCAAGGGAGTCGCCGTGGAATCTTGTATCCTTTTGCCCCGACGGGGAACGTCCCTTTGCCTCCTCCTCCTCTTTGTCGACCGCGAGCCTCTCCGGCTACCATTCCTTCCTTTTCCTCCTGGCAGGTGGAGAACAGAGTTATGAGTTGGCGTGCGTGCAAAAATTTGGAAGACAGTGTCTCGACGTTAGAATATATGACGTTGGAAACTAGAAGATACATCGTCGCAGGATTACCATGGGATTCAACGCGATGCGTGATAAGCGGATGGAAAAAACTCGAATTACTTGAAACGGGAGGCTAGTTTCCTTTTCTATCTTCCATCTTACTTCTCCGGGAGACGTCAGGAATTAGGAAGAAACATTGTATCTCCTTGGAAACATCTATTTCGTCGGAACAAACTTAGCCTGCGAATTAATTCTAAAACGGTGAATAACATAGATATTACTCCGATCGTGTTTAACGACTGCTAATAGATGTTGACGTTCTGTTAATTTAACCGATCGCATGCGGCGTCGGTGTATTTACGACCGCTTTAATTGCAGTCCACCTAGGTGCACGAAGCTGATCGTAATATTTCACAGTGTCTAAACCTAACTCCACGTTGTCCGCGTTACCCACGACTCCGTCATAAATAACACATGCTACCCAGTCAAAGTCGACTGAACGTGAGCAATTGTTTACCAAAGCATTTACCGTTGCACCGAACCTAGAGCCTGTTTCAACGACCGCACGACCTGCGAGGTTCGTATGTTTGCACATCGAGATCCAACGTACCACGATTTAATCAGTAATCGCAGAGACCCTCGACGATACCCTGGCCGTAGGTCACGATCCTCTTCCCTTTCGATCTTCTCCTCTTTCCATCGACCTTCTCGATCCTGCGGGTTTACGCGCCGTTCAGAGTATACTTTAATCATCGTGATTAATAATAATCGTCGCGACTTATCATCGTGCTGTATGTTTTTTTGCGCCCCGATGACAAGGGAAACATCCATGTTCGAAAAAAGAAGAGGTAAGCTTAACCTTGCTAACCTCGATGGCATCTAATTAGTCCGATGCGTTTAGCGGTGCACAGAGAGGACGAAGAGAAGCGTCGCCCGGGTGCTGCGTTTCAATAGCCGGTGGTTTCTATGGTAATAAGCAAACGACCATGGCGAGTGTCGGCATAAACTAGTTTATTAATATGGGTAGCACGTTCGCTGTAATCTACGTCTTCCACCTGCCTCTGGAGCCTCGATCGAGTATCTATCCACCGGTGTTGCGCGATTAGCTCTTTCGAACGGCTCGCTGCAACGGGGAATCACCCTTCGGATACTTTGAATTTCTCTGGAAAGCTGATCGTCCTTGGCAGGGGATGATTTAGTGCCGTTCTGCGGTGTATTTATTATCGGCTGTGCATTGAAATATCCAATACACGTCGTGCCGCATTAAAGATAAACTATGTTTCAGAGTTTCGGGGGATGTTTTGGTCTTGTTCGAGGGAAACGGTAATTAGGCGTTAGCCGAGGCATTTAGCGGGATATAGCGACAATTAGGGGAAAATTTTGTACGTTGATGGAATTGAAATTTATTGGAAATTTTAAACGTTATGAAATTATGTCTTATTATAAATTCTGATAGTTTCTTAGTTTCGCGCCCTGTGTCACGTTCATGTGTTGTATATTATAATTCTTGTGGGATTTTCTCGGAGTTCTTCGATCATAGAAATTTAAGAGATGTGCAGAAATATCTCAGTTTTATTTATTACGCAAATACCGCTACCCAGAAATTTAGAGTGCGGGGGTTTAGAGAAGAGGAGATACAAGCATTGCAGCAATAACAAAATATCAGTGTATTACTAGATTTACAACTAATTAACAAAACACGAAACAACACAACTCTCAACTCAACTACAACGCAACTATTGGGTTGGCAAGAAAGTAATTTCGGTTTTCGTCGATAGCTAATGTTACGTTTGTTTTGAAGGACTGCTGACAATGTTATCATTTTTTGCTTCTGAAAATTGAAAGTTGTCACCTTTGGCAGGATTTAGAAACAAATTGTGCTTCATTTTGTTTGCAGTTGTTAGTTTAGCGTGAATTTTAATATGGAGCGCAGAAACGAACATTTCCGACATATTTTAATTTGTCATTACTTTTTTATACAAACCACATCGAAAGCTGAATTGTATCAAACATAAGTTATGCTGTCAATTTGGTGGGTGTTGTGTAGTTAGAGCTGCTTCCAAGGAACCAAACGACTAATTCGAATATTTAGTCTAAAATCGCACTTGGTTCAGTTTTTTGCTGATAAAGACCAGAATTTCTATGAGAGCGGAATCATAAATTGGTCTAAAAGATGGTAAAAGGTCATCGAACAAAATGGAAAATGTATATTAGAGTTCATTCTTTGTTAAAAAAGATTAAGTTTCATTTCATATTACAAAACCGAAATTACTTTCTTGCCAACCCAATATAATTCGACTCTCCCAACGTAACTGCAATTCAACTCTTTCAACGCAACACTCATTGTCCCTTAATCCTACGCTTACTTATATCCTAATCATTCGTCCTTCTCACAAAACTGCTCACTCTCCCGCACTCGCACTCACTAACACTAGAATATTCGGGCCTTAAGGGAGAAAACCTCACCCTCGCAGCCCTTCGTCATTCTTAAAGTTGAACTATCAACATTTTCCAGCGCTAGAAATTTCTAATGACTCTATAGCAATCATTAAGATCTCTCTTTCCTAAAGAATTTAGTAAACGTCCTATTTCCTTTCATCTACCACAATGTTGAATTTATTTCCAAAATATTTCGTTACCAAGGCCCGAAGGTAACATCTGTAAGTCTTGTATGACTTCTCGGCGTAAGTACAATTACACCCTGCCAAGTCTCCTATCACGTCGGGCAAAAAAGCATCGATTAATCATCCGGGATAAAAATGATCCTCTTACTCTGACGAGGCAGAAAAATATCGTCAATCAATGGCACACACATTGGGACAGGTGGCGCGGTAAGCCGCGTGGAAATATACAAAAGTAATAAAACCGACATTTCGCTTCTGATAAGTGCGGTCTCGCTTTAAGAGAAGCAGAAGCCAGGGTTTCTCGGTGCAGCTGCAACTCCCAAGTGCTCTCACGCCAATAAATGCTTTAACGGCAATGCAAGGCGGCGGTATTCTCCGACGGGGCTCTCTGGGTTTCCTCTTTTTATCAGCTGAAACGGCGTTAATGCGAAACTGGCGCTCACAGCGATCGCATTCCCGGATTCTTTACTTCGGGGAAAAGGAGCGCCAAGCGCGAGAAAAAAAGCCTCCTGCGAGACCATCTCTCCCCGGGTTCCTCCTTTTACGCGAAACGACAGCGAGCGGATAATATTTGCAAAGCTAATTGTAATACGCGCGACCGGCCGCATTTCTCCTCCTCGTTCTTTCGTCCTTCTCTCGAGATTGCCAGTCACGTTCGCGTCACGTGGATCCATGGCGTTTTCTTGCCAGAGGCCCGTCCTCGAGCTTTCACGATCACCTACTGACGAGGCGCCTCCGGTTTTTGCGATTTTCTTGCACGCGATATCGCCGTATTAATTTCGATGGAATTGAGAGTTTTTTGCCGGGGCAATTTCATCGCTGGGATTTTTACGTCGCGCGTGATTTTGATATTCCAATTTCACGTCTGGTTTGAAGGCACGAGTGGTTCGAATAATGATAGAGTATTTTAAGAATAAATTGGAGTTCGTTGATGGAGTAATATAGTTTGTTGTTTCTCTTTTGGTCGAAGTGCCGGTCAATGTAGGTTTATTTTTCGTACGTACTTCGATGGGAAGTTTATGTTAATGCACCGGAAATGCGACATTCTACCGGAATGTCCAGGATGCCATTACTTTGGTAGCATTAGTTTTGTTACGATTGTGGAAGGCTCGCAAGGAGTTCCCATTTTCCTGTCTTTCCGTTCGTTGTTTCCAAGTCGAGCAGCTACTCGACAATTTCTTTACCTCTGCCGTTCCTTTTACAACAACTTGCATGCTGCATTACCGCCTGGCCGTTAACCGGATATTAGATGATCACACGCATGGTATCGACTTGTGTGCGATAATGGCAGCACGCTGTAATTTCTATCATCTAAAACTCCGTTTGACGATTGCAAGTTAACACTGGCAGCCTCTTCTCGGTTTGTTAACATCTGTAGTATAGCATTCCTTTGGTGCAGCATTCGCAATTTTTTTGCATGTACGTTATAACATTACTGATCTAAGATTCATCGAGAATTATTGGTACTCAACGGAGACAACATCGTTGATATCAGAAATTAGAAATGAATATTGGTCAATTCATTTTTCATACTTTTAAATTTTATGCTGTTGTTAGAATTGGCAGGTAATTCGATAGAAAGTCATGTGCGATGAACAAATTTAGCACAATTGTTCCTATTTTCGGTATATATACGAAGTCTCCGTAATATCAACCTAGCAAAATATCGCACTTAGTAAAATAATTCACCAAATCCAAAAATCTAGGCGAAATATCACCTAGAATCTTTAATTCACAGATCGCACGATATCAATTTACCCTTCTTCCACCCCTTATATCTTCCCCTACCATGGTTCCAATATCTACCTAGCAAAATAATTCACAAAATTCAAAAATCTGTACGCAATCTCACCTAGACTCTCCAATTCACAGATCCTACGATATGAATCTATCCTTCTTCCACCCCTTATATCTTCCCTTATTACGGTTCTAACTTCTACCTAGCAAAATATCCCACCTAGCAAAATAATTCACCAAATTCAAAAATCTACACGCAATCTCAGCTACAATCTTCAATTCACAGATTGCACTACGTCAGTCTGCCCTTCTTCCACCTCTAGATCTTCCCCTCCTACGGTTCTAATATCTATATGGCAAAATATCCCACCTAGCAAAATAATTCACCAAATCCAAAAATGTACGCACAATCTCACCTACGTTCCTCTATCCTAAAAACTCCCAGCTGTACAAAAATCTTCAATTTACACCGAAAAGCTGTAATAAATCAGGTAAGGTTGCGCACTCTGCGCAACTCGACCTCCGAGTTCGAATTTACGATTCTTCGCCGACGAAGATAACCGGAGATAGAAGGTACGGTAGAGTTACGAAGAAGGCAGTCCACGAAGAGAGGATTTGCCGGTAGTAGTACGCACGAGCCTGCCTAGTATTTATATATTCATGCGTAGAAAAGTAGCCAGGATTCACGTGGTTACGTGGCACGTTAGGAGGCCCGCTCGCACACGCTCGAACGTCTAAGTAGCCTGATCGCCGGGAAGGTGGGTTCAGGACCCTGGAATTACTTTGTGGTACTCTCTTCCAAGGATCTTTACTATCTCCTGAGAGAACGTTTTCGAAGCAGTAAAAGCCGAAAGCCGTCGATCGACAGTAAAAATTGACGAGGAGTCAGTCGGCAGGCGGTTATCAGTGGTATGCGTGTATACATGCTGTCCGATTGCATCTACCTATCTATTTCGATAGCTTATTTTTATCTCCTTTATTTTAATTAGCAACCGTATCTGAAACCTTATGCACTTGTATTTTACGGGTTTGTCATTATCACATTGCGACCTTCATACCGTAGAATTAAATATTTAACGAACGTACTCTCAGCAGAGTTTAAAATTGCATTGGATTCACATTCTACTTAATGCATCTTAAAAATATATTTGAAAAGTCTCTACGATCTTTAATTGGTATCTGGTTTTCAGGTATTTCACAATTACCCCCATTTCGTTTTACGATTTCTCCGATTTAATATTCACCGTGTACCATTATATTTCGTAAGTCTCTGATCGTTCAGTCGAACGTAAATCTTCGTAACAGCTTGAAATTGCGATGAATTGAACCGAAACACGTTTCACTCCTCCGGCGATCGTTCCGGCGTGCACGTGAATTTTTCTTCCACTCGCAAGTGTGCAAATATGGGAAATAAGTTTGAGGATAAATCGTAGAAAGATCAGAGAAAAATGCCGATAATCGGTATCGTTAAAGTAAACGGCGCGATGGAGGGACGATCGATGCAACAGATTGTCAGAAATTCCATCGAATAGGCATCCCCACGCATTATTGCCGTCTCTCTATCGTATTGAGTCCGAGTAATAGAGAGAGCCTTCTATATCCTGACCCCGGATCACGACTTACGAATAATAGCCGAGTGCGGCTCATCTATCCACCGGGATACATCGATCTTGTACGTACTACTCCGAAGCTGATTGGCGCATCCTTATAAGTCGCATACAATATCCTACGGTCTAGGAACTCATTATCCTCCACCTAACTTAAATCATCTACGTTCGAAGCGTATTACGTCCGAGAGCGTCGTGCGAAAAGGTGAAGGGTTCAAGAAGAAATTGTTAGTAACATCGCGTAATCTACTCATCAGCCTTGTCCGGGTCTTGTAGGTTTCTTCGTGGTTTTCCATCCTCGGTTAAATACACTCGGTATTATAGCATATTAGTTGGGGAAGGATGTGCGAAAAATGATTCGAATTCTTCTTAACCCTTTGCGGACGGAGACATTTTTGAATATTGAGAAGTAACTGTTTACTTTGCGATCCAAAACCACCTTTTCATCAGCAAGGTAGGTCGTTAATGTATATACATTATAAATTACTATTTGTTTAACACTAGATTTACGGAAGCTGTGAAATTGACGGGTTTCTACTTGTCTTATAAACATTCCTCAACGTTACAGAGACGCTGTTCAGTAGAAATTTCTCGTGTCTTTTAGAATACAATAATGACTTAACGAATTACCATCTTTGCCGCTTGATCCCACTTTTTCCAAAGTCCTTATTTAATACATTTTACTATGTAACGGATTTCACGTCCGTAAATCTAGTGTTAATCTTATTTTAACGGTTGTATTTCAATTATTCAACTCCAACTTATACAAGCAGCGATAAACTGTAATTAAATTTTTTCTCAGACCGCATATATGCGTCGCTAGTCCTCAAAGGGTTAATTCTTCTGTCTTTATTGGGAAAATAGTAGGTATTTTTAGTATTCGGGTAATTTGTGAAAAATATAAAGATAATATTTTCAGGATGAAAATTTCTGGATATATAGGCGTTTCAGTATGCTATGTGATTTTTTACAGTGCTCTATAAAATATCCAGGATGAACCGATGATACATGTTACTCAAATACATTGCCGGAAATTGCATCCGGCGAAGTAGTAAAAGGACACTCAAAACGATCGTAAAGTCGGAGCCAAAGATTCTCGGTCTGTCCGAATATTTTATCTGTTTTCTCATGGATCTCGATTGTAGCTCAGGACTCATAGGTTACGGTATAAAATAGAATTCCGTAGCGGAAGACGCGTAATCTTCATTCTGCCAGGAATCACTTACGGGTCAAGAAACCCTCGCGATGGAAGGATATTACGTGGAGTCGTCGTTAGGGATCTATCATTCTAAAGTGTACAATTTCAGTGGCTCACAGGTGAATTCCGCCTCTCGTCAAACCATCGATCAATCTCATTTTCTTTCAATTTCGCCTTCGAACCTGGATGTGCATCTCGATGCAGCGAGTCCGTGCATCCTATACTTTTCAAACAAAACATCTATCCATCGGTGACTCTTTCGCCCTGAAACGCAAGATAACCATTTCGTTTCTGCCACTACTTGCTCGTTTTTCAATAATCTTCGCGATTCTTTGACGTGCATTATCTCTCGCGAAAGTAGTTTGCATAATTGGAAGGAACAAGTAGTATGAGGACTCTGTTAGTCAGACGAGAAGTATAATTTCATAAAAATGTTTGGTGCTTTGAACCATGCAATTTATACAAAAATATGACGAAGAAATGTACTTTTTAATACATTAACTAGAATTCAGTCAATAATTTGGAGATTTAGTGTTCTCAATTCTTAAAAATAACTTTTACTTAAATTTCTCTTTCTAAAGTAGTTCAATGTAATTTTCTGTAAACTAAAACAAACAGCAAAGAAACAGAATTAATTTTCTTTCTCTGGTATAAAATATCCTCAGAAAAATTTTGAAAATCAATGTGTCTGATACAGTATCTTTTTCCTACCACCTCAAACCACCTCGCTGCTCCTAATATCTCTCATAAAACTCCACCAACTTCTCGTTCCACCATCCATCAAATTTTCAAACTTAACGTCACCTCAACGACTTTCACAAAATCGCCTTGAAGTCCGTCGAACAAAGCCCATCGCCCACATTCGATCACATTAAACCAAAACCATATCGAATGGCCATTTCAGACAAAGATACCAGTTGAACCATCAAGCGATACATTCATCGAGCCACCATACCGTTACAATCGTCCGATCTTGTTCGAGAGTACAAAGGACTCGCGCGTCCTTATCGAGCATCAACGAATACACCGTCTCGGTGCCTTCATTGATCCGTTTCGGGCGCGCAAATTGAAAAATCCATCGGCACCCCGTCGTATCTGAAAAGACAGCGGGTAGCATTACGTGGCTGAATGGAATTTCACGATTTTACGCATGGCTGCGAAATCGTGGTCGTTACGCGTCCAAGCCTGAATAATACCTGCGAGCAGATATCGTTCGCCGGAGCGCTTACCGTGCTCAGCGAATAAAGAGCATAGTTACGTGCAATGAATGTCCGGAGGAGAGATGAAATATATGCGGTTATCGTACTTACACCACTCTTTCTACCGGCTGGCATGGAAGCAATGACTGTAGCCTCTCTCCTTGACACGAAAACGAAGTTTCACCACGGACGTCTAACGAACATCGATCGACTTACAGTTTGTCTCTCTCTCTCTCTCTTTCTACGGATCATTAAACATTCCCGTTGAGAGTCGCGGTTCAAAAGGTGATAAAATTCGGATCGATTGCATCCAAACCCTCCGGCGACTCGAGACTTCTCTCGAGTCGTTTGCTTAGGTGGAAATAATAAATATCGAGATACGGTGTTACATTAGGAGATCCATACATCGTTGTTGCATCGTCTTCCGTAGTATTCGACGGAATAACATAATTATTATTGCGGATGCAAGCAGCGGATGAAGATGCTCAGTTTAGCCGATGATACAGGTATTTTCCATGGTACATACATTCCCGGGCGAAGGGATTAAATAATGAGAGGGATTCGTGCGAGGTAAACTGAAAGGGTTTCTCTTTTTTCAGATGGTTCTTGAGTTTTGACCCGCTTGGAATATCTTGGGCAAACGATTATAATTTATGCGTTCTTGATTAAGATAGAGGGGTAAAAAGTGAGGGGAAATATTTATTAATCCCTTTGCTGTGTGTACGTACGGAGGTAATAAAACTGCCAATAGGGCGTTAAAGGGGACACGTATAGTGGGTTCATTTACTGCTTCATTATTTTCACGTTATCGAGGACGTATCGTACATCGAGGCTATAGTGGGTATGGAGTTAAAGGCACCAAGTCCCAATTAGTGGGACCGAGTTCGAATCCCCGTCAGCTATAGATTTTTCCTAAATTATCATTTAATATATCATAGCTTCGGTGATTTAGAACCCACATGAAATTCTAGGTCCTAAGTGCAACGATTGTTGTAGTAGAAACTAAAATACAGCAGAGCAATAATAAAAAAAAGATGTGTATCGTATATGTAATTAAAAACTGAAACTACCGATTGAGTCGCTCAGAAGCCAATGTCGTTAAGTCCATTCTTTCTTATTTTCTGATGTCTGCAAATTTTAATAGAATAAACTTCATTCTACTCAAATTTACAAAAATCAGAGAATATAAAAAAAATTGACTTAACCGCATTGGCTTATGAGCGACTCAATTAGTGAGTATGAGCGACTTTAACTGTGGAAGATTTTTCATAAATTATCCCTTAACACATGAGACCCTCGGTCGTTCAGAACCCACCTAAAAATATAGAATTTGGTCCAAATTAACTGAAAAGTTAAAATTACATTTTAACTCACAAAACTTGACAGCAAAATGCTTCACGTCACATTCGATTATCCTGTACAATTCTCCGTTGAAGGCTGAAAAAATCAGGCGTGATCGTAAACGAAACTGTTTACGACTTCTTAGCCCTTTTCTCTCGAGACGTATCGCGACGCGAAGGGGTTAAGGTTAGGCAGATTATTCCCCTTGGCTTATCATGTTTTACGAGCTTCGCCGAACGCGAAACCAGTAAAATCGTCAGGAAAGATTAATAAATATTTCGAACGATAATATATGGCAACGGTAATGCGTAGTTACTATGATTTACACGTTACGTAACCATCGAGGCAATACCGGCAGCCTAACGGCACGACGTAAGCGTTTCCTACGACTTCGCACGACTTTGTTGCGTTCGATGTCCGGCATGGTAGCTATGCATTGCGATTTCATACATGCTCGTTGAAATGAAATGTTATTGCGTTCCGTGTAGCCGTATATTTGCACAGGAATGACATCACGACGCATACTTGACTCGCGCGTGAACTTTCACGACCTTTCTCTTACGGTTTCTGAATAACTTGCGGGATAAGGGCTCGTCTCGGCGCATTGTTTATTGGATGCTTCGAGCGAGCGATCGCGTTACGGCTGAGTGTACTTTGATATCTTCGCACTCTACTGTCTATTGCCAATTAGTTGCTTTTAAATAAATGCTGCTTTAAATAATCGTACTTACGATAATTAGGTATTAATTAGCGATTGAAATACTTACTGTATTAACTTCTCGTCTTATTCCTTTTAGACACAGCTCTAGGTACAGTTATAGCGGTTACAGATTAAAAGGCTCTCAATCGGCGAGGCTAAGTTCAAATATTCATCACCCTTGCAATATTTTTCCAACGTGATATTGCCTATCATAGCCTCCGGCAACGATCTTAGAAACTCAGATTACCAACAGGCAAGGTTGAGTTCAAATTCCTGTTATCTGAGGAATATTTTTTCCAAATTACCTCTTAGTATATCAGTACCTACGTACTCTGAAATATTTCTCCCCAACTGACGTCAGAATCGACAGAAAGTAATTAAGGAGAACGTCTCGAGTAATTTGTCAAATTTTCAATCTGCCAGTGACTATAATTATTTCGACTGTATACTTGTCTCGTTATAAACAGATCGGTGAATCGATACCAGGTCTTTTTCGATCCTTTCTTCGCCCGGAAGAGCATGTTTCAGTCGAAGCGTTCCTTCGAAGGAATGCGAGGCAATGGTTCGAGGAAAGCGAGCACACGGCGATCGTCGGTACCGATTTTTCTATATTCTCTGTAATTGCACGAAACAGCCGTGAAACGGCGAACGAGATGCTGGCTGAGCTGGAAATAGGTAGACAAACGTGGAACAGCCTGGTTAGCTGTGCTTGAAGAGCGGATAAATATTCATATTTCTCATTCGAAAAGTCCCCTTTAAATTCCGATTCACTTTTAACATTTTTTCCTGTGATGTTTCATGGTATTTGTATGTCAGTGATGTTGCATAGGATGAATGTAAAAGAGCGTGACGAAGAATTTCCGCGAGGGTTCCAGGTTTAGAAAGTAAGAAGTGCTCTAACGAGGAGCATTATTTTATAACAGGCTGTCGAAGTAGTTGTGCAAAGGCATTTTCCTTTGGCACGACCGTATAAAAAAAATGCATATTGATTTCTTTTTTTTTATGTCCATATCCTGCATTCTTAGAGTAAATAGAATCCCGGATATAGCCAGCACACGTTCAGTTGCAATCGACATAAATTAATAATCAGATGCAGATCTATTTATATCTTCCGGTAATTATGACGGTGGTCTAAGCTGCTTATTCTTGGTTTCGAGATATTTCTATTTTTGTATGGGTCGTGCGTTGAGTTCTGGGTAATGAGAGAACTAGCAAAACCGTTAAACGATTCCACTTTTTATCACAATCTTGAAAAATGTAAGTATGAAATAGTTCTACCATGTTTTTATGTACTTTTACCCTTTGAGCACTAGCGACGCATATATGTGGTCTGAGAAAAAATTAATTATAATTTATCGCCCCATATATACACGGTTAAAGTTTAAAAATTGAAATACAACCGTTGAAATATGATTACACAAATAGTAATTTATAATATGTATACATTAATAGTCTATCTTTCTGATTAAAAGGTGGTTTTCGATCGCCAAATAAATGATTATCTCTCAATATTCAAAAATGTCTCCGTCCGCAAAGAGTTAATAGAACAAAAAATAATGACTTTAATTTTTGTCTTACACCACTTGCATAATCGCCACATATGATAAACAATTGCTGGAATAACCAGTAGCCCCATAATTTCCCTAGTTTCTACGCAAGTTCGAAAGTTACCTGTTGCATATTCCACATTATACCTAAAATAATTGATCCTTCTCGAATAACGGCTAAACTAATTACACTTCAGTCTCCCCTCTAATTAGAAATACAAAGTCTTCTTTCAAATTCTTCCGGCACTTCCTGTACAAATGAATCCGACAAAACCGATTAAAGATTATCGACCACCTCAAAACCCTAGCATAATTATCTCCTGGAACCTCATGCAAATTCCTATCTCCGCATTCTATTTCCCCCAGCTCGTACTTCATTACAGCAACACGGCATTGTTTTTCGTCCCGATACTTTCGTGTATCGCTAATGAAGTCCTACATTTCCTACGCACACATCCATACGTATGCATAAGACACGTCGCAACTGACGAAGGGCCTTGCTCGCGTGGGCGTAAAACGCGAATAATGAAAATTCTTTGATTAGCAACGAACGGAAAGAATTCATTTACGATGTGTACCGATCGTTAGCCGACCCGGAGCATTAATTGCTTCGTTAAATGTTAAACAGAAGTCGATTTCCGTGGGCCGGGAGGAGGACGGATGTAGAAGGTAAAGAGCACGGTTTGTTCTCGTTAGAAATATCCGATAGCCATTTCTCTTCGTTCCGTCGTAAAACGATTTTGTCCCGGACAAAATAGCGCCAGCAGATAACAAGTCTGTAAGTAGTTCGCGGTCGGATACCGCGTTGTAAGAAACGTATTAATGGCGACGGAGAGTTACAACAACCGAGTCGCGGCTTACACGCCTGTCGAACCAGTAGCAGGACCGTAATGGCACGAGTTATGCGGATTTTATTGCCGTACGAAACGACGTTCAGTTAAACCACTCCTACCTTCCGGCGAATTAGGACCGGTGACGGACGTCAGGGAAAAAGCTGTCGTAATGCATAGCGATTTTCGATTCTTCGTTTATGTACAACTAGCTGTACCCTGCGCACGCTGCTACGCCTACAAAAATCGAATTTAACCCCTTGCCCTGCAATAACGAGTGACGAGGAAAATGGTGTAGGAAATTTTCAAGTTTTGAAATACCTATCAAATTGAAAATATTAATGAGACGCGACGTGTGAGCACTAAACCTACCATGGCGGTCAAATGACCGCTTTCTGATTTTTTCTAAAAATTCCTCAAATTGATTGGGCAGCCATTCAGTAAATATTTTAGTTCCACCGTATAAAACAAAAATTACTTAACTGATCATCTTTTTCACCTCTTCAAATCTCTTTTTCCAAAGTACTTATTTTGTACATTTCAATATAACAGGTATAAAGCCGGTAGGTTTAGTGTTAATATTATTCCTGTAATATTAATATTACGTTAAACTATATGATACACGAAGAATCACTAATCGATTCTTATTTTAGCAATTAACGAAATTGAGATAGAATGATGAGAATTGTAAATTGATAGAACTTTGGGATATCCATGGAATTTATAATAGATCGTTCGATTTAGAAAGGCAAATGTGACATTTGGAAATTGCCATTGCCGTAATTTCCGGCGGTTCATTTGGAAACGCAAATGCGACCATTCGAATTTGTAATTCTAAAAGGAACTTGTCGAAGAAACGAAACCCGTATCGTGCATATTTTATCAGTTTTTTGTCCGCTGCTTTAAGTCAAGATTTTTCGCTAAAAGTCTTCGTGTTTAAAGATTAAATGGAAATCTCTTTCAGTTAGTTTCTCCGTTCGTTTTGCAACACTTGATTCCGATATTACTGGAATATTCGAATTTGCAAGTACCGTTTGATCATCCATGTCAGAATTCCATTCGCAACCGCCACATAGAGTATCTTTGTGTAGAAATGTCCCTAACGTACGACAACGTTAATCTCCATACATCGTGGACGTTTCGCATTATAGATCAATTTACGCGATCTCCTTGATTATGCCCTAATTATCTTCGATCTAACCCGAACACCAATAATTTGCCCCTTCGATACTGCTCGTCTGGCTACAAATTTGCATCGCCGACGCATAAAGAAGCGGTGCACTAATGACGATAAACCAACGGGGGTAAAGAGAGAAAGAAAAAAAAAGGAGGACAAAAAAACCTACGCTAGGTGTAATCGGAGCGTAATTATACGCGGCTCGAACGAGCTTGCAAGTAAAATGTGGAATCTTTTTTATCACGCACGAACACGCAACGCGGATAACACTCGATCTCTCTCTTCCTCTCTTCGCTTTCTCTCTTTCTCTTCGTCTCTTCTTCCCTTCTTCTCTCTTTACGCTTTCTATCTTTCTCTCCTTCACTATTTTCCCTTCCTCTATCTCTCTGTCTTTTTTTCCTGCTCTCTGTCGCTCTTACTCTCTTTCTCTCCTTATTTTTTGTTTTTGTCGTACTCTATTTAGCTATTACTCTCTCTCTCTCTCTCTCTCTCTCTCTCTCTCTCTCTCTCTCCTGCTCTTCATCAATTCTACAGACATGACTCTGCTTACGTTCGTCCCTCGCGTCGATAGGGAACGCAAGATGTCGAATCGGCTCTTTAAACGGTTTAATCATCCTCTTTATTGCGCGTATGGTAATATCAAGCTCGAGTGGCTTTGCCAGTAGTTCCTGCGAGATAATGAGTTCACGGTTTTTCCTGATACATATATTTAAGCGGCGCGTTATTAACTTTACCGGGGAAAGAAGTGTGTTAATGGCGGGCCGTGAATCACCGACGTCCAGTCTCACCTGTAATGCCGGCCGGTTACGCTCTAATAGCATACGCGAGCCACACGATAGAGAAACGTAACGTCGTTTTGTACGCGTCGAAGCATTACCGATTTTTAACCGTGTAATCCAGATCTGTTATACGTGGAAAATTGTAGGTGGTCAGGTTCAACTACGACGATGATTTACAGCCATACCGGTGACACTATCAACCTGTCGTGTAACGTTGTTATCGTCGAGTTGCGATGTCTTCGGTGGAGAACTCGAGAGATGCGATATCGCTCGTGCTAGAACAGACCCTGTCGACGATTAAGCGAAGACTGTTGGAACGAGAGATGTTGAAGCGAATGCTGATACAGATTTACGAGTTTTTACCGTATCGGTGTTTTCTTGCGTGACAAGAATGCCTGAAGTGGATCGTGAATGGAAATATAACGCTGAGGGAGAATTATTCGACAGGTTTTTACCACGGGCTTCTGGAAATAGTGAGAGTCTGATATTGAGAGGTTTATTTGGAATGTTTCAGTAATCGGTGGAAGAATGTTTTTTTTAAATGTGCAATGATTGTGGGCCTAAGGCTACTGTATTCTTGATCGAAAATATTCGATGAATCGAAATTACTTAATCAAAATTTCTACGTGCTTCTTGAATAATTCCAAGGTGACAAAGTCCGAGTTATTATTAATTCAATTGCAAGTTAATTACTTGGACATGTATCAAAGTAAAAGTCGGGAGGACATTGAAATCATTATCTAATAACAAACATTTCACGAGGAAAGGCTAATGTAAGAGCAATCGATCCACCTAGGACACTACTCTTCTTCCGTTAGGAGAGTTCGAAGAAATGCACAATTTCTAAACGTTCAAACTGCAAGCATAATATATACAGTAAGAGGTGTACTTGTTCTTAAAGTAATTGTAGATTATCCTCTAAATTCCTCCACTCGTCCGTGGTAGGTAGTGCATGCATTCAACCGTAGACATAATTACGGAACACGATCAAGTAATTATCAGTCGTTCACGGAAGGGAACGATTTCGTAATATTCTCCGTGACTTTGCATTCGTTCGTGGAACGTAGCCGCGGAAATTCTACGGTAATTCAGGCCCATCGTCGTTGTCTCGTTCCCCGAGAAAATCGTCGCTTTGCTATCTCTTATTATTCGTCCATGAAACTCGGGATTAAGAAACGGAAGTCTCCGATTTCAAACGGCAAAACTGACCATCGATTTAACCGGGATTTCTGGCTACCGGCTGGAAAATTCCAATAATAGCCGTGATTTCGTATCCATTTGTTAACCGTGAACGCACGCTGAGCACCGCGCAGCGGTTGGTCCCATATGCGTTTGGTAAATACCAATTTATTCGCGTGCGGCTGGACTATCGGACTGTTTGGTTTAAATTCTACGATTTTCGTAAGTTATAGATTCTAAATTAGATTATTTTATGTAAGACTAATATAGTTTAGCAGATTTAATATTGCACGTAGCACGTGATACAGGTTGCTCTTTTTTGTCCAGTGTCTTGCACCGTGCTGACTCATACCACTTTCTCTGCATAGCTTTTAATACAGAGGATAGAGATCATGTTAAATTAGAATTGTAATGCAGATGTTAAATAACATTCATACAGTTATCAATGAATAATGGGTTAGTGTCCCCATATTAACTTTGTAATGCGAACTCGGAATTTCGCAATTTGCAGGAGTCACTGAGCAAGAGAACTTTTGTTTTTGATGTAGTGAGTAAGTAGAGTTTTTGTGTGATAATGAATCTTGAATAGCATTATGTTGAATGTTGATCGAATTAGCATTTTATGAATTATAAGATGTGAATGAGTGAGAATTGAGTGAACTTGTAGAATGTGCAAGGAGGAATCGGCGAACAGAGACGAAGGGTTTTAAAGACTTTAGGGAAACGAGGGGGAGATGGATGACGAAGTTTGCGAGTCGAAGGTCGAAATAGGAAAATAAGGATTTCGGACTTGGAACGGTGAATCAGGATAGTGATGATTGCTGGTCGAGTCCCTGTGTTTGTAACGGTACAAAATATTTTTATAGAAATTACTACTTCTAACTCATGTATTAGATGGTCGGTACATTACAATTTTTCACATTTGCCTCCACTTACCGAAATTTATTTCAAAATTCCAGCCAATACCAGGCCCGTAAAAATTAGAAAAATTTAAAATCTCCTTTCACACCCTACAATTTTTGTTAAAACACTCCGTTAATATTCCTCCTACGATCTAAAATTCTCTAACCACGGTGATAAAAAATAAGCAATGTTTCCCATTTGGAACCTAAGTCCCTTTAGGTACATTTGCAAGATATCATTCGAGATGAATCAGTATCCAACACATCCTCCTATCACCCACTTTCACGAAACCGCCGCCGCCTTATCGGCACGCCTGCTTTCCAGCTGCTGCACTTATCGTATAGAAATCGAAGTCCACGCGTTGATGCTCCATTGGCCGATCGGTGGCTCGCTATAAGGAAACAATAACGCAAATCCGTACATGGCACATAAGGCTCGCTGCTAGCTCGACATCGAGACATTCGGTGCACCATGCCCGTACTCGTTGCATTCCAATTCCATTTGTATTCCAGCCGCGTCCCGGCCTTCTCCCATCGGGGATCCAGGGTGCACTGATTGTTTCCGAAGAGCGGCTTGTACATACGAGAGACAGTGCACGCGATCAGTGCGCATACGTGCGCGTATACGTACGAATCGTACAACACCTGAAAGTACACCGGGGGCTTTGGTTATCCACATCTTCCTTTTCTCCGTCCCGTCTTCGTTATGAAAATAACGAGTGCGCGCAGAAGATTAATGAGGGGAATCAGGGATTAATGAACGACGCGGCCAATTGGTCCGCATTGTGTACCGATCAAGACGACGCTTGATGATGAGAAATGAACGCATCGAGACGTTTCGCGAATACGCGAAATTACGAGATTTTCTGTATCCTTTTGCAGGTAGCGCGCGCCGTCGAGGCTGACTCGGCTGCTCGCCGCTGCGCGGTCGATCAAACGGTGAAGGATTTTGATTTAATGGAGGAGTATTACTGGAAGGTTATTTAAAGTCAATTTAACCCTTTCATTGTTCGGTGTATTTGTGCGACGGGGGGATTTCAGATGAAGACGTTTTTGTTATTTTTAATTGAGTTTAATTTAACCCTCTATAATCCGAATTCTCTTTTGCGTCTGAAGACGTAGTACATAATAGCTTATCGATTGATGTTAGAATTTTAAATAGTGGCTTTCACTTGATTTTTACGCATTTAATTTGAAATGAAATTTGTGACTTTTAAAAACTATATTTTAATAGATTTCGAAGGAAAAAAGTGAGTTTGAAGAAAGTGAGTTTAGCAAATGAAAACACGAATTGCCAAAAAGCAATCGTTTTAAAAGTAATATTTTTAATAAGATGTTGGATACCGACTCATTTTAAACATTTTCATAAGATATGCGCCGAAGTGACTCCGATCCCAAACAGGATGCTTCAATAGCGAAGTATTAATATTATATCTTATTAAGGGAAGAAAATTTATTAACGTCACTTTGCACTTGACTCCAACACTCCAACCTTCTAATTGAAACCTTATCTCCACATACCTTCGCAAATTAAATTTCCCAAAGATCTTATCGCAAAAATAAAACCACCCGTTGACACCGACAACTTAAACACTCCATCCCCGCAGCAGATCAAACACGTAATCTCCCCGAAGACAAATGCATGTCGTTAAACTTGCACCAACCAAAACAGAACCCAATGAAAATCACGAGAACCATTAGAAACATTATCACCAGGCAAAAAGTTTATCTAGAATCTTAGCTAATCAGCTAGGAAATTGAATTTATTACGCAGAAACGTCGTCAGGCTCGGGATAACGAGGTCTCCCGAAGAAACGAAATTAACGCTCGCGCTGACGAGGTAGAAATTATACGTTTCAGTGTGAAGTTATAAATCAGCCACAAGTGAGACTTCACGCGTCGGAAAAGCTTGCCAGGATGAAAGCAACGTTGGACAACAACGACGACGACGACGACGCAGTGTAAACGAAACACCCATATCGAGATATCGAGTGCCGCGATCGGTGGACGCGCGAAAATTGATACCTACGAGCGATATCGCGGAACAAATCTCTGGAATCACGATCGAGGGCTATTGGCGAACTCATAAATCGCAACTCGCTGCTCTTCCGCACGCTGGACGTATATACACGTTCCGTTCGGCGTGTACCAATTTCAACTGGCGCACGCGTGCACCGGATTACACGTTTGCGGAGTTACGCCGCCTATACCGGGAATTACGAGTCGTATCCCATCCAGCGCGTGCGTGAGTTTCACGCGAGGAAACCACGTACACCGAATTATATGTATCCGTTTACGAGGCACATGTCATGCACGTACAACGGCCACGTGAGATTCTATCGTTTACTAGGTAGATAGTGTGATGCATTGTATCCGATGCAACATCTGCTCTATCAGACGTCGTAAATGATCTAGGTATTTGCCTCCTGACAGACGAAACGAAGTGTTTCTGCGTTATCGCCGACACTGAGTTCCGTGTTTTAGCTTGTTCTCTTTGGTGTTAAGTTGTATTGCTTGGTGCGCTGTTATAAGTTTGCGGACTTGCAGTATTTTCCTGCAATTGTGGCAATTATTTGTTTGTTCTTTCTTTTTTCGAGAGGTATATGTGTTGAGGGCGGGGATTTAGAAGGGGAGGGTATTGGTAACTTTGTATTCAACTAATAGAAAATAGCAGCGGTCAACTTGACTTTAACAAAATAAGAAATAATAATGTATTACTAAAGATACAACTAATTAATAAAACAAGGCAACACGACAATTCAACTCCTCTCAACGCAACTACTACGCAATTGCAATTCAAAACTTCCAACGTAACTACAATTCCAAACTGCTTGTCCCATAATTCTACGCTTTCTTATATGAGCCATTCACTAGTCAAATCGATTAACTCCATAAAACCTAAAGTGGGGAAACGTGATGAAATAGCATACACTCCTCTTCAAAATTCCCTTCAAAATATAAATACAAATAAGTATTGTAGAATATATAATCGCATGTAGCTTTCCTCTAACAAAGTGTAAAATGAATAAGATGGAATATCCTTGGAATTAATTAGATTGACTTCTGAATACAATTATTTATTATTCGATGGCCAATCAAACTTTGTCATTTATTGGTGTTAATCGTTATTATTGCGAAAATTAGAAAAATAGCCTTGGAATTAATTAGATTGACTTCTGAATACAATTATTTATTATTTGATGGCCAAAAAATTTCATCATTTAATGGTGTTAATCGTTATTACGAAAATTTATTCTAAATATAAAAAGTTAGGATTGAATCAAGTGCTTTGAGGCTTAAATTTAAAAAAATTCAAAAAGTGGAGTTAATCACTTTCTGCTGTGAACGGCTCATAACGCGATGACAAAAATAGAAAATAAATAAGATTCCCGTTTGGACCCAGAATCACGTTTGATATACCTCGCAAAAATAGAGAAGTCCTCTGGCCTGTGGTTTGTTCTGATTCGCCTGACGGATAGACATCCCTCGTTCTGACGTCATTTTGCGATTCTATCGTTTTATTGGCCGAAAGAGCCGCACATTCGTTGCGTCGTCATGGGAACGGCGAAAGAAGTGTTTTGTTTTCGGTTGTCATTCGTCCATCTTAGATTTCCAGGACCGACACGGTAGAGATAGGCGGTGCGAGACTTCTCTATTTTTGCGACGTATAATATTTGGTGTTTTATCTTATAGAATTAGCTCGACATCCAACAGTCAATCCCACTTGTAACAATGTGAAAACTGGTGCTCGTTACTTTCGCAACACCCGGTACAACACACTTATAATTGAACGAAAGCGAAAGCCTACACATGTAACGTGTAGTACCCTTTATTATTCCTATCCAGATTATTTTTCCGCGGATTCGCTTCGGTGCGCGATGTGATACCGTACGAGCATTTATCTCCACGGGCCGTGGTGCCATAATCCTCCCATAAATTTCCACGATCCATTAAACGTTTAAAAAGGTATAAACAACTGCCCTGTTGGCTGACCATGACTGCTTCCTTTTGTTCCATAATGCACTCTCTACTTGCCGTGGATTTTTTATAACGCTTGTCTGTGC
Organism: Cerceris ruficornis; assembly: GCA_963989415.1. NCBI lineage: Eukaryota > Metazoa > Arthropoda > Insecta > Hymenoptera > Crabronidae > Cerceris > Cerceris ruficornis. The sequence goes on from OZ022526.1 coordinate 9,451,085, forward strand.
TGGCAATTGTTATAATTAACATACACCACGATATCTATGGTGGCGCTATTAACATTATAAAGTTATCCGTTGTCCGCGCAAGCGAACACGCAGAGGTGCCGGCTACCATGTACATATAATTCTTCCTTTCCTGTTTCCTCCTCGCACGGTTCACTCCGCTCGGGAGGTCTACGAGATTCGCTCGGTATTCCGTAGATCCCTATCTATCCACGACGCAAAAGTTTTTCCTGTCGTGAACAACCTGCGACGCGGCATTAGTTACAATAGCGCACACTTCTGCCATGCCATAAATTTTCATTATAAAATCACGTTCCACGGGTTGCCCGATGATTCTTCTTTGTCCTGGAGGGAAGAACGGTGAACTGAACTCTTTCGCACGAGTTGTCTTTTCGTCGTTGGTGATCGCGGGAATCTGATTTTTTCTTCTTTGAAATTATAGAGAGGGCTTGAGATTGTTATTTTTTCGGTTGGAGATTGATCGGAGTCTTTTGCGGAAATTCGGGAATATTTGCAGAAGAAAGAATGACACTTTATACAGATTTTTTTGAGTATTAACACTAGAACTACCGGCGTTAAATCTATCATATTTAAAAATATTAAATAAGTATTTTGAAAAGAGGGGAATTAAGAGGTGGAAAACTTGATTGATTCGGCAATTTATGTTTTATAAGATGGACGTAGAATATCTATTCTATGACTCTCATATAAATTTGGAGAATTTTTGGAAAAAATTGTGTACCAGTCATTTTGACTGGTATGGTAAATCCAGTGTTAACAATTTAGTAGTGTTATTGAGGTGTCGGTATTGAAGGTTTGCCTAATATATTTGTAACTGTGAAATATTTAGGGAAGTCTGCCTTTAGGAAATTTTGTTAGCAGAGGAGTATTACTTAAGGAGCATCTTCTGGACAGTTGTGTACTTAAAAAGCATCTTTTGTCAGTCCGTCGTTGTTATTTCATAATCGGCCACAAGATCTGCTATGGTAAAAAGAAGTATCCATAAAGCGTCAGTACGGTTGGTGTTAAATAATTGATTTAATCTGATTTTGAAACATTGAACTGCAAAGAAATCCATGATTTTTGAGAGCCAAATTATAATATGTAACAAAGTTAAAAATTTGACTTTGAAGAACAAAAGTTCTGACGTGTCTTGTGTTTCCTCAAAATCACAAGGACCCATACATGCTTAACGTCTCCACATTTAAAAAATTCTATACAAATATACATACAACCTGCCTCAACCATCCAAACCCGCAAATACATGCCTCTCTCTCCGATCGCTGAACGACAGGGCATTTTTCATGCATTCATCAGCCTCCGCCGTCAAGATGCAACATTTAAATAGAAGCTAATGACGTCCTAAGGCTTCATCTAACATCCCTTCATCCTGTCAAAAATTCCCGATGATAAAGCGAGTCCATCCACGATTAGCCGGCATTGTGAATCAACGCAAGAGATGAACGATAAGCCGGCATTAACCGTCCGCAGTTGGGACATCAACGACGACAGAGTACATTTTGTTTGACAAGTGAGAAACCTGTTTCCGCGAGTGTTAATCGTAAGATAGAAACTTTCCAGGCTTCTCGAACGTTCCGTGCGTCGGAACGGATGTGTATGATTAGTTGCCATTAGGTAAAAAAGGTAGGATTCATTTAGTCGTACTCTATTCCTACGCTCTGTGTGGACAGTCATTAGTACGGCTGTTAAACGATTAGATGCAACGGCATATCAAATGGCACGCGACATGACTACATGCACCAGGCTTCCTGTCGAAACGTCAACCATAGAAACGGACAGGTTTCCTGTTGTATCCGCGTCCGTACACCGACCTCTGACCATCCGTCTTGTCACATCCTCTTTCAGCGTTAAAGGACCGTCTGTAAGCCGGTAGCGTGGAAGATTGAAACGACGATGGGGATACGAGAACGTATTTTTCACCGGGTACTTCGGGAATAATTACGGTACGCGGTTGCATATGGGATACATGTCGATAAGGAAAAATATATTAGTCTCTTTGCACAGTGTGTATGCGAGCTACTAATTGAGTTTGTTCGCTGATGCTTGAGTTCTCAGGGGGAAGTTATTAGTTTGTGTGGATACTTTAGGACGGTGGAAAGGAATAATTGATGTCTCGGTTATGAGTGATTTGTGTTTTGTCATTTAATTATTTTGCAATGTTTGAGATATTGCTCTGAAGTTTTAGTCGTTTTCTGATAAGAGGTAATTGTTGAACGAAAGGTTTTCAGCGTAGACTGCTATTTTCAAGGCTGAATGTTAAAAATATATCAAATAGTTTCTAACAATAACGCGTTGAATGCCACTGATATTTCTCTGGTTTTATCATTTTTTCAGAAGTGAAACTTTTTCTATTAAAATCACATCGTTACAAAGCAGATACCTTAAAGACAGTAATTATATAGTCAGCAGGATTTTATCCTTTTAATGCCAGTATTTAAATATTGAATGCATTAGAAAATTCATAAATATTGCAATTTAAAACTCATACGAAATTGCATTGAATTTAATAGCGCCGGTCACCGGTAATCTTCCTGGTATTCAACGTGTTAAGCATGGTATCATATTTTTAACATTTGGTCATATAAATAAAAAATATTGTTCAATTATATTTGCAGTATCAAGATTAGCTATACGAGCAGGGAGAGAAATTATTTCCATTTCACTAACCGAATAGTGCGACGGCCGCCGCGTGTTGTCAAAACAAACTCGGCGGTCCTCGGCGAAGGCACCCTGCGGTGTTCGTCTCGTTGGTCCTCTAACAATAACAAGTCGTTTCGATGTTCGCCTCGCTATCAGTTTGCCCTCGGCCACCGACGAGTAATCACTGTTCCGTGATCGCGTTCAATCATTTTCAACTATTAGTGCGTGTACAATGCTTTCGGAGACGAGATTTGGAATCATCACATACCTCACTTTTTGTGGACTACTTGGTAATTCATCTTGACAGAGGTATTAACCCTCAGTTAGCGGACGTTTGTCTGCTCTCAGCCATCAAAGCAATGAATCAACACGTTTTTGAGGTATATATGAGCCATTCACTTGTCAAATCAATTAACTTTATAAAACCTAAAGTGGAGAAGTAGTATACACTCCTTTTCAAAATTCCCTTCAAAATATAGATACAAAAAAGTATTGTAGAAATCATAATCGCATGTAGCTTTCCTCTAACGAAGTGTAAAATGAATGAGATGGAATATCCTTGCAATTAATTAGATTGACTTCTGAATTCAATTATTTATTATTTGGTGGCCAAAGAAACTTTGTCATTTAATGGTGTTAATCGTTATTATTGCGAAAATTAGAAAAATAGCCTTGGAATTAATTAGATTGGCTTCTGAATTAAATTATTTATTATTTGATGGCCAAAGAAACTTTGTCATTTAATGGTGTTAATCGTTATTATTGCGAAAATTAGAAAAATAGCCTTGGAATTAATTAGATTGACTTCTGAATTAAATTATTTATTATTTGATGGCCAAACAAATTTCATCATTTAATGGTGTTAATCGTTATTACGAAAATGTATTCCAAACATAAAAATTTAGGATTCAATCAAGTGCTTTGAAACTTAAATTTAAAAAAATTAAAAAGGTGGAGTTAATCACTTTGCGCTGTGAACGGCTTAATTCTTACTAAATTTTACTAGTTTTGTTTTAAGTGCGATTACACATTTTGTTTTTAATGAAATACGACCGAATTCAAATATGTAATCTGTTCGTCTCCATCAAGTCTGTTTTTTTTTGCGATAAGCACTTTTATATTTAATCAGTCGTACAATCTTGAAGTTGAGAATGCAATTGAACAATATTGCTTATTTATATAATGAATCTTTACGAATATACTTCTCTGTTTAAGGTAGCATTGTTGTCGTGAAATAACTCATAAACAATAAATGTATTGTGAAGCAAGCTACGAATCGTAATACTAGCGCGGGTGAAACGGTTGCGCTGAGAATCACTGGCAGGACATTGTGTGTTGCGGAGCTGTTTTAATTTCTCAGCGGAAAACAAAACTTGTGCCACAACTTTCAATTATGGTTTTTTCAAGAAAAATGTCTGCTCTCTCGCCTTCTTCGATTAGAATTTTTCCTGGGCGTCTAGTTTTTAAGATAGTTAAGAAAATATCGACAAAAGTTGTGTGATTTTTTCAAAAATGGAACCTACTGGAGACAAACAGATACATATTCGTGTTTACTGCCTCAAAATCTATAAGAATCAACATAAATATTCTTTGGGCAAAAAAAAACTTCAATTTTGTAGACCAGTGTTACGAATATAAAACATTCACAACATTAACTGCAAAGATTAAAATTGTGTGTCTACGAAACTTATCTCAGGGAGACAAAAATACTATGTCGAAATCGGCATTGAAATCCTTATTTATCCTAAAAGTTAGATTGCCAGATTTATTACGAATCCCCGAAATTATCATAGAAATATCGCATGGCAAGATGCCAAGAGCCAAGGTAAAATCCAAGGTGAAATTCGAGATCTTCTCTTGATTACCATAACCTTTATAAATTTCCTCTCCATGATTTAATGAAAAATGAGAGTCCCCCTTCCCTCTTCCGTACCTCCTCGCACATTTAACCAAAGATCGCCCGCCATTTGCAACGGTCTTCTTTTTTCCCCTCTTAATTCACTGTAATTTAAGGATAATCTCTCTCATACAAGTTGCTCCCGCTTATATTATTCTTGCTTGATCATTGACACGATCACGCCTGTCTTGTTGCGTCACCATGAACACCTACCGCAGATAATGACATTCATCCGCTCGACGGTGTCATTCTTTCGCTCCCCACGTGCATAAACCATGGCGGTAGGTTCAATCGTTACAACGGTACCGTGCTTTTTTTCTGGTAGCATCGTGATCTTCATTTCGCAATGCTAATGGGAGATTTCATCAGTAACAAGTAGTCCCGAGGATGGCTATTTCGACGACGAAGCATCGGCGAAGATAAACGTTCGAATCGGAAATTAATAACAACGTGCCATCGATTACTTGTTCACTTAACATCTAACGTTTCATGTAAATTATCATACCTCTCGTTAACGCTGGACGTTTGTGCATACGGATGGAAAGCATTCCACGTTTAATATTCTAATTGCTGTTCTCGCATCGGGGAAGTAAAGGGACTTTGAAGAAAAGGGCGTTATTAACACAGTGGAAAATTGTACGGAAGACGGTAAAGGAATTTCGTGGCCTCGGGAAAACACGCAATGCCATGAAAGCAATTGCCAGATAAAAAGCTTGATTGCCAGCGGTACGGTATTAAAATTAATCATTTTTCAAGGAATAATTAATCTGCTGTCGTTTGTAATACACGAGCGTAATTTGTATTTTTTTCCCTTTCCCGTTTGGTTTTAATACCCCCATCGCTGGTTTATAATTAGTCACGTTGTTTTTACACGTCTAATTGGATTTACGTCGAACTTCGAGGAATCTTTTTTCAAGACGATTTCGTGAGCCCACCTTTGACGTCGGTTTTCGTGGTAATTATCGTGGCAACGAGAGATCGTCTATAATTTATGATCGATTCGCCTTGTAAGATTTAACGTCGTTGTAGATTCGAACGACGTTTATCCCCATTTGTTGATCATGTAATACAAACGACGCAAGAAAGACAGAAGCTAGAACATTGCGGTACAATTTAAATTAGTGATTGCTGTGTTCGGTGCGCGATTATTGGGTAATAAAACTCAAGAAAGTCGTTAATTGTCCGGCAGAAGTCAATTAAGCGTGTGGCCGTTAATTATGATAATAACTTTCGAGTTAGCGATATCTTGATTATAACGTTGTACGTGAGTGCCATGGAACCACCATGAGAGCCACATTAGCTAGACGATGGTAACCCAAGCAAATTTCTTGCTCATGTTACGTGCTTGCAGTATTTTATGCGAGAGAAAATATTCGAGAGTTGCCGCGCACATGTGTGCACGAGTCACCTTATGGAGAACGTGGAGAACATGGAGAACGCCCGCGACAGATACGCGATACTTTTTGCACCGCGTTTGTATCGAAGAAACGACGGGAAGAACGTTCTTCATTGTCGTGTCTAATTACTTTTTACGTCGGTTCTGCACAAATATAGTTAGTCGAGGTATAGAGACGTTAAAATTTGCAAATTTTATTAAAACATTACAAAGAAGATAGGGTTGCATGGAGGATGTACATGGGGTTAAAATTCTGCCTTGTTTTTTATGCACGGACAATCGGAAATGTTGGCAGCTATGAAATAGTAAGATCGAAAGGCGATCGAGCATTGTGCGTAAAAAGGAAGGAGTTAAAATTTTATGTTGACCGTTAGGCGAATATATTATCTTTCTCTAATGATCGACTAACTCACCGCTGACGTTAAGATCGAACAAATCAGAGACTAACTATCTCCCCTTGCGTTAGATGTACGATTAAAGGAATAGTTTAAGGCTCAATCGAACTGTCAGCCTTCCTCGTATAAACTAAACAGATTAAATCTCTGCAACTCTCCAGCAAGAACTCACGATAGTTTGCTTCAACGTTTCTGCTGTATCACCAGCTTTAATTGAACCTTAACATCAGCTTAGTTTCGAACTCTTTCTATCGAACTCAACTCTTTTACTTGGGCCTATCACTTTTTTCCTCGCGAAACCACAAATCAGTTTTTGAAATCATGAACAACACATCCATCATACTTTAAATGTCCCGAAAGTAATACCAAATAATTTGTAAATTCACATATTCAATCACTGTTTTTAATGGCACGATAAACTTACAGTGAAATCCTATCAATACCACTAGACAAAAACGATTCATCTCTCATTGTTAAATCGACATCGACTGGTTCACCATTAACAGGTTGAATGCCGTGGGGGTCACCGATGACCGGCGCTATCGAATTCAATGAAATTTCATATGACTTTTAAATTGTAATATTTGCGAATTTGTTAACTCAGTCAATATTTACGCGTTCGTTTAAAAAGGTAAAGTCCTGCCATCTATATATCTCTTTGTGTCTTTAAAGCTTCTGCTTTGCAAAGATGTGATTTTAATAGAAGAAGTTCTACTTCAGTAGAAATGAAGAAATTAGCGAAATACCGGTGGAATTCAACCTGTCAAACGTCCTTCCACTCCAATGACACACGATTAACACTAAAACTACCAAGACTGTCAAACTGACCATTTTGCAATTTATTCTAAATATTCCCCTAATTAATAGGACAGCCATACAGCACACATTTCAGTTCTATCTTATAAAACAAAAACAACGAGACTGATCATATTTTTCACATCTTGATTCCAATTTTATAAAAATACTTATTTAGTATATTTAAATCTAATATATTTAGACCCGATAGTTCTACTGTTAATATCACTAGCGAGTAATACCATCAATGACATTCCAACGTCGACGAAAAAAAGTTCTCCTTATTTACATACTATTAGATCAGTGTCACGATACATCGATCATTCGCAGCCGAAAAACTGGTCCTACGATACCGATCGCGAAATAACCGAAGTTGGAACCAGCAATTAAACCGATGCACGAAGAAAGAAGTAAGAGAAACACTTAACGACACACGTCGATCGAACGGAACGTACCCGAGAGCATACGAAAAATGGTTTTCTCATTCCGGAAGTCGTTAGGTCGTAGTCTGTGCGACTAGGTCGACGGATTGCTGCCCACGGTCCCTACCACATAGCTTGTCCGTCGACAAATGAACAGTTAGCGTCGTCCGAGATCGCGGATAAGAAGTCACGGTGCCTCGTGACTTCCGAGCACACGGTGCTCTTACGAGAATACCCACGTATATCCAGCATCGGCACAACATTTTACTCGTTCCAATGACGTTTAACGGCACATAAGCACCTGTTTCTGTTATTCGCTCGTGCGAATACCTCGCCGTTGCAGAACACAATCTCTCTCCGCGCGGATAGCAGCCGGTGAAAGATAGCAGCGATGCTTTGGAGAAGCGACGATTGGAGAACACGCGGGATTTATCGTCGGTTGTGGTGTTTTATTATTATTATGTCGATATTTGGGCCGTTTTCTGTGAAAGTGGTATAAATTCATTTTTCAAAAAAGTTAGTTAATGATAACAATGAATGCAGTCTGCTATGAGCTTTTTATTTAAATTTTTTATATAAATTCACAAACAACTAACTTTGTAACAAGTTTTTACTTTTAATGAATGATGTAATGACCATCATGATCAACAACCTCTTGTAATCTAGTGTGCATATTTTCAATGCCAGATCGATAAAAATTAATTGGATTTTGAGCAAAATATCTGAAGAAACGACGTTACTTTCCGGCCCCCTAATATGAACAGTTACCAAAAGCAATCCTTCAAAATTTTCATCAATTTGTCAATACAAATATACATAGTTAATGAAATTGCAAATATAATTACTTTGAAAGTGGTGTAAGTCCACTTTCCGCAAAGACATGATATTTAATTCAAAAATTATACTTCATAATTTCTCTAATTCACTTTTAACTAACACTTTAAAAACAATCACATTATGAACTTAAATCAATTTAATATTTAAAAAACATAAAATGAGCGTATTACTTATACCAATATTTCTCAAACCATTCAAATACAAACCGTTAAATATCTTCATATAATATAAAATGGATTTACACCACTTTCAAAGAAAACGGCTCACTTATTGACGCAAAGTCGTCTGAAGTATTGTCAGGATATAATTATGATTTTAAAAATTGTAAAGGATTTTTTGGAATTGGATTGAACAGGATGACGTTGATTAGGGGGCGGGAGGGAGTAGAGAATTTAAATACTTTACCAACCGGGATTTTTTGAACATACTAACCATTTCTGACCCGTCACTTGGCCGCAAATTCTTCCCTGACACCGACGTCTTTTTGAAAATTACAAATTCTCTTCACTGGGTCCTTAAACGGTAAACTGTAATTATAATTGTGAAAAAAGATGATCAAAAGTCCCAAAGCGTTGACAAAAAGACAATTAATAGGCTACCAGTTGGTGAAGCGTTAACACGGCTGTGTCTATTAGGAAGTAATATTTCTTTCTGACGTATTTGACACATTATGTAAAGAGGAATTTTTATTTCGTAATAGTATTCTCTACATCGATAAGATCGTTGGAAGTGGAATTAATAAAATTTGATATAAGAGAAATAATTTCTCCACTTATTTAAATTACACTATTTTAAATATAAGAAGAAGAACGGTACATTCACACATTCGCGACTATATAACTTACAACTTCGCGCGACATCTTGAAAAATCTAATAATTTAAAATCCCCCTATTCAGCCAAGCTTCTCCATAACTACTTCCCAAGAATTTCCGCTCCTCTTTTCTACAGCACCATAGCGATACTGCGAATGCAAATCACCGAACGAAACAAATTTCAGTCGATGCTTCACACGTCAGTTATAAAGCGTTTATAGGCTAACGATATTAAAATTCAAATCAGAAAATAAAATTGATTTAACGGTACAAGTCCGCGCTAAACCTCGCCGTCCAATTAAACGTGCACCGTGGAACCCCCGGGTATCGCCATTTCTCAATCGTTTCCCCATTTCGACGGGAGGAAACGCGATTGATACAACCATTGACCGAGTATCGCGGTTGCAGAAGCAGAGAATAACAAGCGGTCTGTTCCGTATAATTAGTAGCCGCCGGTAATGCTTTCGAGGAGTCAGAAAAACGCGTAATATAACGTCGAACGGCATACCAGAAGAATCTTCGAGCATCGCTCGCGGCTCTAACTCGCTCTAATTGGTTATTAATTCTCTATGCTGGTATGAATTGCCTTACTTTCCGATTGATTTACGTCGACCGACGCTAACAAGACCGCGGAACGTTAGCGAAACATCGACGTGCGTTTAGTTTGAGCAAACACGGTGACTCTTGTATGAATCAGTCATTGAAAGCCGTAATTATGAGAGGTCTGTATGCCGGATGGAAGAAAAAAAAACATTTAGCGTCGAAGTTACGTCTATTAGAATCCCCATTTTTCTTTCGCCAGTGTACACACCGGCGTATTGAGAATTTTAAGCAAACTTAAGAGAACTGTTATCTGGATAATTTACATTCATCGGTGTTGTACGAGCTAACGTGTATTACCATATGCAAATATTCACTCGGAAGTACGAATAATTTGTAGAAAAGAAAGGCGCGGCGGGAAATGGGATTTCACGAGGGAGATCATTTCCTTGAGTTGAAAGAATTCTGGGTTTGTAAGTCGTTTTCTATAGTTTTGCGTATATTTACGGGTTTCAGGTGGTTCTTAGATTCGTTTTGCTTGTGTTAGATTCGTAGGATGTTATTCGAATTGTTCGTCGTAATACGGGTGCTTATGGTCGGGGGAATTTCATTTTAATTGACTGTTTGAGATTATAGCCTAGTATATTGCGCGATAGCAATTACAGTAAAATAGTAAAAATATTTGTAGCTTTGTTTATTACTGCAATTATGGCAGATATCCTTTCTGTCGGTAATTTAACTAGTTATTGGAATCAAAGACCGTAGAGTATAGTGTTATAGACAGAACTGCAAATATTAAGATATTTATATAAATATCTTTTAATATTAAAGCTACAAACAATACTTGTTGGTAAAAACATTGTGTTATTAAGCACAGTTCTTATTTAACGCTTAAGAAAATATTCTTGCAAAAGAGGACTGACCATGTGCTATGTGCGCATTTTCAGCGCGGGAGTGTCACGGCGGACAGCGCGCTCATACCGAAAGGGTTAAAGGAAAGAATGTGTATATTTAATATTTCGGACAATTCGCAACTGCTGCTGCATCTAGACTGCCCTCGTGTCGCGATCACCACCGCTTAGCATCTCAAAAAAACAAACGAACGTCGACGGCAGTCGACGACTTGATGACACGATCAACCGTAATGCATTGTATAGTGAGGGACCAGAAACAAGGCACATGGGACGGAAGGGGAGATTGCTCTCGCACCGCCTATCCCCGCCATGTCGGTCCTGGAACCCTGAGATCGACGAATGACAACCGAAAATAAAACACTCCTTTCGTCGTTCACATGACGACGCAACGAATGTGCGGCTCTCTCTTGCCAATAGCGCGTCAAAATCGAAAATGCGTGAGAGAGTGGGATGTCCCTATCTGTCGGGCGAATCAGAGCAAATTATCCTTCAAGTGCGTTGTTTCTGGTCCCTCAGTATATATGTATCTGCCCACTCATACAGGATCTTACAGTACACACATCCAACGATAAAAATTCATAGCATTGGACTTCGCTTAAGGCGATAACCATCAACGACATTACCTTTATCATCTCTCGATAAACCATAAATCAATACTTAAAAATTAAAAAAGAAAGCCTCGACCACATCGAAGCTCATGAAAATCCACAAGAAAGGTTCACGAGAAAAGTCAAGGCGCTGGGGCCTGGCGGATTGAACAAAACATCGCATTTAATTTCCTAGGAAAGATTGCTCACCGCCATATACAACCGCCTCGCGGTCTAATATTTTATTGCCGTCCCGCAAACGTGTTCTTTCACGCGCGAACCGGCACGCCGGTTTCGAGAACCGGAACGACGTTATCGCATGGAATCGCTCGACGACACACTCCGGCCTTCTTGCGCTCGCTCTTCTTCCCTTGCTCGTCCTCGAGGAGATTCTTTGGTATCGCCGGAGACAGAGTCCTGGGAGGGGCAAGGACACTTTGATCCTCCTACCTTGGAGGTTACCTTCGCCACGAGAGAGAAAGAAAGGGAGAGAGAGGGAGGAGAAGGAGAATGTACGAGACGGAAAAGGGACAACCTCGACCCTGGTACGTAATCGAGGCGACCGGAACGGGATGTGAGAAATGTTATCTTGCAGGATGACGCTCGCGCGAGGAAAATCGTGTTACCGTGTCTATTACAACCGTTTGTCTTTGAGGTTTCGTAATTCCTTGGCGCATTAGGAATGGCGCGCGAGTTTTCTCGTTATTAGGAATACCAACGTTGATGGGTAGTAATGTTAGTTAGGAACGTGTTTCTCTAATTAGCGCTGGATTTATTCGTCGAGTTTGTTAGAGAATTGTTCGCGGGTGGTGTTGCTTGTAGGTTGCTGGAGGTGACTAATTTTGTGTTTATTGTTTCGCGGTGGTTTTAGTGCTGGTGAATTGCTTATTTAATGTCTGACGATATTGTTTTTTTCGTTTTGTGGCGTTTATGAGAAAATGTTGAGAGATAATATTGTAATATTGTAATATTGTGATATTGTAATATTGTGATATTGTAATACTGTGATATTGTAATACTGTGATATTGTAATACTGTGATATTGTAATACTGTGATATTGTAATACTGTGATATTATAATACTGTGATATTGTAATACTGTGATATTGTAATACTGTGATATTGTAATACTGTGATATTGTAATACTGTGATATTGTAATACTGTGATATTGTAATACTGTGATATTGTAATACTGATGAAATTGTAATACTGTGAAATTGTAATACTGTGAAATTGTAATATTGTGAAATTGTAATATTGTGATATTGTAATATTGTGATATTGTAATATTGTGATATTGTAATATTGTGATATTGTGATATTGTGATATTGTAATATTGTGATATTGTAATATTGTAATATTGTAATATTATGTTGGTAACTCATGTACTCTATATCTAATCTAAAGAGAACTGTTCTCTGGTAGATTCGATGCATGAATAGTTAACAATTACGCGCGCTCGTTTGAGAGCTTCTTAATCTTTCCCTTTCGTTTTAATAGAATATTTCAGAAGTTAACATTTCTCGCCAAGTAGAATTTAAAATATAAAGACAAAATCGATTATTTCAACGTATATTAATAGTTATAAATACACCGTATAACATATCGGCGCCTTTAAAGCCTCGCATTCCCAATTACAATCTTTTCCCCAGCCACTTGTTTGAAATTGGTTATATTTACCCTTAAAAATATCAGCTTCACAATAAACGTCGGCAGAATGCTCTCAGCGTATCAAATTCCCAAGTATTTATTTCCTTTTAGCAGATTGCTTCAAATTCATTATCTCCTGCATCGCAAGGAATTATTGTTGCCTGTGTTTATCCGGGTTAATTCTCGAGCTTTAATTACTAAAGATCCGGTCACGCGGCAGTTCTCGCTCCGAGAACGAAGTAGAGGAAGAACTGTGAATTTCCCCCCTTGAAAAACGTCACTGAAATAGAAATCAGCTTTTAGCTCGTGTTCCACCTCACCGGAATAGCTCTTATTCTTTTCCGCCGGCTCGGCAGCGGCATTGGTTTAATGAAAAGGCAAAGTTATTGTAACGCAGTACCTAATTTCGGTTAATTGTATATTATTACTCGGGGGTTGCTATCCACGGAAATTTGCGGCGACTGCGGCAGGACGGTGAACCGATGCATCGCGGATGCGCTCGTAAATACTCATTGGTATTTTATTCCTTACCGCCATATGGCCGGGAATAATTGAAAAATAAACGACAACGCATGATTAACGTCCCGATATTTATCGTTCAAATTAACATAAATCCTGGCACACGGATAATCGAGCCGCGGGTACAAATATAATATTACCCAGATTTTTAACATGCATCCCCGTGGCGCATAACGATTCGATTTCCCATGATTTACCGTTCAATAATTCCTCAACGATGGACGTATGCGATACGGCATTGAATTTGCGCGTATCCACGGAATAAATACGTTCTAATAATGATACAACGTCGCAAAATGGAAATAAAGGAAGCGGCAAAGGGAGAGAGAGAGAGAGAGAGAAAAGGAGATATAATTACTCGTAATCTCGTCGATGATGATCACATCGAATACCACCCATGCGTTAGTTCGGGAATCAATTTAACATTCTTCCTTCTTGTCCCGACAGTCGCGCTGGATGACTTGATAATCCGAGCGAGATAAGATCGGCCGCCGGGATTCGTGATTACACGAAGCCGAGCAGAAGCGAATCGCCGGAGTAGAGGTGAACGTTTCCCACGACCCATCCGAGAGAGCGAATCCAAGGATCTCCGCGGATTCTACGGTTCGCAGGTACTTGAACGCGGATTCTAAGAGACAGAACTCTACGGTCAGCTCGTTGCCGATAGCTTCGGGTATTGGCTATCGACATTAGTTACGAACGAGGAAGTGGCGCATTGGAAAAACGAATTGCTTTTTGATATACGACTCACGGAATAATGATCATTGTCGTTGTTTTGATAATGTGACGATGAGGATAAAGAATTATGGTGGTAGACGATTGGCGTGAGTTGAAATCTTTTAATCTGCGAATTCTGGAATATTTTTACTAGGTCAATTTTACTAGGTTATTAATTATTAGAGTTTTAATTATTAGACGTTTAGATTGTTAGATTTGGGTTCGACAGAGGTTGCTGGGCAAGGAGGTTTAGAATGAACGAAGTTGTCATACAGGGTGATTCACTTAGACTTCAAATCGTTGGCGAAATTTCTATTGTTGCTTGAGAATGCGATAGATTTTAAAAAAATTGTTAACAATATACGAAAAATCTCCAAGAAGCGATGGAAAGTCTGACCATTCAATTCCATACTCGCTATAAGCCCACTAACATTTAATATTTCTTTGATTTTGTTGTACAATTAAATTCCTCTCAGGATACTCTTTCGAAACATATCACCAGTTTCGTTAATGGCACATTAAAATATAGTTGCAATATCTAAAAGTATGCTAAAATGCCCCTTTTATCAATAATCACCGGCAGTATCCCGATTTCAGCCTTTCATATGCTAATGTTGAGCCATTATAAGTCCTATAAGTACACAGAGAAACTAAACTGACCATTTAAAAGTATAAGATACTATTACCGTTCCTCAGAACTTTACTCCAACCGTTGCTGATTATCCCATGACACCAAAACAAGGTCCATTCACCCTCCTCATTAACTACAAACAAACGCAAACATACTTATTCAGAAATATCGAATCTTAAAACACTTTACTCCATCCTATCGGTTCTCAATGATCCAATAAATGGCTGTTTGTATTTTACAACAAAAACATAATGCACCTGCTCGATACCACAGATTCGCGGCTTGGTAAAACCCATAAGCCGTCCAATCTACTATTATCTCTGGTTCGCGGTTCGACTAGGAACCTGCTCCTCATGGTTTCTTGCTCCCTCGCTTCTGCCACGGCCACGCTATGTAAATTCACTTGCCAGCCTCTCAAACGTAGTCGCATTTCGCAATTAGTGTGGAATGCGAAAGACACATACGGGGGTGGAGACACGAGGTTGAGACGAGGACGGGGAATCGTTCGTCGTTGTAGAACCATGGAAAACGAAGAGGATGAAAGGAGAACCTCCTCGTCGATGGTGGTTCTTTGAAACTCCTACGCCTTCACGATTCCCAATTTGGTCTGTCGTCCTCGTCGTTCGTGCAGTTAATCAAACGAGGGGGGACTATTAACTGCTTAAGCTTTGCGACCTTTGAACTTCACGAGGGGGAGGATTTTATTTCGAAAGAGGCTAATTGTCGTGCGAATTACAGGGATTCGTTGTACCGATACGCTTGTGATTATACGCGTTACTGTGACCGGTTCGCTTGTAGATACGAAGTGAGATAGAAATTACTATTATTGTAGAGGACGTACGAGGTTGCGCTCGTTAGGGCGATAAGTATGATAGAATGGTGAGGAAGATTTGAGAGACGTGTGGTGGAAGATAGCGCGGAATTGGAAACTTGAAAGAATGTAGGAGAAGATTATCTTTGGTGTGCTGTTAATGGAAGTCTTGAAGAATTTCGGATTTTTCTACATATTTAATGCCGGCTAGAGGTATATTATCTATTTGTGTCATCCGTCTCCGATTTCTACGCGTTTTGTTAATTCATAGTTCCAAATGTATGTAGGAAATTCAGGACAGCTGTAGGTTGTTAGTTTAAAAATATATTTAACCCCTTGTCCTACAATTTGTTTTGTAACTGCCTCCGCATTAATTCAATATTTAATTGATAAAATAAAAATTGAGCAATCATTCTTGATACATCGTATAATTTAACGTAATATTAATGTGATAGGAATAATATTAATAATATGTGATATAATAATAATATGTGATATAATTAATATTTTCATTTTGATAGGTTTTGCAAAACTTGAAAATTTCCTATCCCATTTACCTCATCACGAGTGTCACCCGTTATTGTAGGGCAAGGGGTTAATAATCTGCACCCCGTTGTTCGTTGCGCTTTTTTCTTTCTTCTCCCCAAATTCTTTTGTTTCTCGTACTGTCTCACTCTCACACATCTCTCTCACTCACGCATTCAATCATCTCTCTTCTTCTTCCATTCTTTCTCTTCCTTTCTAGACGGCATGCATTCCTACATGTATGATATCCGATTGTTTATTGATACTTGGGTTGTTCAGTTCTCGAAGAAGATTTTGTCAATTGTTATTCATGAGTGATACTTCTCGATAAAAATGTGAAATCCCTTGATACAGGGATTTCGAATGGATGGATGAATGGAGAAATGACTTAAGAAGGATTAGACATAAATAAGTATAATCACGTTGCTTGATCGATGAAATAATATATTAGACCTATCTGTATTAACAAATCCTACCCATAAATTGTAAATTCAATAGATTCATTCCGGGTATTAATCACTCCACAATTTTATTTATGATCTTATAACACATACAGAATCTTAAAGAGGCAATTTCACTTTAAAAATATAAGCCGTTTTCTTGGAAAGTGGTGTAAGTCTATTTTATACTACATGGAGATATTTAAGGGTTTGTATTTGAACGGTTTGAAAAATATTGGTATATGTAATACGCTCATTTTGTGTTTTTTAAATATTAAATTGATTTAAGTTTATAATTTGATCGTTTTTAAAATATTAGTTAAAAGTGAAGTAGAGAAATTATTTAGTGTAATTTTTTAACAGAATATTATGTCTTTGCTTTCACGTTCAATAATTAATTACTTTTTTGTCAATGATGGACTTGCACAACTTTTAAAGAAAACGGCTCGTATGTTATAATTTATATAACTTCGGTGATTCGGAATCCATGTAAAATCGTAAATCCTAAGTAAAATAATTAGAGCAATTAAATCCAAAAAATGTGAAAGAGAAAGAAGTACGAATACTTAACCCTCATAATTGGTTTGCAAATAATTTATTTTCTTTGGTTAAACACCGACGTGCCGTACTTTTTACCGTTTCACCAAAAAATATAAAAGAAGAAGAAGGAATACTTAGCCCTTATAATTGGTCTTGCTAATAATTTATGTTCTTTTATTAAACACCCACGTATCAGATTTTTTTACCGTTTCATCGAGATACGACGGCCGGCGAGTTTTCCGTAACACTTTGGAAGCGAATAAACGAGTATTATATAGTTAAATACATATTACGTCAACGAAACCGGTTTACTTTTTCTGCGATTGATACAGCCGATAAATGGGAACCAGGTATGCCCGAGAATGCTCCTGGCAGGACCCACTTCGTGATACCTGTCGGTGGATATTTCAATTTGTAATCGGAAATATCTACATTTATTATGCACTTTCAAGATGCGCATTACATCCTTCCTGTGCAATCCGCGAATCGCGATAATCTTCGAGGCGATATTAATAGTCTACAGATTCGGTCCGGGGTACCGTTTTCGTATCAGTTTTTTGGGATCATCGAGAGACTGTTCTGCGTAAGATTTATGGTGTTTGCTTCCGTGGCAAAACTGTTTCGTGTTCGTTATTCCTTAATTAACATAAGGCTGAGATAAGGGGAACGAGATGGACAAATGGCATAAGGTTAATCGGAGATATAAAAAGTAAAGTGGGACGGATTTCACGGTATGAGATTTTTCAAGAAGGTTAAATCCGTTCGCCTTTGGGTGTTTATGCTGTCAGAAGGATTTCATTCCTCCTGATTTTACTTTAAAATGATTAAAAGTATCATTTTTTCTTAAGTTTCATTATTTATAATTGCATGAGCACAATATGATTATTAGAAACTACGTTAATTATGAAAATAAGTGTACTGTTAATTAAATCGAAGTTTAATTAAATCAAGCATAGTAAAATTACGTCGTAATATCATTTTTATCAAAAAGTTTCAAAAGGGACAGCTGAATTTAGATCCAAATAATTATGAAAATAACTGTTAAGAAAAATAATAATTCCTTAAGTTCAGACGTCCGTGGAAAAAAATAATTACACTTAGGAAATATTTTTAATTTGCTTTTTTAAAGGATGTCTCTTCGGTCATTTGGTACAAATATTTTTAAAGCAAGTTTCCCAGAAGAATGACGATTTTTGTGACAAATGTACGCCTATTTGTCAAACGAAAATTTTGTCTGTCCGTAAGAATTCCCAACAACAACTTCTTCTCGCGCGCCATCCAATAGCTTACAGATTGTGAAAAATCACCGCTCCTCCCGGGACATTCTCGCGAAAGTGTTCCACGATAGGAATATATTTATGTACGTTTTGTTGACAAACTCTCGCCTCCACGAAAGAGAATTCCGCGGTCCTACGAGAAAAGCTGGCCGAATGCACTCGCGAATCTTTGTCAACAACTTTATCTCCTGCATCCGAGAGATTATGCGACGCCGAATGAAAAAGTATAGACATCGTTCCGATAAAACCGATTTGGAACACTTGCGCAGGCTTATTCTACTTGCGTTCTTGCAGAGTCAGTTTCCGACTGTGCGTTTCATATAGAATTATTCATTTTTCTTCTTCCTCATTGTTTCTTAATTATTACATTTTTTTTAATAATACTTAAGTTATTATTGCATTAAAATTTGTTGAAGTTATGGATATATTTCTCGTATTGCCTTATTAGCTGTCGGTAGCCTTTAAATAGTACCGCAGGAAACCACCCTGAAAGTATCGATTTAATTCTTAATCATTTGCGGGCGGAGACTTTTTTGAATATTGAGAAGCAATCATTTATTTGGCAATTAAAAACCACCTTTTTATCAGAAAGTCAGAGTGTTAGTGTATTGAAGCTACAAATTACTATTTGCGTAATCATATTTTAACGGTTCTATTTCGGCTTTTCAATTCTAACCGTGTATACACGCGCCTATAAACTATAATCAGATTTTTTCTCAAACCACATATATGCGTCCGCCCTCCTCAAAGGGTTTAATAAAACAAAGTGAATGCTCCTTTCATTTAAAACTTTAAAATACCTTTAAATCAAAATACACTTTTATTTTTTATCCGTAGGTTCCCGACTCAGACTAAAACTTTGAACAGCAAAACTAAATACATTTCCTCCACAATTAAATTATTCATCAATAACCAGAAAATTATTGTCTTCTCAGAATAACTGCAATTTCTGCAGTTGCCCTACGATTTCTTTTGTGACTGTCTCTGCAATTATTCATAGTTACATTGCTAAGATAAAAATTGATCGATGATTCTTGATATACCATATAATTTAACGCAATATTAATACTATAGAAATCTTTTTATCGTGTCGCGTCTGATATTTTCAATTTTATAGGTTTCACGAAACTTGAAAATTTCCTATTGCATTTACCGCGCCAAGAGTGCCAGACGTTATTGTAGTCTAAAGGGTGAAACGATTACCTCGACTCAGCATCTCCAAATTCTTCGATCCCAAATCAAACATTTGCCCTCATCTAACGGTAGAATCGCGTTACCTTCCGCCAAAGTACCGAAACCTCGATAAAATCGTTAAAAAGCGCCTCGCACACGAGCAATCATAAAAAGGACAGCGCCGGTAAAGCGTGCACATCCCGCAGAATTTCAGGGCGAAGGTTAACTCGCGTAACGTTAGTGCACCAACGGAATATAGATGCTCGGATACCGTTCGCCGCTTCATTTCCTTGAGTTATGGTCAATTACGGGTGCCTTATCTTGCCGGCGTGGGTCCACGACTACCGGACCGTGTATATACGGGTCTACTTTCAATCTACCACGACGTGTATCCAGCGGGATAACCGTATTCTACCACGCTCCGCTAAATCGTCCCCCTTTTCTGCGTTCTCGTGAGAAGTAATCGGCCCAACGTGCGCCTCCAACTTTTCGAGTGTAATGAAAGACCGTTCGCCGGGTTTTCGCTGGGAAAGTTTGCCGGCATTAGAGGATGATATGCAAAAACGATGAGAGGATTAAAGGAGCCATTGTCGAACGAAGCTGACGGTGTCTTTTATCGAAGTACTGAAATTCCTTTCCTTCTCTTTCTTTGTTCTCGCGCCACTATGCCTGGGTAATCATTGTATGGGAACGACAGAGTTTTCAAGGGTGTCGAAGAGATCGTTTCGTCGGAGGGAAGTTGGTATGGTGTTACGGAAACTGTAATACGTGAAAATGACGGGGATATTTCGTTATTGGTCGCCGCTTTGGAATGTGTGCTTTGAGAAGTTGCTGGGGAAGTGAAGAGAAATTAAATTGTTCTTTTCGTTTATCGGTGTTGCGTTTTCTTTGGAATCATTTTTTTATTAGTAATGCAGAGGAGATGGTAGATTGAATTTTTGCATTGAAACTGTGTGGAAGTGTGGAATTATTTATTTACTTTTAGTAATTATTCACGTTTAGAGTCTATCGTTAAAGAATTACAGTCCCGCCGAGGTTCTAGAAAAATGTGCGAGTGTTCTCGTGTAAATACCAAGGGGTGAGTTGTGTTTCTGGCGAGGGTTGCTGGAAACCGACGTTACCAACGTGCGAATTGTACCTTGGAGAATGCGAGAAGGTGTTTGAAGTATATAAAGTGTTAAAATTTTACGAATCTAATGTATGTGCAGTGGAAAAGAACGACTCTTTCGAGATTTCCGAGTTCTCCGTTCCCAGGCAAGATTAAAAATGATTATTATTGCCTGGAAAATTTTAAGTCTCATAATTTTCTTTCTTCTACCTACGTTGTTTATACTCGTTGCATTAACAATGACGATAATTACATTTCAAGAAATAATATAAAAGTTTCAAAAGTAAAATACAAAGACGATCATTTCTAACGAGGTTGAATTAGGTCGTTCACAATATTACTTTCGTACGCCATGAATTCACGAAGCTACGAATCCTCCCTCATCAACGACCATTCTTCTAACATCTGTTATGATAATATGCAAAAATTATGCAACCTGCCGCGATGCATTCATCTCTAACAAACACGCACGGAACATCCTTACCTCGCAGCGTGCGATAGTCCAAACGAATGGAATCAGCGCCCGAAGTAATGCCGTCGAGTTTTCACAACTCGTTACTAGCCTTATGGCGGATCGAGAGCGCGATCACCTCGATATTCCCAACGGGCAGAATTTATGTTCGTTATGTTCCACGTTGATATGTGAATATTATGCGAATAGTACATGCTGTACGTAGAGAATACTCTGTTTTCTTGGTCAAGACGACTTCTTGCCATGGTGTTCCGTAGATGACGTAGATGGAAATGTAGTTCCATTGCTTGAATTTGGTTATTAAAAATTGTTTTTCTTTTGGAAGAATTTGATCAAAATGTGAGGAAATGGGGAAGAGAATTTTTCATCGTATCTTTTATTGTGAGGATTTTAATGTGAGTAGATGGAAAGAGAAGCAAGTTTGTTAAAAATTATACGGGAAGATAGAGGTGATAGATATCCATAGAGTGAAGCGAGCGGAATAATTATTTTGTTTCTATGGCTTTTAACATTAACCGCACCGACACTTTATGTATACTTATTCTTGCCGCAGCTTGTCATTTGACCGGTTATGAAATAACAATAATATTTTCTAGAAAGAAACGCAGATGATTGTCAATTTTATGTAGGAAACAACTCAGGATACAGTCTTTTGTCAATAATACAAAAAATTGTATTTTCATTCCACTGAACCGGTCATTTGACTATCTATGGTACGGTTTGTTGTAATTTGTAGGGTCTAGGAAATTTACTATCTCCGAATGTTACATAGCTAAAGTTAATTATACTACAATTTTCAGCTTATAAACTATTTTACATTTTTATAATCCAAAGTATTCCAAACTCCATATCACATGTGCCATATACTACCAGCAACCTAGATAGAGTCAAAATATTTAAACAAACTATAAAATTTCAATCCTAAACCCTTTTTATTTTCAATTTGTCTATTTTTTAAACCCTTTGTATCCATGAATACAACTTTGCACATTTCCTCCAAGTGTCAATCTTTCGTCCAGAAATAATTTCCTTCTATCTTTGTTCTTAACTTTTATCTTGCAACCAGCCTAAATTTCTATCTTAAAATCGAACGGTCTAAAATCTTCCGGTGCAACAGTACTTTCTTAAATTTCACGTCTCATTTGCACATTTTTTCGCGCTATGGCGCTTCCATTAGATGTTACACCACTGCAACGTAAAAAGACTGCGCGCACGAGAAATCGCACAGGCCAAGTGGTGGGGTGCATCCACAGTACACCATTTATGAACCGCACTGTACATACGTAATAATGCCAACGTTCGTGCGCTGAGTTTACGCGATCCGTCATGCCATGAATATGGCACGTTGGACGCCTCGCTGAGAGTTCTCGTATTAAATCGCATGTATTAATCGCGCGTGGGAGGCACCGTTAGCGGGCAGGAAGTTTAAAGTGCAACGCGACAAATACCATGATTTTACAACCTCGCGATCGCTGAACCGATAAGCTCACTCAACGTTCCTGCACTTCACACGGTGGACATTTGTCGCGATATAATTAACGCTGAGCGAGCACGAGTTATGAAACGTGTCAAGTGCTCTGTACTTTATGTTACCCATAGTATCAGCCATATACAGTTCCGCGTAACGTGAGTAACTATTTGTGCTTTTACCGTGTTCCTCGGTGGGAACTTTCTATGGAAATTTTGTTTGGTATTGACATTGAATTTTTAGATGTTTTAAAACTAAAGATGCGGTCAAAATGACTGGTTCCCAATTTTTTCTAAAAATGCCCTAAATTGCTAGGGGAGTCAAGCAGTAAATATTTTATCTTATGAGACCTAAACTACTTAACACTAGATTTACGGAAGCCGTCAAATTGACGGGTTCCTACTTGTTTTATAAATAATTATTTCTCAAATTTACAGAGAAGCTGTACAGTAGTTATTTCACGTGTATTTTATAATACAATAATAATTAACAAATTACCATCTTTGCCGATTGATCCCTCTTTTTCCAGAGTCCTTATTTAATATATTGCAATGTAACAGATTTTACGCCCGTAAATCTAGTGTTAATTGACCATCCTATTAACACTTACCGTTTTGTACGCGATTAAATGACCGGTTCAATGGATTGAAAATATGTAATTTTTTGTATTATTAGTTAAAGGCTATTTTCTGCGCTGCATCCTATTTGAAATTGTCAATCACTTGTATTTTTTTCGAAAAAATGTAATCGTTGTTTCTTAACCGGTCAAATAATAAACTGCGATTAGAATAGGCATCCATAAAGTGCCGGTACTTTTAGTGTTAATTATTTGGAAGTTGAGGGAGAGTAATAATCATTAATGAATTAACGCACCTCTGACGTGCTGTTTTTATAAAATGATAATATCTAGAATTTATATGATTCATAAAAGACCAACGATACTGCACAGAATTATTTGTCAAGTGACAGAGGCTACTACAATTAAGAGATTATAATATAAAGAGATGTTCATAGAAATTTTAACACGTTGAATGCCATGGGGGTCACCGGTGACCGGCACTGTTGAATTCGATGAAATTTCTGATGAGTTCTAAATTGCAATAGCTACGGATGTGCTATATATTAAATATTAAAATATTTCTATTAGAAAAGTGAAGTATTTCTGAGTACATGACTATTGTTACTTTTAACATTGCTATTCTATAAACATGTGATTTCAATAGAAACAGTTTCGATTTGGTGGAAATTATGAAACTAGCAAAATACAGGTGGTATTCAACGTGTTAATAATATCCAATACCAATATCTTCAAATAACACGGTTAATAGCCATTTTTGTCAAATTAAGAATAAAATTGCCATATGAAGGATACGATCCACAAGGCTAATTAAAAATAATTTCCAAGAAGTTCCTATACACTATTTACAAAAGTAAAAATTTAAGTTTCTAATAGATGAAGAAGTTACTCTATTTTAAATGATTTACCGACTCCTGAGCCACTCTCTACAATTTTATGAACTGCACTGTTTCAGAATACTAAACAACATATGAGAAATTAGATTTAAACTCCATTACGGTTTCAGTTCCTCTCAGAGTTCACGTGGAATCGCGGGATCCGTCCGCGACACAAAACAGGTAACACCCGAGGGCAGAATTGCGCAGAGAAGCAATTTCAAAGAGTTGATGCCAAATTGCCATGGAAAGGATACAAAACAACGGAAATACAATCATTTTTCGATCAACGATGCATCATTTTCGGTATGTAGAGTACCGTACGATCTGTCACACGCAAATACAGATGGATTTTGCGGGCTGACAGTTAAAGAGGGGCAAAGGAGAGAGAGAGAGCTCACCCGGCTTATTTTTCGCACGATCGATTTATTCAGCTCGAAAGCGAGATGCAACGTCCATGACAACGTGACAGGACGTACTCGCGGCTATGCGACGTATGTCGTATTGTCCATTCCACGTAGCGCTTAATCTTGTTTCACCTTTCCAGATCTTCCTTTTTGCCCTCTCGAGACACGGACGGACTTGGCTCGGTCACGGATGAAATTTACATTTCGGTTGATCGATTATTCGAGTTTACGTTCAGCTACGGATCTTGTCACCTCGATTTCATGGAGGAAAAAATGATTGTTCGACTTTGTAAAGCGGAAACTACTCGAGGAAATGTGTTTCGTGAGAATTCGTGAAAGTTCTTGTTGGAGTTTCGAAAAGTGCGTTTCAACATAGACGTTATTTTCCTTTTTTTGTTAAATTTCATCGGCAATGATACACGCGGTAGGATGAAAAATGTGGACAAATAAAAGGAGAGAGCTATCGTGCAGATTACATTCTTATTATCAGAATAATTTTTCTATTTAATTTGAGAATAAATACGAAGAAATTAGGAAAGAGAACGAAGAATCTCATGAAAACGATGGGAAGGAGTTGCGAATGAACGAGGACAAAGTTAGAAGAGAATTCGGAAAACGCGGCGGAGTACGAAAGAAGTTGGGCGAATGTCGAGGAAGAAGTACGAAAAGTGTTGGGCAAATGTTCGTAATGAATTGAGAACTGTGGAGAAAGCTGTGAAATGCTCGGAACATTTTAGGAAAATGCTCCATAAAGCTGATAAAATATTTAGTATCCAGAAAACTGTTTAAGCAAGTATTAAAATGAATCGCGGGAGAAGCGAAGAAAGCTTTGCATGCTCCTCGCAAAAGGACGAAAAGGAATCCATTTCCTCTCTCGTTCTATCCCTCTAAAAATCTCCCCTCATCGATTTCGCATTTTTCAAAGCGATACTGACGGTATTCGCAGAACTCATAAACGAGCCGCGTCGTGCTGCTCCATCAAAACTATTTGCACAGCCGTAAAACTCGTTACGCGTTTCCTAGCGCATCAACGGCACAAACGATCCGCGTTTTTCGAATCATCCTACCGTCTGTCTTTTACGATCATACCCGAGCGAAAAACGAGAAGGACGAATAAATTCGACAAACGATCACGCTGCTAACCACTATTTCTCCACTCCCGTCATCGATTCATTCGAAACACGAAAATCCACGTTCGTCAAGTTATTAAAATTCCCCATACGTCTCGTACAATCGCTCGACCTGATCTCTGATCCTGTATTTCTCAAACGTCTTTGCTCCGTGAAGAAATTCGTTTAACTTGGTAACACGATGCAGGAACGCGTATATACATGAAAGTATTATAAGTCTCTCGCTTCTATATCGAAAATATAATGAACAGTCCTAGTTTTTCAACGTGAAAGAACACTCGCGGCATGTAATGAGAGAATACAGACGTTGATTGCCATACGGAAGATCATTTTCTTTTATTAACTCCACCGTATGTCCATTTACTCTTTCCACGCTCTACCCAACGACTGAGATAACTACTATTAACGGCACATCGTATGCAACAGATCGATCAAACGTGCTATTAAATGTGGGCTACACGAACGAAACAAATATCCTCGATTTTCACGTAAACGAACGAAAAGGACGAGGGTCGTCGTCGGGCAATCTTCTCGCAGCTTCCACTCGCTTCACCTTCATCGTCTCCCCTTATATATCCTTCCACGAGTTATTAGAATCCGGAATGAATCGCCCGCGGACAGCGGTCGCAATAATTTCTTAATCGGATCACCGATCTTCGAGCTCGTCCCACGCAAACACGACCCGTTAAGCGAAATATTCCTCGATACTTCCTCGTCGTGTCTTCTGAACGGGCACAGTTAAACGCGTTCCTCTTCGTTTCGCCGCGACGTATCGACCTGAATAATGTCCGTAGATGGCAGAAGAAAAAGGGAATCGGTTCAGTTCGGAGCACCGGTACAACGTTGTTAACTTCGTGAAATATAACGCGTATTAATTTTTATATCGTGCGTAATACACGCACCGGCGGAGAGACGCATAACGAGAGAGTGGTGAACTGGTTCCGGTTGCGCGTACTGGACGAAAATAAATTGAAGTTGCTCGTCGGGAGATAAAGTCCGCGGTGTGATCCGTCTGAGTAATTGAATATATTCATTATTTACGTAATCATTCTCTGCTGAGACTTCGTTTTCGTTGTTTATGATTGATTGCGAAATCAAGGGAATGATGGAAATGCTGATTATGGATTGGGAGTACATTTTTTTCATGAGCTTGTAAACTGGGACTGTTGTAAAATTACTATCATTTAGATACTTTGTATTACTGTCATTTGATATGTCAGTCTCTCCATATCGAACAGTTCAGATCTTTATTAATGCATAAAAATTGAAAGTATTGTAGCACAATTTGAGTTATTTGTGCATTTCGTCAACAGAGATCTTTATTGTGTAAGTAGAATGAGCCGCAGCTTTTGCCAATTTGACAATTTTTAATGATCGTAACACTTGCTCTTTGCATAATGTATTATTTAATTTATAACATGATATTTTATATGACATGATGTTATATCAAATTAAGGTAACTTTTATTCGATAAGGATGCACGTTGAAAATAAGAAAACGGGGCGAAAAATGGAGACAAATATTTGATAACGTTACCCCAAACAATGGCCTATAAGAGGAAAATAATCGAAGTTCGTATTTGGTCGTTCAATTTTAAAACAATTCAATGCCGAGCGATATTAATGTATCGCTCCGGGGAATAATAATCTCGCGAAAAGTGCATAGCTCAAGGAATGCACGGCAGATGTTCCATAACGAGCACAACTACCTTCCAGATAAGACGGTATTCCCGTACTATGGGATTGTCAATTTCCCCTAGCATTTCGGAGGTAGAAAGAACAATTTTCATGTTCTCAAATTACCTCCGAAATGTTGAAACACGAGAAACCAAATGGACAATAATAACACCATGAAAATCACCGTGTAATTACAATGTATAGAAGTAATTGTGAAATATTACCATTTACACGAATAAAGTCGATCATTCTCCGCGATTGCAGTCGATCACCCGCTGCTTTTCAATCTCCTTTCGCCCGATTAATTTTGCAAGGACGCAAAGATAAATGTTCCTCGGAGAAGTCTCGCGAACACAGCGGCAAATTCAATCGCGATGTTCGACAACGCTGAAATATTCAAAGCTCTTTCTGTCGACGTCACATTCGTCAGCCATTCCCGAAGACTAATTATCCTACTTCTTTTCTCGACGTTTTGAAAAATTCCTCATCGTTCTGTCCGACTGGAATAACGAACGGAGAAAATAACTATCTTTATTAAAACATGATGAATGTCCGGCTCGTTGCACGGACACCGATAGAAAGGAATTTCTCATACATTGTCGTCGAATGATTTTTAATCATCCCTCGTCCTTTGTACGATCGTCGTTGCAAATCTGAATCTTTGATTGGTCTTCTGACGTTCAAGAGCTACCGTAAGACTCGACGATCAACCAAGACGCTTCATTCAGTCGTACAAACACGCTCTTAATCCGAGTACTATTATTAAGTCGCACCATTTGCAAATACCTTCGATAGTATCAAAGTGTAAATATTTATTCGAACGCCCGTAGCATCGTCGCAACTGGCATCCCTCTTGGACGTCCGACTCGAAAGAGTTAATTGAATAAGATTACTTTTAACGACTGGAAATCATTTGTCGATGAAAAAATCCGTCGGCTGTAAAATATAATAAAAGACAAGAAAACGATATAAACTCCATGTTACAAGGTTCTACACCTTATGACTCACGGACGTTAACTAATTTTACGATTATCACTGAGTTTAACGCCCTTTTTTCAAGGCTCTGGTATCAGTTAAGAATAGAAAAGTATGAAAACCTGCAAGACGATGCAAGAGGGATGAAAAAGCGAAAATCCGCATTAAGGGTTAATATTCTATTTTACGGATAAATAACTTTATGAGTACATTTAAACGTACCTCCGGTCGTTCCGTTCAACTCGTAAATTTTTCCATCTTTGTACATCTATCTTCTCGCCGGTTGGATTTTCTTCTTTAACGGCGAATCCACCGTAGATCCGGCGAACTCGAAAAGTAAATACATTCGCGGTTCGAGGACTACCGAGTAGTTTAAGTATCGCGCATGAAAAACACAGGAGTAACGTAAAATAAGTGGCTAATAAAGAACCGGATAATCTGGATACGTCGGCAGCGTCCTCGATGCAAACGAGAAGCCGTGCACTAAAAGTAGATGCACGCGTATTGAGATTTCACGGACACCTGCACGCAAAGTAGATATTTGCACCTCGTATGACATTCCGCTTGCCGGGAATCACAGAGGTGTCTGCCTAATGAAAGGGGGACGTAAATCGTCTCAATATCCCCTCCGAGCATATAATATGTTTCTACTTGTTCCCTTCTTGTTCACTTTTGTTTGCGATACGACAATGATAATAATTAAGGAAACGCAGTTGCACGGTTCGAGAAGGAAGTCTCGGATGCACGCTCATTTGAAATGCGTCGTTGATCGTCGAGTTCATCGATGTCCTACGGTCGCGTGATGCAAATTTGTTTTTATATCTCTTAACAAATACGATTATTTCTTGGAATCTTAACTTCGAATATTCTTGTTTACTGGAATATAAGATTTCTGTTAGTTCTTGGAAAAGTTTAATATTCATGTTTAAATGCTTCTACTTTCCATTAAATGAATTATTTAGATACAAGACTATTAAGAACTTAGATAACATTAGGGGGGACAGGAAAGTAATGTCGTTTTATTCACATTAAATTCGAACAAACAAATTTCCAACAAGTATTTATTTTTAACGACTGATGTAATCACCTTCGTTATCAACAGCCTTTTGTCATCTAGTATGCAAATTTTCAATGCCGGATCGATAAAAATTAATTGGTATGTGAGCGAGATATCTGGAGAAACATTACTTTCCGGTCCCCCTAATACATTCAAGAATTTTCTCTATACTTTTCTTCCAGCATTAGTTCAATCTGTAACATAAATAATAAACCCATCCTCGAAAAATGGAAGAAATTGCGAACGGTACCTCCTGAACCTTCAACCATTCACCTTTCCCGTTACGCCAGTAGAATATGCCTATACCGTACAGACAGCCCTGACAATCTCCAAGCCCCAAGCAAATGCACCATTCAACAGCCCGCATAAAACCTATCAGAAATATCGCCCTTTTCCAAACCTCACCCCAATTCTCAAACTCCCCTATCCAACCCCGTTCCATCAACTTTAACCCAAAGATACCGACGCAACCAAGATCAACAAGTATCCACCACCTCATCGATATCAGCCCGTGTATTTTTATCCCTCGATTCGTTGTTCATCCTGCCCCGGTGTCTCGACCTCCGCGTAAATTTCACGGGTGTCGGTCTCCCTAATCAGGAGGTGAGATTCCGGTGAGACATAAAGGAAAAACCGTCGTCGATTCCCTATGGTTTTATTGGCTCACGGATAAGCAGTAGGCAGGTAGGGATTCTCGTTTCTCCACGGCGAGCAGAATCGCCGAGGGTCGCGCATACGCACAAAGCCATATGTCATGTCGGGCCGTTTAATGGCCTTTTAATACTACCTTACGAGCGGCACGTATCCCCACCCGCAAGGTGCTCCGGGAGATGGTACCTTTGAATAGGCGCCTCGAAGGTGCGTCTATAAAGGTGGGCCGACACGCCGAGCGTAGAAAGCCCGCAGACCCAGCTCTCGGCAGCTCTCAGGATTCCTGAGTGTCTGTGTCATCGGCTCCGATGCAACCTCGTAAACTCCGGGCATTAAGTGCATCTTCGTTCCACGCTTTCGGAGATTTAACGACGAAACAGGGAAACGACGAAGCGGAGACCTCGTTCCAGAAATAAATGTTAGTTTATGGGCGATCGGAAGGGATGGGGGTATTGGTCGCGGGATGATTATTGTTTTTGCGAGCTTTAAGGTGTAAGATTTGTTTTTGGATGTTTTATGGTTTGGGGATGGCTTTGAAAGTGATTCTTTAGGGTTCTTTGTTAGGTCTTTGTTGTCTGAGATTTGTTATTGCGGTGTAGCTTGAGTATGTGGGACTTTAATTTGCAATATTTTGAAGGTCGTTTTATGGGAAATTTAAATGCTTCGGATTTGTTTAATAATGAAATTTGAATGATAAGATTTAATTTAACCGTTTGCGGTCCGAATTGTTTTGTCAATTTTGTAGCAAGCTGAACGAAATTAATTTCACAACATGTTTTGTCGTTGTTTATTCATTTCTTTTAACGATAGGAATAACTATAGGTACTGACGGATATTTAGGTGATGTTAGAGAATCATTGTGAAATTGGAAAGTCGATATTAACACTAGAAGTACCGGCGTTAAATCTATCATATTTCAAAATATTAAATAAGTAGTTTGAAAAAGGAGGGATCAAGAGGCGGAAAAGATAATCGATTCGGTGATTTCTGTTTTTTAAGATAGACACAGAATATTTATTCTAAGACTCATCTATGAACTTGGAGAATTTTTAGAAAAAATTGTGTACCAGTCATTTTGACTGTTTTGGTAGTTCTAGTGTTAAATCATTAGAAAATAAAATGAAGTGAAAAGCTATGTCGAGTATAGACAATTAATTGAAATTGTTAATATCGATGAAGTTCTATTTTGAAAATACAGGTTTAAGTGCTATTTTAGCTCGCTGTGCAAATTGCGTCATGAATTTTGACGCCTATAAATTAATTTAAGCGACCCATCCATTTATACCAAAAACAAGTGGCATTTAGGTAAAGCCATATATTACCTTGTAGAATATGACCTTCCGTAGAACCAGGTGTCACATTTATCCAAATAAATTCCCAACTTCGTAATTAGACATTCACGTAACTTTTTGCTACCTCTGATATTTCGCTATGCCCCTTCTCGCATCACAGCCTTGACCATTCGCGAAAAGAGAGTCTCAAAATTCCACAAAATGTCACTGAAAACTTGCAAAAGTCTTCATTTAATCTCAAAAGTATCATTCGATCTCAATGCTAGAAAACTTCACTGTTCGTAAAGATCTCAGGAAACATCATCAAGATCCGTGATGATTTAACATCGGTAAACTCTCCGCTTATTATAAGCCCGATCGTAAATGTATGTATAAATTACAACGGTTCTCGGTGGAATTTTCTGTAGTCCTTTTGGCAGATTTAGTTCGCTGCTAATAATAAGTGGGACGATTTTAATATGTTTCACCGATTGCAGCATACTGTGCGTCACGCTAAAATTCTTGTGTAACGAAGCGCATAAACGAGGGTGCGTATGCATGTGTGAATGTATAAAGATATTCAGAAATATTTTACGACCCCGGAAGGTGTACATAAGTGTCCGCATTTATATTGGGCATAAAACGCGGAACAACATTTTATTGCATACGTTTTTGCATACTTGCAATAGTTACAATCGAATTTATGCATGCCTATGTAACATTTATATTATTTCGTTGGTCTTCATCAGCAGCAAGGGTGCGATGGTATTTGAATTGCCGTCGTACGATGTAGAACGATACGGATTTTTAATCTGTAAATGTACGAATTTATTTCAGACAGTATTTTTTCAACACTGAGAAAATGTTTTACACGCATAGGTTGCTTTAATGTCGATTTCCTTCGGTCGCGATGTGCAGATACATGGGGGACATAATTTTCCTTGCTGGATTGCAAATTAGATGTAATTTTCTTTGGATAGGAAATGCTGCTTTCTGTTCATCTCTTGGGATTTTTCTTTAACGTGGCTAGACGGAGTTTCATTCTTTTTATATTAGAACCATTTAGGTAATCTTGAAGATAAGATGTTGCGTTTAGCGCGAAGCAAGTTTCAAAGCGTCTCGTTCCTTTTTGTCATTGAAATGCGTGCCGGTAAGAATTTCAATGGCGAGGCTATGGGGTGTATGATGTTAAACACTTGGACTTTCAATTAACGGACATGAGTTTGAATTTCTGACACCTTTGGGAGAATCTTCTAAATTATTATTTAATAAGTGGTTCTAATTTTATTAGGTATTTCATATGAGTCGTTCGAAACCCACCTGAAACTGTTCTGAACAAAATGACTGATTAAAGTTGAAAAAAAAACTAAAAGCAGAAGAAAGAAGAACTTTAGTTTCTATTATTTTTGCAAAGATGTCAGGAACGAGGAAATTTCACAATATACGATGGACAATTTGAATTATCCTACAACGCGTTCTATGAGTATAAATATTTTGCGCGAAAGATTTCTTTCTCTCGGCCATAATATTTCGTGTGTTCCAACGAAAAGAACGACGATGAAAACCCAAGGCAACGTTAATCCACCAACAAGGATCGTAAAAATACGCGAGACATCTTCCAGAGCCAATGACTCAACCTTTACTGCTTCCTTTTCCTAAAAATAAGCAATTTAAAATTGTGAATATCGTGCTGATAAATTTTTCTTACATAAATAATTTTGTTTTTATCTGTAATTCAGATGCATCGTTTCCCACAATTTTAATTTACCACTAATTATCCCAATCTGATAAACCGTAATGAACCGTATAACAATGATACACTGCGACAATTCTTTCGCAATTTCAGAATAAATTCCATTCATTGTGACGATCCCCTAACCTTTTGCATCTTAAATGTGCACCGATTTGCACTTTGCAGTTTGTGTTCCCAAGATACACGATACGCGAAGATTCCATTGTGTCATCCTCTTGCCATTTACAAAGTCACATATCTAAATCGCACGAAAACAATAGCTGTGGAAACTGCCATTTGCAAATACACTCCATTCAAGTCCACCTAAATTCCTTCCACTCTGAACAAAGGAATTTTCTTATAGACCATATTTTTTAATAATTGAAATTTTATATGAGGAGCATTTTTATATTCCATTTCTTATAAATGCAATACTTTATTTTTATTTCGCCTATTTTACCATGATTTTAAAAAGAGTCATTCCATTATTTTAGGAATAATAATAATAATTATGATCCATCAATGCCTAAAGTATATAGTTGACACATATAGAAAAGTATTGACATGCTTTAAACTCGATTGGTTTGTTTAACCTGCTATATAAGCCGTTTTCTTTGAAAGTGGTGTAACTCCATTTTATATTATATGGAGATATTTCTGGGTTTGCATTTGAATGGTTCGAAAAATATTGGAAAATGTAATACGCTTAATTTATGTTTTTAAATATTAAATTTGATTTAAGTTTATAATGTGATCGTTTCTAAAGTATTAGTTAAAAGTGAAGTTGAGATATTATGTAGTATAATTTTTGAACTAAATATAATGTCTTTGCGGAAAGTACACTTACCCCACTTTCAAAATAATTATATTTGTAATTCCAATTACGACGTAAATTTATATTGACAAAATGATGCAAATGTTGAAGGATTTTTTTGGGAACTGTTTATAGATAAAAAGTTCATAGCAGATTGCATTCACTGTTATCAGTAACTAACTTTTTGTGAAAAAGTCACTTTCCAAGAAAATGGTTCATATGTTAGTCTGCACTTAAAGACTAGTAAACTAATCTAAGATTTAGCATAAAAGAAAAAGATAGGAAAAGAAACTTCAAGTAAAATTTTTTTTTAATAACAGTAATAATCCTTTATTGCCTAAAGTGTACAGTGAATTTAGGAATTATATTCGCCGCGTAAACGGTGAACACGATCAGACAGCAGCCCCATCGAGTAATAGCCATTGTCCTTACAAGGATTCCATGGAAAGCGAAATATTAAATGGCGAATCTTTGTTGGCCTTTGTACGAGAGAAGTTACGTGGGAGAGAATCCAGTTAGGCCTCTCAACGGACTTCCGATCACGAAGTAAGAAGTGTTGTTCACTGTGTTCTATTCGTTCCCCTCGAACAGGCGATGTCTGATTATGGGGACACTATACCCTGTTAACTTTTGACCCCGTGAGATATAAAGGAAGAGAGGTAATATCGTGGATTCAATATTCTTATATTCTTCCAGTTCAGTGGCTTTGGCTTCTTTATCATTGTGCTTAAAGAAATTCTACTTTTCTTTCTAGAAATTCTATTTTTTTATACACTTTTCGCCTGTACCTGCTATGGTCATTCTGTTCAGGACCTATTGTTTTAGGTGGGTTTCGACCAACGAAAAATTCTAGTTTTGAATAATTAACAAAATTGTTTAGATACGTAAAGAATGTTTTGATTTTCCTTCTTCTTCTTCTGATTTATTGCTATTTTAGTTGCACGACCTTTGGATAAATAATGTTTAAGAATTTTTTTGCTTTAACTGTATAGTGATTTTGCATAAGATTTACAGTTTTAGGAAGGTACTACGATCTGTCACTGATATTTAGATTTTTTAATAGCTGTTCAACATTAAAAAAATTCTTATTAAATGTTTCGTGTTCGGTTCTAATTTTACAGTCTGTAATTATGAAATTTATTCCAAAGTCAAGTTATTCTTGCAGTTTTAAAGACTTTCAATTTTCTTCCGTCTTCTCGCGGGAGTAATATTAAATAAAACAAATTCCTACACGACGTGTAGGAATCTTATACGTCTTCTATGGTATTTCATACGAATGAATCTGATTCGTATCGACGATTGAGAAGAACATTCGCCCGCTGCCTTACCGATGAAAGTAACACGCGCTTCTACATGCCGTAGGAGATAGCAGCACTACTCGTAGTTCCACTGCTTATTAAAATGATTTTTACATTTTTTTAATAACAATATAACTCCTGCTCATCCAGCAAGAAATGCAGAAAATAAAGTATCGTTCAAAATATAATCGTATTTTGAATTATCACAATTTTCACTTGATTTTCGTAATACTATTGTAACTTCCTTTCTTGCATAATAGGCGAAATTGATTTTGAAATATTCTATACAAGAAATCGTCTAAGTAAAGATACTATTAAAACTACTGTCGAAAGAATTCTTTCGAACAAGCAAGTTCAATAAAGCTGCTTGAAATACTAAAACAAAATGAGGAAAAGAAGCTTCATTTTTGCCTACCTGCACCGGTTATTTCTATCTAAAAAAATTGTTCTAGCAATCTCAGTGCATTCAAAATAAAGCATCAGAAATATCGTCCTATCCTCCTCGAACTTAAATAATAATTGTCAACGCCTCTTTCTCGCGATTGGAGCTTCGTAGAAGTCTAAACTTACGTTGTTACGACAAGGTCGCAGTTTAATATCACGCACCGAAATGCAATATTAGACTGCAAATGCTGTCCCGGCGAAAACATCGGAGTACAAAGGATTCAATTACGCAGACGTATACGTAGAATTCGCGTGAAATTGCTCAGTCCCTGCATCCATGCTCCCAAGTTTGCGCGCCATTGCAAAATAATCGTTTAAGACTTCCTCCCACGCTGTCTCATAGCACCATGCGTATCCCATGGCGAAAAGTTGAATGGCACCGTAGGTAAGGGCTGCCTCGTCGCGTAAATGAGAGGGCTCAGTCAAATTCCAATTAAGGGAGCCTGCAATAAGGGCCTCTCGAACGGACGGGTTTTCCGAGGCGATTAAACGTACCCCCGTTATATTAACCCGTGAATATTGCCACCCTCCTAAGTCGAGAGCTCGAAGGTAATATAATGAGAATTTCGAGAAGTAATTCGTTGATTGTTACTGTTTTTTTCTCAGCTTTATTTTCGGCGTTTAGTGCTGCGATTAAATTAAAGATCTCAGAGTTTTGAGATATTTAGCGAGCCTGTGATTTGTAGGTGTTGTATTTTATATTAATTGGAAATATGTTTTCAGAGGAATTCAAGCGGGGGTGTATTAATTGGAATTCAGGTTTATACTTATGTAATCATTTTGTCTCCATATGTGATCATTTTTTTGCCATCATTCTTTAATTGCATCTCAAAATTTGGTGTTATGTGATTTAATACTGAAGAGTTCACATTTTTTACTTAATCTGCGAGGAAGTAAATTGACAGGTCATTGATGAATATTGTAAATGATAAATGAAGGAGTGAATTTTCACCCTTTGCACTTAAAATACTCCACCTAGGCACTTTTAAAATTTTTGCAGTATTTAAAGTGTGCCCCTAAGATACAGCAATAGTTTTTTGTACTAAAGAATCAGTATATTAAGTTAGGGAACGTGAAAATGATTGTTTCCTGGATCAAGTAAAAATTTTGACAGTAATATTATTTCACCATTTTTCTCATGCATTTCCTCTATAAATTTTAAGTTCAAACAGTTTAATAGAAAATCACACAGGAATAAATTTGTACTTCGACATTTAATTAACAACAGCGTATCTCTTCTTCCAATCTTTGCATTTGTACCTCCATTTCATCTTTCATTATAATATTAAATAAGTTATTCCACACACACTAGATTCTAAACGTTATTTTCCACATAAAGAATCGAATAATTCCCCTGAAATTATTTCTTCGCCATTCTTCACTTGTCATCGTCAGCAGACGTCCTAATTACAGTCGGCACAAAACCATAAGGTGGCGTGCAATCCCTCGTGCTCTCTTCTCCGCTTCTATTCGACGATCCTTTTCTTCTTCTCACTGGTTTCGGTGAACTGTTGCACTTAACGATGAACTTCAGTTCCTCCATGATCTCTTCTTTGAACGATACCTACGTTTAAAAATGAAGATTCATAGGGATTGAACGTTTTACAGCGAGAATCTCATGCATTAATCGACCATGAATATGCTTCACTCACGTTTTCGCGCATGGAAGTGCAACCAACCGACCAAAGTAGCTCGAATATGGTGAAAAAGAAGGACAGTGCAACACCTACGGTTAAAACTAAAAATACACCGCCGACATTATCAAGATCCAGTTCTCCCGCTTGACTTTGTCCGCTGTCTTCCTGTGGAACGTTTTACGAGTTAATTTATTCTGACGGTTCTTACCCCGTTTTCTTATTTTTCATGCAGCTTTAAGTATCTCGATGTTCTTATTTTTCTGACAAAAGTGAAGGTAGATACGAGTATAAGTTAGTGCATTGAACGAGGGAAACATTAACCCCTTGCCTTACGATTTCTATTTTAATTGCGTGAGCAATAACTCAATATTAATTCCTAAAATCGAAATTTCTCTCTGGTTTCTGATATTTCTTATAATTGAATGCAATATTAATATTCTAGAAATAATTTGATCGTGACATGACAGATTGATATTTTCAATTTAATAATTTGTGGAAAACTTCAAAGTTTCCTATTTCATCTAACCATCACGAGTGTCACACGTTATCGTAAGGCAAGGGGTTAAATTTGTGACGTTTTAACACGTGGAATGTTATGGGGCTTACGTCTGATCAATGCTACAAGTTTCATGCTTCTGAATCTTAAACGATAATATTTACGAATTTCCCGATACATTCAAAGTTGAAATACTAGTGGAAATTTAGCTATTTTTGTACTTTAATATTTTTACTTTGCTACGATGTGATTTTAATAAAAATTGTCGCTTTGATAGAAAGGCAAAATGAGCAGCATGTGGCAAATGTGAAATTTAATTAATGTAACACTTACGCGACATTTTCCTCCGCCTCGTTTTTGAGTCCACCACTTTTTCTTCAGTTCGGTGATCAATCCGCTCTGTTGAAGTTTCAACACGGCAGTGTTTAATGCATGTCGATACGGAGAATCTGTAAAGATTTTCACATTTTCATAAATTTTTCTAATTCAAATTCGTGAAGAATTTTCCAATTCATAGTGGCGAATCGAATGTAAATAATCTCAATTGTTTAGATATGAAAGCCAATTATTCCATTGAATTTTTAACTTGTGTAAAAAGAAATTAAAAACACCGATTCATAAGTGAGAAAAGGCTCCAACCTTGTTTCGAGTGAACTTACATTTTTTCATGGCTATTCCATAGCCTTTTGCATCGAGAAGCCCGCCAATTTGCGTCACGTTGCAGTGCCTCTCTGTGAGATACTCTATCGAACTAGATTCCATCAGAAATGCATAATTCTCTCGGAATACTTTCGTAAGACCCGCGTCGTTGTCCGCTGTTAATACGTCGGCGGCGTTCTCCACCATATATTTGTACATATCCTTGTACGTCGAGTAATTGGAATCCTTGGAATGTGCATAATTCTTTCAAAAAACTGAATTAGAAACAACGGTATCGAATATTGTTTGCCTAACTCGTAATTACTTTCTACGATGCTCTTTACAAGTTAATAAGCATTTCATGGGGGTAAGGGGATTCTCTTAACACGCTGAATGACAATTAAATTTTGCACGATTTATATTAGAATGCAATATTGCAAAAAATAGTTAAATATACTATGGTGCTAATTCGATTTTGACGCAATATTTTTTTATGTAAAAGCATTCAGAAACGTTACCAACAAATGTTCACAAACTTTCGTTAAGAATTGTAAGATGTTTTATTGATATTCATCTGTAATGATTGTTCAGCGTGCTAAACAATCTAAGAGAAAAATGTAATAAAAAAATTTGAGTCTCTTGTTTATGCAAAAGGAAAGAATACCATGACGATATTGTTTTAGTTATCTGTTATCGCAATACTATGGTCTCGCTTGTTACATAAAGCTCTAAGAAGCTATATTTTTAGGGAACAAGGGCATTGTCTATATTTAAAAAATGTACATTATTAACAGATTTATATCTATGAGCACTCTATAATAATCTAAAGTTATTATAATACCTTCATTTACATCTGTACCTTTCAGGGTGCGCTATGTATTTATAAATTTATTAAAATAATCGTGGAAGTCAATTAAATTCCATATAAAACGTTGATGTATTATCGTATTTTCATAATAAAATTACATGATTATTTCACGTAATTCTATTTTTAGGGGATGAATATTCATATCGATTCTAAAGTTTGAGAATTCCTTTAAACACTTACTTGGAAAAACATATAAGTCGATCCCCCAGTTTTAGCGCCGTATTTAATTGTCTTTTTCCTTGCTAATTCTTCGACGTTGGAGAACGGTGACACCAATGTCTCGACAGTCAAAAATGCAGCGAGATTGGCCGTGTAAGACGACACCATAATGAGGCAGAAGAACCACCAGGATGTGGCAACCATTCTCGTTGAAAGTCCTCTGTAAATGGCAGGGGCAAAGACGTGTAATTACACCCTTTATCTCGAAATTTACAGCGACAGATTAGCAGCTTGTAATTAAATAAATTGCAAAAATGAAACACGACAATCACGCTACTTGAAATATCGTGCGAAGAATCACCTTATAACACTGTGATTTTATATCCTACTTTCACTTCCATATAAAAATATTATTTAATGTATCACATAAATTTTGCTCGCTATTTCATAACAAAATGTTAAACGCCAGAGTTACCGTCTTTATATATATTATATTTAAATATATAAAATTAGTACTTTGGAAAATGAGAAATTAAGAGGTGAAAGAGGTGATTGGTTAAGTAATTTTCGTTTTATAATATAGGCGTGGAATATTTACTGTATGACTCCCCAATTAATTTTGAAAATTCTTAGAAAAAATTGGGAACCGGTCATTTTGACCGCCTTGATAGTTTCAGTGTTAACTTATTTTCCATATTCAGTCATTTAGTCAATCTATTAACACTAGAACTACCGGCGTTAAATCTATCATATTTCGAAATATTAAATAAGTACTTGGAAAAAGGAGGTATCAAGAGACGAAAAAGATAATCGATTCGGTGTTTTATGTTTTTTAAGATGGTGGTAGGATATTTATTCTAAGATTCTTCTATAAACTTGGAGAATTTTTGGAAAAAATGGTGTACCAGTCATTTTGACTGGTTTGCTGGTTCTAGTGTTAAGAATATCGTGCAAAGAATCACATGTTTGGTACTTTGATTTCTTTATTCTTCATTAGGATATTAAATAAGTTATTGTATTGTCTTGTATTTGTACGTTTTAACACTGATATGGTTATTTCTGCTTTGACCGAGACAAATTTCGTTTGCAAAGGCTTAATATTATCATTCCAAATTAAGTACATTTGTTAAAAATTTCTTACGAAATTAATTTCTTTTCTGTATTGTCGAAAGATTCCACCCCGTACAAACAAAGTATCAAATCTTGACATGGTCGTCTCAACATACTTCTCTTAAAATAAACTTACATGGGGGCAACCTCAGAACCTTGCTGCATAATACTTCCAATGGTGAACCAAAGTGAATTTTTAAAGGTGAACTGATTCTCAAGGGCTTCTGGCTCCTCGATACAAGGATAAGGATTGGTCCACTCGGCCGGGCACATTCTGCCGATCACGAAGAGCAGCATGGATACAAGAATGTAGGATCCTATTAGATACCACCATACACCCGCAGAGAATGGAGACAGAAAGGAGAATAAGCTTGGCGGTGTTTTCCTTGGTTTCTGATAGAGAATACTTATACCTTGAATGGAACACGAAAGTGTCATTTTACGATCTACGTAATAAAAAGTAGTACGAAGACGGAGATAAAAAAAAAGTTTTACCTAAATTCATGAAGGGCATCGTAAAATCTACCGCCGATTCGCGCTCGGCTGTTATAGTTAAATCGGTGATAGCGAGGTCCGCTTCCTAAAAGATTTTTTGAGACTAATCAGGTTAAGATTTATTAAAAAAATGAATTGGATGGAAAATGTCTGAAATTTCTATCAATGAAAATATAAGATCGATAGGAAAAATGACCTGTCGTAGGTTCTCAATATTCTCTAACTCATCCCACTGTTTATCCTGATTCTCTAATTTTTTTAATTAAGAGTGACGCATAAATATAAATCCAAAATTCAAGTTGTAAGTGTAACTTACACCAGCTATAATTTTTCCCAACATTCCAGTCCATTTTCCAGACTTCTTGGAATACGATCCGTAAACATTGTCAGACTGAACTTCAAATGTGTAATTAAAGCCAAGCATTTTACTGAGTTCCTGTATAATATCGATGCCAAATCCCTCGTAACGCTCATTTCCGGTCATCATATCTGCTGATTCCTTCAGCATACCGTAAGGATGACTCTACGATAACATATTAAAATAATTAATAATTCGGAAAAATTTCTAATCTCATATTCGTTCAAAATTTGTTTCGTACGATTGCTATTAATACGATGAAAGTCTTATTTTGCAGACTGAGTTCCATATTGGCATTCGGTGGCCGAATTTCTGGCAGCCATTCGACACCATTCGTGCTGTTCCATATGCCAATTTTCTTCACGCCGTCTTCCGTTACACGTACGATGTCCAGTTGAAAATTGCTGCGAAATCCAGCGGTGTCGAATCTGATCAAACCGGTCAGTCCTTCCATTTCGCTCTGAAAATAATTGGCTCGGATGCAGCGAGTAATTACACCGTAATA
Organism: Cerceris ruficornis; assembly: GCA_963989415.1. Classification (NCBI taxonomy): domain Eukaryota; kingdom Metazoa; phylum Arthropoda; class Insecta; order Hymenoptera; family Crabronidae; genus Cerceris; species Cerceris ruficornis. Next base: position 9,492,847 of record OZ022526.1, read on the forward strand.
ACTTGATAATCACTTTAAAGTTAAGTGGACTTTACTCCATATTATTTTCTGTCGCAGTTAACATTCAGTTAATGAAATTTAGGTTCGGAAATTTAATAACCGGTTTGCATATTTAATCAAAACGTTCTACAAAGATTGTAGTCACTGTTATGGCGAAAGAAAAATGTATATGTAAAGATTGAGGATATTAAGAGATTAATTTGTCTTGAGTGATAAAACATTGGAGAAATTATTCTGACCGTAAATGATTATTTAAAGAAGTCTTATTAATTCCTAACACTTAACTTTGCAGTCCTATGTCGAACTATACTCGACATAGCTCTTCATTTCAGTTAATTTTCTAAAGACTTAATATCGACATTCCAATTTAATATTGATTTTGTAATATCACCTAAATATCTGTCGGTACCTATAGTGATTCCTATTATTTAAAAAAAACTGAATAACTAATGATAGAAAATGTGAAATTAATTTTATTTAGCTCACTGCAAAATTGTCAAAATAATTCAGACTGCAAAGGGTTAAAGACTTAAATATCCAAAAACCTCAGATTTATCGATAGAAGTGAAATCTATCTCGACCGTAGTCCATTATTTCTTTAAAAATACTGTAAAACTTAATTAATTGAGTATCACGTAACACGAACTTCAACATTTACCTGACAAACTGTTACAAAATCCTACTAACGAAGTATCGCATTCTCGCGGAGGAACCGGTGTAAAATTAATTGAGTATGCAATCAAAGTTACCAAACGTATAAAATTACTCAAGCTGTAACCATGCTCCCAACTTAGGCTACCATTGCAGGGTAACGGTTTGATGTCTCCTTTACTGGCGTCTTTGAGACGTTTCAGAGCTCTTGCGAAAAGTTGCACGGCATCGTACATGAGAGCAGATTCGACACGAAGCTGAGATGCATCCTCCAAACCCCATTCGTTCTTGTGCATTTCTACGACATTCGTTACCAGAGGATTTTCGGGATCGATTAAACGTATCCCGGTGAAATTCACTCCCGAAAATTGATACGGTTCTAAATCTATCGTTTGGAGATCCTGAAATTAAAAAATAGGAAGGTGTTACGTGAACAGAATTAGAAATATTATATTTTTACGTAGATAATTCTATAAAATCGTTTTATAGATTCTGAACAAAAATTCTGTGATTTAAGAATTTTATTTGAAATTGCAAGTGGAAAAATAAAGTTGAGATTTCATTCAACCGCAAGATTTGAGATAAGAGAAAGTAGTGGATGCCTTACTAGAGAAGTTACGATGATTCTATTCTTCTCGGACATAATTCCAATTTGCTGCGCTTGCTTCAATACCTCTTGCAGAATTTCTATCGAACAGTCGATAATAATGTCATCGATTTCCGCGTCCTTCATCTCTCGCATTACTTTCCTGTAGAGGATTTCACGCCAAGCTGTGCAATTAACTCGTGTTGTTTTCTTCGAAAGCTCTTGCCTCTTTCCGACTCTCGACAATTTTCCAGATTCTTCGATGTTCTCCTTCTCTTTCATAATTTTAATAATAATGTACATCAAGTAATTCAAACCATATTACTTTAAAAATTGCCATGTAAGTTTCTACGTGTACTACAGAAAATGAATATTTAATGATTCTTCTCGAAACTGGAAAATTGTCAAGATTTTGAGACGTTAAAAATATACCTGTAACTCGGGCCGCTTCCTAAATGATAGAGAAAAACAGAATGACCTTGCGAATTCCATCGTTCCAGCAGTCGATGAGTGCGAATTAAACTGTCCGTGCTTTCGTACAATATCCCATATGTTTTCCACTCGAAATCGTTCACCATTTGATTGAAAACCTGGCGGTACATTTGACTTTATTTGCGTTTTAAGTAACACGCAATATTTCAGTTTCATTCAGCTTCAAACTTTTCCATATCCGCGCATAAGCTGACGTTGCAACGCGCAGAAATATTAACGAGATAACACATCAGCAACGTTCTATTTACCTATCTTGAAGTTTCATAGATACTTACAGCTATAATTAGAAATTATGCCAGTCCATTTCAAATATACGAATCGTCTAAAATTGTTTATCACATTCGCTACCACGATGAATTAGAGAAACCGATCGCCATTTCATTCTTATAGTCATTTTATTTAGCATTGTAAAAATAAATGCGAATATAAAAAAGACATACCATATGTAAATTTCAATTTATAGTACATACGTGACATAAAGTATGAATATCACCTAATAGTGGACGTGCCATGTTATTTTTTATGCAAGAAAGAATTAAAATGCTGGAGAAAACTTGAAAAAAATAGGAGTATGCTCAGAGAATGACATTGGACACAATCTTATTGAAACTTTTCTATCAAAGGGAGCTTTTCAAGAGCTTCAGTTATTACAGTACATACCATGGAAAGTGTCTCTGCATGGGGATATAAGTTTATTCCTTTACCACGAACCTGCGCCGGCTCCCATCTCCCGTAAATGTGTGGTATTTCCATAGTGTCGCACATGCTCTGCACGTGCTCCGATGCAACTTTATTCTGAGGCCCGAAAATCCCGGCTATGCCCATGCCCATCAATTCGCACACTGAATATCACGATCGAATAAATAGAATGAAGATGCAGGAACGACGATAAAGGATAGAAGAAGATGGTCGTCTACCTCTTATCGATATGTCAAACGGATCCGTGGTAACCTGAATGGATTCCGGGACAAGGTAGACGTTGGAGAATTCCTCATTTTCGTGCCGCTCTTTGTTCACTGATTTCACGGAAGTCTCGAATGTACGTTGAATCGCTTCGTCATAATCGAACAATCCTCCTGAAAGGGTTGTTTCGATATTTGAAGTCCTGCTTGTTCAGGGTTCGTCATTTATCTCTTTTGGAGTGGTAGACGCGTTTTTTGTCAACAAACTTACAATATTGATTGCCTGTTTTGAGATATGTTGATGGATTCCAGTCGATAAAAATACTGAGTCTATTTGTTATAAATAGGCGAGATGATGCGTCATTTAGTTTATTATGATCGTGAAATATTACAAGATGTGAGATATGTTGAAATAAGCTGAATGAATTTGATGGTGAATTTTATAAGTTTACTTGATTTTAACGTAGAGTTACAAATGAATCGGAGATATTCAGTTATTATGAGACTTATACGAGCCATTCACAGCACAAAATGATTGACTCCGCTTTCTGAATTTTTCTAAATTTAAGTGTCAAAGCACTTGATTGAATCCTAACTTTTTATGTTTAGAAGAAATTTTCGTAATAATAACGATTAACACCATTAAATGACGAAGTTTGTTTGGCCATCGAATAATAAATAATTAAATTCAGAAGTCAATCCAGTTAATTCCAATTCTATTCCACCTTATTCATTTTATACCTCGTTAGAGGAAAGCTACATACAATTATACATTCTACAATACTTATTTGTTTTTATATTTTGAAGAGAATTTTGAAAAGGAGTGTAAACAATTTCATCACGTTTCTCCACTTTAGGTTTTATTGAGTTAATCGATTTGACAAGTGAATGGCTCAATCTGATTATATTGACGAATATTGTTTAATGAATACAAAAATTGATTTCAATATTTTCTCTCACCTATTTGAGCCTTTTTAGGAAATCCGAAGACGCAGGGTAAGAGCAGAAAGTATCCGATCAGCATCTTAGATTCATTCTGCACGGAAAAAGATACGATCAAGTCTTAAAGAGAGAACAAATAAACAGCGTTGGAATTATGTGTTGTTATTCCTGATCGGAGAATGATCGAAGGATTGGTAAAAATTCACGCGCAAGAAATGTAAGACATGCAAGCTGCATCGCAGAAATATAAACGGACTGAAACTCCAACGAGCACTTACCCGCTCGACGTTATGTAAACTAACTAGAAAGCATTAAACGTCTGAATTCTCGGCTTCTATAAACATTCTGCCACGTCCAAAATCAATCCTCGAATATAGAGACTGGATATATTTGTTTGAAGCTCGTGTCGTTAAAGAAGCTTTTGAAACTTGCGATTATTCTCCCGAATTTTTCATTATTTCTACCACTTTCGGTTATTGTAAATCATTCATAAATTCCTTAAAGTATCTCAAAAGATGCTGCTAAGTTGAAACTCAAAAGACTTGGTGCTTTACCAAATGATTAAAAAAAGGGACATAATTTGTATCCCAAATAAATTTTCATATTATCTATATTGAATTAGGGATAAGTCGCATATGACTTATTATCCTTCGAAGACTTATTTTTACTCCGAGACTTCAGAAGACAAATACTTCAAAAAATACCCTGTGGAACAACATTCAGACAAATTACAAACTTTCATCCGCTGACTTCACTTTCACCAAACCGTGCTTTGCAAATATTGAAGTTCCCATTAAAAAAAAATTATCCTTTAAACAACCCCCACTATAACATCTAATCCAAAGAAATTTTCCCATATTCCATTTTCCTCAAAACTGAGCGACACTTGCAGCCCACATTTCTTTCAGTAATTTCTTCCTCTCGATAACAAATCTATCCAGCGTCCCCAATACCCTATCGAACAACATTCACACAAATTAGAAACTTTCAACCGCAGACTTCACTTTCACCAAACCATGCTTTGCAAATATTAAGGTTCCCATTAAAAAAAAAAACATTATCCTTTAAACAACCCCCACTATAACATCTAATCCAAAGAAATTTTCGCATATTTCATTTTCCTCAAAACCAAACGACACTTGCAGTCTACATTTCTTTCAATAACTTCTTTCTCTCGATAACAAATCTATCCAGCGTCCCCAATACCCTGCCGAACAACATTCACACAAATTACAAACTTTCATCCGCAGATTTCACTTTCACCAAACCATGGTTTGAAAATATTAAGTTCCTATTAAAGAACAACATCATCCTTTAAACAACCCCCACTATAACATCTAATCCAAAGAAATTCTTGCATATTCCATTTTCCTCAAAACCAAGTGACAGTTGCAGCCCACATTTCTTTCAATAACTTCTTTCTCTCGATAACCAATCTATCCAGCGCCGAACCAGAAAACCACTGACCACCCTATGTTTTCACCTGCGCTCTCCTTCAACGAATCCATCGAACGCGCGATTTTCTCAGCGCACATTGAGAATTCCACGTAGTGTACTGTCACCATGCCAAATGCCGGCGGTCTGGCACATGTTCTTTTTCATTCATTCATCGTTTCTCTCGGCATTCATATGCACGTCTTTTACGTTGTCATTTTACTTACTAGGCGCGGCTTTACGCTCGAGTCACGCAAATAGAATCGTGGTAACTTCGGTTTCGTCGCTGCGTCGTCAACAACGGTTTTCCGGTGGTATTCACGAGGAAGCCGATGCTGGTGGACGAAGAAACGAACGAAAATCTTCGGGAGCGCATAACGACGCTGATATATTTAGACGGCGAGCGTCGCCTCCGCTGGTGCTTGTCGCTTGAACCACTGTGACATAGTTTTCGAGGAATTACAATTGAAAATAATTCCCCTACGGTGAATCCGTAGGAAGTGGAATTTTGCGCAACGGCGGAGACGCTCTTTCCGCGTGCTTTTCGTTCGTTTGACGTTTTTCGACGATACGTTAGTTTCAACGTTACCGTGAATTGGTTAGAGTGTTCTGAAAGATCTGTCGTATTTTTAGGACTTTTTTGAACGTGCGATGGAAGAATGTTGCAGCATTTGAACGTATCGAAGATTGACAGAGCTCTGTTTTTTGTATCAGATCATTATGGATTGATAGAGGGAACTGAATAACGTCGATTAGAAGACAATTGCTTTTTATTTCATGCTTAAGCGCAAACTGAAGCGGAATGGCGCAAGGGGGTTGATGCGGATGCAAGGAGGGAAAGGGTGAAGGAACTTGCTGACTTACCTAGAATAACGATTGCTCGCTTCGTTACCTGGAACCGAAGTTTGATAAAGCTGCTTTTCGGTATGAACCTCGCGGCATACACCTCTAATTCCGAACGGTGCTTCTCGAATGGTTCTGTCTGCGCACACGCGATCTCCCTTCCAAGTCACTCGGTTTCGTTCGTATGCTATAACGTGGCGGGTAGCTAACTCGAACTTAACTTAGAACAACCTACGGCTCTTTTTCGATGACACTCAACATCAACTGCGCTTTTGGGCCGGGAAGAAAACTTTGAGCGACCTGTACATTTTGTAATCTTTATCGATCGGAGTTTGATAGTAAAGAGTAACTTGGGAATGATTGGGTTAATTGTACGTTGTTATATTTTATGTATTGTTAACCCTTCGCGGACCAACACTTTTTTGACTATTAAGAAATGATCATTTATTTGGCGATCAAAAGCCACCCTTTTAACAGAAAATAACAGTATTAATGTATGCAAGTTATAAGCTACTATTTACGTAATCGTATTTCAGCGGTTATATTTCAATTTTTAACTCTAACCATGCATACGTGCATTGATAAACTATAATCAGATTTTTTCTCAGATCAAAGTGTTAAACATAAGCTTATGGTTTGCAATGGTGAAAGTTTGGCGCTTTGATTTAATATAAGTTTTAGCTGTATAGTCACTGGAAATGTAGATACTCGTATTTGATATTAAGATATTTATATGTCAATTAGCACGAAATGTTCAGATTTATCTGTGATGAGGAAAGGAACAATAAATTTGTGTTAAGCTTAATATTAAGCGCTAGATTCTTTGAAACTTGCTGCTTTGCTAACTACTGTATGCAATGTATTAAATTCTTCAACGCGCTCGAATGCATTCCTATTAATATTATACGCGTTTATTGCGCACATTTAATATTGTCGTGTTATAATTAAACTTGTGAAATATATAACGCACCGTGGAGAATTCTTATGAGCAATCCGAGACGTCTTTTAATTCAGAATCACTGCAAAAGTCCGGCTTTGCCGCAAAGTTTAAGGATCACTGTATAAAAAGGACTGCAATTCCTTCGACTTACAATCAAATGCAATCACTGCAAACACTGTAGACCTTTTAAAGAAAGGAACGGATAAATATATTCGACGGGAGGACAAAGGAGGAAAGGAATAAGCCGGAAGAGGAGGAAAGTAAATTAAATGGCTACATTTAGTGTCTTGGGATTAAAGGGAAGATAAAAGCCGAGAAGTTGGATACATTAGTAAATTAGTTGCGTTAGCGGTTTCGGGTTTAAGTTCTCTAATCAAGGCTGAGAAGACTGGGACAATTCATGCGAATGTGGAACATACCGAGGACCAATTACGCGGCTACAATGAAAGGAGAAATTCAGGGACAATCAACAAGATTATAACACGCATTAAGTGCATTATACTCGCAATACGTTCCACGTGGATTTAATTAAACTTGTGTGTTTAATTATCCGCGATATCGCAGCGTGACTTAATGAAAATAGCAATTATTTTACATGCCTTTTCCATGTAGAAACAAATATTAGATGGATTATCGAATATAATTATCGCATGGTACGATATGCAATGCATGTATATTTAGATCGATGTCGACACGAAAAGGTAATTGCAGTAATTAACACAAGCCGCTGGTTCTCAATATCAGGTAACTCACATTCTCGTGTTTTTTTAAAAGGTGACTAAACTTTTCAGAAATTGCATTTGAATGGTTAAATAACATTGCCTCATACATTAAGAATACAATTTAATATATTTTAACTGCCTTAATTAAATTATATAAGAATTAAGAGAATTATCACGGTATAAAATAATGATCAGAATAGCCAATGGAAGCTATGAGTTTTAACAACAAGAAAACTTAATTCATCTTATGCACTCTCGAAGAAAATAATTTTACGTAATAATTATATCATAGATTATGTAACTCGCTGTTTCAAATTATAAATCCCAAGCGGGATTGCAAAAGGTAATGCTAAGCAAACAAACTGACAGTTCACTAATTACTTGCTCGCTTCTTGTTATACCGACGAAGATAGGAATGATACTGATTTCTAGCAGAAACACTCAATTTCAGGTAAAAGCTTCGGACTTTAATGCGAACGCGTTTGCAAACTCCATCGGAATATCATCGGTTCTTGCATTTTGAGGCCACTGACCCGTGTCAAAGGCTCAGGATGATTATCTGATAGGACGACAGACATGACAGGGGATCTTCGTATATTTTTCAACCGTCTGGCAGTGGATGATTTATGGCGGAAGAATACAGAAAATCAATATTTTAAAAAAATTGCACTCTTATAGAAAACGTGGAAATAACTGACTAGAAACAAAAATTCATTTTTTTTCGAAGTACCCTCAAAATTTTGCGTTGTTTTATAATTTTATGCAGGATTGCAAAGCATTTAAATAGCACAACTTTTTATCTCCATAGCTTTTGACGTCTTGTGTTTTTAATTATTCCGGCTATTGTCACAGTCACTCTAAATATAACGATATATTGCGTTATAAAGTATCAAATATTTCGCTGTCTTTGCTGTACTACCGCATTCGAAATTCCAGTAGACTTTCAGGTTTTCTATAATGAAGAAAAACACAACTGAATTGGAACTACTGTACTACTGTAGATTAGAGAAATATAGAAACATAGAAATATAGAAATATAGAAATATAGAAATATAGGAATATAGAAATATAGCGATATAGAAATATAGAGATATAGAAATCTAGAGATATAGATATGTGGAGATATAGAGATGTGGAGATATAGAAATATAGAGATATAGAGAACTCGAGATATAGAGATATAGAGTTATAACCATATAGAGATATAGAGATGTGGAGATATAAAGACGTGGAGATATAGAAATGTAGAAATATAATATTGTAGAGATATAGAGACGTGGAGATATAGAAACGTGGAGATATAGAGACGTGGAGATATAGAGACGTGGAAATATAGAGATGTGGAGATATAGAGATATAGGAATATAGAGATAAGGAAATATGGAAATGTAGGAATACAGATTACAGAAAGAATATAGAAATATAGAATAAAGAACGGATATTGAAATCGCAATAAAAGAATCGACACAAGTTATTGAGAATTTACAGACAATTAGTTTATTCACGTTTAATATGATACTCGTAGTACACTTTACGTAAGAAGTATAATCAATAGGCTCTTAACAAATTCGTACGACCTACCATAAACGTAGGTGCACGTAATACAGACAATATTTACAGTGTGAGTGTAATACAACATGTCATGACTGTATGTCGTGTGTTTGTACGTACTAGATTTTTGATTTGGTATACAGACTTCGCACCGAGAGTAAAAAACGCGCGGAAAGTCCGAATTTTGCGAAACGAGAAATGAAACGTTACACCGGACGAACGTTTCTCACTTATGACTAATCTTTTGTCGTGGACGATACTCGGTTCTTGTGTATACCTTCATGCAAAATCGATTATTTAACTCCCCAGTTTATCAATAATATTGCATATTATGCAACTGGCATCGTGGATACGCAGACTCTTTTGTCGTTCAAATCACATTATTTCGTGTTATGAAAAACATACTAAATATAAAATGAAGTGAAATTGTTTAACCCCTTGGTCTATGGAATAGGAAATTTTGAAGCTTTCCAAAAATAATGAAATTAAAAATATCAGTGGAACACAACACAATAAAATTATTTCCATGTTATTAATATTGCGTTAAATTGTAAGATATATCAGGAATCACTGATACATTTTTATTTTAGCAATTTAATTCTGAATTATCGCACGCATAGTCGCAAAAGAGATCGTAGGGCAAGGGGTTAATATTTATATTTGAGTATTTTGTTTTGATTGTGTTTCCAATTTTACATCCAACGTTACATCCAATTTATCTAAGGAGAAGATGACAGGAAAAAGGTAAGGAAAATATTTAAAATGTATTGAAAATGATCTGTGATTCAACGATGCCAGTTAGGAGTCAAAATCAATTAGTGCCCAATTCTTTCCGAATTTCTCCACTTCAAAGACTAGAAGAGCATTCGTGCACGTAATAATCGTGTAAGTTTACATATCGCTAAAAGAAGGAAGACAGAAATTAATACTGTTCGTTTCGCAGATTTCTGTACATACACGAGGAACTTAAAGTTTTGCAGATACATTCTTCTTCCTTTTTTCGAGGCTAAAGTCAGAAGGAATTGAGTATATCGCACGAAGACTCGGAACAATTTCAACTAACAACGACATAATTGTGCGGCTCTGAAGAGAAGTCTCGCGGAAGTCGAAATATCTCATTTAATTTCTTCATTATGCGATCCGAACAGTGTAAGTGATCGTTTAGTTAATATTACGTCACATCTGAAAATGCATATGAAAAGAGTCGTTTTTTTTCTCGTTTACTTTATACTTTTCGGTTTTTTCTTCTATATTATCTCTAGTTATTTCGCTTAGGACCTAGAAATAGTTTTAGATAGGTTTTACATCATCATGACGTGCATATCATATAGAAAAAATTTCCAAAGGTAACGGGAAGGATTTGAACTCGAGCCGACTAATTCTAAGTCTGATTCTTTACCACTTTAACCACTACAGTCTTCCAGAAGTGTCCTGCTCCTTCGACTTCGACCAATCGGACTCGTATTCCTTTCGAACATTTTCCGCGGGACTTCTTTTCAATACCGCACTATATGTGCATGACAAAATTTGCAGATGCTGGCGAATCCTCGACCAAAAGTGAGAATCGTAATTTCGTTATCTACAGCGAAGGGAAACATACTGCTATCTATAATACATTCGATACAGCGTCGGTGAAACGTTGCGAGTTTAAAACATTTCTATGGCGTTCATGCGCGGACATTTTATCTTACAGAGCCCGAAAAATATTTAAATTAAACGATCCTCGCGATTAGATGGACTTTGCATAATTACGAACAGGTAACGGCACACCGTTCGGCGTGGAAATGAAAAAATTATGCAACGATGTAACTTCGTTGCACGGGGCAATGCGATAATTATTTACGCTGGAAAATTATTTTTGAGAAAATGCAAAAATGTATAATGTGAATTAACGTTTCGGGTCTATGGGAATTTATTATTTGTAGAATTTTGTTTTAGGATTAAAATTCTTTGCTGTTTGATATATTTAATGATACGCGGGAAATGGTTGAAGATATTTTGAAATAATTATCTGCAATTGTAAAATCCATCTGATCTCGATTCTTTCGTTGATCGTCCATTGCATGAACGTTCGTCGAAAGTTTCTTTGCTAGTGTGTAGAATATTGTGCGAAAGAAAGGGAAGACATTTTTAAATTTGAAAGAATTCAAGTTTGTAAAATATAAAGATTGCAGTAATTTTTAATTTTTGTCCTCATTTTTTAACTAACGCGGTGTAATAAGATCAAAAATATATTAATCTTCAATTTCCAATTGTCGCGTTTAACGAAGAAACATGTTTGGGAAACAGTTTTAAAGAAACAGTCACTGAATTTCATTTCCTTTCGCACAGTTGTTTTATGAGTTCCACCGAATTCCAGTAAATTGTTATGCCGTGTCCACATTGCAAACAGAAGAAATGTTCGACAGCTGCTAATTTGGAACATTTCCAAAGTTTTTCACGGAATGTTCGCGAACAGATTTTTGCACGTTTGCAGAATTACGATATTCCGCGTTTTTCGAATTCAGATACTACCAGAAACATCAAATTAAAAAGAAAACATTACTCGAAGGTACATTGTTTGCATCGACGATATCTCAATTCCCAAAAATCAAATACTTGCTGAAAAAGGCAAAACAAATTGCCAGAAAAACGTATATAAACCCAAGAAACTCACCAGGCACAATTTCCTTCGCAAGAAATTCCCTAAATAACAGAAATCAATTACTCTCTGAAGATCTTACGACGGCTTCAAAGAACAACCCAATTGCGCCGCTAATAACAAACAAGAAACGTCAATCCCCCAGAGAGTAATTTCTGTAAAGTATCGTCGATTACAAACGCCTTCGGATTCGTTCAGAAGTCGCGACCGGTTCCTTTGACGTGCCGCTTTCAAAAGAAACAACGTCCGCCATTCAGCGTCGTAGCTTCTCGCGAAACTTCGAATCCCAACAGTGAACACTGTTCTCCGAACCGCAACGTGGACGTGGCATTAAACGTTTAGATCCTCTATAAAGAGCTAGTCGAAGAACTACCTTACTCGACGTTCACTTGTAAAAAAACAGACGTATACACACAAGTAGAGGTAAATCCCATTCGCCTGACAATCGAGACATCCACGAACGTCGCGTTTCCCCCATTTTTTTTTCCTTCTTCTTCTCTTTTTCTTTTTATACCGATCGTTCGATCCGCTGAAAACCGTTCGAATTTCTATCCCTCGACGTTCAACAACCATCCTTTCTTTAGTTCTCTTTCACCCCTCACGTTAAAGGCGCTTTCCCGACGAAGTGTCTGTACTTGTTGCACGCGGGTTGCAGACCACCCTCGACGGAGACGATCGACAGATTCGATGGTCGTCTTTCGCTACGGCGGACCGTCTTCTTCGGTACCTTTTTCGTGCCGTTGCCACAATCCAGGGCGTATCTCAGCTCGCTCGCCATCTCGGAACACATGGACTTCTGGAAACCGGAGAGGAAAACGACCGCTGGGAAATCTTAATAGCACGGCTCCAAGAGAGACGGTTTTAAAAGCTTCGTCAGCCAAATGAGAGGACGCGTTCTTGCGAGGAATATATAACGGAGATTCCAGCCAGCCGTCGGCAGGACCGTGGCGATATGGACTTTTATTGGGATCGTAACTTTTTACTGGCACGATATACTTGTAAAGTAAACTCGCGCCTCGAAACGACACGGGAGACGTCGAGAATCCGTTCGGGACGTTCTGCTCGAACGTTGGAAATTACGAGATTATGGTGGTGCCTGTTAACGTGGCGTCGTACGGGACTGTGAAAGAGGGGCTGCGGAACGAGACGACGTGCGAAACTATTTCCCCCGTGTCGCTTTTCAAGTACGTTGCGTTTGAATAAAGTTGAAAATTTCATGGAGATTCCGGGCCAATTTCATATTTCTTACGATAAACGGCCTCGGGATCGCGGGCTTGAGAATTTTTAGTAGCCTTCAAGCTGGAATTACCGACGATCTTGGTATACGCTGATGTACTGTAGGCACATAGTGGTTTTAACCCATTAACTGCCAGAGAAACTAAGCAAATATTACCTTTGCTTGTTAAAATTTGAGAAAATGACAGAAAGTTTTTAGAACATTGATTTCATTAATCAAAAATATAATCGCGACATTTGTAATGATACGAAGAACATTTTTGTTCCAAAATTTCTATACATGCTCGGCCATTATTATTAACTTATTAATTCAAACTTATAGTGCAGCTACGAGATATCTCGTAGTTGGCAGTCAATGGGTTAAAAAGTTTGCGTGAAATTTTTCATTTCAATTATTAACGTTAACGTATGTTGAATACTACGGTGAAGATAGTTTTATTTCATATTTGCCGTGGTGTTTTTATATTTGTTCATTTGCAACTGTTAAAAGGCAAGTTCGCGATCTGCGGTAAGAATTTATATTGAAATGATAACGTTGAGGACAGGAAGGAAATTGATTCATTTAATTCTAGTCCATATTGTAAGTTAAGTTACGATACTGGAACATGTTTATTTTAGTAGTTTCAACTTGAAGCAAGTGTCTTTCAGCTCGCAGATAACGCGTCCCAGCATCGGGCTGACTGATAATATAATTAAACGAAACTCCAAAGTGTCTATCGCGAGCTATGTTTAATCACAATGTAAGAGAATCACAAAACAAAGCCCCGTTTATACTTTCGCTTTCTACTTTCATGCATGCAACAAAGATGTAATAACCGGTTGCTCAATTCCATTACTTTCTATTATTTTTATGTGACGAGTGCAGTAGAAAAAAAAGAAGAAATGTGCTGTAAAATGCATAAATTGCTCACCTCCTGCGTATCCATGGCGAGAAAGAGACAGAGAGAGGCAAGAAACATTGCGACACAACTAACAATGTCATACTAAACTGTCACACAGCGTGCGCGTGTCCTTCCAACACAATTTTCACTTATATGTCTACATATTATCTTTAATACGATGTCTTTCAATTCGTTATAATACAAGTTTACGGGCCGAAAACATGGAGAGAGATCACCTATCGGAATTAATCGGTGCCTCGGAATCCGTGGGCTTCTTTCCGTGGACCTAAAAGTACTCCCGACAGCCTCGACATTGTCTTTTAGTATTTTCTTTTTTCGTTTTCCTCGTGTTTTTTTTTCTGTTAATATCTCTCCCCTTCTCTCTGTGCTTTTACTTTCGGAGAAGCATCACGGATCCCACGTGCAATCACATCGATCCCTCGAACTACACAATATGTACAGTAAAACAGCTGTAACCTGACGCTATACATTAATCATCTAATCAGTATAAAATCATGATTGTTCCTTAATTATCCGTTAGTTTAATCTGCAGCACGTAATTCAGTCGTGACACTGGCGCAATCGTGTCTCAGTGATGAAATTACGCCGATTATTTATTTATTTATATATATATATATAACAATTGCCCGGGAGACGGTTCCTTCTCGCTGCGAGGCTTAAAGTCGTCGTTAATTAATCTAAGTTTTGATATGAGCAAAATGGCAAACGCATTGACCTTTCCAATTTCGTCCTTCGCTTCTCTACGATGATTTTAAAGTCGTCTTTCACTGGAGAACGATTGGAGAACACGGACTGGAGAACCGAAGGATCGGAGAACACGCTCGTCCAAAGGAATTTCGTGCGGATACGAGGAAAAATCGTGAAGATTCTCCACGTTCTCGTCCCCGTTAATACGAATGATGATTGTACGTACATGTGTCGTATCACTTAACGCGTTAACTGCCACGAAACTGCGAGGGAATTTCTTCTTCAGAAATACCCGAAGAAAAGTGACATCAAAGAGTTCAAATACCTAAGTGTAACTATTTTCACGTAACTCTAAAATCGCCTTAAATCCTTCTATCATCCATTCAATAAAAAAAAGTCTAAAATCTTCGAATTACACGATTAATTATAAGGCAATATTATAATGCAAAATACACCGACATGGCAGCCAACGAGTTAACTTTAATATCATAATGAAAATGTAGTATCTTCCAACTGAAATAATGTACCCGGACCAAGATTGCCATTCACGATTATCGAAGGGAAAACTGGAAAGGTCGAGGATCGTTGCTCCTTTTCCATTATTTCTTTTGCTTTTCTTTTCGTCTGTGCTTTGCTTGTCTTTCATTATACACGTAACGTTATCTTTCTCTACAGCGTTTCTTTTATGCTCAGCGTTCACAGAGAGTTCTCGATCACTCGTGGTGGAGTTCTTCCTTAGGTCCATCGGGTCAGTTACGCTTTGTTCGGGCTTAGGAATCTGTTTTTGAAGCTTGCCGCGATACGGCCGCTAGTGTAGGTCGGTAAAACCTTCGCAGATCGGTTTCCCCGAGGATTTCTGCTTCTAAAACAGAACACCAAAATGCCCGGTGAGATTTCGTAGCATCAGTTGGATCGATGGACGGACGGCGAGGTGGGCGATAGAGTTTATATTTCGCTTGTTTCATGGGAGAGAGTAAATGGAAGAACGGATAACGCTGTTGTGTATTTTTGTAATGTATAAGAATCGATTCTGGGGTATGTTAGCTCGAGGAGAGACGCTAGAAAAACAATGAGAAACATGAGATTTATCAGGTTCGTCGATGGGACGGAGAAAATGCTGGGAAAAGTGTTGGCATTTATTTCATTAACGATTTGGCGCGTTCTTTGCGATCTTATCGGCTAGTCGGGAAAAGTACTGGGGCATTCTTTAATTAAGATTCGATTTGGAAGCAGACTCACTTGGTGGTGAAATTGAAGCTTCAGTGCCACAAGAATGGTCAGTTTTATTTTATGAAATATGTATGAGAGGAAATATTGAACCATCGAAGTACACAATGTTAAAAAACTCTGATAACGAAGTTTAGAACAGTTTAAATTCTTAGAATTCAATTACTTTTTCTCTGTTTGAATTGGACGTATAAAACTTTTGCATACGTGACTTCTTTACAAAATACCCACTTCTAGGTGTAATTTACATTTTAATCTTCAAAAACTTCACGAAAAAATTAATGAAACTATCTACAGACTTTCAGCACCATCACAAATAATTAAAGAGCTAAGAAACCAACTTGAATAACACTATTCTTCCGTTACCTAAAAAAAACATTCTATCATCTCGTTCTCCGACATTCCTCCGAATCGCATTCAATCGCCCGCGGTCTCGACCGAAATATACTCCAAAAATAAAAAGCAAAAATTCCCATGCACTTCGGTCCCCGTCGAAAACACTGAATATAAAAAAAAAAGAAGAAAAACCACTCGAAAGTGGGTGGAAAGCTCGAACGGAAATGCGATCTTCCGCCGCAGGTCTTTTTTTCGGGTGAAAATAGGAATATTTTTTTGATTCGTCCGTAGGAAAGCCGATTATGGATTTAAGATTCGATTGGTTATCATGCACTTCGACCTCCTCGATTGCGGTTCGAAGTAGTATACTTGGACGATAGGACAACGATACCAACGTTTGCCGGCTCGTCGAGCTGTTTGCACTCGACTACGCGAGGTCACCGGCGCAAAGCTGCATATCCGTATTTGTAGACGAGCCCTCCTCAAATACTTGCATGCTTGCTTACCGCTTCAATGTACGCAAACGGTAGCTCGAATACATATTGTACGGACACGCAAGTTTCCTCGCGAGCTTTTTACTCACCGCGCACGTTAATTTCATTCCTTCGTTTCATGCGCGCTCGCAGAATTTCCATCCGCAATTTTTACCCCGTATCGCGGCCCCGGGCGATTTTCCACGGTTGCCGATAAAACGGTGGACACTGAATTCATTTTCACCGTGGCCGGCGTGACCGTAGCTTGAAAACGTCATTTCGAATTGTATCTTCTTCGGGGTAATGCGCGATTCGCAGTTATTCAAGCTCATTTATATCGTGCAACGTAAAGCGAGGTCGTTTCGATGAGTATCGTGGAAGTAATCGAAGCTGGATGGGCATTTTGAACGTTGCGGCGATGAGTTGTTTTACGAAGGGGAGTTGTTTGAGTGTAATGCATTTTGAAGTGGTCGAGGATGAACGTTGAACGTGGTGGTAATTGGGTTTCGTCAATTTTTGAATTTTTTATCCTGAAGGATCAAAGAGACTGAGGATTTATTATGAATGGGAGCGATGGAAACTGTAGGATGTAGTTTGAAAGACTTTTCTTTATCGACATATTATCAATAAATATTCTCTTTGTCCAGTTAAGCTTTACAAATAGAATGAAACTTATTGTAAATAATATCCGTCAAAAATTTTAAAGACTTTGTAAAATATCAATTAGTAAGTATAATAATATAATTGAAGTAAGATATCTTACAATTAGATGAAAGAAATTTTATACAATATCTCTATAGTATTATTGTACCCTGCAATGCATTAGAAAATTCTCAAGAGATTTAATTTGGCAATATCGACGACCAAAGTGGAATACTCGATATCCGACGCGCGTCGTCCGTCGATCGAACCCGGCGGATGTTTAGACCCGAGTGGTTTTGTATTTGTACCATGACCATTAAAGAGGAACTCCACCATCACGCGAACATCAACTGATATATTCGCGCGGTATGTCGGGGTAAATTGCATCGGGATCAAGATGCGTGTTGGACGACGTTACTTCCGGCGCGATCACGCCTTCTTCGACGTGCTATCTGACCTCACTCACCCGTTCCTCTATGGCGACTTTCCGGCTTTTCCAGACGAACTCGCAAACAGCTATCACGCAGGCAATTCCCATTCCTCCCATTAACACCACGAAGACACCGCCGACATTCGCGAGGCCCAGCTCGTTCGCCGTTGAGCTGCTTTTGGAAGTCTCGTCCTGGAAAATTTGCAGAATTTTTTCCCTCGATGTTGAATTCGATTTTATTACGGTGAGTTTCCAATATTAACACATTCACGATCGGCAATTTTTTTCAGTTTATAATAATGAGCATCGGCGAAAATAATGAAATTCTGAAGCTGGTTGCCGCAAAATTGTATCGTTAAAGCAAGGATACAAATTATAAAATTTGTTTTGAAATATCAATGTTGCAATTATGTGTTGTTTAAAATAAAAATATTTTTATAATTTGTATATTTGCCGGCTTAGAGATAGTGAGCCAACTGAGACGTTCACACTTGTCTCACTGAGATAGCGGTTATTGTCGAGAGCGCCTAATGTTGCCGCATTCAGAAACAAAAAGTGCGGCAATCAGGAAAGAATTTGAAAAGACGTGAATTCACGTCAGCGGTCGCGAATGTGTTAATTATTTGAAATTGAATATTATAATATGTTGGATGAATTTTGAGATTTTGCTACGTTAGAAATGTAGATTTAACCCTTTTAGTGCCGACTGGAAAAATTGATTAAATTAATGACAAATCTACTTCAATATTCGTTGAAGATCGTAGGATTAATATTTATCTAACATTGTTGGGAAAAATGAACAAGTTGGTTACTGATTACAGACAGAGTTAGAAATAAAAGGAATCATCATTTGGTCATAGTTTGATATAGAATAACGTAATATGGAGCATAAATTGTGTATTCTCAATTATCTGTAATAAATATATTAATATCATATGAGCAAACTAAATATTAATCTCATGATGATCGGCGTTAGGAGTCTAGCTAACGACGATATATTGGCAACTGGCACTAAAAGGGTAATTATTGTTCATTTGCAACGACTGTATCTACTTAGAGAAGTATCAATTAGAATTCTATGATGTATGATCTGGTGTCTGACGAAGTAGTATCTATTAACCCTTTGCACTCGGAACCATCCCTGACGTTATTTATCAGCAACTCGGCGGTACTTTACGATTTTCTGCATTTTGTCATTTCAATAGAAAACTTCAGGGAAACTTGAATTTTTTACAATGTTGCGGTGCAATAAGGTCATCCTCCGTAATCAGTAATAAACTCGAATGTCCGCTCAGAGGGAACAAATGAGTGCAAAGGGTTAATAATGTTTCTTTCGTTCTTAGCAAATCTGATAATTATTTTTTCAACACTAAACCTACCGGCTTTATATCTGCTGTATTGAAATATACGAAATATGTACTTTGGAAAATGAGATTTGAAGAGGTAAAAAAGATGGTCGGTTAAGTAATGTTTGTGTTATACGATAGACCTAAAATATTTACTGAATGGCTGCCCAATCAATTTGGGGAATTTTTAGAAAAAAATCAGAAAGCGGTCATTTGACCGCCATGGTAGGTTTAGTGTTAATTCGATTCTAACAGAAGTGTTACGGTTCTGCAGGTTGAATTTCCACGATTAAGCGAGAGATCCCACGTGAGAATTCAAGTGTATGACAATAAATTAGTAACTGCAAAATTAGCATCAATCAGACATCAGAAAACAGAATGCAACCAGACATGAAATGCTACCTCCCACCCCGAGCAATTACGAATTTCCCTATTTCCATCTCCCACAACGCTAAACAGTCTCTCGGATGTCAGGTAATTCCGCATATCCCGAGCATCCTCTCTCCCAGCCAGGTCAAAAAGTTCACGCCGTTAAATTCCAAACATTCAACTGCTCCCTGAATTCTCGCAACGTTTACATCTAAACGCACAATCGGCAGCTTTCCTATATCCCGTGAACTCCAACTACGCTCTCGGGTCGAGTCAGTTCGTGGGAGTGAATTCGCAGACAATAAATTCCCACGATGCATCAAAACGACGAGACAACGCGGGAATTTATCGAGGTAGAATAATAATACCCCGTCAGATAAGAAGTCGTGCAACGATAGCGGTAATCGTGATTTCGCGAATTTATGAAATAGTTTCAACCTTCCCATCCCCCGTCAAGGGTACGCGTTTTCCAGTTTGCTTCCCTCACCTTCCTGCGTTGTCTCGTCCCCCATGAAAGGGACGCAGGAGGGATGAAGAGGACAGAGAAATACCCAGGGAGTAAGAATTTCGGGCGCGCACTTATTGACTGCGCTGTCGCTGCAGAATGTCCTCGAGGAAAATAAGAGAAGCTCGAGGAGGATACGGTCTACGTATTTGCATGCTCACCCTGCAAGATCCTCCGCCGCGTTTCTCTTTCCACCAGCGTGTCTTCAGCAAGTGTAGCTTCCCCTCCTCCTGGAGTTTCAGGATCGCTCCGCTTATGGCCGTCCTGTACGGCGAATCTGAAGTTCCAAGGTCGTTTTGAGCGACTCGTACGAACTTTACGCTGATTTTTATCGTCCCCCACGCGGTAGGAAACTTTTTAGAAGTAGTATAAGGGACTTATTGTCCACGGTTGAGCGGAATTTGTCTCTATTCTCGATAGAATGCCGGTGCATGTAGCTGCGATAGTTTCTGTCTTTCGTCGAGTTGGATAGCTTTACTTTCTCGGACAGGGTTGTCGGGGAGGAAGGGTTGTTTAAGGAATTTTCAGATTTGCGAGTTGATCGAAGTGATTAGGGGTAGTTTGTATGGATATGAAAGTTGCATTGATTCTGAAAAGTGTGTTAGCTGGAAAATATTTATGAGACGTTTCTTTTGTCGATCAGATACTCTTTGTTTTGTAATGTCAATAGTCTTAAATATTTATGAATCCAGCTATTTGTTAAATGAATAACTGCACAATTATCAGCTATTTAGTCATAAATTCCTCAATTATTTTTAGCCCCATACGTACAAACTATTCCACCGCACCTGCCTTCACATCGCATAATTCACCTCGCAAAAACTTCCTTCCGGTTCCAATTTCCAATACAGAAAAAAAAAACACCGAAATAATAAAAGCCCCGCTGCAACTTCTTGGCGCGTCCTCCTGATAAAATATTCCGAGATGAATTTGTTTGCAATACCCCTCGAAGCGATGGCGAATTCATGGCTTCCTAATTCGGCCCATAAATTCATGGAGCAAGTATGAAAAATTATCTGTCCCGGCTGGTGGCATTTATACGGCGACCATAAATCAAAGATATACGTCGATTCCGAAATAGGGCGCGTTTCTATCGCGGAAGGCATCGGTGGACGTATATATCCGTGTAAACGCAGACGCTACATCTAATGGCGGACTTTATACTTCAGTCATCGACTCTCTATATATAGACAGAGACTATTTCTATTACAGGGAAGCACTTACTTGGCGGCATGGCTATGCCATATCCTTTCGAATCCAAGAGACCCCCGACTTGAGTGAGGTCGCAGTTTCTCTCGATTACGTATTCGATGGAAGTGGATTCCATTAGGAATGCGTAGCTACCTTTACCCTTGATCACTCGATCTACACCCTCGACGTTGCTCGTTGTAAATACCGTGGGCTTTGCCGAATCCATGAAGGACCACATGCGCTGGTACGTCGAGAAATTGGAATCCTAGATCACGCGGGGAATTTCACGGTTGAGTATGCGTGCCATTAAACGATGGTACGCAGGGTGAAATTGGTTAACCTTTAAGGAGGCGGGTCAACGTTGTATTATGTTCGGACATTGGAATATCGTTTGATCGTGCAGCGATTCAACTGTTGTTAGGCAAATTGTTTGATGCTTCCGGACTTTTAGAAGATAATTGCCGATCAGTTAGGGGGCAAGTTTGAATTATTATGTTTTTTGTTCCGAGCGAAGTTTCTTTTTTGAATGTTTTTCAAGTTGTTTCAAGTTTGCGGACTTTTAGAAACGTTGAAAATTGCCGATCATTTAGGGGGCAAGTTTGAATTATTATGTTTTTTGTTCCGAGTGAAGTTTCATTCCTGAATGTTTTTTAAATTGTTTGAAGCTTGCGGACTTTTAGAAACGTTGAAAATTGCCGATCATTTAGGGGGCAAGTTTGAATTATCATGTTTTTTGTTCCGAGTGAAGTTTCATTTCTGAATGTTTATTAAATTGTTTGAAGCTTGCGGACTTTTAGAAATGTTGAAAATTGTCGATCCTTTAGGAGGGAAGTTTGAATTATTATGTTTTTTGTTCCGAGTGAAATTTCTTTTTTGAATGTTTTTTAAATTGTTTGAAGCTTGCGGACTTTTAGAAATATTAAATGTTGTCGAACATTTAGGGTGGAAGTTTGAAGTATTAATTTTTTGTTCCAAGTGAGGTTTCACTTTTGAATGTATTTTAAATTGCTTGAAACTTGTAATTTGGTGGAAGTGATAAAAATGTTGATCATTTAGAAAAGTTTGGAGCTTTCTATATGCAAATTGATGACTGTATGTTATTAATCCTTTGCCTTACGATTTCTATTTTGACCGTGCGTGCAATAACTCAAAATTGAATGCAATATCAATATTCTGGAAACAATTCAATTGTCTCGTGACAGATTGATATTGTCAATTTAATAGTTTTTGAAAAACTTCAAAATTTTCTATTTCATTTACACCGTCAGGAGTGTCGCACGTGATTGTGAGGCAAGGGGTTAATCTTCTGTTAGTAGCCTGGGTCTTTTATATTCGGAGCGAGCATTCTTTCGAATTTTTACTTGTCCTAATTGTCGCTTTATATATTTTACTTAAAGACGATTGCAAAGAAGTGGGAACATCATGCTTTCCATTTTCACGAAGTATGAAGAAGAATTAAAAAAAATATGATTCATCGTAAGATGCACTCGTCTCGATATTAATTCTCCCCAAATCTGCACAATTGAGGCACCGGAAAAATTTGAATTTACTTTGCCAACTTACACTCGTGGAAGTCAGAAAATTGCCGGTCTCACATTGCGAAACGCAGATGTGAAATTAAAATATTGTTATTACCGCGAAGCAATGTAAGCCCTGCATTCGAAGTTTCTTCGCCGCAAACTTTCCTCGGAAAATACATACAAATATCCAAGCGGGGAACGTCTTTCGCAACAATAGATTCCAATTTGCATACAAATCGTCTAATAATACAATTTTACGTCGGAGCATATTGATATTTTGTTTCCACAGAGGGCGGACGATTTGCCGTAGATGAAGCAATATATGAAAGTCAATAAAGCGATCATGCCAGGATGTTTGTACGAAACGTATAAAGTATTCATATGATCCTACCCTGAAAAAGGCTGCGGTGCTGCCTCCTTTGAGAGCCCCATATTTGATTTTCGTCTGCTTTGCAAGATCCTCGGCACTCTCGATCGGAGAATCCATCCTCTCCACGGTAAGGAATGCGGCCAAGTTGGCAGTGTACGAGGAAATCATGATCAAAGTGAAGAACCACCACATTCCCGCCACTATGCGAGTTGACACGGCCCTGCGATAAGAATTCAAAGGGTGCAGAGCGATGTCCTCGAAGCCCTTGAATCTGCGATGCTCTCTTTTTTTTTGTCTTCGTCAATGGAAGAAGCAGTTTCGCGGAATCTTTCTTTTTGAATTAATACCGCGAGGAGGAAATTATATAAAATGGTATTGAGGCGATTCTTATTTGTGCCGGTGATTGCAAAAGTGATCTGGCAAGGAGCACGCAAGGCCTTAGGGTCGCCCATTTTGTTGAAACTTTATATACCCGTAGAGTAAATTGTCGTGATTACAAATATTTTAAGATATTTTTAAGATGTTTATAGTTAAAGTTTTATTGCCATACTTGACACTAGATCTGCCAAACCAGTCAAAATGACTGGTACACAATTTTTTCTGAAAATTCTTCAAATATATAGGAGAGTCATAGAATAGATATTCTCCGTCCATCGCATGGAACATAAATTACAGAATAGATCATCTTTTCCACCTCTTAATTCATCTTATTTCAAAGCACTTATTTAATATATTTAAATATAATTTAAATTAATTCTAATAAATTAAGAATTAATTCCGGTAGTTCTAGTGTTAAACAGAACTGTAGAACGAAACCTTAAGAGGTGGCGTGGCGTTGTGGCAACGCCCTGGATTTCTGCAGAAAAACTGAATGAAGTATCAAGAAATTAAAATTTATATATTAACTGCATTTCTTTGATTGAAAATGATAGTGAAATTTCAAGTACACTTCTGTTTAAGTATGGCAATGAAACTTTAATTATAAATATCTTAAAAACTATTAACCGTCTGCTGCAATAATGGGGTATATTTATAATCAGGATGACTCACTCCACAAGTATGTAATGTTTCAACAAAATCGACGACCTTAAGGCCTCACGTTCTCCTTGTGAGTCGAAAATTGGGAAGATTGAATTTATCGCTTACTTTCTGTTTCATCAATGTACATTACAATATGGTGGAACTATTTTGTAGAAATTATACAAAGTTGAATCGTTTCGTGGAACTGATAGTTGATTTATTATACAGAAGTATGAGTATCTCGAAATGGAAAATAAATAAGATAGACCACCGTTATAATTGTCGGCACATTTTGTTTTTTGAAATCAATATTTAACACGTTGTTTGTCGTGCGCACCGTTTTTTGATACACTTTGCGTTTTATGTTGAGGTCATTTGGTACTTTTATAACAAAACATAGCAAACAAAGGTAAAATGTTTCATAATATCACGATGGAAAATTGAAAGGATTCTACATAAAAAATTCGGGTTCAGGGAACTGCAGAGTAATTTTTCCCGTGTATAGATTCTGAGGGGTTGAAAGCATAGCTAAAGGTTTCGTTAATTTTCTGCGTTCTCAATGTAATTAGCCAATCACAAACGGCATAGGAATATCTTTTAGGCAAACAAAGAATCCTTATCGACGAAAAAATTGTTTTAACGAAACACGTAATATCTGTTTTAATGAAAAAAAAAGAAACTGTTAGGTGAATAATATGTTAGGTTTCTATAACGCTCTCTATTTTTTGTGTATTCATTCATTTCGGAATGTTCCGAAACCGTATCGTACGACAGGAAATTTGTTACCACTTCATTTCGGTGATAATGGACGGAATTTTCCAATCTCGAAAATACTATAAAATATGAGCGGAAATATCAAATGGAAAATAGCGCACAGAAAACGGCGCAGCACGGAACGTGTTAATTATTGCATTTTAATTAAAATTATTGGACCAAATGAACATCGACGTTTAAAAGTTACTTTGACATTGCGTCATTGCATAAAAGTA
This sequence comes from Cerceris ruficornis, assembly GCA_963989415.1. Lineage (NCBI taxonomy): Eukaryota > Metazoa > Arthropoda > Insecta > Hymenoptera > Crabronidae > Cerceris > Cerceris ruficornis. The sequence continues at coordinate 9,517,794 of OZ022526.1, forward strand.
TTTCTATCTTCCGTGAATAATGTTTCGTCCAAAGAAAAAGTTCCGATAATCGTTCGCATAGCAATATTTAAAGCTTCTACGGGAAATCGTAGCGAATTTCATGCATTTCAAGCATTCCGTACTTGTTGCAGTAGTTTGCAATTAAATTTCAGCTTTAACACGGTGAAACGACGACAGTCTCTTCATGTACATGCTGCCTGCTTGAAATGACACATAAAAAAGCGAAATCAAGCTGGTTTCAGTCTCCTCGACTTTTAACCTTACAAATGATAACAACACCTAGCGTTCTGATCTATCGTAAAAGAAATTACTGCTGTTTCGACGAAAATAAGCGAACTTACCGGGAAATCTTAAAGAATCTCTGCCACTTAATTAATGCAGAACAATATCAGAAAGCAATTGCCTTCTAAATCTATTGCATAATGACTTTCAATTGTTCAAAATCCACAGGATGACTCAAAAGTCACTAGATCATTTTAAAATATATTCATATTTTCCTATTAATTATTTCAAATTAAGGAGAAAATGTTGGTCATGAAGGACATAATGTACAAAACTAATTACAAATAATTTCCAAGAAGAACGTTCATTGATAAAAAAAAAAATAAGCGTGAATTTTCAATAGATGATTAACAGCTGATCTTTGCCTTACCGTATACCTCCATCAAAAATTTAATTTGAGAAAAAAATAGAATATAATAACGATGTTGGAGAAATGACCACAATATTTTATTAACTGAGGCCAAATACGGAATGTCATATAATAGAATAACAACTTTCTATAACGTCCCATTATATTCGCACTCAAACGTCTCGAACAGAGCGTACTAAAAGGTACGAAACTTCGTGAGTATTCTCAGAAACAGCAATAATTCGTAATCAATGGCTATCGGCACGATCGACAACTAAACGAACGACCGATAGAGCATTAGCGATAGCGATAGCAAAGCACGTCGGCAAGTTTCGCAACACGAACGTGATCAGTGCAGCAAGCCTACGATATAGCACATCCAGGCTATCGTTACATAAGAGTAACACCTAAACCCTCGAGAGCCCGCCACCCTCTCTCCAATCTCGAAACTTCTCTCACCTTGCGCAGGTGAATTCGTGACTAGTTAACGGTTTGACTTTAGCAATCGGCTTTAAACTCAGTTTCCGGCTCAAACATCGATAAGATCGAAAGATCGCACACAGTTACACCACGTATCGGCAAGGATAATGTCGCGAGTCAAGGAACTTAATCCTTCCATCGATATGAAACGAAACAACGTAAGAAGAAAATCATTTCTATCGTTACGAATTTTCATAGCAACATATGAAACTTTAATTCATCAAGTAGTATCGTTGATTCGAAAATAATATCTAATTTATCCAATTTTTATATCAGTTTCAGTTTAATCGATCCGTCGACAAGTATCGTGCGGACGAAAACGAGATCGTCACTTTATCTCCATGTTAATTCAACGCGGCGAGAGGGTAGAGTTTCAATATCAGGTCAAAGGGTGTTCTTAACACTTTACCAACCGCTAGCCTACTAATAGGCTTTTTGTCACCAACGCTTAAACTTTTAGTTTATTAATCGGTTCCCACGGCAATCACTAATTTGTTATTTATTATTGTAGTGGAACTGTGTGAAGGAGTCGATGAGAAGCATTTGTAATTTTCAAAGAGATTGTCATTTTCTTTAGGTAATCTAAGCCGAAAGAAATCCTTTAAAGTGGGCAGAATGCTCAAACAATAGCGGTCGGTAAAGTGTTAACACTTGAGTCGCGACAGTGCTCTTGCCGATGTGCTATACACGCTGATCCGTTTCTTGGGGGTGACTTACTTCGGCGCTATATCAGAGCCTTGCTGCATGAGCGAGCCTATGGTGAACCAGAGCGAGTTCAGGAGGGTGAACTCATTCTCGAGAACCTCGGACTGTCCGTTGCACGGATGGGGATTCTCCCACTCGTAAGGGCTGAACCTGCAGACACGTGAAAGGAGAAGGGATGGGATTAGATCTCAGAGCCGCAACGTGGCTGCTTTTAATTCGGTCTCTCGTATCTGGATCCCTTTTAACTGATAAAACTCTGCTTCTTCGATGGAGCATGTCGTTTGGAAAGCATCCTGAATCTTCAGGTGATGGAATTATATTAAGGAGTCACTCGATGATTGCGAGTGAAGTCGGGAATGTTTGTTTTAATGAAATTTCTGAGAGGGTTGCTTGCTTCAATGAATATTCATCCGATGGGTAAAATGCTTTTCTAGGGATAAGGTAAATCTTTAATTGTACGTTGTATTGAATTTGTTTTTCTTCGTTTGTTTATCGTTGCTTAACGGAGGATATGCAGAGCGTGACTTTCGAATCGATGGTGAAATGATACGAAGTTGCAGAAGGCGATGGAATTCTTGCTGGAATCTCTCGCGGAGAGATTCACATTTTTACTCGTTCCGGCATTGTTCCCTTGGTCGGAAGACGCAGAATGTTTGATCCGTTTTCTTCGAAAACTCCTCACCCTTTGCTACGACTCTGAGAACTCCGTTGCTCGGTAATCGTTTTAGTTTTCGACCGTAACACCTTTTTGACTATTGAATATTCAATCGCACAAAAATATGACATTTTCGTTTTATTGTGTCATTAGAATGTAAGACTGCCAAAGTTGAGAATCCTCCTTATTCATTTTACATGAGAAGTTAAATAAGTACTGCAATTGAATTTTTTACATAAAATAATAAAGAATCTAACTAATGTTATGACGATATTAATTAATTTTATCGCGTATAATAGAACACAGGGTTACGTTTCCACTTTGAAACACAAGCTGCTGACCATCGATTAGATGAGCGTATGAAAATTAAACGCTGTTGGTCGTTGAACTACTACCGGGTTATGTAATACGCAAACATTAGTGACACGGTGCAATACAGGTACCTCTTCGATAAGACATGCTATTGTGTTGGCACAGGTTCGTAGCGGTATGCTCAGATATGCGGGGTGGACCTTTAAACAATGTGGTATCCAATAATAGGGTTTTGTTATGTACGGCTGTGTTTTCGTACCATGTGTGCATTTGTACGTGTGTGTACGTAGGGTTGCGGCGGTTCTTGGAATTCGAAATCCGCGGTATGGAACAAAGGGTATTATCAGGAATTCCTTCGATTGTTCATTTAATAGATATACGAGCGAAGATGTGTTTATAGGCGTTTTGTCAGATATTATTGACGTCTTGTTGAATTACCGAAAATTGCCAATTACGGAATATGATTTCATATAGTTACATTTTTATGTTGCAGATTATAACATAGAATTATAAGAAAGTGTAATATGTGAGAGAAAATAGCAAAAAATTGGACTGATATTCGAAATTTATTTTTCAGTTTGAAAATCGTAAACTGTGATAAAACAGTGAAGAAGTGTAGCTGTAAATCTTATGTTATATTGAAATATAGGTCAGTAGATAGTGATCGGAAAGTACAACTTAAAAAATAAGATTAAACTCAACCGAGCGTTTTCTTTTCAGCGATATCTTCTATACGTACAATCGACATCCACTCGGAGATTAGTCAAGAAGGTGTTAAAAGAGCATCTCTCACGAGAATAAATTCTCCATCCTGCCGTTGGTGTTCCAAGAAGCCGATGGCAAGCCGGATACAAGAGTCCGTCTGTTCTCGATGTGCTTACTAAAGAGACCATTTCACGAATCCTACTCAGTGAATAATTCATACGTTGTCCGTTTGCACAATGGCAGGCTTGAATTCGCGCACGAGCGTTCGTAAACTTAAACAGCTTGATTGTTTGTGCACGGCAAATCGTTAATTTTAACTTACATGCTTATAGTTCAATCGATAGTGCTCCAATGAAATTACGAACAACACACGTATCCTAGACAAAAGTGTAATACGAAAGTGGAGAAAAGAACATAGAGACAGAGATAGATCAGAGGCAGAGAGAAAGGGGGAAAGAGAAAGAACAGGTGAGACAAAAACCATGAAGCGACCGTGGTGTGCCAATCTAACGGCTTACTTGGGCAGAATGTCACAACCCTGCCGCATTAAGGATCCGATGGTGAACCACATGCAGTTGAGCAGCTTGAAGCGATTCTCCAGGTGGTCCGGGTTTTTGTTGCACGGATGGGGATTGTACCACTCGTACGGCGTGAATCTAAACTGATCAACTCTGGACAACGTCTAATCTCTTAAATCCAGCCCCGTCTTTCTCTCGCGCTATTTCCGCCGATCGATTGCAATTTATGTGAGCCAATTAAGTGTATCACTCGTTGGGAAATGTAATCGTTTCCGGTGAGAAGAATTCAGGACGTTGAGACGTCTGTTAGTCAGACGCGGTCGTCTGTTTCTACTGGAGAGACTCGAGTAACGGAAGACATATCCCGAAGGATATATATCGTTGAGAATAATCGGTACATTTAACGAATTTAATTCTGTTTCCTTTACTCGTGAGAAAGTACTTATTCTGAAATAAACTATTATCTTTTGATTGAAAAATAGCAAGTGATCCGTATCACTGTTAATAGTTGCTTATAAAAATGGAAAAAATTCAGGTCGCGAAATTAACACGTTGAGCGCCACTGGCATTTCGCCAGTTTCATCATTTTTACCAAAGTGAAACTTTTTCTTTTAATATCGCAACTATGCAAAACAGGAACCTTAACACTATTCCAACCACGACCGGTCAAATGACCGTTTTTAAAATTTCGATTAGAATTTCCTATATACAACGTAATTGAATCGCCTTTAAACTTCACGACTTTTCCTCAAATATACGTATAATACATTTTTCAATATTCACTTCTTTTTTTACTGTTCATTTTCTGAGAAAAATGTATCATTTGACAAATTCACCGGTTGCGGTAGGGAAAGGTATACGTGAAGTGTCGATAGGAATAGTGTTAAAGACACAAATAGATGTATAGTCAGCAAGACTTTATCTTTTTAATGTCAATATTTAAATATTAAATGCATTAGAAAGTTCGTAAATATTACAACTTAAACGTCACGTGAAATTTCATTGAATTCAATAGCGCCGGTCACCGGTGACCCCTATGGCATTCAACGTGTTAAATGAACCGAACGTAATACGTAAGGTATTTTAAAGTTTGAATAATACAACGGGAAGTTAGTTCATAAATACTTCTGGATAGAGACAAACTTTCAAGTACTGAAAGTAGTATAATGACAGGCTGAAAGTAGAATAAAATGAGAAATTCGAGCTCCCCTTGACTCAGATATAACACGAATGCATGGATAATACCCGCATCTGTGAAATCTTTGATAGAAAACAGAGAAGTCTTCCGTTCGATTGGAAAAGTTACGTCGTACAATATTTCTGTCGGGGGTTCGATAAAATGGATTCACTTGCCTGGCGAGTATGAAAAGCAGGACAGAGACTCCGAGATAAGCTGTCGCCATGTAGATCCAAACGTCGAGGCTGAGAGGACTGAGGAATGAGAACAGATTCGGCGGCTGCTTTATAGGTTTACGATAGAGTATGCTGATCCCTGAAAATGCAAAGTCCTCGTTTCATGCTTGGTCGGAAATGATGGTGAACAGCGAGAAATTCGCATGAAAGGAATCGCCATGCGAACACTTTTAATTGCCGTAAAATTCATTGGGCTGCATGGCATTCATCGTGTAGAAAATTATTTGTAAAAATTTATGAATTTATTTTTTAATATTTCATTTTACTATTTATTATTATTATTTAAGAAAAAGAATTCTTTTTAAAGAAATTAATGAATATTAATGCAATTAACATATTCATCAAATAAAATTATTCACTGCAGACTACGGAATCTCCCGGAGTTTACGCTATAAGTTTGAATAAATCAGTGAAAAGTAATGAGTAACAGTGAATAATAATTTTAAGGAGAATTATTCTTTCTACCATTATAACTGACACGATTCGATGTCTTGCTAATTAACACGTGACAGTAGAATATTTCTTAATTTGCACCAGATCCCAAATTGGACCAAAATCATTATAAAAAACATTCTCTTAGCAACAATCTGTGCCATTCTCTTCAAATAATTTTCCAAGACGAATCTTCCTCACATTTCCTAGCACTAGATGAATCAACACTAACCGTACAATGCGTGTCCAAATGACCGGTTCGATCGAATGAAGGTACATAATTTTTTTCTGTTGTTAACTACACCCCATTTTCTCCGTTGTTTCCATTGACAAACCTTTAAATTTCTTTCAAAAAAATATTATCGAATCAAAAGACCTCTACAATAAAAATAGCTTTACATAAAGCGCCAGTACGATTAGTGTTAAAACACAATCATCTCACCTGTACAAAATAACATCAAATCAAATTCAACGAGTCGTACAGTCAAATATCTCACCCAGATTCATAAACGGCATAGTGAAGTCGACTGCCTGCTCTCGATCATAAGTGATGGTAAGATCCGCGATCGCAAGATCGGCCTTCTGATCCAGGAGCTCCTTCATCATACCATCCCATTCTTTCGTCTGCTTGTTGTACGATCCGTATCGTCCATCCGGCACCAGCCGGAACGTATAATTGAAGCCGAGAATTCTCGATATCTCGTAAATCAAGTCAACGCTGTACCCTTCGAACTGCGCATTTCCGGTGAGCTTCTCGCTCGAGTCCTTCCTCATGCAATAGGGTGCACTCTGCGAGGTAATGAGCTGACGTTACTGATCGGGTATGTGCGGGAATACATAATCATATGTACACTTGTATATACGTGTGCTATATCTGTGTACAGGTGCGTGTACATACAGGGTATTTCATCGCATCGTACATACAGGGCGTTACTAGTCGATATCTGCGAACGTATTAATGATATCGGAACGAAGCTTCGTTTAGACTCTCCTCTCTGAAAGGAGACTCCATGTTGCGAGGAGAATTGATTCACGATTGAAAGATAAGGAGGAACGGTACGTTGTTATAGGTCGGATATGAAATTTTAATAACTTTCAGTAGGAGTGTCGTTTAAAATTGCAATCTTATTAAAATTTCTAGTTGTTTGAATATTCTGCGGTAGAATTCTGTCGTGGATGATGTTTTGTAAATTAATATCAAAATTTATAAACCTTTCAGGTAATATATATCGTATTTACTAGAATTCTGAATTCATATGAAAAATTGATGTTACGCAAACAATTCAATTTATCTTTTATTCCACAGTATCACCGTGGTATTTTATTATCTCTCGTTGATGCTATATGAAAGGTTAATTCGCATACGATTGAAAGAGGAATTATTTCGATGTTATTTACAGATGTATAAATTGCAATTTGTAACGCGTATCGTGAAACGGCCTGTACACATGTCGCGCACACTCGCAGGAACGAACGGATTTGAATAAATACAGCTAAATACGAGCAGGCAGGTCATATTGTGCGAATAGAATTACACGGCTCGCATATACCGCGTACTTTCGGCCAAATATGAAAATTTCGGATTTACATTCCGCCCTGCTTTTACATTGAATCTCCATGAAAGCGAACGTTGGTTAATTAACGCGACTGTGATTGGCGGTGTGCTATGCAGACAGAGAATATTCGTGAAAATGCTTGAAACGAAAAGTGAAACAGTATCCTGGCTACGTTTCAATGAATACTTTTTTTTTCGGTTATCTATTTTAGTGCACGGAGTGCGACCTATTGTTTGAAACTGTGAAATGTTTCGTTAACTTTAACATTCTGCAATGAAGTTGCAGGTTATGAGAAATGAAAAAGTACTGTGTAAATTTGCTACCTTAAAAAGAAATTTGTAGAATAGAAAAAAATGTAATGTGGTTACTTAATATTCAATCCGTGAAATTTTGAAAAGACATTGTTTCTGGAATTTTTTTGACGTTGATATTCCAATTTTATGGATTATGATTTCAATGAATTGAAGTAATTTAATTATCGACGGAGTGCATCATACTTTGAAATTGATAAAAGACATTTGAAATTAGGTCTGCAGTGTAAGTAGTTGCGTGTCGTTGCTGTTAATCATGAAATTTGCCATTTTCGGCGAGTCTTTTATATTCCTACGCATTTCAGGTAGTTAATACATTAGAGAGTACATTACTTGTCGCCGCAATTAGCGCGGGAATAAGTAATACAGGTCGTCCTCACCATGAAAACTTCAATTAAGCAACGTATTCCGGCTTTTTCCCTTTTTTTTCTCCATCTTTCTTCCACGCTCAAGAGCGGAAAGAAAAACTAACGAACTGTCGGAAGAAAAAAGAGACTCTCTGTTTCTCTGCCGCGTTGGTTAAACTAGACTTTGTTTTCTTTTAATCTTGGAATAGTAGGGGTTTGCAATTTTCATGGCGCGATTCGTCTGTACTAAAAATAACTGTGATTTATTATAAACACCGAGACAATATTTTAATTCGAAATATTGTTTCACGATTAACTATCGGAATAAAAAGCATTTTCTTCCGGGAAATTCTGAAAACATTAATTTCATGGCATTATCAATTTCCAACTTGGAATTCGAACGATTATATGGACACGAGACGAGTATTTCTATGGTTTTCAATTTCTATGGATTCGCCGCTGTACTTGTTTCAGTTTTCCGCCTCGTTTAATACAACTTACAATTAGTATTTGTAAAGCTCGTTTGTAAATGGCGAGGCAACAAAGCTACACCGTTACGCAATTAACTCTCCAGATAAAAAAAAAACTCGTCTCGTGGGTTATTTTTAATTAAACCAATTTTCACGAAGCACTAATTTTCAATTTATTGTTCGAACGATGCTACTGAAACTAAATTAATATTGCATTCTACTTCAAAATTTATTATTTAGTTTTTCCATTCACTCCATACTTTGTTTCGTATAATTCAATTTAGCATTTCAAAGATTCGTTTGTATATGACCAGACAACTCATTTTCTCACGAGTTATTTCGAATAAAGCTAATTTTCATGCACTACAAATTCAGATTCGAGCGATTTCACTGAAACGAATTGTATCTTTCTCTCAATTTCAAATTCTATGGAACAACATTTGTGTTCCCTTTACCTTCGTGCCTCATTCAACAAAATTGGCAATTTGTAAGACTCTCTTGTACACGCCGAGGCGGCTCGAAAATATTTAAACCATCACTTACAGTTTTTTCACTCGGAGCTCTGTCAATAGAGCAGGATGCTCTGTCTTTTCGAATGCCATGTATACCTCCATATTCAGCCATTCAAAATACATTTTGTTTACCGAGCAATGATGCCACATTCCCTGGATGCATCCATCCGCATCAAGAGTGAGTGGCCCCAGTCTTTTTGAAAAGCGCTTAAAATTTCGCGAGTGGCTAGTTCATCGATTTCGTCAAGGTTCGTTCACCTCTAGCGACGAGTTGGAGGGTAAAACCGAGGTTAAAGGTAGGGAAGGACCTTCAAGAATTCCCACAAGGTCGAAACATTATGGGATGTAAAAATTTCAAAAAGTTGTACAAAGAATGAATCACTAGTGTAGGTAAATGTCAAAGTGATCTGAGTTAATTGATTTAACGATTTAGTGGATGAACTATCAATACCTGAGCAGGAATCATTGTTACACAATAATGATTTATGTTTCCAAGTAAAATTAATTATCTTTTTACTACGCTTTTTTTGCAGGAATCATTGTTACGCGATAATGATTCATGTTTGCAAGTAAAATTAATTATTTTTTTTACTGTGCATTCGGTGTATTGATTGATATACTTTTTTTACTATGTTTTGCTTTTGTGCGAATATTGCACAAAACTGCATAATAATTTGTGGTTTTGATGTTTCGATGAGTCAAAATACAATAGAAAACGAGGGTCTAAAGATTTTAAAACGAAAAATAAATTACTCAGACCACTGTCATAATTACTATTACATGTATTATATCTTTCTAAAGAAATTCAGTAAGGCCCCGTTCAAAGTAGCCGATATGATCTTGAATTTAAAGTATCAAATTTAATGATTAGGAAAAATAAAAACTTCTGAAGTTACTGGACAAATATGGTATCTAGAACTCAATACTTTTCGTGTGGATTTCAACATATCACTGATACAATTTCTTGTAATTTCAGATACTACCGTTTTCTCGAACTTCAGCAAAATACTGAAGTAACACGTCGTCAAATAGTCTCTCACTGTATTTGTATGTGGCAAAATTTCACTCGGTTCATTTAACATCATAATATACTTTTTAAATAGACTTAACATAGAAACGTAAGTAATAGGATTTAATTACCAATATAGTCGTCACGATGAACGTTTTGTTCTGCAGATTCTCAACGATCTGAGTGTACACGTCGCCGTAGCTTCTCGTGAAATTGATACCCTTGGTGCTGTTCCAAGTACCGATTTTCTTCAACCCTTCCTTATTGTTCAGCTCGATGATATCCAAAATGAAATCGGAGCGGAAGCCCTGATGGTCGAACTTGATAATTCCCGTTAATCCTGTCATCTCGACCTGAGGGCCAAGCATTATATAATCGTGAATATTACTTTGTTAACTCCTTAATAATTACACGTCGTAACCTATGGTAGCGCAGAGATTAAGCTCCCGAGGAAAAATGTACGACTCTGGGTTTATAACTGGCAACTGCTAAGGGAACTTTAATAAATGCTTAATGAGTATGAGCTGTGTCTTGGTAAATACACATCGTACCCTACTAAAATGAGCTGCAAGTCTATATTTATGAACGTTACGGCGCTGCTCAATATTTACATCGCACTGTAATTTGAAACGTTCAAGCGGAAATCCTGCGTAATATTCTCGGAGACAGTGCAAGTAACTGCGATGTCCGTGATGCTGAATTTCAGGCGATGACGGATTCAGATTTATATAACGGACCAAGAGATTGTTGAGATTCTCGAAGGTATTTTTGTTATTTTGCCAACATGACGGAATTCATTTTCACTCGAAGACGAAGAGCGATATACCGTTTGGAAGAATTTTGAAGATGAATTGAGAGAAAGTATATGGCACGATGCGTTGGCTGTGCAAGGATGTATATAACTTGAGAGTTATGGCGAACTTGAGTAAAAAATGTTGAAAATTACATTGAAAACAGTAAAATGAATGACACGCGAAGTGGCGAGCACTTCTGTGAAAATTGGCAGGTGCGGCCATTACTCGGCATCGTCATAATTACGAAGCGGCTTTCCTTTGATGTGTGAAGTGGAATTTCGGGGACAAATTGCGCTCGTGTTTACGCAACCGCATATGATATGGCCGGGTTTCTACTTGAATTATAATTAATAAACTTTGACCGTGACAACTGCGACATGTCGACGGCCGGCAATTGGTTTTAGGGGAAATTTTCTCATTTTCTGTGTCAATCAAGTACTCCGACAGATTGTTTTTTAAAAATAAGGTGTACAGTAATTATTACATTCCATATTTGTTAGTTAAGTCACGGTTGTCCAATTATTCAGATTTTTCTTGTCACAGTGTGTGCGAATTACATTTCGATGGCGGAAGGCCGTTAAAACTAAACTTGTACGATTCGTCATTTTTAAGTTTGATTGCACGATGGCAGAATAAATCACAATTATAACGATATTTTGAATCGGCTAAAACTGTCGGCTCTCGAAACTCGAAGACAAAAATGACAGATATTGTTATTCTTGTCCGTGATATTAACAAGCAAATTACAAATAACGCATTCATCCGTTTGGAATTAATGCCTATCTATTCTTACGTAATAATCGGATTTTTCATATTCATTATTTTCAAGGTAATTTATTTTTGTAATCACCCGCATTAATAATTCCTCAAATTTATTGCCAGATACCATAGACACTTCTATTCTTCCATAAAACAAAGCACACCTACATAAATCAATCCCGTCCAATTTATTTTACCTGAACACAATCTCACTATTTTGCCAAATTCATCTCTCATTTATTTTTCTACAAACAAATAAAAATTCAAATTGTAGTAGGATTGGATTAAATCAGGAAAAAGATAAGGATAGAATTTGAATGTCTAATGTGTAGGCGTGGGTAAAACTAAGTGGTGGGTGTTGTCAGGATCGGTAATGATTTTAAATAAATAACAAATGACACACACACACTAATGATTAATATATGATAATAAATAGTATATATACATTGATTAAATACGGAAGAAATTAGAATACAAAATAAAATACTTTTTGGTGTTTAGGGTTTTAAATAACAACACTTTAAAGGGTACGTATTCTCTCTACGAGTGAAAATCACAGTGAGGACTAAAAGAATTCAGCGAAGGTCTAAGGACCCCTTTCGGTTTTAACATAAAACAGACTGCATAGCTGCAACCTCTTAAGCATTCCAAGAAGCAAATATACCAGTTGATTTTTATATTTTTAAAATATACTATGTTCGTAGAAACATAGAAAACCAACAATACTAAATAACTAAATAATAAAAGGTATCAAATGGTGTCTAAAAAAAAGATGTGTGTCTAACTGGTACTCTAAAATGAATCTATCTGTAACTATGCAACGCGAGATGCAACCTCTTGAGATGACGATATCCCTCACTTCTTTCCAACGTCACGCATCTCTATGGGGAGACGTTTCTCCATAGATATTACACCACAAAATATATATTCCATAATAATTATTCTTTCCATTCTGCCACCTTGCCACAACATTTCCTAAATATTCAATAAAATCCACCCCCCAGTCACCCATCATTATTTTAATCCTCCTCTACGTTTCTCCCTCTGCCAACACAAATACAAAGCCCCAGGAAAAAAGTAGAAGGAAAATCCGTCAGTTTCTAGAATCCTGGAAGTACCCACGATTCATCGTTGCAAGCTTCACGTTCAGACTGGCAACTACCCCTAGAATTCCGTCGTCGTACGCTCGATTTCGGCCTCATCCGACTGTTTGAGAAGGACATAGGCGTTAGACAGGGATCCGTGGGTGCAAAACCACGAGCGACAATTTGTCAACGGTACCGACGGCTTCGTTTAACCTGGGAGTAACTTTCCATTGTTTGGTAGAACAATTGCAACAGCCGTGGCAACGGAGGAAGGATCCGTCCGTCCTGCGCTCTCCGCACACCCGTGCAGTTTACTGCACTCTCACCATTCTGAAATCTCGGTGCAACGTGGTGCGTTGCACATGGCAGTACCCGTGGTGCTCGTTAATAAGCACGAAATGGAGGGAAGAAGAGAGCGAGCGAGAGGGAGTGGGAGACAGAGAAAGGGTGAGAGTGAGAGAGAGAGGGTGGAAGCGAGAGGGAGAAAGGAGTCAGATTAAGCATATCGTTATAATGGCTTATTACGTTGCCCGGACGACCGATCGATGCCCATAATTCCGCGAAATTAATTTCCCCCCTGCGCGATACGTCCACGATAAACGGTCGTGCTAGATTTTGCCCGCAGAAATACGAGCACACTAACCACTTGAAAGATAACTACTGTCGGCGATGTACCTGATCAACGACGCTATTGATTCTTTTATTCTATGGTGTAATACTTTCTTTAACGATTCTAGCTGTGTAGACAAGTATCTGTGGGGTGTAATTGTGCTGCTATGGTGATGGCCGTGTTTGATGAATCAACGCGCTAATTACCGCGGAAATTCGAGATGCACCATTGAATTGAATGGTAGAATATTATCGATTTCTAGGTAGTTTTAGAAACACTCAGCTCTGAATGTATATACTTGATAGAAAAATCTACAGTACTAATATTTTTAGTTAACCCTTTGCCCTCGGTTGTCTCCTTGGAAGGGACATCAAAATTGATAGCGATTACGAAGGTTAAACTTATTCCACCGCCACTTTTTGAGAAATGCATGTTTCCCTGAAGTTTTCTATTGACATGACACAAGAAAGTAAATTAAATGTGGCACAATTACCAAAATATATAAAAAATATATCAGCCGGTTTTACGTTGGAAAAGAAAGTCCGTTCATCGAGAATGTCATCTTCGTCGGACAATAGACTAAACAAAAAGCTACATATTCCCAATGTAAGAGAAAGGAATAGATAGGTGAAAGATGTCAAACCTCTTATTACTGCGAAACGTATAGAAACCACCCTGCAATGTATATTGGGAATTGCTTTAACACTAGAACTACCGGCGTTAAATCTATCATGTTTCAAAATATTAAATAAGTACTTTGAAAAAGGAGGAATCAAGAGGCGGAAAAGATTCTCGATTCGGTGATTTATATTTTTTAACACTAGAACTACCAAACCAGTCAAAATGACTGCTACACAATTTTTTCAGAAAATTCCCCAAGATTATAGGAGAGTCATAGAATAGAAATTCTACGTCCATCTCATAAAACAGAAATTACAGAATCGATCATCATTTCCACCTCTGAATTGCCCTTTTTTCAAAGTATTTATTTAATATATTTAAATATATCAGATTAAACGCCGGTAGTTCTAGTGTTAAGATGGACATAGAATATTTATTCTAAGACTCTTCTATAAACTTGGAGAATTTTTGGAAAGAATTGTGTACCAGTCATTTTGACTGGTTTGGTTGTTCTAGTGTTAAAACGCATTACACCGTAGACAATTATAAGAAACAAAATTTTGATGTTTTTGCAAGAAATATGATCCTCAATGCCTACCAATTCATATAAATGAAAGATTATTATGATATATTACTTGGTTCCAACGTTATACTATATAACGTGACACAAGTAATTCTAGGACTTTTTCGCAGCAAAGTGCCATCGAGTTGCTGGCAGCTAACGTCCAAGAAAGCGCCGAGTGCAAAGGGTTAAATATAATGTAGTGCCAGAATGCAGTTGTAGCTATTAGTGTTCAACTTGGCAATCAACGTATTACTAAAAGAATCAACTTCGTGCGTGTCAGTAGTCTTAAATTTTATTAGATCCTCAACTTCAAATGATTCTATCTTCAGTCTCTCCAGTCACACCTAACTTATATCAACTCGTAACAAATATCGTAACAAAAAATACCGCCAAAATACTTACGATCTTCATATAATTTATGAGCGAATATCCATGCGGCCAGGTGTCCGTCGATTCGCAGGACAACGGTTTGATGTCGATCTGCTGCGACGTGTCCAGATCGTGGAGCGCTTTCGCGAAAAGATGTACGGCGTCGTACATCAAGGACGTCTCGGTCTGCAAGAAGGTCGAAACGTAATCGTTACGCTACTTTCAACCCATGAAGAGATCATCTCGCTCGAAAGCACCGTCGGTGAAATTGTTTCATGCAAAAATCATGAAGCATAAATCAAACGATCGCGCACGCAACGATACGAATCTGTTTCAAGCTGAGATCCGGCTCTCTTTCCGCACGAAATCGCAGTTACGACGGAAATATGAGAGGGTTGAATTCGAATCCCTCTGCTCGTAAAAGGAAATAGTATCGGGCATAGAGCTTGATCGAGCAATATCCTTCTTCTCAGGCCAAACGAACGTCTTGCTCGAAAGAACGAAAGCAAAGGGCGCGCGCGCGAGCAACCTGTGAATTTCATGGCAAATTGACACCTCTGTTCCTTCGGACATTTATATTTTGCAACCTTGCGTTTGGTATTCTATGGTGATACCATCGACACGAAACCTATATCGTGGAACGGATCGCCATGGTGTACATTCGTCCCTCTATCCCAAGCCAGCCAATATCCTTACGGGGTTTTACGAGACCCCCGACGTTCGGGAGCGTATTTACCAAGAGAAGATTCGCGTTTCCGTTTCACGTTTATCTCGATAGGAAACTCCAACTATCGACTACGTACACATGTAAAATTAAACTTCCTCGAATGAATTTCTCGGCGAAAAGGTAAAACGTCTGGTGTAATAAAGGAAATAAATTATTCGCATTTAAAAGGTAAAATGGCATGGTACAGTTGATGAAGAAGAACTCGTTTCATCACGTCGCAAGCTCGCGAAATTTTTCCGCGACCGATGATTCGCTATTATTCTTCATCCTATTAACCAAATCCGTGCAAAACGTGTCGCGGAAATGGTGCAACATAATTCTTGCATTGTGTAATTTCGTGCAAGCGTGACTTTCCACGTTCACATATTCATGCGTACGGTTTTCATGGCTGAGCTGCTTGACACTTGCAATCGAGTAATATCCTGCCGGTAATAATTCATCCGTAATAAAATAGTCCGACATGCCTTCATTCTATCATGCTCTATCGAATATAAATCGATGATTGATCGTCCGCGTGGAAGCAACTCGATCTCTCATCTTTTCCTTTGGCTTTCCTAATCCTATCCGTCGATAAGGCTTCACGTGCAATTTAACGTTATTATCAGACCGCTGCATAATTTCTGTCGCATTTCTTGTTAATATTTCCAATAATTCGTAATAGTCGCTAAATCGATCCACGGAGAATTTTTGTTCATTTTCTTTTCGTTATTGGGGATAGTTTTGCATTATTTTAAAATTTTTGATCGTTTGTTTAAGAACCTTGCGCAAAGAAAGGTGGAAATTGGTTAACAATTTTTGAGACACTGCATGTCGCGTTGGAAGAACAATTATGCAAGTGTTGCTACGAAATCCTTAAATACATTGGACAAAATATTAATATTCGAACGGTTCAGAAGTAATTCGCAAAATTTCATGGTGGACATTTAAATTTGAAAAATAAGCAGCACACCGGACGGTATTCTGATTTATTTCTATCAGGTGTCAAAAAACACGTAAAACTTCAAAGCAAAATTATTTTCATAAAAAAAAGCAAAGACTAATCACTTCTTGTCAATTCACTTTTCACCTCAAGAAGTTATTATCTTTCTAGAAAACTATTTCCACGGTAACGTGCATCCAAATACAAAGATTCCATTTAAAAATCCCGAGTAAAAATACTATTAACAATGGCCACAAAGTTCTCCTAACAAAACATTAATTTTTTACAAATTAAAGAGACTTAGCAGAAATTCATTTTTAGGTAAATAACGATTTTGAAATTCGGCCCACAAAAATACCACAGAAATTATGCAAAAGCCTAAAATTTTCAGTAATCTTACCTTTATGCAAGTGAGGTTGTTCTGGTCAGTTGGCATGCATGAAACAAGAGAAATCCGGCTTTTAGTGGGAGGACGAAAATCGATTTTAATTTGCTCGTAATTGCTTATTAAAAACGATTCGTTTCCATAACGCTTCGTTTCTGCCGGTACACACACAGCTATAAATTAGCCCGACTGTACTCGCGGGGTCACAGGGCGTAGAAACGAGGGGAATTTTTCGAATGGAAACGTTAACGGGCCACGTCACAAAATAATTATCAATTTACGCGTAAGCCCATTTAATGCTGTACAGCAAGCATTCTGCAAATACTTACACACTAACGGTAATAACAAGCGATCGGCATTCTATCTGTAATTAAATCAATATACTGCTCGTTTGCTCGTCACGTGCACCTGATCGAGTTAATTAGCACGACTTTGCGACGTCGTCGTCGCCGTGGCGAGAAGTGGAAATAAGGAGAGCGAAAATATCGCGGAGGATGTGCAATTTCGAAATTCGTAGTTTTCGTTTTGACAGGAAAAATTTCAATATTAAATATTCACAGTCGGGGTTTAGATAATGAAGTATCGATAAGTTAAGTATACATGTATTCATTTAACCGGGGTGTTTGAACTTTAATGATCTCCGGTAGAGTAAGGAAACTGTAATTACGTAAACGAGGGATAATTTAGGCTGTATCAGCTTTTTCTATCTATCTATATCATATTTAAAAATTGTTGATTTCCAGAGGCTCAAATAACGAGGCTTGACTCGTCAAATGTATACTGTAAATGAATCTCGAAATACCAAATGTATGTAAAGAGTCGTTTGAAAGTATGAAAGTAAGTACAGGCTTGACTTCCTTGGAACTTCTTCGTGGTTATAATCAAGAGAGAATGTGCTTCAAGAGCCGCAGAGAAAGAAAAAATTTGAAGTTGATTGATGTAAAACCGATTGATAGCTACGACGAAAGAAGCCAGGTATAACTTCCTCCCCGTTGAGTTTCTTCCCAGGAAATTCCACCCTCAAGATCCCCGTTAAAACGGTCGCATTATTCGCAGCCTCCTGGAATTCTTATTTCTTAGTATAAAATACATCGAGTATGATTTTAAGTTTCTCCTTTGCCTTCGTACGACTAACGAGGATCCATTCGATGGACAGTTTATACAGAAAACAAAAGAAGAATGGTTATTTCTACACGAGCTAAGAGAGATTGAGAAAAGACCGTGAATAATGGTACCATTTTCACAAAATACACAGAAGCCGAATAACACGGAAATACGATATTACTTGAATTTTTTTTAAAATTCCACCTAACACTTAAATACCAATATAAAATCCCATATCAGCGCAGAATAACGTCAACGTTGAACAGAACAAACTCAGCCGAACAGCACAGTGGTATTTCGGCTGAAAGAGGAAAACGCTTGGAATTTCGTCTCTCTTCTTCTCCTCTCCCTCCCTCTCGCCCTCTCCCACTGATAAATTTCCAATGAATACGACGCCTATCTCGGAGTATGGCTTTCCATCGATTGCACGGTCTTAAAGGGATCCGCTCTATAAGACGTTTCTCTTGTCGGAAAACGATCCGTTTCTCCGCAGAGAAAATGGCCTTTTCTTTTCAGCTCGTACTCCTCCTGGCTGCTAAGCAAGGCCTGTCTCCGGTCTCCTTACAAGATCTTTCCCTTTCCACCGGCCAGATCGGTCACGTACCATCATTTACCCACATCCGTTCAATTTTCTCACATACACGACGTACGTGTATTTACATACCCGTCGGCACTTGCTTAGCGTGGAAGCTCGTACGGAATCGTTAATGTCCGCGGATGTCCTACGTTGTTTCCGTCGACGATCTCGCGGTTAACGACTTTCAGTTACGAGGGACTTCGGCCACGGCAAGGATAAATGGGATTTCGAGCGTCAAACTTCTTGCGCAGAATCGTACGAGTCGAGGTTTCCCTTTCTTTTTCTTACCCACTTTTCTTTTTTTCCTAGACACTTTTCTTTTTTCTAGACACTTTTCTTTTTTTTCCTAGGCACTTTTCTTTTTTTCCTGTTCGATTATAGATTCGATCTTTCGGGTCTCGCGAGAGGAGAATTGAAATGGGAATCGTTCCAAGGATGGACTATTTCTTTGTGCCGTTTCGACGACTGCAATTGCACGATATTTGCCGTAGGTTGATTGAAGTCTGAGAATTGGTTTTGTAATTTGTAGGAAATGTTTCGTGCGAGGAGTGGGGACTTTAAATTATTTTGAAATTTAACACGTTGACTGCCATGGGGGTCACCGGTGACCGGCGCTATTGAATTCAATAAAATTTCATGTGACTTTTAAATTGCAATATTTACGAATTTTGTAATATATTCAATATTTAAATATTGACGTTGAAAAGATAAAGTTCTGCTGAATATATATCCATCTGTGTCTTTGAAGTTCCTGCTTTATAAAATTGTGATTTTAATAGAAAAAGTTTCACTTCAGTAGAAATGGTAAAACTAGTGAAATAACGGTGGCGTTCAACGTGTTAAAGAATAATGAGGGTTTGTTAATTTTTTGTGATGTAATTATTTAGCGGATTTTATAAAACTTTATGAAATTCTGGTTACAGAGAATCGATGGAAAGAGGCGTAATAATAACAGATCGTATTGATGAAGGTACTTAAAAGTTGAAGGATGTCAAATTATGCATATCTTATGCATTCCTTTTATTATTGTATGATTTCACGTATTTGGAGGTGAAAAATTCCGGTTATAGATCTAATAAAGAAACGTTGATGAGAATAGACGGCATTAAAAAAGATACTTAAAACCTGGCAGATATTCTGATTCAGAAAAATCCAGTTCACTGTCTGTTCACACTAGGAAACTTAAAATGCATTAAGTACAGTCATTTGGCACTTCGAGAACAAGGGTTTAGTACTTTGGCTACAATGTAAAATTCGGTGAATGCTTTATCAAGGCGAAATCCGTGCCAAGAGACACAGTTCATCCCCTAATTAACATTAGGTAATGCCATCGGACGACAATACAGCTATAATTATTCGGTATGAAACACGTCCGATGGGGCGAGGGGAAAATTTGTATTGTTGGACATGGAAATTTCAATTTCATGCGGCTCGAACTTCAAATTTCAAAGGTAATGACGCTTGGAAATTTAACTGTATTTTGGAAACGAATAATTTCACGATTAGCGGAAATGATATGTGGCAGTCGTATTAACAGTGGGGCACTGTTATTTAAAACAATATATAAATACTCACCATCGATATACGTTGCATATGCTGTGCAATACATGTAATTTATTATTTAGTTAATATTATGCCGTACTTCGTTATACCTCTGCGAGCGCCATTAAATCCGTACAAACTAAAATTTGCTGGCCAATTAAGCATTTCAATAATGTATAATAAATGTATAATAACATCCTAAAACATACTGCAACCGGAAAGTTTAGTTTTTACTTCTCTATCTCTCTTTCCACCTCGCTTTAACGGCACAGCATTAAATATTAATTATGCAAGGTGCACTTTTATGCGAAACTCTCTTCAGCGGTGAGCAAATGATGCCAAAAAGATGTCAAAAGTTCTGACAAACGTGCGTCATGTTTGACCCTGTTTCTACGTTGCAACGATTTTAGTGTTCATATAAATTTCATAAAAAATTGAATTAATACAACTAATTTTGATTTAATTGGTCCCAAGCAATGACTGATATTTTATACATGATCTCCTTGATTGTTCATTAAACGCTGTCACATTGTTTAAAGACTAATTGCAGTTTAGTCTGTCGACCATAGTATCATTTTACGAACCACATTTTAACGAGAATTTAAATTGCCACAAGCAATATTCATTCAACTCCAATAAGCTTTATTAAAATCCATTCAACTTGTCCGAGGAATTCGATTGAAGGTACATTTCAATTTTCTGTAAATATAAAAAGCTGCATTTTTATAATTTTTCATTTCGCTCCACCTTTAAATCTTCAATTACCTAATACAATAAAATATACGCCAATCGGAAAAATAATGTTCAGGAAAATGTGACTAAAAGTAAAATCACAAAGCGTCAAAATATAATTCCGAAGAGTAACAATTACTCAAAGAGCAATTTGAAATGTCTTTGAAAGTCGAAGGCGTTTTCTGTTTTTCACGGGGTTTCCAGCGATAACCATAGAAAAGTGGCTTCCCCGGTGTAAGTCACCGGCACGTTGAAAAGTGGCGAGATGAGAAACTTTTTATTACGGACTTCTGTGCGTGCCAGGAATCAATAGTTGCGACAGGCTAACGTTGCTTTTATATTTATCGCAATGTCGCAAGAACCGTCGAGCAAGAAAACCTCGAGGTTTTAGTTGCCAAAATTTCTCTTCGTTCGTACATCGCAAACTGAGAAGAAGCGAGTTCGAATGGGATTACACGAGGCTCTGTGATTATGGGGGCAGTTCAAATTTAATCTGGACTTTGCCGTTGTTTTTGCAAACTATTCGGTAATTCTGCTCGATCGTTATTAACGCGATGCGGGCATTGTTGAACGACGATTCTTTGACGACGATCGACGAAGTATTTTCGTTAAATTACCCGACCAACAGTCAATTAGTACGTTCGCGTAATCGAGATGACTAATTTGTTCATTAATTCCGTTGCTGCAATTGGACGAATTTTAAATAGTGCTCTTTGAACAGTATTAATGTAGTGTGGATGGATGAAAATTTTCGGATAAATTAGGAAAACGTGGAAAATTTCGAGAATTAAAATATAACACGAGATTGAAATTAATGAAAGTATATTTCATACGCATTTTAATTTGAATTCCATTACACTCGGAGACTTTGCCCGTAAAAACTGCTCCCGCGTTAAAATCCCTCGCATTTGGATGAAAGTTAATGATTTGGGAGAATTTAATACAACATGGTTTAATATAGCATAAATCTGTGCCGTGAATACACACCGTTACAATCCGGTGGAGAAGAATCAATGTATAACGGAAAGGAGGAGGCATTCTTTTCAATTAAATTTAATGAGAAATTTATGAGACCCGGTAGCAAACGAGCGCCATGAAACTAAGAAAACGAATTTCGCAAGTGTAATGATTATAGATCACTAAGAAATTGATTATCACAGCTGAAACGTATTTTCTACTTATACCTTCAATAATCGATGTTCTCCAATCTTCCCCCTTTAATTTAAAAACTTCACAGTCCCTCACCGACAAAGCTCCACGTCCAAAAAAAGAATGCAACTTTCTTCATTTACTCCTTTAAGTCACTTGTACGGAAAAAAGGAAGAAAACACAATTTCCATTATACCGTTACAATTTAAACGTCGAAGCACAATTTTCCTCTGTAATATAAGAAAAAGAAAGTTGCCCAACATCAGATATCATTTTATCCTGTAAATTGTACGGAACATTCACTGAAAGTATCGAAATTTCCCAAGGGCGAATGGTAAATTTAAAAAGGAGACGTCACTTTTGGAAGAAGGAAAAAAGAAACTAACGATAATGCAATTCCATTGGGTAAAGATCTCGTATTTAATCTTGGTCCGGATCAAGATCGAACCATCCTCAAAAGTATAAATACATCTCACTCGGGGAAGCATCGAAACGGAGGGAGCAGAGTCGTTTTCTCCGCGTTATGAACGGGTCAAGGATCAAACGAGCGTGGCTCTCGGAGAAAAGAAATGAATGGAAGTATAGGAAAAGTAAAAAGGGATAAAGGAAAAAAGATATAAAGCTCGGCATCCCTACGACGCCCCGGGGCGCCTTCCGACGGGCTAAAGCTCCATTATTTAACTCCTCTCGGTTGATCTCACTGAATTGTTTGCGTTTTCATAGACGAACCTGATCTTATTTTTTACATTTCTATCGGCCTCCAGGTCCGTAAGAAATCCTCAAGGAATTCCGGAGTCTTTCAGAGTGGAATCCCGGTATAATTTATTAATTCCAATTATACTCCGTGATAATGTCCGTGAAATGGAATTTTTTATTTGCTGCCGTAATCGTTGCATTGCTAACGATCCGTGTTTTTCGATCGTTTTGTTTCATCCTGTATTCCGTTTTTTCCCCTCTGATGCTCAATATCCTTTGTATTCAAAGGTCTTGCATCTAGTTTTTATTTAAAACGTTGCGTCACTGTTTGAACATCAAACGTTATTGAAATTTTGCCCGTTGCGCAACGTTCATTCGTTGCTTTCCTCTTTGACGTAATACGGTGTCGATTGTTTAACAAAATGTGACGAAACAATCGTAATATAAGTAGCGTATGGTACTTCCTTGTATGAAATTTATTTATTGGTCATTTTCAACGGTACAGATATTATTGGAGTTTTTATGAATTCTTTGTTAAGCCCTTTACCGTTTTCCAGTTTTATTACAAAAGATTAAAGTATGCATTAAAAGTAAACTAATTAAAGCAGATATTGGTTTGGGTTGAAAATATTTTCTTTACGGCAGCATGCTTTACAAGTTCTTTGTAACGTTTCATCGTCAAACGTTCAAGGAATAATAAACTTTTCAATGTTCACGGTCTACGACGCGATTAATAAGTTTCTCAGAATACTCTCAGGTATAAAAATTTAATTTAGAAGTGTCTATGTCGAAAATCTCACCGTGGAATTTGTAAATGGGAAGGACACGACTTTTTTCTTCTGCCGTAATAATATTAGTGGCAAAAAACAAATTTTACGTTCGTGAAATTTCATAACGTAGGAAATGAAAAATATAGGGCAGAAACACTAATTATTATTATGTTACAAAAACATGCAGCAAGATTGTTAATTTCACATGTCATCATCATTTCACATGGCTTTTCACAAATTTGCTACCCTAATAGAATTTTCTCTATTGCGAGCAGGAAAATGTGCATTTTCTTTATGCGAATCGAAATAATCAGCCCGCGAATATCTTTTTTAGAATTTTCTAGATCTCTTTCAAGCCATAGGCGACTAGAATCAACGAATATTCGCAATAAAAATTTCAGTATATATTCTAATTACACTTTTCAAATAAATTCCGATTTGATTAAAAAATCTGTGAATTTAAATCGACGATTAATTGTTTCGTATAATCAATTAAAATTAACCAATATTTCCTATCGAGCAAATCAGCCCTGATCTCACATCTCAAACAAATCCTCATGCAGTGAAAAACCAGTACCTTAAATTCGACGATAAATTCTGCCAGAATTTATAATCAATTACGTACGAACGTACGAGGCAAGTAATTTCGCGATTTTAAGAGGTTTGCGAAAGCTGACGTCGGATGCAGCAGATGTTGCTTCGAAATAGCCGAACGTCCAAATTCGCTCCTCAACTTTTCTGCAGTTGATGCCGCGGCAGATGCGCGCAATGATATAATTGGCTTTTGTGACGATGCCTAGGGGCGCATTGCTCAAAGAACTACCAATTAAGCGACCCGTTTTCATAGTCCCCCATAACACCGGTTGCCTCGTACAAACTTGTCGCGTTGCGGTTTAGCGAAACCTCCGATGTTAGCGAGGGTATGATGAAGAAAAATGCTCGCCGTGGAAAAATCGAAGAAAATGTCAGGAGAAATGACGACGACGTAAAGGAGTAGCTTACAGGGAAATATAAATCTCTTAGTAAAAATTATACGTAAGTAAAAATGAAATATTGGAGGAATGATTGAAACGTTCGTTCGCTTATCAAACACGGAGTCATTTTAGGGCGAAGCTCCTGCAATTATTGCAATTTATCTTATCGGTGCCTGTAACAGACAGTAATCATCTTACTTCCTGTCGGTATGCTCAGCGTATTTATGTTTCAGTCTGGCGATACCGATCGATCATTTTAATTGACCAATTAATCCATTAATGGAGCAAAAGGGCGGGCCTCGAAGAGGACCGATACGTCTCTGGATTTTGACAGCCTCTCTTCCGTTTCCGCGGGAATTAATCTTATTCCGCGATTACGCTTCTAATTCAAAATGTTCGAAGTTTTCTTTCGAAGACCTTTTTATCCTGACAGACGAATACACGTAAATATAATACAAACAAAAGAGTATCGTATCTACCGAAGTCTCGCCTCTTAATTCTCCCGCAATGCGATCTCGGTTTAAAGGTGGGCCTTATTAAATGGAATACCTTCGCTTTAAGACTTTTCCCAGCCGAATATTTCTTCATTCGCGAGTCTCATTACCACCTCACCGCGACACTGATTTGCTTCATTAGCCGGCTCATTAATTTTCTTCGTAATCCAAGACCGCGCGAACGGTGCAGCGTCGCTGGCTCGATAGCGAATAAAATGCAGCCGCCTAATGCAAATACGGGTGCACGTAAGTGTGCATGCAGCTGTACATTCACATGTATCGCGTAATCCGCCGTCATTTCGTTAGCGTATCACACGCAGCAGAACGAGCTGTGCGCAGAGGAACTAGGTAAACTGCATAGGTAATTCGCCGTCGCGTAGCTCTGTCTCTCTCTTTCTCTCTTAATCTTGTATGTTGTCTCTCTCCAGTTATCTCTCGTTGCATGTCTGCCTTGATCTGGCGCTCTCTCTTCCTACATATGTCTCTTTGTATCTTTCCCTTGATCTGGCACTCTCCGTCTATCTTACACTCGTCTCTCTACATGTCTCTCTTTGCACCTCTCTCTCGATCTGATTTTCTCTCATGATCTAGAACTATCTCTGTCTTGAACTCTCTCTGCCTGCACATCTCTCTTTATACCTCTTCCTTGATTTGGCACTTTCTGCCTTGTCTTAAACTTTCTCTGTCTACGCATCCCTATCTGTGTCTCTCTGTTGATCTGGCACTGTCTGTCACTCTCCCTCTATACAGAGTGTTAAAAAAAATTCAATATTTATATGGTACGTAGGATACACTGTACTAAGTAACAAAGCTTTAGCAAACATAGGTCGAAAGGTCAACCGTTTCTGAGATATAAACATTTTTGTTTGCCAGTGTCATGATTAACTTACTACTTCCATCGCATGCAACGTTTACTGTAGTGTTTATAAACCGCGTTCTGAATATTCTTATTCAAGTTCCGACAGTAGATTTCATTGAGAATCAGTCAGTTGTGGATCGGAGATTGTAAATATTACACAGTTACAAAGTATCTAATGGAATGCTAATGAAAGTGCTTTAAAAATTTCCCAATCGAAGGGTTCCTTCTCACATGCAGTTTCAAAAACTTCACCGACTTCGCCAACTTCAGAAGTAAGTCAATTATGAAAATAACAAACAAAAATATTTATATCTCAGAAACGGTTGACCTTTCGACCTATGTTTACTAAAGCTTTTTTACTCAGTAGTCTATTCTATATACCATATAAATATTGAATGACTTTTTTCTGAACACCCTGTATATATATCTCCCCCCAGGGGCCTGTCCGTACTCGGCGGACAGGTACGGGTCTGACGCACCCGGGGCCTCCCGAGTCAAGCCAGGCAATTCTTTGCCCTGGCCCAGTCATCAGGGTTGAACTCGTGGGGTCAGTAGTGGGGCCTGAATCGCTAGGCGAAAGGCTACCTCTCTCTCGCTACCTAGTTCTCTTTATAGTCCTGTCTCCATTTTTATCTCGTTCTTCCTCTCCTCTAAATCTGCACCTACCTCTCTCTTTCTCTCTCGCATCAACCCGAACCGCTAGGAAGTATCGATAACAGATTTAACCTGGCTGCATAAGTAGCAGAGAAAGATGCAAACGTTTACAGTAGCCGTCTTGCGATAATTAACTGTACTCAATCACTTTTCTGTCACAGGGTGTCGCAAGCATCAAAGTGAACGTTAATCCGACGGACTTGTAATTAACGCGTAGATTAATGTTAAATCTCAAGTGATTTTAATGGAACCGTTTCCACGACGAGTGGAATATGTCTCTAGAAATGAAAATTCCACGATAACGTAGCATTTTGTCTTTTCTCGTTTCAACACTGTAGTGTAATAGGATTAAAGAGAAATGCGAGATTTTATTGTCATGACGTTTTAAACGCAGTCTCGTAATTTGTTGCGTAAGCTGCTTTCGTATGGCGATTTAATTTTTTTTTTGACGGGTTATTTGAATTGAAGAGCATAATGTTTGAGTTGCGCCTCGAAGAAAATATTGAAGTTTCTGAAGACGGTTGGGAAGTTATAAAATTCAGACGACAATCTGATGCTTGAGAAATTTATCGTTTATTCTTATTCAGTAATGCCTTATTCAAAGCGTGCAATTATTAAATAACAGACGAACGTTTAACCTTTTAATGCCCGACGGTACTTACAAATCTGCAATTAAAATTGTCATTAGATAAGCTTTCGCGTTTATATTGAAGTATTTGTCTGACAATTGCGAGGAAAGTGTTCTAAAAAACATTTACTAGTAATAGTAAAAGTTCAAAGTAGGATATAGAGGATAAACTAAACCAAATAGTTTCGCAAAAAAGTAGAGTTGATGACAATTAAATCCCTCTTCTTCAAAAACAAAAATAATTACGAAAATCACTTTCTGCCTACTTGTATGGTTATTTTAGAAACAAATAAACACGTTTACCTGCCAATTTGTTCTCCCTTTCTGAACATTTTTTCTTGAGCATTAAAGGGTTAAAAAGAATTTTTCACGAAAGTTTCAATGAACTAATAAAACCAATAATATTGCACTCTACAAAAGCCACATCTATTCTCCGTCTCCTATAAAATAAATCACTGCTACTCGCGTTTCGCGCTATCTAACATTCACCCGCCGACAGCATGTATTTGCTTCTCATTCGTTACAAAAGCAGACTAAAAGAAACGTTTTACACGAACAAGTACACGAAAGGGAATCGAAAACCGTCCGACATTTGTAATTATTCACGTTTCACGCGCTGCAGTTGCACCGCCTATTCGCACACGACAAATAACTTCCGCCGTAGAAATACACGTCCAGGATATCTCGTTACATCCTCCATTTTCTTATCACTCTCAGCGCAACCATAACTTTATCATCCTACGACGTCGCAATTAACCGAAAGAAAAATTGCAAGAAAATCATTCCAAGAACTTTGAAATTGCCAATCGCGTATACCATAAAAACGAAGCCGATTTTAATGCCCTCGAACTTTCCTTCTAACAATACCTACAGCCAGCTACCGGAACAAATTCTCTTCGACACATTCAACCTCCCATCGTACGACGCGACTGCACTTTTTCACAATTCCCGTCACATCTCGAAAGAAGTTGTACCTCGTTTCCATCCAGCGTGGAAAAAACTCAATCGAAATTACCAGCCGACGAAGTCAAACTGTTCCCGTAACTGAATCATTATAAAGAAGCTCCCCCTGGTTTCTTATGCATTCGCGAGCTTTAAGTTCTCGCAGATAGTTTCGATCCTTTTACGGTTCCTACGAAAAAGAGTTCCAGCCCGACGGAATCCACGAACGAAACTCGTCGCAGTTTAGCCTTTGTGGTATTTGCATTCTTATGAGATTCGGCACGTGCTACGGGAAATTCAATTTCCCGTGGCACTATTCAACTTTTGAATAGGTAATACCCAATTATTACGTTCGCTCGGTTATTCTCGACGGACTCGTTCGAGGCATGGCACCGTTCGGCGTTAAGTTCCGAGCGGAAGAACCGTGAAGAGGAAGATCGATGTAGCTGTCAAGCGGGCTTGCGCGAAGAATGTAAAATTAGAATGTTATTACGCGAGGCAAGCGCTCTTTTAAGAGGGACGTATTTCGTTGCACGTTCACGGACAATCTTCGCATTTGCATACATACGGGAATTGATGCGACGAGTTCGTACGGACGTTCGCTGAGAAAATTACATTGGCATCGAGGATACGCGGCTCATTGGGAACTTTTACTCGGCGAATCGCGCGCGAAATTAAGTTCTCGGCCTGATCGTTGGGGGAGGAAACGTTGTTTGTCTTTGGGGTTGGGTGTCGAAGGGTGAAACCTTTCAATTTTCTTTGGACGTTAGGAGTTTTCTGAGGGCGAGAATTTGAAGATTTTGGCGAGTGCTTTGGTTGGTTGATGATTGCTTAAATAAGTTTAATGAAAGTTGGAATTGTAGCTCTTTTTATTTATTAACACTATTCCTACCACGACCGGTCAAATGACCGCTTTTAAAATTTCGTTTAGAATTTCCTATATACAACGTAATTGAATCGCCTTTAAACTTCACGACTTTTCCTCAAATATACGTATAATACATTTACATTATAATACATTTTTCAATATTCACTTCTTCTTTTACTGTTCATTTTCTGGGAAAAAATTATCATTTGACAAATTCACCGGTTGCGATAGGAAAAGGTATACGTGAAGTGTCGGTAGGAATAGTGTTAAATGTGCTATCGTATTGCTTTGGAGCTTCGGTGATAAGAAATGGGATAAAGAAATAATGTAGAAGTGTTTAGAAATTAAAAAAGGTTACAGAGATGATTGACTGTTTGGTATTAATTTTTATAAAATCGTTTGAACAAGCAAACACGATTAAATACTCGATATTTTAATTTGTATGGCGGAATGTGATAAACTTGGTTTAACATTCCTAGAAGAATAATCATCCTTCTTATCTCGTAATATATTTATACGTAATTTTCTGCCAAGTTAATACTGCACATTCGCATTTTATTTTTGCGTCGCAGTTTAACTGCACTTCTTGCAAATTGTGGAAGTTAAAATCACAGTATTCATACCTCAAATACAGCAAAGTTTTCCGAGATTTCAGCGGGAAGTTACGTTTCTGCGGAATTTGCAAGTCGCTAAGGAGCAGTTATGTCCCCCTCAGCTTCCAACTTTTCTTTTTGAAATATTTTCACAATACTTCGAATATATCTTTGTTGAAAACAAACCTAACATTGTCATCGCTTCTCACGTCGAGCGAATAATAATAACTCTGATGATATTTCGATAAAAAGAAAGCTAGAATTACACGACAGTTTCCCTTTGAAAATAAGGAATGAAAAAAGACATCATTTGCCAGCAGTTGAAAGGAAAAATTTCAAACGACTCCACTTTCCACTCAAAGGGAAAGTTCACCGTTGACACGTAAACGCGGTAAAACAAATTCAAATGTAACATACTGCAGGAAATTAGTGTTGGTGGGGAAGGAATGATGCACTCACAGATATAATGTCAAATAAAATTAAATATTCTTTATTGCTGTTCATGCCAGGGAATCTCTCTGTGTTTTCTGCAGCACTCAGGACCTCGAATCACACGTACACTTGATCACACCTGCACACGAATTTACGCGTTCATAATCATCAAATCATCCACGTATCGTTCAATATTTGTCATTTGCATCCACAGTCATTCTTTGCATTAGCATCGAAACACACACATTCTCTATTCGTGCTCACATTATACAGTTCTTTCGGTGGAACCCGCCTAAGACAGTGAGTCCTAGGTCAGAGGTTGGCAACCCTTTTTCTCTAAAGAGTCGATTTTCCTTTAATCTATTTAGTGAATTCTACAAACAGTCAAGTAGCTAAATATTCTGCTATGAATATTAATCTGCATATTAAATTGAAAATATTTAAGGTAAAATTTAATTATTGCAGTTAGGCTGAAGAACCAGAGATATTAACACGTTGACCACCACCGGTATTTCGCTAGTTTCATCATTTTTACTAAAGTGAAACTTTTTTCTATTAAAAGCACATCTTTACAAAGCAGAAACTTTAAAGGCACAAATAAATGTATAGTTAGCAGGACTTTACCTTTTTAATGCCAATATTTAAATATTGAATGTACCACAAAGTTCGTAAATATTATAATTTAAAAGTCATATGAAATTTCATTGAATTCAATAGTGCCAGTCACCGGTGACCCCATGGTATTCAATGTGTTAATAATGTATAACGAATTGTTTGACCAAGTAATTGGTAACTTTTAATTTAAAATATATAATATAGCAGAGATCATTAGTAAATCATTATTTCTGCAACTAGTTGCTAAGCTATTGTAGCCGCAATCACAAAGGATATTATAGGTCTAGAGGTTAAACACTTCTCTACAAAACCAAGAAGAATAAAATTGCATGCTTAGGAATTATTGCCTGCAAATCAATTGTATTACAATTTAAAAGTCATGAAACTTCACTGAATTCAATAGCACCATGGCATTCAACGTGTTAAATGAAAGAGCCGCAGGTTGCCTACCCTGTCCTTGGCGAAATGATCATAGCAATTAAAGAAAAATCCCCCAAAAAAGTGGGGAAAGAAAAAGACTCTACAGTAATTTCGCACCATAAAGTTAATTGTCTCACCTTGTTCGTATTCTGGCCCATATCGAGTTCACGATTATATCTCTTCTCGCCATAGATCCAGTCTTGCACCACCTTCTGGATCTCCGGTTTTTCTGGGTCCACTAAACGAAAGGCAGTGATATTGGTCCCGCCGTGCTTGAATTCTTCCAGGTCGACGCTATGTAGGTCCTGCAAGGAATTCAAATCACTTTATGAATTTCTATTACCGTTTGGCGGCTTTTTACGTGCTCTTCGTAAAAGAATTTTATCGGATAGGTATATCTTAGAAAATATTGAGTATTATCTCGTCTTATCGGGGTCCACGAAAGTTCGGGGATATTACGATGATATATCGGGTGCCTCTTAAACGTTCCCGATGAAATACAATCTCACGTGAGTTTAATATACGGACCGAATAAATTATCGCAATTTCCGGCGGTAAGGAAGACTATCGTTTCTGAAATGGAAATCTGGCCAACGTCATGCCATCGATTTTTGTTAGAATCTTGAGGATTGCGGATATTATCTGAGACACAAATTATGGGGCACTTAGTTTGTGATAGTATTGGAGCTGAGGTCTGTCTGCACACTAAAACTATCAAGCCGGTAAAAATGATCGGTTTCTAATTTTTTCTAAAAATTTCCAATTATATAGGGGAGTCATGCAGTAAATATTTCACATTTCATTTATTTATAATTTCTTATAAAATAAAAATTATTTAACTCGTCATCTTTTTCACCTCTTGATTCCTCTTTTTGCAAGGTACTTAATTACTATATTTTTATATAATAGATTTAAAGCCGGTAGTTCTAGTGTTAAATGAAAGTGTTATTCCGTCCTTTTAAGGGTGGCTACCAATTTGTACCAAATATAGAAAGAAATTTGCTACGAAGCAATTACCACATAAAACTATGCTAGAGAAATTTAGAAAATTAAAATGCCAAATAATTTTTCCAAATTCTGTGGATGACAGTCCACTTAAATTTCAGTCGTGAACATTTTTCTCTATTCACTAAGAGTTATGCACCAAAGATCTGCACTTTCACTTCAAGACTAAATTCCACCCTCTACATTACAAACCCGCATAAATCTCTCCTTTCACTTCAAGACGAAATTCCACACCCAAAAATATAATACTAAAATGCACAAATATTGCCGGAACAATTAATATAAACACGATTCTTAAATAGCCCTGCAAAATTTCACAAAGATCCGTAATTTTTCCACAATAATCGCAACCTCCAATCCGTACACCGGAAAACACACTTGACGGTTTCCTCTGCGAGGACAGATATTATTTCACGTGATAGTACATAGGTAGCTGACGGCAAGAATAGAGATATCTCGGAATAAGGAGAGGTAGAATGGAGTATCTTTTCTAGGCAGCTATCTATATCGTTGCTGCGGTAGACGTGATTTAAAGTCGCCCTGTCTCAAAGCGCAACTCCGTCCACCTTTTCGAATGCTCAAGCAGCTCGGCACAGCCATTTATTATCCTTTGTCCTGTACCTTCAGCATGATAGATAAGTTTGCTATTCTCGATCTGCTGTCTCCACGAGTTGTCCGATCGACACGAATGGCGATACACCTAAGGTACGACGATCGATCCATCGACTCGGTGATCGATCATTGCCTCGCCACCGGGATGCTCGTTCATTCTTTGCAAGATATAGTTGTAATATATTGGTCACAGTATATAGTTGCGACACTGTAGTATCGAAGGAGAACGTTGCACTTGAAATTCGAAATTTAGACTAGTTATAAAACCTAGGAGTTAATAGCATTGGCTGTACATTTTTTTAGTGCGTTAATATTAGTGTTATGATTATTTTTATGGATATTATTGCAGTAACGGTGGAGTATATTCAGTTTAGTGGATAAATCGTTGCGAATTGATGAATCATGTGGAATTCCACTTTTACTATGAATATCGTTATCGAAAATGCACCTCCAGTTTATGCAATGCAATGATGTATGAATTGAATAGTCTTTTATGTTTTTATTTGTAAGGCTGGGGACTAGTGTGGTATTATGATTTCCCGATGGTGTAATCAATGTTGGGAATGCGCTTTTTGCAAATTTATAGTTTGGACGTATAAACTGGAAGGTAAAACGTTTGATCCATGTTATTTAGAACCAACCTATAGACTTAAGAAGCGACAGACACTTACGTTAGATATACAGATCGTATTTTATATTTACAAGACAGGCAATAGCTTTTAGATGAGATTGAAATGGCTTTCAGAGGCTGGTTGATGAGATTGCGAGAGAACGTTTGAGAGAGAAAAAATAGCGAATGTTTTCCTGCGCAAAGGGTTGATTTTAAGGTGGGAATCCGGTTAAGTATGATTAGAGTTTGAAATTTTAGTGTTTTGCCGAATGTTAAGCGATAGGAGTTAAATAGGCGAATAAATAATGTATTCTGCTATTTCGGGAGTTTTTTAGATCCACTAGGAAATTCAATTTTCAAAGTTACGACTGTCTTCATCCCGCTCACCCGGTGTTTTCACTGATAACACCGAACGCAGCGTCAGATTGACACGGAACACTTTGCTCTTACGAAAAACAAGTGCTCGATTTACGAGAGTCGTTTGATAGTATAATTTAGCGGAAGATAGGTTCTATTACTTTTTCAGTAGATTTTCAATTAGTTTTAAGCATTACTTAACCGTATATTCCAATAATAAAGCTGTTTCCAGGAATATGAATAAAAGAACAAACGTGTTCCAGTTTCAATATGAATAAATTATTTATTTTATTATCCATTATCGACAGGAATATAATCCATGATAAATAAATAGCTGGCAACAACAGTATTTACGTTTCAAAATAACACAATGATGCGAATTTATACAATTTTAAATATACCAGGTGGTCCAAAAGTCATCAGACCCTTTTAATCCCATGTCGCACCATTTTTTTGTGACGAAATGCATAATAACTCAGAATTAATTCTTGAAATAACAATCTAATCCTGAATTCTGATACAGCGTTCAAATTAACGCAATAGTATAGAAATAGTTCGATGGTATCGTGAATCACTTATATTTTTAATTCAATAATTTTTGAGAAATTTTAAAATCGCCTATTCCATTTATCGCGTAACGAGTGTCATTCATTATTCTACGGCAAGGGGTAAAAAATCTACAAGAATAATTAAAAATAATTTACAGAAAGTATAGGTGTTGTTTATAAAAGAATAAATACGAATTTTGCATACATGATTAACACGTTGCATACATGATTAACGGTCACCGGTGACCGGCGCTATTGAATTATATGAAATTTTATATGACTTTTAAATTGTAATATTTACGAATTTGTTAATTCAGTCAATATTTACGCGTGGGTCTTAAAAACGTAAAGTTCTGCTATCTATATATCTCTTTTTGCCTTTAACGTTTCTGCCTTGCAAAGATGTGATTTTAATAGAAAAAGTTTCACTTCGGTAGAAATGAAGAAACTAGCGAAACACCGGTGGTATTCGACGTGTTAACAGATGACATTTCATTCACTCCGTATAATAAAAATAATAATCAATCTTCGGAAAATCACCGAAATTAATTGCATCAAATTAATCACCGTGTACCTTCTCTTATTCGTTTCTTCTATCCTCTACTTTTAAGCTTCAACACGAACCACACACGACGATAATACCAGTCTCGTCCAGCGTGCGATTCATATTCCCCGCGCCTTTTTATCTAAATCGCGGAATGTATTCCCCAGCCGCCTTGGAGGCAAAACAAGTGGAAATTATGTATGTCAGAGGCGTCGAGTCGCGTAAATCACGTGCGAAGAACGATAGATAGATATCGACCGTCGCTTTTGCTCAACAGTCACATCTCGAACGTGTACTTTTCATACCAGATGCGCGGGAAAATTCTCCCAAAGGGCCTCCCTTCGCTTACGGTGCTTTTGTTTTCGATATACCGGGGGATAAGAAAAGCCGGGAGGCATTTCTCACCCGCGGAAGAGGGAAATTATTAAAAGCCGTTTTGTGTAAGTCCTCGCAAAATGACGAACTTCCTGAGGATGCTCTTTTACGAGACGCGAAAGCTTCGTTGTCTGTTTTTTTTTCCTCCCAGGGCTGCATCGGGTTTTGATGTCACACATCGAATATCGCGAAATTTATTTCGCGGATGAAATACGCTGCAGGATTCCGTGCATGATGTGTGGGATTATGTGAGTGACGTTTGAATAATGCATCTTGACGCGGGGAAAATGTCGTCGGAGGTTGTTTTAAAATAATAAGGTGATGTTAATTCTATGCTGATGATGTAGTACAGGAGAATGGAGAATTCGATGTACAGATTGTTTTTTTTAGCGTGTGGATTTTTGAATAACAATAGCGGTTTTTATAAATTGTGTTATTGTTAGTAACGTATCTTTTCAGCAATTTCTTACACGTGGTGTCTTATAAGCTGAATTTCTCGAATATTTAAATCAGTTGACGAGAGTCCCTTTTATTGAACACGAAATTAATATCAGAAATATTAGCACAAACATTGTGCAGTTCTGTTGAAGCATTGAAAAGGTATTGAGGTGTTGGGCAGTTTTTTTCTCTGAAAAAAAACTGATACGTACTCTGTATAAATCTCAATGAAAGTATATCAATCAACGCGTCAAAGGTGCAATGAAAAGATAATAAAATTTTACGCGCAAAGGTAAATCATTTTCGCGCAACAATGATACTCACGTATTGACAGTTCACTCGTTAAATCGTGAAAATAAAAAATATGACTCCGTCGATATCCGCAAAGTGTGATAATTGAGCAGATATAACACAAAATGACACGTCTATAACGAAATAACGTTCAGCAACGATCGGTAATTCTATTTCGACAGCCCGGTTGCTAAATCATCGATGAAATGTATTTTATTATATCGATAGCACCAGTCGACCAACATAACAAAATAAAACAAAATATATTGTTAATATTAAAATATTAAAACCGGTGCAGAAAACGTGACGATAATTCTTATAGTACTTCAATCCTCCTTGTTTAACAGAGCAAACTCTTTACGAATTTTCTACATTTCAGTACTGCAATATAATAATAAATATAATACAATATAATAATAAAATAACTTTCACGTATAAACCAAAACTTTAACTTTATCATCTCAGTTGCTCAATGCTTATTTAAAAATGTTTTACTTCATTCATAGCATCAAACATGCATAATTCGTAATTAAATGAAACAAACGCTGAGTAAACTTGTAAAAACACTTTAAAACGATAATATTTTAGCGTAAATTATACAAACTACTAGTAAATAATTCAAACATAATAAAAATCAGTATTCCTGTCCCGACGTTTCGTCTACTAAATGCTCGTAATAAGAGCATTAATAGCAGCAGAGGCTATAACGATGATAACAATCATCATAACCGTAACAGCTATAGTAAACTTAATGAGCAACGGAGATACGTTAATACGTTTGTGTTGCTGAATTTGGTGGACACTACAAAATGAGGTTGGTCCTCTCAATGGCAGGACTTCTGCATCCTAGTACCATAACATGGCATTGTGGTCGGTGGTTTATGGGATGAATGTAATACCATGGGATGTAAATACGTCGAAAGATCGAAGATGATTAAAAACTATTTCTTAATATTCTTATTAAAATAATGGGTTTTCTACAAGTTGACTCGTTCAGAGTAGAAATTAAAATCGCTACCAAATTGTATTGGCAATTGTAATTATTAAATATTTATTAGAGATATCTAAAAAGATAGCTGGAATTCGGTCGTGCCCCTTTTAAACATTAAGGGAGATATCAAGGTAAGTTTATTTAACGCTAAAACTACCGACGTTGCATCTACTAAAAATTAAATGTACTGAATAAGTACTTTGGAAAAAGGGAAATCAAGAGGTGAAAAAGATGATTAATTAACTAACTTAGGTTTTATAAGATAGACGTGGAATATTTACTTCGTGGCTCCCCTATCAATTTAGGAAATTTTTCGAAAAAATTTTGACCGGCTAGTAGGTTTAGTGTTAAGAGAGGTTCTGTGTGTTAGCTCTCGAACTTCCCTTGTAAGTAAAAAAGTAAAAAAATATTATTTTATGCTGCAGCCATGTACAGTATAATCTGCTGGTAACTACTTTGAGAAAATGATGAAAAATTGAAGCGTTTAATGGACTTGATAGTTCCTTTGCTAAATAAAACTCAGCACGTTGATCAAAAGAAAAGTTTAAATACCACAAAACGACAAATAAATGACTATGGCAACTGTCATAAAACAGTGAAGATCCCTAGTAGCAGATATTGTTTTAATTTGAAGTCTAAATGCATTTAGAGACAGAAGTTTCAGGATACTTCCATAAATTCTAGATTATACTGCACATCTTTCGATTAAACAGATTCAGACTAATTAAAGAGTATATTTTAATAGGTAATGACGATCAAACGCAATTCGTGGAAACATTAAACTCCGTTTTATCTGCGAGGCAAAGGCTAACTTCCTCGTTGGATTTTTCAATCACAGGATCAATCGAGAGTTCAAGTTTCATTAACTTTGTTTGCCGTTAATTGCAAGCCGGCAGCTCTAAAATCCATGTACTTGGAATTTGCACTTTCCGATCATTTCTGTGAGCGTTCGGGTTGATGGATGAATCTCAATTCAGCTCTGTAAGGGAACCTAAGCGATATAAATGAAAATAAATAGCCCTGAGACTCGTCGCCTTGTCTGGATAAACGATATGACGTTGAATCTCGTCGAAGCACTTCTCAGATTACGTAATACTCATTATAATCAATTGTTTCTATTTTAAATTGAACCCTGTAGGTATCAATACAATGGTGGCTCGTATAGTTTCATTTTATAATTTTTCATTTCTTCCGCCGTCGAAAATAACAATTTGTTGGGTTATATATTTTACGTTTCAGCCAGTGGGAAATGCAAATGTAAATCCTTTCATTTAAAACATTACAAATTGAGTAATCCGCAAGACCAAAGCCATGTTCAAACAGTGACTGTTTCAACATTTACGACTGCTTTTTAATGTTTACCACTACGTTTCATAAACCCGTGACACATTGCAATGTTTTTTCTTTATCGGAGATCGCAAGTACATCGAGTTTTCTACTTACAAAGGAATTTCGAAAATTAATATACTCCGATTTTCATGAAACTTTGCATAAATATTTATTAGAGTTATCTAAGAAGATGTAGCTGTAATTCCTTTGCGCCCGTTTTCAACTTTGAGGAAGATATCAACCCCCTTTTCCGAACCACCCTTTCTATATACGTGCTTATAAGTTGTAAATAACAAAAGATATCACAAAACGGTTGAAATGAAAGTTACAAAGCTACATGTAATTTTTTTGGAATAACAGGCAGGGCAGAAGAAGCAGACTGTTTTTAGTCACACGGTATCTCAATCTGTTTCATCAGATTTTTATATTACCTGCAATACTAAAATCGTTCTCAATGATTTCTCCCTTGCAACTATTAATACACTTTTCATTTACGTAGATTCCTTCTTAACACCAGAACTACAGGCGTTACAGTTATTATATTTAAATATAGTGAATATATACTTTGCAAAACGAGAAATGCAGAGGTGAAGAGATGAGCAGTTAAATAATTTAGATATTATAAAATAGAAGGTGAATATTTATTCCATGCTTCTCATATCAATTTGGGAGTAGACAAAATTAGATACCGGTCATTATAACCGGCTTGATAGTTTTAGTGATAAAAATCTAAATATGGAATACTTCTGGCACGAGGTAGATTATGACAATTAAAATCAATGTCCGTGAGGATCGTCGCCGGACGTTTCTTCAAAACGACAAATCTTCGTCTACGTCCAGGGACAAACCAGTCCTCGGGGTATAGTAAACAGGAGGAGCTCAGAAGAAAGCACACCTTAGCCCTCACTCTGAACAAATACCCTTGCTAATTTACATTTTAATGGATCTAAATTGAAATCTGGTAGAACGTACCGAGATAAATTGTGCCAGTGGTCGAGGCCGGCTCTGCAGCACGTTCGTTTAAAGCTCTATTTATTTTTTATCACTTGCCCGCAACGAGAGAACGACGTTTCATTCGTTGACGCGCGGCACAGCGGCAACGGCCATCATAGTTGGCCCAACTGCAAATTAGTAATTATCTCGAGGCTTGCTTTCAGCGTGAATCGTTGAGAGGTAGGTGTTAGCCTCGGTTTATTCCGGTTAAATACCTTTGGAGATTATCGAACGAGAGATAGAGATGAAAATTCTACGACACCTCTTTTGCTTTGTTACGCGTCGCAAGGTGATCTGTACAATTTTATTTATAATAATTCTGCAAAGCTTTCGACTGTGATAGTTCAAAACGTGATACGAAATTATGAGGGGTTTATTATTTTTTATAATTCTTTGGGGTGTATTAGATTTAAATAATTAAAGTGATGGGGTGTTTTGCAAAGAGGGACGTTCTTTGGAAAATATTTTGAGAAATACTGTATTTATACCGATGATTTATCTATCAAGTTAATAATTAAGTATTGAAAGATGGTTTACTGAATATATTTTAAACATATTTTAAACAAGTGGAGAATTCGCAGAATTTCCAAGAGAAAAATTGTAAATTCGGTTCGGAGTCTCAAGGAATTTTGAAACAGATAAAGGGGTTGTTATCGATTGTTATTATACTCTTATATAACGTTACTTGGATAAAATCATTTAATCAGAGTTTCCAGATCGACGGAAACGAGGATGGTTAAAAGTCGGATGTATTTACGATCCGGCGTTAATTATAATTGAAATCACAACCGGCAAGGTTGAAAATAAGCGAGGTGGAGCAAATAAACATAATTTTCCCGTTATTATTCTTCGGTATCTCCCGCCTTAACTTCTCTGGCGATTATTTGTACACTCTCCGTTCTAGATCCCGCCTCGTGGAAGGTATCGTAGCGTAGACAACGATAAATTGCTAATTATCTTGAGACAGCTTTTAACCTTAACTCTGTGAAAGTGCAGAAAATTCCCTCTCGGCCGAGTAAATATTACCATAGAAGCTGCGTGAGAGGAGGCACGCACAAGAGCTCTTGCCAGCTCTTTTTCATTGTCTTCGAGATTCCGTGGTAAATAAATGTGAGCTACAAAGAAGAATATACCCGCCGGCGGGCGAATTTTCCACTTTACATCGAGATACGGAAAGTAAGAGTACCCGCCCCCCATGGAACTTCGAAAGAAACGCCGGAGAATAACACCCTCGATGGAACTCAGTTAATTCTTTCCTTTTTTAATCTTATATTGCTACCGTGACAGGAATAACGTTCGAGATATATCCGACGAATAATTGCGATGTCTGTCGTGAACGACGGCTCTTATAAATTGGTAGAAATTTTAAGGACACTTATAATTATAATTGCCAAGACAATTATACGAGCCGTTCGCAGCACAAAGTGTTTAACTCCAATTTTTGAATTTTTTTAAATTTAACTCTCAAAGCACTTGGTTGCATCCTATCTTTTTATGTTTAAAGTAAATTTTCGCAATAATAACGATTAACACCATTAAATGACGAAGATTGTTTGGCCATCGAATAATGAATAATCGAATTCAGAAGTCAATGTAATTAATTCCAATTCTATTCCACCTTATTTATTTTATACTTCGTTAGAGGAAAGCTACATGCGATTATATATTTTATAATATTTATTTGTATTTATATTTTGAAGGGAATTTTGAAAAGGAGTGTATACTATTTCTTCATTATAGGTTTTATGGAGGTAATCGATTTGACAAGTGAATGGCTCACATCTCTTAATATTTATAAGAGTTAACCCCTTGCCTTACAATTTCTATTTTGACAGCGTGCGTAATACCCCAGAATTAATTCCAGAAATAAAAATTTCTCTCTGATCTTTAACATTTGGCACGACTGACTGCAATATTAATATTATACAGATAATTTTACCGTCTCGTGATCGACTGATATTTTCAATTTAATAGTTATTGGAAAACTTCAAAATTTCGTATTGCATTTATCGCCTCACGTGTGTCACACGTTATTGTAAGCTAAGGGGTTAATAGTTCTCCTAATAGTTAATATGGAAACTTTGCGCGTGACTTAAGCATTTATTTGGAAAATATAAATTTCCCTTTATGCGGTTGCAGCTTCGATTTTGTTCGTTTTGAAGCATTCTGATGCAGTTTAAACATCTGTGACAAGAAACTATAGTATTTTTACAGCAATAACAAAGACAGTTTATCAAATGCACCCTCGTAGAACATACCAAGTGTTACAGGTTAATAGAGCCACGAGATTTGTCTTCGCAGTCGCGTCCAAGGTGCGTTATTTCAGGTCTTACGTAATTTGACAACATATAAAGGACATTACGAGACTGCGACGTTCCCCTGAAAATTTCCCAGCATTTTCCCAGCAATGCGTCACGGTGTTACAACGACAGTACTTTCGTTGACATATTATCGCACTTTAGAACCTACACAATCAATTATTCGAACGAAAATCCTACGTTAGATTTTTGATTCCACGGTAAAGTGTCGATCGAATGCAAATCCTACAAGTGATCCCGAAAATTGCGAACAACGCAAGAATGTCTTCCTCTTGGTGGTTGACTTCTCGAAAAATCCGCGAGAACTATCTATCGGTGACACGTACCGTTGACTCTCTACGATATATCGATTCAGCATTCTCTCGACGCATTCATCTTTCGAGAACTTTATTTCTGCGCGCGTTCGGGGCACTCTTACGTGCCGGCGAGGAGAAAAGTTGGAGAAGAAAGAATATCGGGAGACGATCGACGATATTGCAGTGATCGCGCCTCCAGCTATTCTAGAACAACACGTTCGACGATTTTCCTCCTTTCCATCCTACTCGTATTCCCTTGCTTTAGACCAATCTCTCTATCTCTCTCTATTTCATTCACTATTTCTCTTTCTCTCTCTCCTTCTTCCTCTCCACCTTTCTCTCATTTTGTCTACCTATTTCTCTGTCGATTTGTCTCTCTCTCTTCCTCAATTTCTCTTTCTCTCTTCGGCCATTTCTCTTAGAATTCGTATCACAGAAATCCTCGCAAACTGTTCCAACTTTGGCGGATATCCTATTTGCGCGAGTATAACTACAAAGGAAAACAGCCTTGGTGTACATTAACGCGAAAACGTGATCCAGGTTGTCCGTTGAGAAAAAAGAGGCAGCGGAAACAGAATTTCGCTTCTTCGATTTCGCAGGACAGGGTGGATTCCATGGAATGGTATTTTTTCCCGGCGACTTGCGATCGTTTCTGGGTTTTGCATTTTCGTGATATCCCGAGGCAGAGCACGCGTCATCCCTAGGTTATTTTTACCTTATGCTTGCGAATTTGAGATTCTATTTAGAGCACTTTTGTGCGAAAAGCATTATCGGTTATGGACTCGAATGGGAATCGAATATTTGAGTAAAATATGAAAATCGCGGGTGCCCGTGGGAAAAATTTCAATCGAACTGAAAGTGGAACGCTGCAAATTGTAAATGCAGATTTATATAAATAATAATTCCAGATGTTCAAGTTGCAATTCATTTGATATTAATCAAGAGAGCATTGGTTTTCTTATCATTACAATATGCGCAACTAAAAGGTGCACAATGGAAGCATACATTTTCACGCAAGCGAAACCAACACAAAGTCCTTTCAACCTATATTTCCACCTATATTGCAACCCATTCAGAGACCGAACAAAAATGCATTTCCGGTTAGCCCTGTAACTTTTCCAATATTAATTAAAAAAAGGAACTACAGTCCCCAAAACGAATGTAAAAAGTCATCGCAACCCAGTTAAAATTAAACCCCACAATTTTCCCTGCAACCAAGTGACGTATGAAAATTCATATAAAAAAGTTCTTGGTTGACAATTCTCCCAGCTGCCGTCGAATTCCCTTAAATTTATGAATGAAAATTTCAAACGTCAAAAACAGTAACGTCATTAATAACCAGGCAAACGATCAACCTATTATTCTCAGTACACCGTCATCAACCGCAACGCGTCTCGGAGCTTTCGCGCTGATATAACGACGCCATGGACGTCGCCGCGGTGGATAATGGGACGTAAAAAAAATTCTTGGACGAAAAAGCGTTAAAATCGCCGTCGTTAATAAAACACGCCGGTGTTTGCCGTATCACGCGCGACATCTGACACTATGAAGAAGGCATCCCCATGGCGGGCTTACTCGATAAGAGTTTCATTAGACGCGAAGCCAGGTAACACCGAGTATTTCCTCATTAGCGGTGATTCAAATCACGACGGTCATGAGCAAACGACAGCGGAAAGCAATCTCCGATCGTCCTGGTACGTTCACACGGTAATCGATTCTTTCTCGCGCTTTTACCAGTAATTTACAACCTCGGCTTCGCCGGGTGTTCTATGTGGGAATTATCGATTCCGATAGCGAGCAGGGTCAAACGTTTTCCCGAGAGGTAAGGAAAAGGAAATGCGGCTGGTTGATGGGACGAACGGAGAGGGAAGTTGCTTGTATTCGTTATCGTTGGAAGAGAGGGTGGCTCTAATGCGGAGGGTGAGAGATTGGAGCTGGCTTGATGGAAAGATCTGGAAGTTGATGGGTCTGCGAGAAAGAGGCCGATCTGTCTGAATTACATTGATGCCGGAGTTTCGAATATTGTTTGATGTTAGATTATATAGTAGTAATATTTTGTGGATTTCTATATATAAAAAGTATAGTCAGTATAAAAAATAAGTCAGCGATTCAAGACAATTGATAATGTTTGGAAACGAGCCGAGGTTTTAAAAGCTCTGAGACAGCGTGGTGGGAGGTTCGGATGACCCTGACTTCTCGTGATTAACACTACAACTACCAAACCAGTCAAAATGACTGGTACACAACTTTTTCCAAAAATTCTCCAAGTTTATAGAAGAGTCGTAGGATAAATATTCTACGTCCATCTCAAAAAACATAAATCGTCGAATCGATCTTCGTTTCCGGCTCTTTGATTCCTCCTTTTTCAAAGTAACTATTTAATATATTGAAATATGTAGATTTAACGCCGGTAGTTCTAGTGTTAAGGTTCCAAAGGGCGGCTGCTTTTCCTGTGACTCTTATCAAGACTAAAGGTCATCAAAATATATTTTGCAGGGAAAGCGATGACGAAAATAACAATTAAATAAGATTTCCCGTTTGGACCCTGAATCACGGTTGAAAATATTTCGCGTTTTATTTTATAGAATTAGGTCGGTATCCAACAATTTCTTACTACATTATGTAATATGAATCGTTGACCTTTTGCACCTCGTGCGCACGGTTTTTCGGAATTACTTCATTTCATTAAATCAGAGTCTTTTCAAGTGGTCAGGATTTTTGTAAGTCTCATGCATTGAGCAATTATTTAATTCTAATAGCACGATGAGTGAGGAATGAAATTCTGGAAGTTGTAAAGAATAGTCTCATTTAATCGGTAGACTTACCAGAGAGGTGATGAGGTAACTGTGATAATCGCTCATCATCCCTATTTGCTGTGCTTGTTTCAACACATCGTAAATCCTCTCCGTGGAGCAATCCAGGACGATGTGCGATTCCGCCGAATTCTTTATCTGCTTCAGCAGCGGTCTGAAACGAGAGAAGAAAAGTATATAAGCACAATTACAGTAAAATTAGAAAACAGAATGACCATGTTGCATGAAAAAGATTGAAAATTGTTTTTAGGACGGATATGCGTAATATTTGGACAGATATTTGCATAGATATTTGCACAGACGCTGTTGTTTCTCGAAGTTTAATGTCATGGAGACTTAACGTCAACGTGTGTGTTATTGTAGAAACTTCACCAAAGTTTGAAGCACCAGCGGTCATT
Source organism: Cerceris ruficornis (assembly GCA_963989415.1). NCBI lineage: Eukaryota > Metazoa > Arthropoda > Insecta > Hymenoptera > Crabronidae > Cerceris > Cerceris ruficornis. The sequence continues at coordinate 9,562,651 of OZ022526.1, forward strand.
CAATCTTTGCTAGAGAGTAAAGAGAAGCCACTGAAATGAATGGAAAACGTAGGGAAAACTTACGAAAAATCTTTGCTATCGCTTTTGAGGAATTAAATATCCTAAGATATAGCTTTAATTATCGTCTCGTTCGTTAAGAACTCTTTGAAATTCCGGTTTTCCGTAAAACGATGACAGCAATTGAAACTGAGAATATTGAATTTAATTTGGATTTATTATTTTTAAGTTCGGAGCATATATATTTCCGGAGAGAACGTTAGAAATGACAGAAACTTCGTTAAAACGTAGTTAAAATTACGAGATTTCAAAGAGCTTACATAGCTGGGTAACCTCAAGCACACGAGATTTTGCACATTCAACTTTCAAATCGCATTTGATAGTCATTTCGCCTCCATAACAGGAATGAAATAGAACTCTCAGCGGCACGAAATCAGAGAGATTAAAAACACCATAAAACCTTTGCAACTTGCTCGCTGAAAGACCAAGAAATAATTTCCTTTTGAGTCGAAACAATCGTTGCTACTGTCCCACTTTTTTTCTACCAGCGATACGTCCGTAGAAGCAACCGTATAAAGTCACGATAAATTCTGCAAAGAGAAATTCCATGCCGCATAAAGTATTCCATTATTATCTCCCTCTCTTTCTCCGCGCATTCTGAACAGCGAAATTGAAAAATAACGGCCACGGTAAATCAAAAGCACGGCACAAAGGAAATTTTATTTCGAACGGTTATTCCACCTTCGTCCCACCATGCGCACCCATGACAAAGCCATTATCGATTCTCATTAAACGACCCTGTAGTTACCAATGAATTACCATCCCGAAAAAAAAACTACACCGTGAAAAGCACAAAAGCAAAAAACCTCTCTCCGATCGAGCACGATTCCACCGTATCCCCCTTCAACCCCAAAAAAGAATAAAAAAAAAACGGCAACCAAACGTGAATATTCCACCGTAGCGAAAATATATCCACTGAAATTTTCAAGACGATTAAAAGTTAGTCGCACACTGCAAGGAGCACTGAAATTTCTCACTGAATTATACAAAGTGACCTCTTCGCCGGGTCGTTGGCACGCATTCGCTTACGGCATTCTCGAGAGGGTGGGCGCAAAAGTTCCGATTCCGGACATGCTTCGAGCACAGTATATACATCCGATCAAAATTTCATATTACAACCGGTCGCTCTATCCCAACGTTCTCCGGCTCGCCCATCGGGCTCTCGCGCTCGTTTCCCCTCATCCAACATGCACGATAATGCGAATCTCCTTATGCACCCGGTGGAAGTTGGACTTGTAGCTCGTCGTGAGAATTTTTCATGCGTTTATACATTATTTACCGGAAGTCCCTTTTATACGCGTCGCGCTACGCTCGTTGCAGCGTCTCTTTAGAAGTCGCCTACGTATTCAGGGAACGGCGAAGATTACCACTCGTCGTCGTCGTCGCCGGCGAGGTCCATGGATATCGTGGGACAATGCGAGCTTTTACAGACGGACTGTAAAGAAACGGGGTTACGAGGTGGTCGATTCTGCGCTTGTAAAAGCACGCTTCTACAAATTTTATAGCGGCGAAAGGGTTGCCTGGGAAATTCCTGGCGATTGGCGGGATTTATGGTGAACGTCCGATGCTGGACGCTGAGCAAGATTTATTGGCTCTGTGCGTTTAGTGCAATTTTCTGGGGTGGATGGTTGGCGGAGTATTATGGTAGACGTCTTATTCTTATTAATAACGTTGCTGGTCTTGTTATGCTTGGGGGGAGAATGGCATGCGGGTATTTTGAGGGGATGATTTTGGGGTGGATTTTCTTTTGAGTGGACTTTTTGGTCGTGGGATAGACAGTGGTATTTAACCCCTTAGCTTACAATAACGTGTGACACACGTGAGTCGATAAATGGCATACGGAATTTTGAAGTTTACCAATAACTATTAAATTGAAAATATCAGTCGATCACGGGACGGTAAAATTATTTCTATAGTATTAATATTGCAGTCAGTTGTGCCAAATGTTAAAGATCAGAGAGAAATTTTAATTTCTGGAATTAATTCTGGGGTATTACGCACGCTGTCAAAATAGAAATCGTAAGGCAAGGGGTTAAAGACAGGTTTTTATTATAAATTTTTGAGTCGCATGACGTAGTGTTTGAAAAACAATTGTCAGAACAGTAAAAAAAATGGTAAAAACTTATAGAATTATATCGAAGATGGAGAATTGCTTGACCGATACATTTTATGGTCCAGAGATTTTGTATTTTTCCTAAAAAAGCCCTTATATGTCAAGAAATGGCGGAATCAATTCTGGATGAATGCAGGTAACTGCTTCTTCAACTATTCGCTCGTCTTTACATTAAAATTGTCATAAAATTTCATACTTTGCCTATAAATGTCCAACCTCATCGTTATGTTTTCAAAAGTGATTCATCTTTTTGTGCCCTTTAACTATCTGTTGCCCGACAAAACTTGGAATGAACATGTCGTCAAGTATTCACTGTTTCTATTTCGTATACCGATATCAACAGACAATAACACCGTCCTTGATTTTCGGTGATACAATTGCCCCGTGAAATGTTTTTTTCGCCAATACTTCGTGCATCTTTCAGAGGAATATTCACGCTGAGCCTTTCAGGCACCTAGCGTTTTCAATGTGAAATTCAACAAGATTTAAAGTACATTCGGGCACTGCTGGCCGAGCAATTGCTAGTACTTTATACCGGATCTATAAAACAAGCGCAGCAGATGTAAAACGCGTATACCGTAGCGTATTTAGCACTTTGCCGTACATCGAGCGAGGCGGATTTGCCGTTTTATCGCTTCGCGAGACACTTCCTTTGGGCAATAAAGAAACACACGGGAATTTCGTGGTATTCTTCAGTCGTATAATTCAGTCAGCAATTACTGAAATTCCGTGCTTTAATTTCACAGAAGGTATTGTCGTTGGACCGAGAATTTTATATCCTCATGATTTAAGGTGGGTGGTTTAAACGGAATAAGATGGAAACTTCTGCCCAAAATCATTTTAAAGTAGACACTTCAAGGATTAAAACGAAAAAAAAATCATCCTCCTACGACCCCCAGAAGCCGAGAAACTTAAATTCAAACACGAGTCTGCACCGCTCCCCTGGCCGTCCTGACCCCTCGCAAAGGGCTCCCAAAAATCGGACTCCCTCGACTTTGAAATTAAATATCTCGCGTGTTTTTGGACGGACCTCGATGGGCCTTTTTTCTACGTGTTCCTTGGAGTCTTGGCTTTCAATCCACGCCAATAAAATCATCCTGCGACGAATACCTTTTGCAGCAGGCTCCCGAGACGGAATAATGAACCCTGCGTTTAACGGTGGCGGAGAAAATTTCCTTTGATGTCCTCGCCATGAACTCGTTGATTAAATAACGTTGCAGTTTATTACGGTGTCGGTTTATAAATACATAGACCTCGGAACTAGTTGTTAAACTTTGCAACTATGAAGGCTGATATGATATTTTTTTGTAAAAGCTTTCATACAAAATATAGTACTGCAGCTCTGGCTTCAAAAATTATATGTTATTAATATATAAAGTATTAAAGAAATATTGTAACAAATTTTATTTCCATTTTAATTTATCTGCTAAATATTTGAATATATGGAAGTAAATATCAGTGGCTGCAGAATTAATTACATCGAAAATACTACGCAGCTCTTTCGAATTTGTTAGAAGAATATTTAATCTTTTTCATATTACAATTAATCTGTAGCAAAAGAATGAACAAACATCGTGTAACGATATATTCAGAAATTAATACCTTCTCGAGGTGAAACGAACATCGTTTAATTTTTATTCTGCTTACCAGACAAACCTTCTAATTTTCAGTCTCAGTGGTGAATTCTCATCGAGTGAGTTACCCCTAAAAACTTCAACTGCTTCGAAGTAGTATTTTTACAACTGTTTTTACAACCAATCGTGTAATTTCTACTACCCGTTAAATAGCCAGCAGATTAAATGACACAACGAATCACTCGATTTTACGTCCCGTCATAAACTGGTATTCGAAGCACAAACGATTTCATCTCTCTTAGGGAAACTAACCGTCGATTTCTCGGTACTCGTGAACTTTTACGGCTGAGAAAGTACCAAAAGGTAATTCAACATCGGCACACTATACGAACGCTGACAAGTTAGCTTATTCCGTGAGATATCAGGAACCAGGAGTGTAAAGTTTGCATTGCGAATGATAAGGAATCGATACTCTTTCCCGTGAGCGAAAACCAGTTTCATAGTTGCTCCGTTACTTATCTATTGCTATCTTTCTCTCGCTCTATCACCCTTTCGCTCTTTCTCTACCTTTCCCTTCCTTCCTCTCCCTTTCTCTCCGGATAATACCACCCTCCGAGCTTTATTCTCCGAAGGTTCAAATGCTCTAACGTAAGCCGAGCAAATGTCTCTCGTTTCTTTTCCATCCTCCCTACGTCTTTCACCCTTCCATTCCACCCTCTGAGTTGCTCTTCCTCCCCTGCCACTTTACTCGACTCGTCACCGTTCTAGATGGCTTTCGAGAGATACCTCCCACGATAGTCATTCTTTCCCATGAGAAAAAGACCGCGACCGGAAGTGAGGCCGTAGCTGACGCACGAGCTCGGTCTCCCGAAAAATTTTTTTAATCCTACGGAAAGAAGAAGATTGCGAATTCGGCGATGCAATTCCCTCGAAAAGTCTCCCCCGATCGTGAGATGAGAAGTCCGCGAGATGGATAGATCCAGAGGCAACGTTACAGAGATAATGAATACGTCCGCTGCGAGGTGACTAATGAGATTTTCAGTGATGTATTAAGATTAATGTTGGTCACCGGGAAAATAATGCCGCGCCACGAGTTGGAGTTTTATGAAGCTGCGAAACAGCGAGAGCAAGTGACTGATTGTTTCGCTTTTTAATGCTTTACGGGGGATTATTTTAATTTTTAATTGCTAGAAAGTAATGACGAGGGGAGAGTGTGTTCATGGTGGCATTGGAAGAATGCCATTATCAGTTTTGACGAAATATATTAGACTTTGTTGCCACTAAATTAAGACTAAACCTACCGGCTTTATATCTGTTATATTGAAGTATACGAAATAAGTGCTTTGGAAAAAGAGATTTGAAGAGGTGTGAAAGATGATCAGTTAAGTCATTTTTGTTTTAGACGATAGACCTAAAACATTTACTGATTGGCTGCCCAATCAATTTGGGGAATTTTTCGAAAAAATCAGAAAGCGATCATTTGACCGCCATGGTAGGTTTAGTGTTAAGAAATCTTGTGAATTTTGTTTGATTGTGCGAAAATAAATTGTTTTAGGGGGGATTCTTTTAATGTTTCGTTGCTAGAAACTAATGGCGGGGGATATTATGGTGGTTATAGCACTGGACGAATGCCATTACTAGTTTTGAAGGTATGTGTTACAAGGTAAGTTCGGGAATTGTTTAATTTTGCGAAAATAAATTCGTAGGGAAACATTTGTGAAAGTATCGTCAAAAGGAAATGAAATTGTTTTTAGTTCATTTAGGCGTTTATTATAAAAGATACAGCAAGGTAGATGCTGTTTAATTAAAGTCCTGATACTTGCAGAAGAATAAAGTAAAAGTATGTTCAAATTCAGAGTAGTTGTGCCCATTTATGACTATGTATTATTATTCGAATATTTAACAAGATATTGGCTTATAAATTTTTGATGTCGGTAGGCCAATAATATCATTCCGCCTACTGATATTGATTATATTATTAACATTAATAACATTAATGTATCCTCCACTAATTTGTTCCTTTCCGATGCTGCCAAAATGCGTGTTTTAAATGTTTCAAGATCAGTGAAATATTTAATTTTCCATAAATTACAGATAAGAATGAGCAGCAATTCATAAAACTGCACATTGTATTTTAAGAACAAGTAATTACACGATCAGCCAACCAGTTTGTTATGAAGCTTACACAAAATTTTCTCAGCATCTGATAGTTTTGTTTTAAACAAGAATATCATTATTGGACATTTTACAGTTTTCAATACTACATGCGGCATTGTAATTAATTATAAAATCAGAGTTAATCATATACAAATAATTATAGTTCATTACGTATCAGTAATTTCAACTGAGATGAAAAAATTCCTAACAGTACATACACAAAGTTACTGCCACATAATTAAATCAATGATCGTATACTTGAAACACGAAGAAAAGAAATCCGCCATCCTCATTTCCCGCAAGAGGACGGAAACGAGAATGACTGAAAACACTGACAATTTTATCTGCATTCCACGATCCCTCCATAATTATACGCCAGCAGGTTACATACGTGACACACTTTCATTCACCTGCGAACTTTTTCATTAAAAAAATTCATTAGTCCGTAATTACAGCTTAGAGTTACGAAAGTCATATATATTCAACGATATAATATAACCGGCGCCAAGGGAAAATGAATTTCAACTGGAAAGCCATGTTGATCTTAAGGAAGGAACCGAACTAACGAATATATGAACGTAGGGTAACACCAGGTAAGCAGTAATACATTCCGGCAATGGAAACTCGGCCAGAACTCACTCGGCAATTTCAAATTCATTTTATTCCTCGGGAAACTTCTGTCGTTACCGAGGAAAGTTAAATTCGGAGTTGAATTCTGCCAGAAATTCTCTCTTAAAAACGTTTGTTCATTGGCCTCTGTTCTGTCCGGCAGGTTCGAAACATCGTTCGGTGTGTTTGGAACGAAACGAGGGGATGGCAGAGGGGGTAGGAAAAAAGTTGGAAAGTGAGAGGGTGGAAAAAAAAAGTAGTACAGGCACGATGGCTCGGGTCAATTACGCCTGTTTGGCTGTCAGGCCTCTTAACGTGAGCCGGCTTTCATTAAGGGAATGCAAAATTTCGTGGAAATATCGCGCACACGTAGATGCCTGCATCCCGGAAATGGATAGCGCAATTTTGTATAATGGAAGAAGGTGGAGCCAGAACAACGGTTGATCGTTTTCGATTTCGGCTCGGCATGATTTACGGACCATTTCGGCGAGATTAAAGCTTTTTTTCTTATGGATCTGAAACGACGTTGGACGATAGCCATAAGTATTATTTGCGGATAAACGCGACCACCGTGAACATTTTCTCTGGTCTTTGCGCTGAGAAGTAGATTTCGCTGGGTGGAAGAAAAATTGTTTCGAGTGCTTTTTACAAGGTATTCTCGTTAAATTAACAGCGATTGCTGATATTTCCCGATATTCGAGTATATTTAGTGATAAATATGAACGCGCTGACTATCGGGCACATTTTATTTGTCTTGCTGTTTGTTCTGAAATGAAACTTTTTCAATTAAAATCATGCTGTTACAAGGTAGAAATATTAGAGTTTAAAGTGTTTATATATTCAATAATACTATAGTCATTTCATGCTAGTGTTTTAATATTGAATATAAACGCGTCAAGTCCAAAGGAATTTCTTTTTATTTGTAATTTTCGGCATTAACAAGTTTGGACATTTCCTCGAAGACTTCTAGTTTCAGGTGGGATTCGAGTCAAAGATACTACGATATGTATAAACGAATGAAAAATTCCAAAGTAGGAAAAATTTCCCAGAGGTAATGGTGGTTCAAATGGCACTCTGCACTTCACTCCACCGTCGTCATAGTTATCTGAATATTTTAGTATTCTCTTACTATTTTTAGTCTTCTCTTAGAATTCTCATTATATTCTCTTAAACCTACAAATTAAATCGACAACCTCGTCTAATTAGATTCATTAATCATCTTCATTATGTTCTACCAACAAAGACACACCATAGAATTCTCAAGAAAATACGTTGTCATAGAGCGTTTGTAATACTTCAGAAAAATTATTACGAACATGAATCTGTATATTTAAATTAATCAACTCAAATTCTTTCTCTACCGTTCGTTAAATCGATTCCGAATACCTCGATTGGTAAGCGAGGATTATTGTTGCATATCTCACGCCGGACGTTACATCATCGACAGGTTTCAGTGACAGAGATGATTGCCTCTGACATTTTATCATTGTATCCGTTGTACCGTGACATGTTTCCCCTGAAAATTAATATCCTGTGCCTGATACTTGGAAATAAAATTATTACCAACTTTCGTCGTCACATTAATAATAGAGAATAACCGATTTCAAGGACGAACAAACGATCACGGGAGAAAGTTTCGGAACCTAGGGTGAAACATCTGTCGCGGAAGCCTCCCCTTGCTGTCATTACACGGAAATAATAAGCACCCTGATAATTTAATGAATAATCAATTATTAAAGCAATAATTTCCGGGCGATCAATCATTGCGGGATATCCATCAACGAAATTACGACGGTGAAACTGACGGAAGGTTCAGATTTTAACGCGAGGGGACTCAAGTTCAAACCCCGTCGTGTCATCTTCAGAATAGCTTCCTTGGTGAAACCTTTTGAGAATTAAAAACACGATATCGGCGAAATTCTGGGATACGCGTGACGATTTACGAATTGGAGGTCTTAACTTTTATAATTTTTAAATATCGATATATCCGCTTTGACTCCGTCGCTTGGAGATCTCCGAACGATATGCAGATTTTCAAGAAAATCTGCTTTAAGAGTGGAATTATGGTTTGCATATTCTTCACTGTGTAATCTACTTTGAAAGGAATTTTATATACTCGCTTTGCATGGAAGCACAGACTTTATTCTTTTCTAATAAAATAGTGATTTATTTTGCGCTGAGCGGTGAAATCTGTGCAAGAATGAGATCAACGTTTCAATTTTTGGCTCATGCCATTATCATAATCACCGGCACATATAATTAAAAATTTCTTTAGAAATCTGGAAGAAATGAGATCCAGCTAGGGGTTGAAAATTAGAAAAGCAAATGTAATTTAATTAATTATATATTACTTATGCTTTCACCATAGAACTTATTATACTCGTGGATACAATATGATTAATATATTTACAATACTTTTATAAGAGTACAATGAATAACATAATTAAATAAACAAACACGATATTTTCATATGGAGCATCCTCTTTCATGGAATATCGGAAACTGCTACACTAGATGAATATCACATTGTAATAAAATATATTATTGATTTATTGAAAAATTCATGAAAAAATTCAATATGTGCTATCTCTATTTATATTTGTATTTAATCACAAATTATTTTCCATTCATTTCCCTTTCCATTTAGAAAGCTAGAAACACTTAGGAAAACTTTAGAAGGAACTTCGACGACGATAAAAACATCGTCGCTGTTCGACACGACATATCACGTCTTATCCAAGCTGTCGCTCTCTATCAGCAGTGACTGAGTATCTCTCGGCAAAGGATTTACGAAATTAATATGAAAGGATTTGTCGAAGTAATAAAAACAACGCGGCTCAACGTTAATGCCAAGTAATAGCGCTGGCTCGATTGCCGGAGTTTCCTCCACTTTGGGGCATTTAATTCCATCGGATCGACCGTCCAACAGTTTCGTGGTTTAGCATCGATCTGACGAGCTGAAGCTCTCAAATGTCCTCTCGAGACTAGCGCTGATAGACGCGAAAGAGCTTAATGGCGAGAAGAAGGATTAGCGTTAGTGATTCGAGAAGAAAGCTCGTCAAATTAGCCGCGTTTATTGAAATCCCCTCCGCTGTATGAATTCCGTTGTGAAACGCTGAGACTTTGGAACGAACAGAAACCATTGAAACTTCCCCGGCTAATTATTAAAAAACGACGTGTGCCCATTCTCGCTGAATTTTTCAAAATGTCCACTAACTCTATAACGATTCGTCTATAGGCTTATTATACCCTAATTCACGGTAATTTACGCTTATTTTAATGTTAATTTATTTATGTTTATCCACAGCCGAAAAGTATTTCTTTGAGTTTCACATGAAATATTATTTCATTAATAATTAAAAAAACCGTAATTATCGTGAGAAACAGTTTTCCTTTGACCAAAGAAAATTAGATTAAATCCGCGAAATACATTTTTCAAATCAGAGCATCATTAGCAGACATTCTAGTAGATTTTTAGTGATTTAGTTTGAAGTTTAGATTAAGTTATGGGACACCGTAATTATCGTGAGAAACAGTTTTCCTTTGACCAAAGAAAATTAGATTAAATCCGCGAAATACATTTTTCAAATCAGAGCATCATTAACCATAAGATGGAGAAATAACGGAGTTATCGTGGACAAAGAAAAAGGGGAAAATAATCTCCCTTATCTCCGACGACTATCCTCCGCCCTGTCACGGTTCTACTCCTTTCAAGTGAAAAAAAAAATTACATAAAAGACACCGTCCGGTTAAATGAGCCGTCAAAAATGATCGGCTTCGTAGATCGTTAAGCGTGCGAATGTGCCGGTAATATCGTCCACTTTCTGTCGCGACGCGGGTAGAAACTTAATTTCCGGTTTTGGACATCCAACGAATATGATCGTCCTGTACGTGTGTTACGTGTGTAGGAACGAAATGCTATCAAACGACTAACCTAGGACCTAAGATCAGGGCTCGCAGCTGCCCCTGAGATCAGGGAAGCAAAGTAATTTCGTGGCTCGGCTGTTGAAATACCGCGTTGCGATCTTAGCGAAGCAATTGCTTCTCGATTTGCGCTGACCGGAAGCGACGCTCCACGAAAACTAGGACGGAAATTAATCGTACGTAGACGATAAGGATGCTTCGATTTCGTGCCGGCGTTGAATTAGTTCCACTTCGGAGTTCCGCCGGTTTCTATTAATTCACGTATTGGCACTTCATTAGACGTCCTGCCAGAACTTCGTTTCGCACTGTGGTTATTTAAATCACTGCGGTCCCACGTCATCCTATCCTCCGCAGAGTATTCAGTTATAGCTAATTTTCCATGGAATTAATTTCGACTTTGTAATTGGATCATTTTGCAAATTTAATTTGTCCGATGCTCGGTGCAGAATGGTTATCGCAATTACCGGGTAAAAATGAATATCTCGCAGTAGTGAATGTTAATGGATTTCCTCCGATTGATTGACGATTTGAGAGGTAATTTGAATTCTAAATATCTGTGATAAAATATTTAGAAAAATAAGGCATTTGTCGTAGTGTTAGAAACAATAGTAGTACTACTTCTAGTTCTAACACGGCAACCTGGTAGTATAATAAGATTTTCTTATTACACAGATGTATTTTAGCACAAAGAAAGTAGCATGAATAAACGTTACGATTGGGAAATGTACAGGGTGTTTCAAAAATATCTGACGAGTCTCCAGGCATTATTCTACCTCCTTGGATCGGCTGTTTACATTAACGAAAGTTCCAGCCGACTATTAATTTGCATAAGAACCCTTCATTACCCAAAAATGGTATTTTTCAGACATTTTCCTTTGCAACGAGACAAATGTGAGTCACACAGAAGCCAATGCGGTTAAGTGGATTCTTTTGACATTTTCTAATTTTTGTAAATTTTAATAGAATAAACTTCGTTCTATTAAAATTTACAAAAATCAGAAAATATCAAAAAGATTGACTTAACCGCATTGGCTTCTGAACGACCCATATGATGACTCAATAAAAAAATGTAAACTTGAATTTGAAGCTGAAAGGGAATTTTGCGATGGATATTTTTTTTGCAAACCTCCAAAGAATCAAAAGTGTAGAATAACGCTCGAAAATCGTGTCAATTATTTTTGGAACACCCTGTACTTGGCACTTGCAACGTGAAGGATTAAAGCGTAGCCAACAATTCTCTGTTGTTGGTGAATACACGAGACTCTGTTTTCTGGTTGCATCTCGCCGTACTCCAGAGACTTTCACTGTTCTGGAAAACGTTCTGTAATATCGCGTCATACGGAATTTCCCAGCGCGATATTCTACGTATAATTCAACATTGTGCGAGATTCCATGATCATTAACGTGAAGAAATACCGCACAGTGGTTTAACAATCCATCCAACCAACCAACGAGGTTTCACTAATTTCCCTATGAATCTCTGTAAAGCAACAATACGCGTGTTTTCTTATTTCCTTGCATTTAAGTACACACAACCCTCTAAATTCGAGTGTTAACGAGCTTTAAATTTCAAATGCAACACCAAAATATTATTTTCCTATTTCCGTCTTCACTTTTATAATATCAATTAAGACATGCAAATTCTCTACTGTGAAAAATATAATTATATTTAAAAGACATCACGTTGGATATTTCCAATTAAAAAATGAAAGTAATTAGACGTCGTATTTGAGAAAATTATTTGAAACACAATTTCGCAAAATACTATACCACTCTTTCTAATATTTTCAAAGCTTCTTATCATCGATCCCGCGACTGAATCGGTATTACTGAAATAGTAAAAGCATTAAACGTCAAGATTAACAAAATAACTCCGACCACAATTTCCCAAAATACTTTTTCATTCTTTCCAAATCCTCTCTTCATCAATCCCCCGACTGAATCGAAGTTATCGAAACGGTAAAATACACTCTCCAATCGCGGCCGATTCTTTCCCGAAATTCAGCGAGCTCCCGTCGAAACTGGAACACGAACCGTTAATCCGATCGATCTACCGTACGACGTATAACCGCATCGTTGCAGTTCACGAACTGATTTGGATTTTCATCCAACGACCGAACGACATCCCTGACAACGTTTCGAAGACACAACCGGTACATGTTTATTCGTTTACAATAATTGTTTCGTATCTCCACGCGTCAGTCTCCTGTTTAACACGACTCTTCCACCGCGACGTTGTTCTCTCGTTCGTCGCGCAGAACTACAACTTTGGCTATTGTTCCGAGACGGACAGGGAAAACCATGGAAACCGTGGTATCGCGCTGAAAGTAAGGGAAAATAACCATGACTCGGTTCTGCCGTTAGCTACCCTTAAGGTCGCCCCAAGGGAGAATCACTGCGTCAGTTACAGGAAAGCCGCGTATACGCTATGCCTTTCTCTCGGCGAATCTCGAGGGGCTGGCCTCACGGTAAATCGGTACAATTTTTCCGAGATCGTGTCGTACGAATGTATTCTCTCGTCGGATATTTCGAAGGAGACACGTGCACACGCTTCGATAGTACGTACGTCTAGAACAATATCCCTTTGAATAAAAGTTCTGTGGATCGTCTCCTTGGAATTTACAATTCCCGCCTTTCCGGGATTTGCGAGAAACCCACGATCGACGGCGCGCAGAAACTTCTCGCATGTTCGATGCTGTCGTTACGATTGTCTGTTGTTGCTTTTGCATTTTTGATATTAGTTCTTGGTGGGTTCTCAATCATCCGACTTACTACCGTAGATGAATTTTTGACCGAGGTACTCGCTCCAGGTTGGAGTTGCTGTCGAGCAATATGTAATATATGCAATTCCATATAAAAACAATATATGAGACAATAGAAATTATAACATAAGAAGGCAGCCCCCGAGCCGGCGGGGTAGTTTCTCGTGTAAGTTAAAGAAGGGAGTTTTATGGAGAGAATTTTTGGCGAGAGTATTGAGAGTCTTTTTGCGCAATTATTCTTATTTTATTTACTCGACCTGTATTTGTTGTCGATTATAAAAATTCTAAAAGGTTCACACCCCCAAACTCGATCTATTTTTCAATTCCAAAGCTCATCTCATGCACTACGTAATGCGGGAGAAATTATTTAGAGGCAGGAGCGAAGGGATGTAATTTGGTGTTATCGGTTGTGCTGAAGTCTATCCTTGTTCTATCTCTTTCTATATAAATAAAAATGTAACTGTTCGTTTGTTAAAAAACTTCAATCTTCGAAAGTTCTTCACCGGCTGCTTTGAAATTTTGACAACGTTGCATTTGAATACGCGCATGTTTTTATATACCTAATTATATAGATGTCAGACCTGTAACAGGTAGAAACATTCTTTTTTGAAAAACAGCGTGCGCTTTCACTTTTCAATTATTTTTCATTTAACCAAACTGAGCCACAGGAATGTGTGGCCGGGTACATTAAGTAATGTAATAAAATTCTTTTATCCGAGTATATTAATATATTGTATATTGTATCCGAGTATTTTGTTATAATGAAATAACAGATAAATACTATCGTTCGCACGAGAAACGATGCTATTTACGCATCAAACGCTCGAGAGACAAATATTTGGTGGTCTTCGTTGGTGCTCGATATTCATTGACAAACCAGATACTCAACGAAGCCACGAATATTTATCCACAACAATTTGCTTTCGATTTCGATAATTTACTCAATATTAATCCATTCTGACGTACAACAATATGTATTTTTCGAAAATATTTGCCGATCATCAGTCGATTTAATACATCTAAAACCCCACCCACCCCTGCTTTCGACAACTTCCCAGAGTCCGGAGGGGCAGGTAATTCTGTGGCGATTAATTCGCTCTGAATCTCGTTTAAAAATCATCGCGTTTCCACGCTCGAACGTCACGTTCCGAAAATCCTTTAACCGCAACTGAATGGATGGCAGCTTCACCCCTGGGATCGTCAAGCCACCCCCAAAAATATCATCCCCCGCTGTCCTGCGAAAATATAACGTTCGCCGGTGACGGTCGTACGATGATTTCGGGGATGAAACATTATTTCCTGTGCTCGTAATAATAAATCGAGCGAAACGTTTGACACGGTGCCGCGAAATTCGCGCTTTTGAACGAAGAGAAGGGGAAAAGGTGCGCTCGCGGAATTAAGGCAATAAGAGTCGAGGGGAGGACGATGGAAACGGCGGAGGGAAAGGAAGAAGAAGTAGGAGGGCTTGGATAGCAATAAAAGAAACGCGAAGGTTCCTCTAAGCCCTCAAAACTTCCTCCGCAAGAATACGTTCAGATGTGCGGGAACAAATTTTCTCGCGTCGCCTATAATTTTGAGGGAGACCTCTCGCACCACGCGGAACCAAGATAAATATCTCTTTCCTCCTCTCCTCGGAGTGCCCGTTGGGATTTTTATTTGCTCGAATCGCCAAGTTTTATTCGCGCCAGGAATTTTAAGCTTCCACGATGCCTGAAATTTCTGGGTATTAACCGAACGCAAAGTAAACATACGTCCGTTTGATCGATGTCTTCGTGAATCTGGAAATTATTGCAGTTTTTGCAAATTCTGTATCTCTTGGGCGACCACTTTGCGTTCATTGTGTTATGGAATCTTGAGAAATGGTGTTTAACATGTTGCCTGCCGTTTTGATTATTGGCGATCGACAAAGGTATTCTAACATTGAATTATATTTTATCAAAGATGTCTGACTTCTAATTTTTTGTGTTGAATTGGTGGTCGGGCTGCACGTGTTTTAACTTTCGTTTTCATTTTGTGAGGGTGACTGAATCATTTCCTTTAATTAAACACTCAGAAATTGTTGAAAAATACTACCGTTTTAACGACTCTACTGTTATTATAATAAATTATGTAAATATATTACTGACAATTATTGAATCGCGCTCGTACTTAACAAATAAAAGTCTCGTTGACGTGGATTTGAAAATAGTGCTCCGGGATAAAAATTAATACATAAAAATACATGTATTACTGTTTAGAACGTAACTCTGCAGACAGTAAATATTTCCATTTCATGAAAAGCCTACCTAATGTTTTACAGATCCTAGATTAAAAAGTTCTAGCTCCCAAAATTTAGAAATTCCAGCACCGTTGCTATAATATCCTGCGCGATCGTTAATTTAAATGACGGCAATACAGAGTCGAAAAAAAGAGAATTGGAAAATGTACTACGGCTTGATGAAAGCAGATAACATAGCTCAGCAAGAGTGATGGGCTCCATTACTTTTGCATGACGGATCTTTCATGGGAAAATTGTAAAAAATTGTAAACATTCGAGCCTAGTTTTTAATAGTACTTTGAGCCTCATTGAATGTAATTAAAAAATAAAACATCATTATTCACATGAACTGTCTATCGACGTGTGCATCCACACAGACTCGTTACTTGCTTTCCAATTTGTATTTCGATGCACAGTGTTCCATCTATTCGTACAAAAATCTATCTTCAAAAAAACTTCAAAACCATGCCGCGAATTTACTTTGTGTTTTACACTCTACCCAAACTTGCCAATGGCGTAACATTGATTCAACAAATTTCAATATGTTTCTGTGTTCGTTGAAATATCTTGCAGAGAAAAAGTCAATGAAAAAAAAAAGTTTTTAGAAATGTTTGAAATTGTATATTCAAACAAAACCCTCTATAACTGAACGATGATAAACTTCGGAAAGTATCGACGGCCGCGTGTGTTTTCATACACGTCGTATCGAGCGGAATTATCCCGGAAATAATGCAAAACGAACGTTTTTCATATTTAAAAAGCGCAATTTCCAACCTCCATCTCCAATATTTATTTATTAGCAAAGCGTACGTAAAACAGGGGAATTTATCTTGAATTTATTGCCGTTGCGTCTGCACTTTAGACAACCGCTGTTAAAAAGGGGCACAGTAAATACCAATTTTAACGTTGTGTACGTGTTCAAGTAATTTACAATTTTTGAAACGTTGTAAATTATGTAGAATGGTATGCGCTGCAGCTATAAATATTTATGTGCAGGTAGCTCATTATTACACAAATCTCAGCACGCTTCCATTGTTTTAATGGTACTTTATCGATAAAGTTGTAGTAGACACCATACGTAATACAATTTCTACGTTATTCCATGTTTTTATCGTTCTATTGTAACAGAATGAAGTATAATTTATGCTTGCTTCATTGTTGTTTTCTGTACTTTCTCAGCTTCAACACCTGCGATCAGTTCGCCTATCACCTAATGTTACAGTTGGGTTCTGAATCATCGATGCTAAATAACAATTTAGGAAAAATTGCCCAGATTACGAGCTTTTACTTCCACACCAACTGCAACTTCCGCCTTCATCGTTGTTACAACAAAATACATAAAGTCATACAATGACCTTCCACTCTTGATCAAAGACAGCTTCCCTTTTCTCTATCATCTATAAAATTATTTCTTCAACACTTTCCGCATATACAAGACCTTTTAAAAACCCCAAAATTCTCTCTATCTCCAACCACAAAACTTCTCATCCTCTCATTACACATTAATCTTCTAATATCACACTGAAAAATCCCATCAATATATCAGAACCTCCTCATAAATTTACGAAACGTCAACTCAAACATTCAAATCATTTCCGACGTCCGCTAGCCGCAAGTTTCAACTTCTCAACGGTCGTAAATTTCTCTCGAAACACAAACAAGCATCCTGCCAAGCGCTCGTTGGAACTTCCAAATGACAATGCCTCTCTTACGTAATGGTCAGCGCATAATCGCGGACACGGGATTATCATTCGTAATCGCAAGCGGTGAAAGAAAAAAAAGTAGTACAAACTACTGCCCGGGACACGTAATTTGCGAGAACGTTTATTATTCGCAGCTCGTTATCTTAAAATTCCCGGCACCATGTTAAGAACCGACTCTCGTGATATTTTCACGATGGCAGAGGGAAACGTGATTCCTCCTCGTCATCCTGTCCACGGAATATGCAGCTGTGGCGACACTCGCGTTAAACTGAACCTCTTCGCTTTCTTCTCGCGTGTGTGCACACCGACGCGTTTATGCGCCCCGTGTTTCCGCGAGCGGAGTGCGAGAATGTCGGATAAAACAGGGTGAATAATTTCTCCTGCGCCGCATACCGTCGAGCGTTTTAATCTAATCGAGCCAACTTGCCCTGGCAAAAAGTCGCGAAACCGTATAAACGGGATTGCACGTTTTATCGCCGGAAAAGTATTTGACGATTCGCGAGCAGTCTCGTCGCGCGTTTCCTTCGACGTCGATCTCTTTGCGTTTGATACTTTGCGATAGGAAATTTCTTCTTTTTTAGATTTGTAAAGTATCGTTATGCTTTAAATTACGCGCGCATGAGTCGCTCATAGCGAGACGGACAAAAAGATCCTTGTCACTAATTATGTAAACCCCATTATTATATTTCTTTTGTTTTTCTGCGCGCAGCGCCCGCTGACACGTGTAATCTTAATCTAATCTAGTTCGCCCGTCGCCATTAACAGTTGTATTACTTTTTCCATCTGAGTTCTATATTATTATAAATACACTTATATGCAGTCGTACACCTACTTTATTTTCTTTGCGATTCCTAACAAGATTTGTTTCTCGTGGTGTCTTTTTTAGATGGAATGTGGTGAAGGGGTGGTTGATAAGTTTGGGGAGAAATTATAGCATTGTGATGTTGCTTGTGTAGGAAATTATTCGAGAAACGTTCTGAGGGACTAAACTGAATAGAAGTTTAATAAAATAAGAATGATAATGGAATGTAGATAATATAGATAACAGAGGGACTGAGAAACTATTCGAGTTATAATACAGTACCACTTTCGGCAGTGTCGCCAGGAAAAGATTCTCTTTCTGGCTAGAGGACTTAATTTTTATGTTGTTGCAATGATAAGTAAACTATTCTATTTTTCCCGCTTATCTGACGCTACAAGGATATTAAGTTTGGACTACGTTACCCTTAACCCATCAAGGCCCAAAGTTGCGTTAACGCAACATTTCACTTCTAATTTTTTTTCGGGGAATCGGATTAATTTAATTTATATTTTAACCTATGTCATAGTAAAAGAACAGTCCAAAGGCTTAATTTATGCACTTTTGTTCACTAATTGTTCATCACCTTGAGTCCTACAATTTCTGAAACTTTGGAGAAAAACTTAAAGAAAAAATTATAATATTTATATCTACTTTTATGTAGTCTTATAAGAAATAAATAGTCGCATTTAAAATATTTATGTTATTTCAATGCTTGGTCCTTAATGGGATGATTGTACATGCTGATTAGCTATTTTTTAAAATTGTGCTCAATTCAGGCATTACCCGATAAGCTAAACGGCTGGCTGCAATAAACATCTTGGTAAAAATTGCCTATTTTTGGCTTAATGTGATTGGTGAACAGTTTGCTAATTTTGTAATACTAGTACTCGCAGTAATTTATAGATATTCTGTTGAGACTAAAATTATAACAATATTTAAAAGTATTGGCACCATCGGTCTCTTAAAGTGTGATGGGAGCAAATTATTGAATGTGAAATTGTAATAATATTCCATGACAGTCTTTTGTCGTATTTGGTAATTTATATAGACTGTTGAGGCTAAAGTTCTAATATTATTTGGCAATGCAACTTCAATGGATTATAGATAGATGCTCTGCTGAATGGAATTATGATAATGTTGTATAACCGTCTGCGCTTTGATGAGGCAAGTTAATAACTTCATAGTTTGGTAACACAAATATTTACAATCTGTTGTAAACAGGCGTTCTATTAGGTATGAATTTATAATGACATATTATGATTGTTTAGTTTGATGTGGTTAGAGAATAACAGATTCTTAATCGTTGATGATTTATGAAACTTGTAACGCTATTTCATCGTGCAATTGTAGATCTGCAGTGTCGCAAAAGTTAACGTGATACAAAAAGGCGTCAATTTTTAATGATAAATTGAAGACATAAAATTGTATACTTTGTTTACGATGAAATAATAATTTTAATGTATTTTATCAAACACTTTGACTCTCTGGTTAAACTCGTTTTACGCAGTTCCCGGTAATTCTTCACGGATAAGATGTTACTCGAGAAGAAACTAGAAGTATCCTGTCAGTTCCAATATTTACGTAACCGTTGCCAGTTTTATAACTTTAAATTAAGTTGGATTACAGAAAAAAGATACCATTTCAGTTGTACGCAGTCAGCGCTGGTACATTTGTAAAGAAGAATTAATCAAAAATATGGAAGTTCTGGATATAAAATTACCTTTATGAAAACCTTTCAAAAACTTTTTATCGTTGGAGAAGCGCATCTTGTTTCGCAGGTAAGTAAAATGAATGCTGTTAGAAATACAAAACAAATAAAAAGAAAAACAAGAATAATATTCTCGACTTTGACATTTCTATTGACGTTGCTAATAATTTTTTAACTTTGTAGAAATTAAAAATTGTAAATAGAGGATGAATACTCCGGAAAAATTGTAAGAACATATTTACAAAAAGTAAATCATCGATGTAAAAGATATTTTTGAAGTAGTATAGAACTTCTAATGTTAAAATCCAGGTTGTTCTTTTCATTTTCTAATTAGCAGACAGACTGCTATGATCAATCGAAAAATTCGAACTTTCGCTAAACGGTACGTTCATGGAAAAATATATCTCACAAATCGTACATCATTCTTAACAATTTTACCCCATACTTTTCGCCGAACTAAACAATTTAATCGAACGCCATTTGCACCGAAAATTTATATCATTCAAATATTTCTTTCTGTCTGGTATTTTCGACAACAGCAATTCAATTACAATAGCCAGAATAAAAGTTCATTCCACCCGTAAAATACCCGGCCTGCATTATTTTTCAGCGATCAAGTTACCAATTACGTGGGTCCTCGATTTAAGGGTTGTTTCGTGCTCCACGTTGTTTCAAACAGGGAAACAAATATGAATTCCAGTAAACGAGCCGTCTGCCTTCGGAAGAAGCATTCATTGAAATTGGAGAACAAAAATCGCGTCTCAAAACGGGGAAAACAATGTATTAGTGCCGTCTGCTTTGTCATATAGCAGCTGAAATAGTACACATTTTATTCGCCAAAGACTTTTTCCTTCTTCAAAGGAATTAACGTCTCGTACAGTTGACTCGATGTTCCATGCTTTCTTTCCTTCTCATTCTGATTTACGAGCTAAAGGCGAGAATATATTATTCGATCCTGTTCTGCATAATTTACGTAATAAAAGCAACAATCTATGAGAGTCTTGTTACACGTTTCGCATCTTTAGAAATATGCAAATGTATGCGTGGACGTGAAACTCCTCGTATATGTTGAAAATTGAATAGGAGAAAATTCAAAAGTTAATCTCACTGCATCCAATGTGATGAATAATGATCCTTTATTCGCTATGATTTTCCGAGAAAATTATTCGATTATACGTTTCAATAGAGCAACGCGAAATTGTGTTTATCGCTTTGTCGACTAATTTCTCGATGAATGCGACTTCATTATACGAAAGTCTGTTTTATATTCGCTTCTTTACGTAGCTCTTTGAGCATGTTGCATTTTGTGCGAAATATTTGTCGTGTCAATATGCGAATGTCGAATACGAATGAACGTAGAAACTCGTTGAAGAAATATTTTCACTTTATTGCTATTCTATTTACCGTACGAAAATGCATCCCGTCAAAGAAATCCTAACATTGATTTATTTTTTCCGTTTATTTCCCTACGTCAAAATAATCCAAGATTTTACGTTAGTTAAGCAACTTATAATAATATTGCATTTGAGGGATTACATTTGCTTGGAAGAAAGATATATTAAAGTTTTCGATGATTTCACAAATTTCGGACATTGTCACTTTAAGTAATATTATTATTTTGAAATAGTAGATTAATTTAAAATGGAAATAATTCTTAACTGATTCAAGTTCAAATTTTAACACTTTCAAACTTAAATCGCTCTCACAAGGGAAGTTCGATAACTGATACACTCCGATTTTGATGAAACTTTGCATAAATATTTAAGTCGCTCAGAATCCAATGCGGTTAATTCCATTTTTTTTATATTTTCTGATTTTTTTAAATTTTAATAGAATCAATTTCATTCTATTAAAATTCACAAAAATCAGAAACTATCAAAATAATTGACTTCACCGCATTGGCTTCTGAGCGACTCAAATATTTATGCAAAGTTTCATCAAAATCAGAGTGTATCAGTTCCCGAACTTCCCTTGTCAGTGAATTTAAGAAATTTTGTACTTTTATGATGAAATTCTGAAAGAATGTATTTAATTTAAGCGGGCTGAATTATTAAAGAAAATTTTATAAAGCTTCTTTTTATTAAATTTAAGAAAATGCATTTCTAAATCCTTTTCATAATATATTTTTCATCCGAGTTTTAATTTAAAAAAAGGGAGGGTATTTCTCGTTTCACCATTTTTCCTAATATTCTTTCCAATCCATCGAAACTGAAATCTGAGTATTGTACCAGGTATTATTTCTTATGCGGCTAGAAGAGCGACTGCATTCGAATAAGCGAAGAGCACTCGATCGAGCATGAGAACCAAAGATACGGAAGAGGATAACCGGTTGCAGCCTGCGAAGCGTTTCACCGAATATATCATACATGCCATAAAGCAAGTTCTGCAATAAATACCAAATCTCTCAAAGAACGTGACTGAAAAATCTATGCCGAATCCACTCATCCTTACTAACGAATACTCTATTTTGGTCGACAGAAATCCTGTCACGTTGCATCCAACAAATAGGAATTAATCGATCCAAATATCTCTTGGTACCAGCCTGGAATACTAGCTTTTTTCATATTTCTTCGAAAAGCCAAGTCAAAAAAATTCCGATTTACAACTCCTATCTAAAAATTACTTCACCCTCGTTGTTCTGCGAAGCAAACAGAACTTCCGAAATTCCGAGTTCGTATCGATGATGAAAAATAGTAGACATAGAAGTATCGAACATTTTGCAGGCATGGTAAGTTGTAAAAATGGAACGGCATAGTTGCGAGGAATGTTTAAAAGAAAGGGAGCAAAATTTAAATATAGGCGGATCGTACGTGAAACATAAGCACAAATTAATTTTTGTACCTGCTAATTTTGAGACTACGATACTTTTCTTACGGATATTATATTTCTGTCTTTAATTGTATTCCACCGAAGCAACATTCTTAAATATGTACAGTTAATAGTTATTATTCTGAATGAATATATGGTCCATTCGTTTCAGTCATCGGTCTAACAATAACACAGCAACAAATACAACTGAAAACCACAAAAATCAATCTGATTGCCCAACAACTTACAATCTCTCCACTATTCTTCTTCCATTCCCTACGAAACTACTTCAATGCTTCTTCTTGGCGACTTTGTTGCACCACAGACAATAACAAATGCAACTGAAAACCACAAAAATCGCTCTGATTGCCCAACAACTTACAACCTCTCCACTATTCTTCCTTCATTCCCTACGAAACAAATTCAATGCTTCTTCTCGGCGACTTTGTTGCACCACAGACAATAATAACGCAGCAACAAATACCACTGAAAACCACAAAAATCAGTCTGATTGCGCAACAACTTACAATCTCTCCACTATTCTTCTTCGATTCCCTACGAAACTACTTCAATGCTTCTCCTCGGCGACTTTGTTGCACCATGAACAATAGCAACACAACGACAAACACAACTATGAACCACAAAAATCAATCTGATTGCCCAACAACTTACAATCTCTCCACTATACTTCTTTCATTCCCTACGAAACTACTTCAGTGTCTCTTCTCGGCGACTTTGTTGCACCACGGATAATAATAATGCAGCAACAAATACAACTGAAAACCACAAAAATCACTCTGATTGCCTAACAACTTACAATCTCTCCACTATCCTTCATTCATTCCCTACGAAACTACGAATTCATTAAACCGCAAACTTCCATCGGCCCGGTGCACCGCGAGATACAGCTCCCCAAACTTTCCTCCACGTTTCTATATCGTAATAATCACCGAAAGTATACGCAGCCCGCGTAATCCTCGTAAGAAAACATCCCAGATTTCACGTGAAATACTCGAAATTCGTTCACCAGTCCGGCAACCACATCGCGTAACTTTCGTCCGGCTCTCTTTCGCTTCTTCCAGCGGCACGGAATCGTTTAGGTATTATACCTACCATCTGCTCTCGCACAGCGCCGAAATGCTACATTCAAGATAGCTCGCGCGAAATGAGGTTTCCATCAGTTAGTTTGCAAATTTCCGCAACTTACTTGCGCGAGTTTCGTCCACGGACGGCGGAGTCACGGTCTCAAACTCGCGTTAGCGCGATCGGTGGCGCACGGAGTAAACTTTTACCGTGGAGTTGTTCTCTCATCTTCGAACTCGCACGAGCAAGGAGCATTTCGAAGGTACCTGAGAGGGTGCCATCGAAAGAGCCAGTGTTCCTCGGTTCCATCGCTCCGGAATGGCCCCGCGTGCCATTACGAGGGCGCGCTAACTGTGGACCCTCTCGGATGATACTGGAACTTTCTTATTTTCCGTCGTGTTTGGTAAGGACGAGGTCACGGAGAAAAAACCGAGCGGACTGTGAACCTTTCGTTTCGTTCCACTCTGGTTCGACGTTGTTTTGCGTTGTTACCGGTATCACTCCCGGGGGAGATAATGGAGAACGGTGTGGAGGATAGTGGGTCACTTGGCGCGTGGGTGGAGTTGGAATTTGAGGAAGAGTTGCCGAATTGGAACTTTTCATGAACGAGTATTTATTAATTAGTGAAGTGGATATGCACGTTGGTGCTTCTGACTTTTGGACAATTTTTTGTGTGTAATGCGTTACATATCGAAGCATCGGTGACGTGGAGTTTACCTAATGGCGGAGATATTGAGGGAAACGAAGGAATTAAAGTTGAAATGTAGAAAAAGATAAAAAGGATGACTGTTGTTAGGTTGAAGTTAGTGAGATTGATTTAGAAGGAGTTGAAGGGTTTATGTGTGTGAATTTTTTAGAAGAAGGATAATTTCTGAGTAGCAATTGTCTAGGAAATAGTTTAAATGTTTAAAAGGATTAACTGGTAGCAGTTGTTTGCACAGCATCTGTGCTATAATTGGAAGAATTTGAAGAGATATGCTACGAATATCAAAATAGTCAAGAAAAATCGTCGAAAACATCGTGGAATTTAGGTTTCGCGTGAGAGAAAATAACGTGCTCAGGATATCCTATTGTCATGTTTGTATATTGTATCTTCCTACGTGGAATGTAGACGTCACGCGGAAAGCTTTTTCCGATAAGTCATAGAACCGCAACATTTCGATATCCGGTAATGTGCGAACAAAACGTGGCTTTTGTGCAACCAGAAATTACTACTCGTAAATCGTTATTTACAAGGGCTGAGGGTATTTATCATAAAAAGCAACCACGGTGTCAAAAATTCCGGTGTTCCATCGGTGATCCTTCGATAATGAAGATTTTTCATTATCGTCGGAGTATTTTGTCTTTATAAGAATAAAAGTTGCAGAATTTATCAATTTTCAGTAAAATATAATCACTGCAAAATATATTGTCTTAGAAACTTCATAAAATGTTACCCACTAAAAGTTTTTATTACGATAAGACGTACTAATATATTGCTAATATACACATCCATCTAAACTTCTTATCAGGTCACAATTAATCATTTAATCATAAAACTACGCACCGTCATATTCGCAGTTCCACGCGCGAATTAAAATACTTAACGAACGATATTTCTTCAAAGAATACTCAAATATCTTCGCCCCCCGTACAATCCCGCCACGAAGAATACCAAGCCGGCTGAGAATTCCACTTGAAACCGCAAATTTTGCGCAAAACACCCTGACGGCCGACCACCGTGTGCAATTTCAGAAGAAAACTAATTCTCCCCAGGGACACTCGCTTCGTTTTCTCTTTCAGGAATTCGGCGAACGTGACGGTAGGTAAGTTGGCGACATTATAAATGCGAAAGCCGGCAAACTTCTGCCAGCTTAAGGCGAGAATTATAACGCAATAAGGGAACTCTTTCCACGAGCGTAGCCCTCGTATTATCCCAGCAACGCGTCTTATTTTCCCGTTCATATAAACAACCTCCATGGAACTCGGGCGTGGTTATAGGTAATGCAAAGTGGGTCGCCGTAACATTTTTACCGCACGACATTCTCGAACCAGCGGTGAAGACAAACGGGCACTTCGACGGAGAGTATGGCGACTAGGTTTCGAATATTTGCAGCTTGACGTATACGCCATATACACGGGGCAATGGTGATGCATTACCGTGCAACACTTCCCGCATTGCTTTCCTGCTGCTCGTTCGTTTCGTGGAGCTCGATATTCCGCTCAAAGTTCCTCCTGTTTTCGCGAAGCTATTTATTATGACGTCGAGGCTTCTTGCAGGAGTGTTCGGGTAAAGAAGGGTCTAGTGATACGATGGAGGATGATAGAGGTTTTTGTTGCAGATTTTTCGATAATTTCAATCGGTTGTGTTAATGGTGAATTATGACGCTGTGGAGATTGGAGGGTTTTATTAATTTTTTCACAAATGTTCTATTTGTTTTCTAGGCTTCTTGCAGGAGTATTCAAGAAAAAGGGGGTTTAATGATAAAATGGGAGTGGTAGATTGTTTTGTTACAGATTTTTCGATAATTTCAAACGGTTGTGTTAACGGTGAATTATGAAAATGCGAGGATTGGAAAGTTTTATTAATTTTTTGACAAGTAGTCTATTTGTTTTGTAGGCTTCTTGCAGGAGTATTCAAGAAAAAGGGGGTTTAGTGATAGAATAGGGGTGGGAGATCGTTTTGTTACAGATTTTTCGATAATTTCAAACGGTTGTGTTAATGGTGAATTATGATACCATCGTGATTGCAGAGTTTTATTAATTTTTTGACAAGTAGTCTATTTGTTTTGTAGGCCTCTTGCAGGAGTATTCAAGAAAACGGGGGTTTAGTGATAAAATGGGAGTGGTAGATTGTTTTGTTACAGATTTTTCGATAATTTCAAACGGTTGTGTTAACGGTGAATTATGAAAATGCGAGGATTGGAAAGTTTTATTAATTTTTTGACAAGTAGTCTATTTGTTTTGTAGGCTTCTTGCAGGAGTATTCAAGAAAAAGGGGGTTTAGTGATAGAATAGGGGTGGGAGATCGTTTTGTTACAGATTTTTCGATAATTTCAAACGGTTGTGTTAATGGTGAATTATGATACCATCGTGATTGCAGAGTTTTATTAATTTTTTGACAAGTAGTCTATTTGCTTTCGAGGCTTCTTGCAGGAGTATTCAAGAAAAAGGGGGTTTAGTGATAGAATAGGGGTAGGAGATTGTTTTGTTACAGATTATTCGATAGTTTCAAACGGTTGTGTGAATAGTGAATTATGATACCATCGTGATTGCAGAGTTTTATTAATTTTTTGACAAGTAGTCTATTTGTTTTGTAAGCTTCTTGCAGGAGTATTCAAGGAAAAGGGTGTTTAATGATAAAACGGGGGTGGTACAGTGTTTTGTTGCAGATTTATAATAATTCGAAACAGTCATGTTAATGGTGAGTTGCAGTGCCGTTTGGATTAGAGAGTTCTATTCATTTTTTAATAAATATTCTATTTATCTCCTACCTGCCTGCAAATAGTGTACATCAGAATGGTAACTTAGAATTCATTTTCGCACGATACAAAGAAATTTGGAGTCACAAAGGGATTGTTTGCGTTATTTCGGACATCGTCGAGTTTCATTGCACCATTTTAACTCTGTGCGTCGTTGTGCTGCTTTAAAAAAAAATTTAATGCCACCCTCGACGATGTCCGAATGGAACGCGAAATTTCACGTGCACCGGAATGAAATAATAAAGAGTGGCGCAGGAACAATTGCTTCATTTATGCGTTACAATATTAACATAGCCATTCACGCCCAAAACGAGCTAAGATTACTGAAAGTGCCGTACTCGTGGGAGATCCTCGCTATTAATTAATCCCTGGGCTCCCGCTGACCTATATGAGAACCATTTGAATTTCTTCTCGCTCTAAAATTTTTCTCGTTCTACTTAACAATGGACGTGCACGAATTCGTCGCGTAACACGATATTCGCGTTGGTACCGTCGATTTTTACAATCTCTGATTCGCCGATATTCGAACCTTTCGTTTTCCTGACATTCTCAGATTCAGTAAACTTTCCAGTTTTATTCCTCCTTCGTTTTACTGTATTTTTTTTATACTCCTGATACCGCGGCTACGATATCGTGATGCGCGGTGTTTGCAAATACAAGCGACTGCAAACCGGATACGGATACACTGTGCGTAATAAAACTATATGGCTTTCGCAATGTTTGAAAGGCCATAGTCATAAATTTCGCTATTAATCTTTATACGATATTTCTGTTCATTTTCTTAGGAATGCACATTCGCGAAATGGATATTTTTTTGAAAGATGCATTTTACCGTGATAATATAATTTCTAACATTTTCTCTTTCTTCTTCCTTTTACATTTTTTGTACTTTAAGTGCTATGGAGATTTCGCCATGATTTGCAGTTTTATGTGGCTTCAGAACCACCAAAGCTATGATAGAAATATCATATGGGAAAAATCTTTCAGAGGTGATGAGAATTTGAAAGTGGTAATTGATAATCGAACCTTTTGTAAATTTTTAATGCGGAACAACGATGTATCGCTTTTGATTTTCGCCCGTACTAATGTGGTTCTTTTTCAATACTAAAATTATTGAAACTCAACTTTTGCAATTTTCTTTCCAATCCGTCCTAAACTACAACAATTCGATCTAGCACTTTTCATTCAAATTTAATATTTTAAGTCGATACTAAAATGGTCAACTTCATATCCATTGTACCTTTTAAAATTCTTTAATTTATTCTTTATACGTTCGTTAAATCATAGTGCAAATCGATTTCACTGCCTACGCAAATTTACAACAATCAATTTTCTACGTCTTCAAGTACTTTATATTCAAAATATTATCCGAAAGTCACAAAGTGAAATTGCACCTCCCTACTTTCTTTTAATTATCTCCTGCGAACTTCCCCCACGTTTTATAGACTTCTCTTGCATCGTTTTATTTACGCCGAACGGGAAGATGTATATAGACTACATATTATATACATAATTAGTAACTATACGCCGTGAAGAACTGTTAAGAGTAATTTAAAGTTTCGTGGATAAAGGTAGTCAAGTGGATCGAAGAGAAAAGTTTTCTAATTAATCGGAGGGTGCCCGGGATAACAGCGGCCTCGGATGAAAAATTCTCTCGTACTTTTCTTGCAACGAAAGAAAATCCGAAGATTTTGATCGGGATCGCAGAAGATAAGAGATTAAGGGTTATATGGACAGAAGGGCGAAGAGGGGAGGGTGGTTTTTCTTTAAATCGTACTGTCCTCGAGTTAAATCAGACTTCCTCCCTTTGCCGGGCCCTTTTGGAGAGAAGCTATCGAGAGCTCGTTAAAAAGAAATTGCCCCGTAATCGATACCCCTTCTACCCGAATCTTCGAACTTCGCACCCCGTGCGAGGGCGGAGGGTGCGCCATAGAATACAACGGAAGTCCTATATAAATTAAGACGGGTGTACGTGAGCGGAAGAGAGCGGAAAGGAAATTCTTACTCTTTTCCTGAAGGAGCGGAAATGAGAATTAGATAAAGAGGGAAGCGGAGAGGGGAGGCAGATAGAAAGAAAAAGGGGCCTATCTATCGACGACAGCTGCTTTATCGGGAAACCGATTCTTCAACGAGCCACGAGATTCATACAGAATATCGTGCAAGAAATCACAGTCGTGTTGATGCACGCAGAAAACACCGTATGGAAATTTATTATTAGCTGAACATATCTCATTTTCAGTTTAAGTGAAAGTTAATGTTAAACGAGATGAGGAAAAAGTTGAACATTTTAACGTATGAATTGAGGGTAACGATTGAATAAATTGCTGCAAAGAATTCACTTGTAACGATTGAAAGCTTAAAATATAACTATCTCCATGTAAATTTAAGCATTTGCATCGAAAGACGCTTAAAGACGGTCGTCTCTTAACCCCTTGCCGTGCCGTTTCTTTTGTGACTGAACGCGCAATAACTCCGAATTAATTGCTGAAATAAAAATCTGTCCCTGACTTCTGATATAGCGTATGATTTAACGCAATATTAAATAGCATAGACTTAATTTTATTTTATCCTAATACACTGATTTTTTAATTTAATAATTTTTAGAACAATTCAAAATTGACTATTCCATTTATCGCGCCATGAGTGTCACTCGTTATTATAACGCAAGGGGTTAATATACCCCGATTCTTTTATCCATCTCGTTAAAACCGGCGAATCTAAAGCAAAGATAACCAAGAGCGAACATTTTTCCACGATGTACCATCACCCATCTTTACTTGAACTACAAGGTATTCCATTTCTTCCGCCATGAATAATAATCACACACTTCCATTTTCGATTTCAAAACAGAATCAACAACCCTCGACGTCATTTATTTTCCCTCAGCGTCCACGTTTACATCCCTCCCTTCATTCTCGCCTTGCACCATCCAACCTACTTTCTCCCACCCTGTTTTTCTCATATCGCAAGACATTTCGTCACGGCGACTCGCATCACGGCTACCCCTTTCAACGGAAGACGCACGTTAAAATTCAATTCACCAGGATTCGCCGAGGCGAGGAACGGAGAGCGATCGACTCGCCGGAACGGAGACTAGGTAAATAAGGTGTGAACGATGAGTTATCGCCGTGCAAACTTTCTCGCCTCATCCGTTACCTGCTTCGAATGAATTCTTCTGGTTCGTGCACCCTCCTCCGACTCTGTCTCACTTCGGTCTTCCCGCATCGCGTGCCTCGAGCTTCCTCTCTGCCACCCCTTTCGAAGCTACCCCTCTACTGGTAGGCAGTCAGAATGAGAAATGGCTCGGGGGGTTAGCGGCCGCGTGTAAGTTACACCTCGGCGGACAGCTCGTTGAGACAAGCTCCATGGTTTACAGAACCTAAGCCCGCCATGTACGATACACTTTCGAAGAGTATGGAAAATTCACTGGTAACGGTGCCGTTAGGTGTACTCTTTCGTCGTGGAAACTCTTTCCGTTTTCCTCTCTCTCTCTGACATTTAGTTTTTCTGTCTCCGTTTCTACCTGTTTCCCTCTCTGGCTGTCCTTTCTCTCGGTGTTTCAGTCTCTTTTTCTCTGTGCTTCTCCCTCCTTCCCTCTGTGTTTCTCATTCTCTCTCTTTTACCGTTTTAGTCCATACACTCCTTTTGTATTATCTGCAAATGGAAAAGTCGCTATACGGCGAATTCCGACGTGCTACATACACAGCTCTTTTTCAGTTCGTTCTCGTAGGAATTTTGTCGGTTAAAAGACTGAAATATCCAATAAAAAGAGCTGAGATTTTTTTTTTTTCGCAACGCTGTCGAGCACGATTGTGCGCCGAATTTCACGCCTCGCGAGTATTTGCGTTCACGTCGAGAGAGTTATGGCCTTTTGGGACGTCGAAAGAAATTCGCATCGTTTTCGACGTTTTTGGGTTAACAAATAACTTGTTTTATTACGTTAGAGACCCGCTCCTTTTTCGAGTCGTTCGACCGATGAAATCGGAATCGGTCGGAGCTTCTGTTCGCTCGATTTGCTCGGATTACGATGGGGAATATTGTGCCTTTGATTTACGCCAAGGCAATTTAATTAATCGAGATGATTTGTATCGTAAAAGTATGAGAGGTGATATTCGGAGAAGGGAGATCGTCGAAATCATTCTTAATTATTCGTTCTCTTAATTGCACCCGGAGGGAGGTAATCAAATTCAGTCGATCTTAGGGATTTGGCTTGCCGAAGAAGGTACATTTCACGGTTTGTTTGCACGATGATAATTAGCTCGAAAGTTTCACGTTGCGAATTGAAAATCCCTCCATAGAACGCACGAATTCGTTTGGAACTGTTTTCTTCGCCGCTGAGGATTCAGTGGAGACGTTTCATTCTCAAAGGCTAATTCCCCAAAATCAAATTTAATTATCTAAATGGCACACTTCCTCCGCCGACTCATTCTTACCAATTTCAGTTCTATGATTTACTTTAATTAAGAGCAATTCACTTCGCCGCTTTGCTCTATCAGGTTGGCAATTCTGCCTTGGAAAATTATGTACCACTTTTACAATTTCATAATATAAATATGGTGTACTATTTAAAATGATATGCAACAAGAATATATTTCCAATATTTGTGTGCACGCATACGTTCATACGTTGCACCAAATTATTGTGCATCGTTTGCACTGGGGAATGTTAATTTTTCTAGTTTGAGCAATTTTGCTATGATCATTGCCCTGTAGACTGCTTTTTTTAATTGGTTTCTTTCATTTAAGGAGCAGAGAGTGAGGCTTTTATGGCTGCATCAATAATATAAGTTGTATATGTTGGTACTAACTAAAGGAAAAAGAAATATTGTTCTTTTTAACCTCTTCAAAGACGACTTTTTTGTAGAAGCTACTTTCATATCCATAATTGTACACTGGAAATAACAGTCAGTGCAGTCAAACCATAAGATTTTTATTTTTCTTGTTGAGAGATTCTGTAGTGAATAATTTATTATCAAATTTTTATTCTTTTTATTAATGATAGCAATTACAATTATAAAAACCTAAATGTCCACATAGTGGCCAAGGGCGTCAAGAGGTTAAGGAAGGATATTTTGAGTGTGATTGATTATGAATTATTAAAACCTGGTCAGTCTATCACAGCCGAGGTCTACTTCGTACAATTAGAATATTATACTTTGTAACTAAATTTGTTCGCATTGTAAAGCAGAAACGACATTTCTTTTCGCTTTTCCAAATATTGTCCACCCTCTTTTCCGTTACGCATTAATTTATTATTTTTCTCCATAAAAACTCGACGTCTCTCTCCTCTCTCTCACCAAATCTCAAACGTTCTCCCAATGTTTTAATCTCCCCGATACATCCACCCCCCAACGCATTCTCCTTCATCCAGCCTCTAAAAGGTATTACTCGTGAGCCTCAAAAGATTCATTCTATAATGAAACTTTTCAAAAGAAGCGAAGAAAAAAAACAGCCGCAAATTTCGTAAACTCCACCGAACCATAAACGCTCGCTTCCACATTAGCCGGCGCGTTTCTCGACGCAGGGCGCTTCAACTTCATGGAATTAATAAAATCCTCCTTTTTATCTCCCCGCCACTTATTATATCCGTTCGCGGAATTATCGTCAGCCCATCCATCCCGTCAGATTATTCGCGGGCGGGAGTTTAAAAGAATCCCCCGTATAATTAAATTTCTCGGCAGACAAGAATCCCCAGCCGCGAATTTTCTCCGCTCTTCGGCGAAACTTAAAGCTCTCGCAGCGTTTGTGCGTGCGTCGCGGCCGGCTACGTTGTACCTCGAAGGTATGCAAAGAAAAACGCGAGAGTTCGGCCGGAGAGTATCGTGCGGCTTATCACCACGAGATTGTAGGCGAATCTCTCCCACGGGGAAGCGAGAGGCAACTTCCGGATTTAACGAAATGCTCGCCCACGAGAAAATTACTCCTTGCGAGGAGGAGACACGTCGAGTGCTTTCGGGGGTTGGCCCGAGAGTGCGACGTGGAAGGACGAAGGGAGAGTCGCAAATAAAGACGGGGAGGCCCCGGAGAATTCACGATGTACCCACTGTTTCGTTTAATCGTCCCTTTTGTTTTGCTCGTGGCGAGGCAACCGCGCTCTGTCGCGCTTGAATTTCTGCAGGGGGTGAATGAGGGGTAGCAGGAAGGAAAAGGCCGAGAAGCCGGGAGACGCGCATACATTCGTGCCAACAGGGAAAGGCGAAAGTGGAACAACAGCGAGAACAAGGAAGAGGCGGAAAATGTTGGAGTTGCCACGCAAGGGTGATTTCGTCGTGGTATCTGTTACTGATATTCGATCTTTATCACTAACTGTACCGTGTGCAGTCGAATGACCGATTCGATGGATTGAAAATATGTGGAAAGTTATAAGAATAGATAAAAAATGCTTATTATAAAAGGTAAAAAAGGCATGAAATATAAAAGAGAAAGCACACAAATAAAATTTATTAGGTTGGTGCATATGAAATGTCGGATTGTATACGGCGAAATTAAAATACCACAGTTTTGGCAAAATGATTGTTTATAAATGAAAATAATTTCCATCTACATCAATACACTTCTACTAAAGATTCACAAGGGCTTTTATACGATTTTTAATAAAATCTGAGTTTTTAGAAAGAATGAAATAGGAGGCGACTGTTTTAAGGTCACCTTCATTATTGAATTTTTTTTCTGTAATGAAGCGGTCTAAGTGTTTATAAATGTGATAATCCGTTAAAGGAAGATCAGGTGAATAAGTTGGGTACCAAAAATTTCATATTTTAATTCACGACATTTTGTTGACCTCACTTTTCACGGATTCAACTGTCCCTATTCAACTGTTTCAACTGTAAAATTATTAATTTTACGGCTACCTATTCACCAAATATGACCAAAATGTAGTGTACAGACCTAATCAGACATTTCATATGCACCAACCTATTACATTCACACAAAACAGAACTCTAAAAAAACGCTATCGCTGCTCGCAGAATCACTCAAAACAGTGTTCGCTGTTACGAAAAACACTTTGTTCGCTGCTCGCTGTTACTCAAAATCACACACTGAAGCATTCAGCCGCATAAATATAAATTTTAACATCGTGACTCGTAGCTCTGTTCGTTAGAGTTTCATTCTTAATGCTTTTAGTTACACTTCTTGTAAAATGGTAGCCATTGGCGAAGCAGCAGAGCCTTGGGTGCTCTGTGGCATCGAATAAAAATAACTTTTCTGAAGTAGCGTGTAAATATCTACGTGCTCCTAACATAATGGTTTAGCACTTTACAGAGCACTGCAAAAGTTATTTTTCTTGTCCTATTTCATTTTCTACCCTGTGAAAACAATAAAAGTTATTCTTACGATTATTATGTCAGAAATTTTGAATGTCACACTTTCGTAGCATAATGAAAAAGGACGAAAATTTCATCTAGTCACGGTTCTCCTAAATCATTCGATTCCCGTTTCACTTTCATTCGAGACAACGATAAACAACCAATAAGGGACATGCGAGGAACATTTCAACCCCTTATGGCGACATTACGAATGGAAATTCCAGCCGAATATCGTACAAAATCGCGATGCAAATGGTGCCTGATTTTAATAATATCCAAATACGAGGGACACTCAACGTTCTGGAATTTCGTTAATAAGACGGCCGCGGACGAAACAAAACGGCAATTCGATGTGACGCTAAGCGATAAAAACCTGCGGCCACGCTTTTATGCTCGAATTAACGAGCTCATTCCTTTTCCATGGCGGATTTCTTTAAGCTCAAACAGGCCGCAGCGTGTGCCGCAGGGTATTGCGAATCGGTGTAATAATTGCACATCCGTGAAATTATTCATGCTAGTTTCTCGTCGTCATTTGATTCCTCGGCTGAGCTATCCGGACCAATTTGCCCTGTAGTCTCAATAACGCTGCACATATATTCCAATTTAATCGAAAGATCGTTGTGTGCCACAGAGAGCGTTAATATATGTACGTATGTACACATATGTTTATATCCATATATATATACATACACGTATGCTATGCGGGATGAAGCATCGTTACACGCGGTATATGTAAATATTTCGGCTCCTTTGATGGAGACACGAATGAAAGTTGTAACCAAAATGGGAAATGTAATCATAATGTCCTTCGAAGCAACTTTCTCAAAATTTTAGGGTGAGAATACTTTTGATAAAATCGCACCGCTCTCTTTCTGTGATTTTTCAAGATACTACGATTGTTGTAAACTTTTAAAATGGAGAAACATTAAGATGATTAAAATTCGAAAATATTAGAAGCATAATTAATAGAGGGATAAGAAATTAGTCTAAATCTAGCATTGTGCTGACTATTTTTTATAATAACTTATAAAAGTATCAATTTTGATGTTCTGTGATAATTCTGATGCGATTTCTTTATTAATCATAATGTTAAGAATTTAATCAGCTACAATGATACACTTATTTTTTTATTCTTTGAGAATACTGCAATCTTCTTCGTTCTAAGTTTCATTATTAATATTTTTATTATTAATTTTAATCGTCAATTGAAAATTTAATCTCAACTTTATTTTACGTAATGCGACACTCAAGGTTTGCTTCGATCTCACGAGCGGCTGGCGTTACGCGAATAAGTTCCCTTCTTCTGTATTTTCTCTCTGTTTGATAAAGAGACATATTGCCAAAGTTTTAGAGGAGCCTTGGGAGAGTTCGACTCTCGAGGTACTTTCTCATACTTGGACAATTTCACTCCTCGCCTAAAATACAGATATGTCCGCACACGCGTATAAATACTTTTGCTTTCTTCGACGGCACTTTTATTACCGTAGGGACAAATTACTGTCAGGGTATCGAGATTGCAGAGCACTCAGAAGACCGTCATTTTCCAACTTCGGGGAAATTCATGGCCTCCGTCGCGATCGGGAAGACAAAATATGGTAAATCGTATCGTTCACAGTTTTTTTTCCGGAGATACGCCCCCTTCTCGTCGAAATCGAAATACCTTTGGATGAAGAACGATAAATTATTCTTATATTTCGTCTCTTCGGAAAGTTATTTCATTACGAAATATGAAACTGAAGTTAGAAATTATTATTTCATTATTTATGATAGTAGAAAGGGACCTTCGTTTATTAAACTGTACTTGAAATTTTATTATCTCGCAGGCAACATTGAAAACTGTTGAAAATCATGGTTTATACAAACGAAATAGCCTTGAAATTTTCCTCCATCGTAATAAAATTCTTTCGAAGTCTAACATAATAATTGCTTCAATTTCTCTCTTCGACAAAGTCACTTTAAAATTACCATTTTACAAATCGACAAGTTAAAATTTCGCCGACACTGTTACTTGTAAAATGAACTCATCGAAGACAGAATTATGCGTGAAAAACTGAAAGAATAATGTTATTACCACAAATCATCTCATTACCACTTTTCCCGCCAAACTTTCCATTACATCCCTCCGCACATTCTCACCCCCAATTTTCTTCGCTTTTGGCTCGAATAACTGCACGTCCGTCGACTGTATTAAACGCAGAAATAGTTTATGCGACCAATTGTTCCCTCCGTAATTCCAACAAACTGCCCCCGCAACAGCGAGATATACAAACAAAGTAGAACCCGCAAACAGGAAAATCCAATTTGTCGGTGGCCCTGCAACGACGTCAGCGGAGGCGCATTTCTCAAAGAAGGAACTTGACTCAGAGGAGTGCCTTCATTTCGGACCCGCCGATGAGCGTAATTGCTGACGGGAAACAGGATAAAAAATAGAAGAAGAAGAAAGAAAAAAGGACGACGACGAAGAAAGAGACGGTATCTTGGTTGGATACTCATCCGGAGCTTTTCCTTTGATCAATCAGACCACCGTTTCGTGGACGTGATGCAACGTCTTAACGGTGGACGAACACGCTCGGGTGGAAGCTACTACTGGGCATTACTCATTTCGAAGTTAAGAGCGGCAAAGTTGGACGGATGCGTTGGAAGTCTTTGAGCTCAGCTTCTTATCATGCTCGGTGCATACCTATCCGGCCCACAGACCAGAACCGAACGCTTCTACCAGCTTCGAAACATTTCAATTACTTATGCGGTACCAGCTAGCAGCGCCTTCCTTCCTTCCTTCCTTCCTTCCTTCCTACCATTCGTTTCTCTCCATTAGAGAACCGGCTTCCTAGCTCTTTTGCCGCCGGCGTACCGTAAAATCTCGACGTTGATTTTGCTTTTGCCCTCTCGATCGGACCCGCGAATTATTGAAAAATCGATTTCGAATCGGATACGGGGAGTTTGATATATTTATTGGACGTGTGACAGCATTGAAATTGAAACGTTATGGATCCTTGCGGAGGTTGGAATTTTGTGGGATTGATTTTGGGCAGTGGACGGTGATACGGTGTGTAAAGTTACAAGTTTGGGAGAAAGTGAAAGTGTAATGTGTGAGTGGGCATTTGATGGTCGATCTAGGAGAATTTATGTTATTGTCGGTTTTATTGTTGGGTATGTAGAAAAATATATGTCGAAGATAGTGTAAAGAAGGTGTGCAAAGTCTGAAAATTGTAGACAAGGATTTATGAGTTTTGCGAATAAGGAGAGTTTTAACCCCTTGTTTTTCAAAATGTATCAAATTGAAAATATCAGTGAGACGCGGCACGATAAAATTATTTCTACAATATTAATATTGCGTTAAATTGCAAAAATCACAATTTTTATTTTAGCCATTTAATTCTGAATTATTGCAGAGGCAACCAAAAAAAATAGGACGGCAAGGGGGTTAAGAAAGCTACAAGAATTATGAAATACAGCGAACGATTATCAGTCTAATTTTGCATATAGAGTTCATTGTATGATTTTAATTGAAAAAACTCCGCACATAAATTTTATACCTTCTGATAAATTCTTTTCCACAATAGATAATTGTACCTGTGAAACAAACCTTCGAAAAATCGAGAAAAACGTTCTCCACTTCGCCACTACATCGAACGCGTACGAAATCAATTGAAATCACGATAAGTAGCATTGAAGGGTGACCTCTTTGGAGAACAAACTTGACACGTGTGTACATTTACACTCCTATCGCTCGTAATTCACAAAGTGGCACTATCGGTTTACGGTGAAACGTGGCGTCACCGCAAAACCCAGTTAGAAACCCCGTTGTCTCTCTCGCATCCAGCAGGAATGCTTCGGTTTGACGCAGGATGTTGTCGATTTAACGACAGAAATTGCTCCCCGAATGCCAGCCGTACTGCAAAACCGGAGGACTTTCGATTGTCTATTCACCTTGAAACCGCACTCGGTTTCGAGGATACCGGATTCTCCTGTGAAGTCCGACGTGTTTCCGCGCGAACAGCAAATTCGCGAGCGTTCATCTCGGTGTACACCAAAGTGAGTTGTTGCCGTGTTCTGTCCGAGGAAAACTCAAGTTCGTCTTCGCTCCTTGTCTTTGTTTTCGGTCTTTACCGGACCGGAGAGACTTTATTTCGGTATCAAAGAATTTCACCGCGACTTTTCTCGTTCTGTGGTAAAAAGAAGCTGCCTTCGAAAAGGGTAATAGAAGGAACTGTGTCAAAAAATTAGCTCGCTTTCAGAGGATCACTTGGTCGTCGAAAAACTGAGAATAACTCGAGGAATGAAAGAGGAATTTATTATTTAATGAATTCATTGATTAATATTAAAAGTAGACAGGTAGAAATTAGCTTTTAATAGAATTCGGCTGGAATTTCATATCGGGAATTAATTTATTTGAGTTGTCTGCATTTAATTTGCTGAAATTATCGCGACAGACGAGGCTCCACTTTCAAACGTTAATCAAGCTGTGCGTTCATACGTCCTAAAAAATTATAATTAAGCATCGATGAAACTTTAAAGTCTCATTGTTCGATAATAATGAACAATCCCCGGAGGCAACTCGAATCAGAGGAATTTTCAAAGCAAAACTGACTATAATACGGTCGACGCGAGTAAAAAGAAATTAGGCGGAATGCATTCAAATCCTCATTTCCCTTGACCGTTTCGATCAGCCGTCGATAAATAATTTAACACCGTTTCAATTAATAAAAATAATGAATCACTGGAACGAAGTAGCTTTCAAGTGGAATGGATTTTAGGAGCGGACGTTGCAGGGCCGAGGAGTGCACGAGTGAGAGGGAAAATCTAACAGAATTTATTCAAATCCCTATCGTTTTGCCCTTCAAGCCATAGGGCAGCCGCAATAAGTCACTGTCGCGGTTTGGCTTTATGAATAATGCAACGTACGAGAGAGAAACTTCTTCCGCAGAATGGACAAGATAGCGAGAGGCTACTACAGAATGCAGGAGAGACGCGCTTTGGTATATTCTCTTAAGAACGAACCTCCGTCGTCGTAGTCGTCGTCGTATCGGGAGAGAATGGAAAGGAAGATGAAGATTCCCCCATTCGGCTAGGTGAAACGCAGTTGACACAGTTTCCACCGCGATCGATACAACACCCACACCATGAACACGTAAGAAGATCATTGCGGCCGAAGCGTCGAGAGCGATGTTTAATTCGTAATGGTGTATTCTCTTGTCAGCGGAACGATATCGATCCCACTGCAACCGCTGTGTTGCAATTCGCCATTAATGCCCACGATGATATCTATCAGCGATGCGCAACCGATCTCACGGAATTTTCAAATGTATTTCTCTGATCTTTCTGCGACGCTCCCTTTACGCCCGTAAACCTCCGAGGATATAGGTCCGTTCGATTGATTGGATGCCGGAATCGTTTTATCCTATTACCTTTCGGGGAAGGATTTTCATTCGTGGAATGTTGGGAACGAAAGACATCGGAGTAATTGCATTTTTTTTTAGCTTGTATCAGGATAAGCGGAATTTTGGAGCTTTATCCGATTGGATTGTCGTTCAATAGGTGAATATCTGGGGGAAGTAGATTCCCGTATTTGGGAAGTCTTTGA
The DNA here is from genome assembly GCA_963989415.1 of Cerceris ruficornis. Lineage (NCBI taxonomy): Eukaryota > Metazoa > Arthropoda > Insecta > Hymenoptera > Crabronidae > Cerceris > Cerceris ruficornis. The sequence continues at coordinate 9,602,559 of OZ022526.1, forward strand.
GTAAATTAATGAGCAGTCGTTTCATTGATTCAGTGGTGAAAAATTGATTGGGAAAATAATCCGGAGATTTTTCAATATCGCAAGTTGTTGGAATAGAAAATTTTACCATATAAATAATTGCTATCACTTTTGGGATTTAGAAAATTATCTGATACAAAAGCTTTTTGTTCCGAGGAAATTACAGAAGCTCGCCACTTTTTTACAACAATAGCTCAAAAATTACTTCTTCTTAACACTAACCGTACCATAGGTCGTCAACTGACCGGTTCAACGAAATGAAAATACATCATTTTTTGTTCCATTAACACTAGAACTACCAAGGCAGTCGAAATGACTGGTCCCTGATTTTTTTTTACATTCTCCAACTTTATGGGAAAGCTGTACGGTAAATATTTCACAGCTATCTTGTAAAACATAAATTACCTAATTGCTGATTTTCTTTACCGCTGGATTCTTCTTTTTGAAAGTTCTTATTTCATATATTTAAATATCACGGATTTAACGCCGGTGATTCTAGTGTTAAGTAAATATTGTTTTGTACGCGTTTCCTATATGAAATAAGCAACATCCTGCATTTCTTTCAGAAAGTATTATTCTTATTTCTATTGTGTTGCTTATTCTATTGTCATAACTTGTCACAGGATCTCCTACGATAAGAAGTATCCATAAAGTGTCGGCACTGTTAAGGTTAAACGTTACGCTATCTTCGCAACAGTGCAATACGAATACATGAAAAAGCGTGAAAGAAATGTGAACTGATCCTAACCGAATCACAATACAACATGCACCAGGGAGGAAATAATATTTGTCAAAACACGATTCATTTTCGCGGGAGTACACCGTGCGAAACAAACTGACAAGAAATACACCTGTCATTCAATTAGTGCCACTAACACGCCGGAAGAACAAAATACCGTGCAATTGAGTGCGTTAGAATTTGTACCAGCGTAGAAAGCTGTATCGCGTGACGTATGATAGATTGACTGCGTTTTGTGAGCGATCTTGATGGATCGATCGGGAGTTGTCAGTTTCACAGCCTTATTTTCTGCGCTGTGAAACGGCGCAAGCCCAAAATCTCGGCTCCGTGTAATTCCAGGCGAAGCTGTTTCGCGCCTTGAAATTGGACTTTTAAAAGTTAACGCGACCCTTCGCTAAGACCAATTGAGTTAATAGGACTTCCAAGAAGTTCGCAGTGCCTCTCGTGAAAAATAGACGAAGTTTGATTTATGAGAATCCGCTCGATGTAGACTCGCCTTCGATAAAAATATCATTTTGCTCTCACCTCTGGATATTTTCGTTTTTCGCGTTATTCTATGTGGAAATATTCGTTCTCACGTATGAATGAATATTAATATATATACAGTTGCGGACAAAAGTTTCCGAACGATTTAGTCGATGGTCCTTTATTATCAGTAATAGTTTGTGGTATAATACCCATAGAAAGTCGTCTCCCCATAGAAATGAGTGACGTAGAAAAGATTTGGGAGAGATTGTAATCTCAAGAGGTTGCGTCTCGCGATGCATAGTTACAGTAAGATTTAGTTTAGAGACCCAGTTAGACACACAACCTTTTTTTAGACACCATTAGATACCTTAGATTATTTAGTTATTCAGTATTTTATTTTGTATTCTATTATAATCATATTTACTCAATATAAATATTTAAATCGTTCGGAAACTTTTGTTGGGCTACATTTTAGACAAATATGTAAAACTTAAATATAAGAAAATAAACATATGTTTTATAAAGGCAATTTCGGTGAATTCTCATAGATCATTCAATTTTCTATCGATGTACGTAAATAGAGATTTTTATAATTCCAACTGAAACACGTGAAATAGCATGAAATACAAAAATCGATATCGTTCGGAAACTTTTGTCCGAAACTGTATATATTAATTTCAGATTTTTATAGGTGATGCACGGATAATAAAGAAATTGCACGGTGGATGTTTGCCGGAATTGTTAAAAAAATTCAAATTCAATCACGCTTCGATTCTTTCACTTTCTGCTCTTCTTGTTTGATCAGTGAGATATTTAAAATGTTTTTTCCCAGTTTGCTGAATAATGTAAAAAAAGGGAAAGTAAATGTATGGTCGGATGGTAGATGCGTTTAGATTTCCTAAGATGAGACGAACATTCATCGCTTATGGCGGATGCTGTGCTTAAAGCGGTCAGAATAATTGGCAATAATGGATTTGTTAGTAGATATAAAGACCTCAGAAGATGATGCGCTTAACCGCGAAAACAAGCAAGCTCCTTGAAGTCGGGAGAAACTTTATTAACGTGGCAGCGTAATAAGATTTAGTTGGAGCTTACCTTTCACCGCAAGTGCTCGTAAAATCCTTTTATATTTAATCTTACGATACTTTAATTTCCCTTGCGCCTGCTCGCGATTAGATAATCGTCTATGTAAATACTCTGCACGGTATTATCAAGTAATTTAACACTTATTATATTCCGTGCTGAAATGAAACGAAGCTCTATACATTTTTCTGGAGCAACTGAATATTCGAGATTGTGAAACCTAAAAATTATTGCCCAATATTTCGTTCGATATCCATTCAGTTTATTTAGAAGTGTATACTTTATTTCTTTAATATTTACGAAATATTGTAGCGTCAACATCGACAAGGAGTCAGTTATAATAGAAAGTCTAAATGCTCGTTATACTTCTTATACGTTTAACACTAACAATAAGTCTATCAAGCCGGTAAAAATGACCGGTTCCCAATTTTTTCTAAAAATTACCTAAATTGATAGGAGAGGCATGAAGTAAATATTCCATTTCTATCTTATGTAACCTAAATTAATTAATTAATTATCTTTTTCACCTCTTGATTTCTCTCTTTCCAAAGTACTTGTTAAGTATATCTAAATTTTAGTAAATATAACATCGGAAGGTTTAGTGTTAAAAAAGTTTTCTCCTACGATCCGATCCCACAGTAAACTTAAGATTATAGACTCTAAACCTACTGCCGCCGTTAAATCCGAAAGTAAGAAAAAGAGAAACTCAAAAATATTCCAGCAATTCCACGGAACAGCGAATACGAGGCAAAAGAAACGCACAAGTCGATAACATCTCAACGGCCCAGTGCGACCACCGTAAAAACTTTACCTCCCGCAGTTTTAATTCCAATAAAATCCCCTCCACATTTAAGTGCGTATTAAAACAAGCCTGCCACATTAGAAGTCAATTAAATCGGAGTTCGGCCGATTAAAAAGGCAGTCCGGGCGGGTCTCCCGGCGAACAATAAAGGGTCCAAGCGAGTGCTGAAAATGGCCGAGCCAATGAAAGTTTAAAGTGTCTCATAATACGCAACATACACCGACTGTTCGCGGCTCCGACGATCAATTAACTTTTAACGAGATACTCAGCCGTATTACCAACTTCTACGTCTTTTAAATTCTCTCCCCTTTCCCTCTCCTTTGAAACGGCAGTTAAGCAAAACTCACCGGTATTCGGAGCCCTCGCTGAGCTGCCTAACCGTAATGGGGAATTCACTGGGCCCGTGTGCCTTCAAGAGCTCCTGCAGCCGCACCAGCCCTTCGTTGTTCTCGTAGATGATGGTGAAGCTTTTCCAGCCCCAGGCTTTCACCAGATCAACGTACGCCTGAAACATCAGTAGTCAGTCATTACCGACGGTGGTTGGAGTAATATCACGGCATTTTAAGGGGAGTGCTCTTCTGCACGCTTCTTCCATTCCCTCAGAGTCTTTAGCGTGTGGCTCGTTTGCATGCGAAATCCCATGACGATACAGAAAGGAGAAAAAAGGAAGTTTGGAAGGAAGACGAGGGGGAAAGTCGACGTGAAAGTAGTAAAGTCATGTCGATCTCGGGCAATTAATTTCAACGGCATGGAACGGAAATGGTCGGATGTCGGTTACGTTTTCGGAGGGAATTCCATTAGAGTGTTAGATTGCAATCTGTCCTACCAATGAAATATCGACGATGTTACCTATAAATCGAAACTGTCGCGGAAGTTCTATAGGTACCATTATCGCGACCGTGAAACCCCGTAAAATATCACGGTCATATGTATGTTTCTATCTTCGTGTTACTGATATTTCAGTCGTATCTCCATGCGCGCTTCGTTTCCTCCATTGACGAGGCGACGATAACGACCACGATAACGTGCCATTTTTCCTTCCAGCTGGTTCTTTTTTTATCTCATTGCCGGGGAGCTTCTTTACTTTTAGAACTACGAGATCGAGCCGAAGGAGTGAGAAATACCTGACAAAGAGGACTTCGGGTAAGAAACGACGTCTTCTCGACGTTTTATCGTGCAAGAATAATAGGGGGATCTAAGCGACACTATTAAATATGGAATGGCACTTCCTTGATCGTGATTATTAATTTAGTCCCGTAGTGTGATCTCTGAATTATGAATTTGATTTGATTAAGTTCTAAATCTGGTAATTATGTGATGAGAAGTTTGTGGATGAGATTGAAATTTGCTTATATTTAGGCAAATTTCGTACCAGAACATTTATAGTTGCATTAAGCGTTTTTTTATTTTGAAATACCCTACGATCTCTGTATAGTGAAGCAATTATTAACTCTGTTGAACGGTCCAACCTTTTGTCATTTCTACGAAGCAGTTTAACCGTATTGCAATGACTACATTGTTGCAAAGTTTTCAGAATTTAAAATACTTAAAAATAAGTATTATATAAAAATGGAGGTAGAATCAGACTGATCAAAATTATTACACGTCGCAGAATTTAATAAAATTATTCTTCAGCTATTGAAACATAGATACGCCAATAATATTTACCGAAGGATTAATTTCAAAGATCAGTTTATCAGAATAATACTGATAGTTTATTAATCGCGGATAGAATATTTTTAAATTTAATTAACAGTACATACAGTGCAGCAGTACCAGGCATTGGAACAATATTTACAAATCCTCCAAACTCTGATAGCATCAGTAACCAGTGAGGGGATTTTATTAAAAGACCAATCCTTTAAATATTTACTTAAAACTCAACCAACTTTCGAGTCAACTATCCGCAACAGCTATCGATGAAACCACGTCATATACGGATCCAACAAAAATTACAACCAGAATGAAGCACATCTTCAACGAGTGTCTTTCCTGACGTTTCCAGACTCCTAAGGATATAACGAAGGGATGAGTCGATCTCAGTCAGGTGTATAGGTTTTCTATAGGCCAAGCTTTTACGCGAAGAACGACTATTACAGCCGTCCGCTCTCCAATGGCCGAATCGACCCGAGAGGCAACTTCGCGGCTGAGTTTTCACGTGGATCCGCCTTGGCAGTAACTCGCATTTCGAAGCCGCTTTTCCGATAATCCGAACTTCCTAAAAGCGTCGGTGTATATTTTCCGACGAGTAACTTTCGCCGTACTCCGCCTTGCGTTTCTATCTACCCTCTTCCTCACTATCTCACTCTCTTTTTCGTTTTCCTCCCGCTTTCTCACTTTTTCCCTATCCTCTTTCACTACGTCGAGGTTATGCTTTTCAGGTTTTATACCACCGTCAGCGCAAGCTCATTTTCAGATTTCACTTCGACGTCTTACAAGGGAAGTTCGGCAACTGATACACTCCGATTTTGATGAAATTTTGCATAAATATTTATCAGACATATCTAAGAAGATAGCTGGAAATCGTTCGTGACCGTTTTTAACTTTGAGGGAAATTAATAAGCCCCTCTTTAAGGGAGGTCCTGTCTCTCTCCTACCTGTCCTGCTTCTCTCCTGCCTGTCCTGCCTCTCTCCTACCTGTCCTGCCAGATCGCTCTGCCTGTACTGCTTCTCTCCTGCCTATCCTGCGTGTCCTGTCTTTCCTGATTGTCTCCTACCTGTCCTGTCTGTCTCCTACCTGCCCTGCCTCTCCTGCCTCTGCCATACCCAAAGTGTTTGTTCAAAAACAATTTCTGAGAAAATTAACGTCGATAACGTATGTTCATATGATCTTGAAGGTCATTTGAAGGTCAAAATCTGTGCTTGCAAGCTCAACTGTGGTTGCTCAAACTAAAAGCTCACTCGGATTTTAACAAAATTTCGCGAGAAACTCGGAAAAATGGCTCAAAAGCTCAACACCTGCGGGCTCATAGCTCGAAAGCTCTTTTTTTATGCAGAAAATTTGGAATTTAGTCGAAATTCTGATTGAGCTTTTAGTTTGAGCAACTACGCTTGAGCTTGCAAGCTCAAATTTGACCTCCAAATGACCTTCAAGATGCCCGAGAGTTATTGGCCGGCGTTACAAAAATGTGACTTTGCTCAAATACGATCGGCGTTGTGTCAAAATCATATGAGCCCACGTTCTCGACGTTAATTTTCTTGAAGGTTGTTTTTGAATAACCACTTTGGATATGATAGAGGCAGGATGGGCAGGATAGGCAAGACTGACAGGAGACAGACAGGACAGGTAGGACATGTAGGAGATAGCCAGGATGTGCAGGAGAGAGCCAGGTCATGCAGGAGAGAGCCAGGACATGCAGGAGACAGGCAGAACCTCCCTTAAGGAAGGTTCTACCTTGATATCTCCCTTAAAGTTGAAAACGGGCACGAATGAATTCCAGCTATCTTCTTAGACACGTCTATTAAATATTTATGCAAAGTTTCATCAAAATACGAGTGTATCAGTTGCCGAACTTCCCTTGTTAGACGAATAGAACGTGCGGATATATACGGGCTTTCGCGAGTAACGCCGGCAAATGGAATTTAGGTAGTTTAGAACGTATTAAAATCTTAAAGGGAATGCGACGGAATTCGCGTGCTTAATCTTATTGAAGAGTTGGTATATCGTGCGAAGATTTCGTCCTGGGTGCTGAGATTACTTTTGTCGAAGATGTCGTTCCAAGTCGAGTGGAAAAATTCTTTTACAGCTTTATAAATCTTCTAATCAAATGTTTCTATTAGATTGTACCTCGTTGTAGCTTTTTCTTATTGGTACTCTAAATAGTTTCATATTGAGGAAATAGAGTTGCTTTGTTTTATGTTTTACATTTTTTTGCTCTAACATTGGAGGTACCAAGGCAGTCAAAATGACTGGTCAGTAATGTTTTACAAAAACTGTATAAATTTATAGGCAAATTATACAGTAGATGTGCCACTCCTATCTTAAAAATGTAAATTATTGTATTGATAATCTTTTTCAAACCTTTATTAAAGGTATCTTTTAACATCTTCGGTAAAAGTAGTGTTATGACCTACTGTTTTAACTGGCTTCCAGCCATCAAAGGTTATATTGTTTCATAGACCGAAGAGAAAACAATTAGATAACGCAGACGATAATCTAAATATCAAACAGCGAACATACGCAATATTTACCACCAATTTCCAGTAAATTGAGTATAAAACAACATACAAAACGACCCCTAAAATACAGATGATTTTTATATTAGCACTAGCTTTTCACAAACCACTTTTAAACTCCCAATTAATACGAGAACCTCAATCAGGAATTTTTTAAAATAAAAACACCGTAACTGTGATCAGCAGCGTTTCATTCATCCGACAGACTCGAAATGAAAAAATTCTCCAATTAATCCTACTTCATCACCGCGGACGTTTCTTCGCATTCGAGTGCCAGCCCGATACCACCCGTATATTAACGACAAACGCGTAAATTACCCAGAAAACTTACACCGAACGGGTGGATGCAGGTTGCACTCGTCGCTGACAAGAATTATCAGAAGCTGGGCAACGTATCAGCCGGTATACCTAGCCGCGCTTTTCCTGAAACAAGTCCAGGATTAATATCGAATAGAGCATGAAAATCGTGCGCGGGCATGGTGCACAGTAGCGATACGGAATGACAAATGTGCCCGTGCGCCCTTTGGAAACGTATGCAAATGCATACTCCACCGAGTGTGCCGTGTACTGAATCTCATCTGGCTCGGTTGAACAAAAAGGACGAAAGAAAGGGAGAAAAAGGAGGAGAGACAGAGAAAGAGTAAAGTAAGAAGGGAGAAGGAGTACAAGAAGAAACAGAAATAATAAAAAAAGGGAATAAATCGTCGAACATCGCGATTGTTCAAGGGCGCATACCATGCGTCTCCCATAATCGTAGAAAATACGCTGTAAATCTGACCGGGACAACTATGCCCGGTATTTCTGCCTCGTACATTTGCAAGCGGCACTGCTTTGTGTTTGTACGGCAGTATGTGCAAATCGTGAGGTGCAGGAGTCACGTTTCCCCCGCGCCAATTCTGCATGTTTCGCTCGCAGCGTTGTATTTCTGCACCGGTAACTTGGTAGACCGATACCGAACCGGTAGTTAATTTACCCTCTGTTCCTTTAAATGCTATCGTTCGAATTGGATTACAGGATGCACCCGGAATATTCGAGCAAGTTAGTTAACGTAGGTATCAACGCGCATCGGCTAACGTTGTCTGCCAGCCGAAACGAAACGTGGCAGAACTCGCGTCATTGAGGGAGGCCAATTCATTTCGGCCGTTAACTTTTACTCCTCGTTCTCGATAAAATACCACGTTTGTTTTGCGTCAGAGGCGCTTCATCGACGCGGATTTATTTCTTCTGTTCGGCTCTTCTCTGGGTGATTTTCTACATGGAACAGTGCAACACTTTTTTCAACTTTTGAATTGCTAACACAAAATTTCAAAATCCATTAACAGAAAGTATGTTTACTATCCGCCAATAAAAATATATTCTAACTCCATTAATACCAGCAGTAAAAAAATGTGCACCTACATGATACACCAAGGTGACGAGTAACCTAAGAAATTGATTTTCTCAAAGTTACAAACCATCTTCGATTTTATCAAAGTTCGATGAAACCGCTCGCAACCACCTATCATTCTCTCCCATCAAACTCATCATACATTCTCAGGTTCACCAAAAATCCCACAGAACTTAAGCCAAGAATCTACCTCCATCCGAACCTCTAACACCAGCCACCACGATTTTCCTCACGCCGGATGAATTAGTCACCCCGAAGCGTCTAATCCGTAAATTTCGAAAGCAGCAGAAGCCCCCGACGTCGTGTCCCACGATAAGATCGTCCGATAATTCGCAAAGTAGAAAGCCCGAGGCGCGGACTTCTTCGGACATTACGTATTCTCCGCGTGGCTGGTGGCCGTGTATAAGAGACCCGCGGACTTGCCAGACGATGTAAATTGCGTGGAAATATTTCACGTACCGCCGCACCGGGGAAGAGACCACTGGTGTACCTTTATCACGGTATCGGTGAAATTCAAGTCCAGGGCCGAGCGGGAGAGAAACGAAAATTTATCATCGCTATAACGTTACCATTTCAAGCACGTTTGTGACCGAGTACCTTATACTTCAAAACGCGGAGGCGGCACCATCCTGGCTACCTTGCCCGGATATATCTGTGTATATACATATATATCCGGCTCGCGTACATAAGGGGCTGCGCGAGAATGCATATGCTTTTATCTTTTCGCGCGAGGAAGCGCTGCGGTGGCTCGATGCAGCTTTCCATAATGAACATTCCGTCTTTTTCTCGCCGCGATATCCTCCCGTCGTTCCTGCGCTCCTCGAACGACCAGTCGTTTCGACGCTGCCTTCCTTTCCTTGCATTTTTCACTCGGATTTTTCCACTGAAATACCCGAGCCAGCTGACAGGGAGGAAGACTCCTCGATAGCGACGTTCATCCTTTTTTTTTCGTGGATTCGTTATTTTACCTGATGTTCTCGCGAGTAATTTGGTACAATTGTATTGACGATGTTTGATAGGGGGCGATTGTATTTTTTTTTCATGGCAGAAGTTAAGGAAACAAGAAAGGTTTTATGTTAAAGTGGTGTGAGACTATTTCCTTTCACACGGAGATTTTTAGAGATTTCGAAAAAAGCTGTTATGGCATAATATTCAATAGATAAGTTTCTTGTAACAATTCTTATGAAAGTATTGAAATTTCAAGTATGAAAAGAATACAAAGATAGACTTTGCTAGTCTAAAAGAAGGTCTAAATATTGAAAATAAATATTCGTTTGTTCTATTTTTATACGTAGTATGTTCAACGCATTACGTTTTACGTCATTCTTATCCATTGAATCCTTTAGGTGTTATAAATTACTTCTCACTGCGAAGAAAAAAGTCTCCGTTTTGAAACGAGTTGAACGAAAGTTAATTCCCCGGTTAACATGATAGAAGTAATAGAACGAATATACATATTTTGCAGGAGGAAAAAATCGAGCGAAATTGTACGCTTCATCTGAAATCTCAGCGGACATGTATACTCCATGGTCGTTCCGAAAAAACTGAGAGTAAGTAGTAGATTTCGGGCCCTATCCTTCAAGGGGAATAAGATATAACGCGGCAGACTGCTCCAGGGGCAAGACTCTAAATCTACTTCTTACGCTTCACCTTTTCAGCAAGCTGTTTTTCTTGCTCTTTAAGCAAGCAGAGGAAATGTTATCATAACTCGTGCACGGCTGTACAGTTTTTAAATTGACCGATACAGGGGTGTACCAGTAGAGTTATATACTCAATATCATTACAATATTGAAACTCACACATCTTTGCCCAAAGAGCATACATCTCATTTTCATACTACTCCACCTGCTGTACTTATTTTGCCAAGAAACTTCAATTTTATACAAGTCCTCGTGCAAAAATTTCCCTAAAACAATAATTAACCCTTTGCATTCCGAGCAATTTTTAATATGACCTTTTAGCAACTACCAGTTACTTGTACTATCATCTACTAGTTACTCCAGGACTATTTGCCGTGTGAGAGATTGAAAACTTTGCTTTGTTATTAAAAGAGAAACGCGTATAAAAATACAAAATTATATTTAAATGTTACCGCTGTGGCGACAACGGAGTGCAAAGCTTTAAAACAAGGAATTTCGAATTCAAGTTCTCCACGCACAGTTTGTTTCAAAATTATTTATCATGGCTTTCAGGGGTTGTTCTGCACCTTTGGTTGAACAGAGATTTGTAAAGAAAACCCGCCGCAAAATTCGCAAAAGGGTAGCTGATTTTTTTATTGGCTCATCGCATTCGTCTTATTACATAGGTAAAGTTGTACAAGCAGTACTCTCTACATTCGGTGTTCGCAAGCTTTTATATATAGATGAACAGTTCCAAATACCTTTGAATTTTATATGGATCACACAAATTTAGATAATGAGTCAACTACCATGTCAGTATCATCGCACAGGTATTTACCTCATGAATTTCCGCAGAACTTGGAGGAAAAGTCTCCCCGACGCGGTAGCAGCAAAGGCTAAGTCAAATGTTTGACGATTTATGGACGTTTCCCAGTGTCTTCCTTTCGCAAGTAGTTCAGAACGTACCGTTAACCTATACCAGACTTTTCACCTGCATTATGCTCTTACACTCATGCATAAAAAGCACGCAGCAGAGCGTTGTACATCATCGTGTCTCGCTGCTAACGAACCCCTTGGCAGCGTTCTCGTGACGAGGGTCACAAAAAGAAAGCGCTCGTTTGCTCGCAGCTCGTACAATTTTCCTATATGAGCGCGACGCTCCGTATTTACGGCTCTTTTTTTGTTTGTTTTGCCGTTTCTCTACGCACACGGGGCTGCCGTCTTGAATGGCGACTATTACCTCGCGAGGAGGAGAGCACAACGGGGAAGGGAGATTTCGCGGGAATTCGAGCTTTACGAGACGCTGAATTTGCTGAATTTCAAATTTCATACATTCATATGCCCGCCGTCCAAACCGCGGTTCGTAAACACGGTTCTTTCGCGGGGTTTAAGAGATGCTTTCTTCGTAAAAAATATTTATACGACACTCGCCATGGAAATGGAGATGGTATACCTTTCGAAGTAGTGGGTGAGAAAGTATTCGGAACGGGATAAAGATGTTTAAGTATCACGAGAGAAGGAATACTTGTTTCTGGATTGTATTGTTGGACGTTGCAAGTATTTTCTGTAATTCTGTTTTGTACTTCGAGAAATTGTAACTTTCTTCGAGGACTTTTATACCGTCGATGTACAGTGTCTGGGAGAATTTGAAGTTTTCCCGTTTTATACGGTTTCTGTATTCCGTTTCTGCGAAATGTTGGTTTACGGAAGAAGTACGACAATTAATGCTAGATCTACCGAAGTTGTCAAAACGAGTTGTTCTGAATTTTTTACAAATATTCCTGACACTTTTGTTGCTGTTTCTTGTTTAATTTTTTACATTTATCTTGTAAAATGTAAGAAATTAAATCGATCAAGTTTCTTGCCCCTGTTATTTATTTTCTTTTAAGGTGTTTATCTGGTATTTTCAAAGATACTGAATTAATCATCGGTAGTTCTAGTGTTAAAGGTGAAGGATTGTGGAAGAGTTAACAACTTTTTGCATGAAACGTGGCCTCTATTCATTTCTGTAAGATCTGAGTTTACAAAGGAACACGAAATTTAATGATCTGAAAGGAACGATCAATGTTTATCTGGCACTACAGCGCCGAAAGTTTGTTCCTTTTAAAAATACGTGACTGGTTGCCTTTTCCAGGCAAACACAAGTAATGTCCCTTCTCTTAAGTGCAATTTCCTCGCCTTAAAGGATAATCAATAAACGCGCGTGCTTCACGCCAGGACAAAGCACTCGAACACCTCTCAATGGGAAGCACTCAGGTACTAAAACATTGCATGCTGCATGCTTTCTCGCAATCTTCCTTCGACGACAGTCCTACTGTCGAGATTTAAAAATGTTCACAAACTACTTTGTAAATGTGTACAAATAATATTTACTATGTTTCAGATCAGAAGAATCCTTTTCAGTTCTTTACATTTAAGATACTGAAAGGGTTAACATTTTTAATACAGGACAGACTTATAGATTTTTAGATAAGTGAAATTTTAGACACACCAAAGAACCGATTACAATACTTCGAAGATAGCTGATTTGACATGAAATATTAACTAACAGCATGCTGCAATTTTTAGCGTGCAAAATCTTACAACTAGTATGCGAAATGATAAGGGAACACTAGAAAGCACTATCTGATATCAAACACTAGGAAGAACTACTTTCTCAATCTCGGACGAAAAGTTAGCATGCAAAGTATTACAATTCCCACTTCCACGACCCAAGTCTCTCGAAATGTTAAGTGATCATCAAACACCACTTAATATTAGAACCTAGAAAGTATTTCTTTCTCAAAAACGCCGAAGGCAGGTTACAGCGTGACATTTAAGACGGAAAGTTAATAAACAAAGTATCACAGTTTCACATCATAAAAAACAATTCCCACTTCCACGGCCCAAGAAACTCGAAATGTTAAATGAACATCTCCTAACACTCCCTCGTATTAGACCTTAGGAAATACCACTTTATCCAAAACGTCGAAGACAGACTTATAGCTTGAAATTTGAGACGGCAAGTTAACGAACAGAATACAGTGCATTTAGCTCGACAGTAGCGATAAGAGCCACCCACTATCGCCCTAAGTTCGCATTAAGATACATCCACTTTCTGTCTGAAGTCTCCTCCCTTCCTCTTTCTTCCTCCCTCGCTCTTTCTCCCTCTATCTTCCTACCACCCTCTCTGGCTCTCTCTCTCTCTATCCCTCCTCCCAAGTCTTCCTTAACTGCGTTACATTATTCGTCGACGGCGCACGTCCCTATTCCTGACATCCACTTTTCATTCAGTACGTAGCACACCGACAGTCTCGAATTCGTCTCGACAGTCGTGCCCCAGTTTCACTCGCGGAAAATTCTGCCTCGCGTACCGCGCGAAAACGGCGCACCATCTCAGGCCAGACGCTCGTGAGATCAGTTATTTAAGCGACTAATTTGGTTCACTGAATGCGCGAGTTCATTGAATTACCTACAAAGCGATTTCGATTACTCGTATTATGAGCTGAATGAGCCGCTAACTTTCTCTACGGATGTGTAATTCAATTGTCCCTGTAGAGGGAAGTGAATTATGTTTTTTTTACGAAATCTTCGTTGCCTTGTATTAATTCGGTACAATTTCTCTCGATGGTGACATTAATAGTGAAAAGTTCCGGAATTAGGAATTATATGAAATTGAAATTTTTCAATTTCGGAGTTTTCATTTCTATCCCTCTACGAATGAGATTTTTTGCACTGATTTCCTTCCTTTTTATATTTTTCAACTTTTGAGTGCAAACATGGTTTCCAAAACTGATGTACATGTTGGAGTATTACCAAAAAAAAAGTTTCTCGGAACAGAGATTTTAGCTAGAGTACAGTTGGTAGAGTAAAGTTTTGCCTTCGCAGCCGCCATAGCCTCAATTTATTAAGTGCACGTGCTAAAATTAGAAAAAAATCTAGTACCAACAGTTTTAAAAATTTTCACCCAAACCTTTCAAAAATATCTAACGTACCCTCGATATTCGCTATCGTCTATTCAACACTACGAAACTACCAATCTTCATCCAATCTCAGTCGCCCCTCCGACATTGCTTTCCAACGGCAATTTATCGCGAATATTCGTAATCGAATCCTTCAGCCTGAAACATGGGAGTTCGCTTTTAATTATTACTCACGGCACCGTGCCAATTTGCGTATTGTGTTAAAAATTAGCGTTGCTCAACAATCACCGCTAGCCCGAATTAATCGTACAATATTAACTTGGCATACTACAGAGCAATTCGCAATATTTGATTTACGTGCAAACAGCAGAAGGCATCCATCGCACACGCGCCAGCGTTCCTTTATAAAACCATCCGCGGCGCGCTGTTTGGCGCAGAATTGGCTACTTTTGCGTGTAGGCGCACTTACAAACGACTAACTTCCAATTTTTTTTCCCAGAACACACTTTTCTATTTCTATCGATTGCGAAGAAACCAAGCATCCTGCAATCAAAATTCCACATCGGCACGATACCTAAGGTTTCAACGATCTCGGGGAACGCAATTTTTTCAAGATCGGCCCAGTGGTTCCAGATATATGGAGCTTTGAATATTTATACTCATTTTTGGCCATTTTTGCCAAAATTCCACGACCCTCGGGTGGGGCGAAATTTCAAAAAGTTCAAATTTCAATTTCTCGGCTTCTAAACGGGGTAGCAGGGTTTTCTTTGCGCCGTTCGGTTCAGAATTGACAAGTCTTGCGTATAGGGGCACTTACAAACGACTAACTTCCAATTTTTTTTCCCAGAACACACTTTTCTATTTCTATCGATTGCGAAGAAACCAAGCATCCTGCAATCAAAATTCCACATCGGCACGATACCTAAAACTTCAACGAACGCGGGGAGTGCAATTTTTTCCATATCGGCCCAGTGGTTCCAGGTATACGGAGCTTTGAATATTCATACTCATTTTTGGTCATTTTTGGTAAAATTCTACGACCCTCGGGTGGGGCGAAATTTCAAAAATTTCAAATTTCAATTTCTCGGCTATTAAACGGGGTAGCAGGGTTTTCTTTGCGCCGTTCGGTTCAGAATTGACTAGTCTTGCGTATAGGGGCACTTACAAACGACTAGCTTCCAATTTCTTTTCTCGCAGAACACACTTTTCTATTTCTATCGATTGCGGGAAAACCAAGCAACCTGCAATCAAATTTCCGCCGCGACATGATAGCTAAAACTTCAACGAACGCGGGGAGTGCAATTTTTTCCATATCGGCCCAGTGGTTCCAGATATACGGAGCTTTGAATATTTATACTCATTTTTGACAAAATTCCACAACCCCTGGGTGGGGCGAAATTTCAAAAAGTTCAAATTTCCATTTCTCGGCTTCTAAACGGGATAGTGGGGCTTTCTTTGCGCTGCTGCGGTCGATACTTGCAAAAACGCCGTTCGTTAAGATTAATTAGAAAAATTTTCGCGGCCAGGGAAACTCGCCTTTTTTTCCTCGCTTTAATTACGAAGTTCGCGTCGAGCAACGATTCGCGATTTTCCTTTTGGGCCCGCCGCGCAAAATGATGTGATCGATAAACCTAACGCGTTCTCTTAGATTCGAAGCGGTATTCGTCGGGCTATTGTATGCTTAAATCAAAGTTTACCGGGGAAACAAAGTTTCGCGCAGTACCGAAGTTGTTACACAGAGCGTTCAGGCGAGTTCAAGGCCCTTATCGTCTCTTCCTGCGCCTGCACACGTGCGAGGGAATTTACTCCGCGTTTCCGGAAATAGCGAGTTACCGCCACCAGAGCTTGTCGATTATAATTTCCTCCCGTGTTGGTCTTCAGATTCCCGTGGCATTACGCGACGCATCAAAGGTTTATCGAAGCTTTAAACTGCCGCATCGGTCTCATATCTCCGTTAAATCGAATTTCAAAGCAACGGAGCAATCCCCGCCACTGTCGACCGGATAAATCGACGTTATCTCCTCGCGGTTCGTACAATTCCGACGGCTTTGCCCGCATTTTCGTGGAAATATAAGAGCAACATAATAGAATATTGCATTTTATCGCGGACGATATATTTCTCCCCCCCTGAATCTAACGGTGAAACGAAAAAAAAGAAAAGGAATCCAGGAGTGAACGCGCACGAGCGGTTCAACGTTTTACCGGGAGTTTATCGCATTAATTTAAATTTATCGAGAAAGTCCCGGTGCGAGGTGCCGTGGCCGAGGGTCTGAAAAATTATTCGACGTAAATCAAATCCTTTATGGCCGTCAGATGCAAAAGTCGTATTCTGAAACAATGCTTCTCTTAGTAATGTCCTTCCATTCGGATTCTCTAATGCTTCTTAAGAATGCACTCTGCATTTTTTCCCATTCTGGCATTCTTCACGTTTCTTCTCATCCACCTTCGATGTTCCATGGCATTTCCGAGTCCTCGTTATCCTTGTGGAACTTTTTGAAATGCATTAGAGCCGGACGAATGAAATTGACGGGAAAACGTTCGCTTTTAATTCCGTTTCTAATAGAATTCCTTTTTCTCCGTAATGCAGTCGTAAATAATGCATTTTCACCTGTCGCTCTTTGAGTGTCTTACCATCGGATTTCTAGCCTGCTCTTCCGTCCTCTCGTGCGAGTGACGACGTTAAAATTACGACTGAAAGGGAATAGTAAATGCAACGGCGAAATTGTCGGTTATGAACGACGAATTTCCTCGAAGCAGGTGGAATGTGTCTTTCGTAAGGCACATTGCAGCCTCGTTCGACGTTGTGCAACCGACGTTTTAATTGCACGTCTTAAACGTATAGAGTTTCGATGGTTGCTTAAGAACTGAGTAAAGTAATGCACTCGCTGCGGCGTATTTCAGGAGGAAATTATTCGGATCGAGGGGATTAAAATTGCTTCACGGTGTCGAGCGGTGTTTCTTCGTATATTATGCCGTATCACGTTGATATTTGTTGTCAATCTGTCTCTCTTAGTCTCAGAATGGATAAATCGGCTTTATTGTACGTGTAAGAACAGTGAAAAACATGTAGCGTGATCTTTCTGGCGCTTTTTATCGCCTCGCGTCGTGTCTGATCAGTGACTATCCTTTTCCACTTAGAGAAACGCCTGATTCTGGGCTCTATATGGAGCCTTTATAGGCTCTATATTTTTGTTTGTTTCGAGAATGGATTCATGCAATAATTTGCTGAACTATGAATAAATATGTGCAGATGAATTTCAATTTCCTGTTATTTTTATCACGTGGGTTAGCACATTAACTATCCTAATTTTATTACGCTAAATTCAATAATCGAAAATTAATGAAACATTGTTTTTATTATATCATATGACAGATGCAAGATGAATATTTACATATATACGAATCCTCTTTTTATATTTTCATTAATTTTATTCGCGTTACCTATAGATCAGAAGTACTACAATTTTCAAACTGTACAAGGCAATTGAAAACAAAGATATTCAATTTGCATTAATGCCGTCCTCAAACAAATTTTGTTTCTCCACCGCGATTCTTAAATGAAATGTCAATAAAAGCGAGAAAATAAATTCTCATTTCATTTGTACATTCCTGGTTGCAAGGCATTCACGATTTCTCTGACCCGTAAAATTACCTCGATTTGTACGTTCAACGAGCAGAACGAGGTAACTCGTCAAAGTACTAAACAATACATCCCACTACAAAAGACGTTCTCCACAATTGCCCAAGAACCAATTATTCCCCATACATTCACCCCCGACATAATAATAACCCGTCCGATTTCCAATAATCAAGAATAATTTCACAATTAAAAATTTCTCCCCCTCGAACAATTACAAACGTCCGATCCTCCGCAGAAAATTCCAATTTTCCTCTAGACGAATGCATTTTCCGCAAGGAAAATCCAATCGCACGTATGGCGACCCGCGGACAATTGTTGCTCGCAGGACGAGCAACGGACGAGTAGAAAGACGAAAATGGCCGTGGAGTAACAGCAGGAAATAACCGATTTCCAAGCATTCCCGGAAGGCTGCAAGAGCAATCGGCTTTCAATCGAGCATCGTCCTACGTGAACCGGATCCGAGTGCGTCCGTTGAATGGCGTTGATTAGTAACTACTTTCGGAAATAAACGAAAACTAGCCGTCAACGTGTATCGCGCCGGGGTCCGTGCGACGTTCGAGGTACACTTGGGAAAAAGGTGGAGAACGAAAAGGCGACGAGGATAGAGAGGAAAGAAAGGAAAGCAGAAAGAAAGGAAAAAGAAAGTGGCAGACACGATGCACTCTATCGAGGTGTATCAGCCACCCCTAGTTTACTGGTAGTAGTAACGGGATCGAGCTTGAATGTACTTACACGTGACTCACCGTGTGCACTTGGGTTTCCTTGTATTTCTATGTGCATGTGGGTGTACAGTTATGTACGTGTGTATGTACGTGTACATATATACGAGGGCAAATGCTGCAGGCACTGCGGATGAAACGAAGGTGCACCAGGGAAACCGTAACGAGCAAAGGCTCGACTACGAAACGGTACAAATTGAATTCCAACGGCAGCGTACCGGCTGATTCAACCGATCACGCAACGGGCCCATCCGGGATCTAGGGAGGAAGAGTCGGTCTATTATCGGACAGGAGAAGGATCGTTAAATCATTGGCAGCGGCGGTGGCGATGGCAATTGCGCCTCTCGCGGTTCATTAGATCGACGTGTCGACATATCTCTCGCTCTAGGTGTTCCTGATTCGTTGTCAGAAACGTTGCTTTGTAATCCGATTATCGTCGTATCGGAATTTCGAGGGTGCTTTTTGTTCCTGTCAATTTCAAGCCTGTTGACTACGGGGAAAGCAGCAAAACGAGAGTACGTAGTAGTATAGACAGGTATTGTAGACAATGGATGTGCGAGGAACAGACTTTGAGCAGTGTTCCTCGTCGTGCGTTTCACTGGAGATTTACTCGGGCAATATTGTCAGAATTTTCGTCAACATTTCTGCGCAGCGTGGGAGTTTCTTCGAAGGCAATTTGTAGCTGGAGGAAAACTTTGTTAGGGATGTTGTTGTTACCGCTGCCCTTTATATGTAATCTTGTAAAGGTTGTACAATATTGACATATCTCAGACACGTAGATCATCATGTGTACATTGTCAATGGTTTTTCTATTGGGTTGGCAACTAAGTGATTGCCGATTTTGACGGTAGATGGTTTTAGCACTTTTTTTGTTTCGTCAACATGTTCAAAGCACCTGATCTATATTTTTCTTGTTGTTTGGACTTCCACCTTTCATTAGTAAAAAAGATCGTATCGATGAGTCTTTAATTTTCGTTTTTATTCGAATTTGAAAATGGAAGAATAAAACGCTCATTTCAGACATATTTTATTGTATTATTTGAGAAAAAGGAACGCATCCCAAACATACAAAATATTATGTGCCGTATATGGGAATGAAGCCTTGAAAGATAGGCAGCGTTAAAATTGATTTGCCAAATTTCTTTCGGGTGATTTTTCACTCCAAAGTCCGCAACGATTTGGCCGTCCAGTTACAGTTGATGAGACTCATATCAAGGCTATTATCGATTCAGATCGTCATAGCACAACACGTGAGATTGCAGAGAAGCTCAATGTATCGCATACATGTATTAAAAACAAATTAAAACAGCTTCGCTATGTTAAAAAAACTCGATTTATGGGTCCCTCATTAGCTTAAGGAAATTCCTTTTTATATAAAATACGCAATCACTTAGTTGCCAACCATGAGTACCAAAATATTCAGGAACTATGATGAGTATGGATTTAAAGGTTCGAATTCCCAATTAGCGCATAAATCAAAAGCACAAAAGACCTCGAAGCCTCAGATATTATTCATCAATTATTTCATTTCAACAAAGAGCAAACATTCAAGACGAATGAAGATCACTTTAAAACGTCCTAAGTCTTTAAAGCGAACCAAAACACTGCGGTGCTTTACATAATCTTAAACGTTCGTGCGTGTCGCCGCTATGAGCGGCTCGAATGCAATTTCGAAGAGGAGCCTGGCAATTCCGAGACGGTCGAGAAATTCCCGCGGAAATGAAATTTCGGCATAGAATTTAAAACAGCTCGTTAGTATACCATCCGGCCTTTGCTCGACCCAGATGCGCATACTTACATTCTGTAAACGTAGTTGCATGCATCGCTAATTCTCGACAATATGACAAGGCTAGCGCGACGTGGCTTGCTACGTGCTATCAAAGGAATTTTCTCCATCGGGAATCTTTGCAAGGAGCATTCACGGTCCTTCTATCGAGAAGAAACCGATTGCAGAGGCCAGGCTAAAAGCCGGTCCTGGTATTACGTGGACGGTACCAAAGCGGAAGTCTAATAACCCGCATGTCCGAAACGCAAATAGCTTTGCCCGCGGCAAACAACGGCGGCAAAGAATTTCAAACGGAACCAGCCATGCTTTCCGGCAGAACCGGAGGCCAAATTTCTTAATAGCAACTTCATCGAACGCTTATAACCGAAGGCATGAATTGCATTCGGTTGAGAAGGGGTTGATAAATATTCTTTAACACTGGATTTACGGGCGTGAAATCTGTTAAATCGCAATATATTAAATAAGGTCTTTGGAAAAAGAGGGATGAAGCGGTAAAAAATGGTAATTCGTTAGGTTATTATTGTATTATAAAATATACGTGAAATATCTACTGTACAGCGTCTCTGTAAATTTTAGAAATATTTATAAGACAAGTAGGAACCCGTCAATTTGACGGCCTCCGTAAATCTAGTGTTAACGGTGTGGAGGCCTCAGATGATAATTTAAATGAAATCTTCTGAATTTTTCGGCGTAGGGTTATTTGTTGAGATCGTAAGAAGGTTAGTTGAAGAGAATTTTTCCTTTTTTTCGTAAAATCTGGTTTAGAGTCATTTGCTGGAAGGTATGGCTTTGTGGATGTCCTTAAAATTTTGCAGGGTCAACTACTACTTTCTATGAATGATAAAATTACGTAGGAGAAAGAACTGATTATGCTCTGATAAGATTTCTAGTCATTTCTATCAAATTAACTAATTATACCGTTGCTCAGTATAATTACTGTTAGAACTGCCGAAATAGGTATAGCAGTAGATATTCGTAGGGGTGATTACATCAACTTCATAGCACAATATCATTATTCAAAATTAACTAGGCGAGTGTAATGCCTGTAACAATCGCGAAAACAATAACCAGGCAATTCGAACAAGCAAACGTTCTTGGAATTTCATGGAATAATTTGTAACAGCAAATTTAACCCTCGAAGGTGCACTATTATGTTCATATTTCGGCACACTTCTAGTTTACCGTGTATACTAAATCCAATTTATTATTCTCTATTGTGCAAATACAATATTAGCTTAACACGTTAAGCGCCCCGCCAGTCTCTAGGGACCGGACGTTGATTTTTCGTTTATGTTGACTCTGAGCAATGAAAACCGGCGGTTCGTTTTTTACCTAAACTACTCTGTCGCGCCTGAACGATCCATTATTAGTGGTTTTAAGTAAGAAGTATATCATTTTATCAAAAATTAATATAGTTTATTAAAACAAACAGAAAGATACCTTTCCTAATAAATGGTCCAAACGGAAGATGTAGTGCCGGTCCCTAGGAATCGCCGTGGCGCTTAACGTGTTAAGAAACATTCTTCAAGAAATATCATCAGTTCGTAAGAAACTGTCGAAAGTTTCTTCCACAGCAAATATTTGTCCCTTTGCACTTTATTTCAGCAATCTATAATTGGTTCTCTCTGTACCCAACTCCATCGACTTCTCACAATTATATCGCCCCGCCTCGTTTCAGTCTGATTCACATCGACGCTTTTTTCGCCGTCTTCTATCTACAGTAATGCAGTATGAATAAATTCCTCGCTCGAAACAAAGTTCCAAGGTACCACTATCCGTTCGTCCCAAACGAACCGGATCCCCGATGTCGCGATTTTCTTTCACCTTTTTTCCCCCGCAACTGTTCACCTGGCTGGCACTCTCCTTGGACTCCTTTGATGGAACAGCATGCCGGGACCGCGGGATAAAAATATTTCCAGCTTCCTGGGCGAATGAAAGCGTCGTTCCTCTCGTGCAGAAATCGACGCTTCGTTTCTTTCTTCCCCCGGCATCGACCGTAATCACGAAGCTACTTCTCCCGACTGAATTTTGCATTTCCGTTGCAAATGGCAGAAACGAGAGTGCAGTCTCCGGAGAAAAGAGTGAGCAGGAGAGATAGATGGATAGAGAGAGATGGAAAGAGATAGGGAGAAGAAGAGAGACGAAAAACATCGAGCGAGAGAAAGCAGTCAAAGGAATCATCCTGGCCGAAGCGGTGAAAGGACTAACGTCCTGCGAGGAGCACTTCCCTTTTCGCTCTTCCACACTTACAATCCGTCAGCCAACATGCGCCAAATCTGACTTTCGTTAAGGTCGCGGGACGAATAAACTTTCAAATTCACTTCTCGTCCTTTTACGGAATCCGAATGGGACTCGCGCAGTCGAGATTTATTCTCGTACTGCTGCACAGTGGAAATCAAACAAGTGTTTACACACCGCTGCGACTTGTGTATTTTTAATATTCCAATCCTTCCGGAAATGGATTACAAACTGCAGTTTTAATCAAACGCTTCGATTCCATTTTCCGTGCCATCTGCTAGAGCTATTAGGAGTATTTTTCCTTGCTGAAAGATTTATCATGTAAACTGTCTGTTTATACAATTCGAATCATTATGATTTGAGTTGGGGGATGAAGAATTTTTTAAGTTCCTAGATTATCTTAATTGTGTGACTTTTAAGCAATTAATCCGGCTGTAACGAGAGATGAACACTTTTTCTTAATATATTTCTTCATTGTAAATATAATGAAGCACCAGAAAATTAACTTCGATCCTTTATTCCGTGACATCCGGTAGCTCTATTAGGAGAATTATTGCTTTTTGAAAGATTTATCATGTAAACTGTCTCTTTATACGGATCGAATGTTTATGATTTGGGTTCGAGGATCGAGAATTTTCTAAGTTTCTAGATTATCTTAATCGTGTGAATTTTAAATAATTAATTTTGCTGTAACGAGAGATGAACACTTTGCCTCAATATCTTTCGTAATTGTGAATATAATGAAGCACCAAATTGCTGAAATTAAATCTTAGCACTTGGTATCAAAATAGGTTAATACTCTTTCATCGTATTGAAATTTTTAATTTGGTACGTTTTGGAATTTCAAGTCCTTTCATTTCATTTCCTACGACACGAGGTTGACTCGATATTCTAAGGCGAGGTATTAACGGAAAGAGTACGTCCTTTTTTCTATGAAACTGGAGATAATTTTATATATTATAAGAGAATTATAAAGAAACTGTGCTGCAACATGTGAGAGTGTACATTTATCACATGGACGTGTAGTGCACAAATCTGACGAGGGGTGAATTGATGATTAATGTGTGCGAATTTACATTCACACGCGTGTTTTATGTTCTCAGCGGGCGAAAGGTGCCTGATGAATGTATTTAGGAAGATTACGTTCTAGAAGAATTTCTAAAGGACATATCGTGAGTTTTGCGACTCTTGAAACATTATAAAACACTCAGAAATGATTAATTACTCTCGTTACTTTTCTACCTAAAATTATTAGAATATCATACAATATCAATTAAAAGATTGATATTAATATAAAAATTGTTGAAACATATTCTAGACCGACATGAAAACGACAATTTAATCTGGAAATACGGGGAGTAATGTCAGTAAACAAATAATTCTGTAGAAAATTCTGTAGAAATTTCATCCGACGATGTACCGCTGTTATTCTTGCCCTGTTTCCAGTGGAGTCGTAATTTTTCAAGAATTTTGATGCAACGTAGACCGGCATTCTAAGAATTTATATTATCATTGCTGCATTGTCGAAACGCGTGATTTCGTGGGACCAGAAGGTAAAAGGTCGCTTCCATCATGTTCGAGCAGACGCAGTAATTGAAATTCTTACTCTGACACGGTAATTTGTGTACTCTTTGTGTCGTAACATCGTTTGCTGCTCTTTGACCGATGTTCTTCAAAGTCGACTCACGCAACCGTAAATCATCATTTATTGATCGATAGCCAGTCCATCGAAATTCACGAGACAACACTAGAAATCTTCATTTTCGGAGACTGATCTACGGTAACTGCCGAATGCCAGTGTAATTCTTCATCGTCTTGCAAACGTCGTTTGCCAAATGGAACGCATATTTCTCGACAGTTCGCGTAAACTACTTCACTGACGCGATTTTCAACTTTGCAATTCCACTAACAGTAGTTTCACGTTACGCACGCGTTTTTATTGAGAATAATAGAAGGGATAACGTGGAATATTAATTAATACTTTGGTAATTATTTCCTGATGGAACTTCCAGGTTTGCAGTTGCATTGAGTACTGAATTTTATATTACGTATGTGCTTATGTCGAGAATAATAGAATGAATGATGGAGAGTATTAATTAACACAGTTCATTATATGTATATTGATACCATTTTCAGCTTTGCAGTTCTACAGAGAATTCAATTTTATGTTACATATGACTTTACACAGAGGATGGCTGAAGTAGTGAAACGGATAATGAAAAATATTAATTAACGATTTGTTAAATATTTGTTTTAGCTTCATGTTACATACGCTTTTAGGTTAAAAATAACAGAATGGACAATGAAGAATATTAATTAACGCTCTGTTGACTACATTTCAGTATCATTTTTAATATTAAATGTTCATTGGCAGTTTAGTTTTATGTTAGGTATACATTTAAGACGATTGAAGCGGAACGGATAACAAAGAACCTTCATTAATAACGCGGACAAAATGTTTGATAAACGGATTGTTTGAGGCAAAAGCGTTCCGTGCAATAGTAACCTATTTGTTGCCAGTTTTGTATGAATTAATATCTTAATGATGTCCATTGTGGTGTTTCATAATATGAGAGTGATTAGAATCGTTCAGCATTCGGTTTGGCGAATACCTTCCAAACGCGTAGACGGATGATCAAATTAACAATGATTAATGAAGCTGTGGACGCTGACATGGCGAATCTCTCTATCTGTATTCTACGTATAAGTTTTCAGGGCGAATAGAATGTTAAACGATGCACACTTTTATATCGATTATGTATTAATATCCATAAATGAAAAGATATTCCATTTAAAGAGTTATTTTAAGAAAAATAATATTTGAAATAAAAAATAAGCTGCCTCGAATCATTAGCCACTGATTTTTCAGAGTAGTTAAGATGATTGCATGCTAATTTTCAAAGTATAAATAATTAAATTGATTAATGTTTCTTCTCTTCATCCTATTTCTTTTAAGATATTTATTTAATATATCTGAAGATTTGTTGACGATAATCCTGCTATTAATTATCAAGGTAGTGCAGTGAAATTTGTGCATTCTAGTATAAATGCACCGTAAAATTATTTACAAACAAAGAATCTAAATCAAAGAACATAAAAACACGTATAGAATTGTAACAGAGTAAATGCCAACGATGCTATTTTTCAGCGCTACAAAGTGTTAAATTCAAACGACAATTTTACACTAAATAATTAATTTAAGCAGCACAAAATAATTCGACGATCCTCTTAACGAAATTCCGTCGGTTAAATTAACTCGAAAACTTCGACTTTATGGTACGTTCGCTTATTTATGCGCATCCTAAAATACCTCTGGGTTTATTACCTTGAAAGTTCAAATTTTTCCTCTATTATCTTCGGCCGTTCTTTTGCACGAAAATGTAGTTTGCCACGCAAAGGATGCTCGGCTGGCTTACAGTTCGACCTCCTTCGAAACTTTCGAAATTCCGTCGAGTAAGAGAAATTTCTCGCGAAATAAGTGCTTCTAAGGACGTATCTTTGAGAAGCAAATATTGAGAAACAGGGCCAGTCAGAAAGAAAAGGACAGCCATGGAAAGAGAGAGAGACAGAGAGAGAGAGAGAGAGAGAAGTCGAAAGAGGAAGTGTCACGAGACACGAGTATTCGCGAGTAGCAAATATTGAGTAAGGGCCTGTGAGGTTTCGCGAAATACCACCGAAAGAGAACTCTCGTTAACCTAAAAGTGCAAATGCTACAAACTGCGGTGCCCCTTTCAACCACTTCTACCTCGGAACTTCTCATTTATTAAGTGAAATTCACAAACTTCCTGTTCTTTTGTTATAACTTCAAATTCACGCCGAGCTGTGTCCGAAATACGTAAGAGGAAGAACAGGTTCGTTTAAGGAAAAATCCTCTATCCCTATTATTTCTCGCTCCTTGTCGAAATACGAGCCGAAATGCTTGACCTTTATCCTCGTCTATTATAACCTACATTTTTACGTTCCCTTAATGCAACGGTTTCAATTTTCTACGTAAATATTTCCTCTGCCACGGGAACCATTTTGCTGACCGATAGGTTGCGGGGAATTTTTGAAAAATTACAAGACGAGAGATTCGGAAATATTCCTCGCCCGGCGTTTTAATCTCGAATTATTAAAAACAACTGTACCGAATAGAGCACCATTTTCGGAGAGGAGATTAAAGTCTCGGTAAAACGAGAGATATATCTAAATTCCGATGTATTATTATAAAAAAAAAAAAAGAAACATATAAATAGACGTAAAAATGCCCTGATAAAAGAGACATTAACGAGCTTTAAACACTAGAACTATCTGTGTTAAATTTATTAGGTGGAATGTTAGTAAACTCACTTTTAAAAAGGTAAAAGGTGGGAAAGTTAATGAATTTAGTAATTTATAATTTATAAGATGAACGTAGAATATTTACTCTATAGAATATCTACGCTATACGTTTGGTAAATTTTTATAAAAAATGTGTAACCAGTCATTTTGTCTGCCTTGGTAGTTTTAGTGTTTAACCAAAAGTTTGGCACAACGCACCACGAAATTCCCGCGGAATTTGTTAAATGAACTTATAATTACAGTGAAACATGAAATTACCACTTATTAAATTTTACGCTTTCATCCGGCTGTAACATTTCCACGGTTACTGTCGCCGTTTAATCTCAGAACTTCAACTACTGGTGAAATTATACAACGATAAAAGGTATAACTCCATAGAGACCCTTAAACTCCTCCATAATATACTTATATAATTCCAGAATATGAAAGAAGCAATTTTACACGATTCTGGAGTTTTCATCCTACTCTTTCATCTACCCCAGGACTGCGTAAATTTTCATCCCTCCACCGAACATTGTTCAAGAGAAATACTACGACTTAACGTCTCGTATGACTCAAGCTTTTGCAGTACAAGTAGCTGCAAAACTGCGATTTCGCGTTCTAGGCAATTCTTGATCGTAGTGCTCGTTCCAGGTAGCCCTTTCGTAGCGCCGGAAAATATTGATATAGCTGGCAAAAATAGTGAAGTTCTCTGGCCTGTGGTTTGCTCTGATTCGCCTGACGGATAGAGACATCCCTCGTTCTGACGTCATTTTCGATTCTAACGCGTGATTGGTCGATAAGCCCGCACATTCGTTGCGTCGTCATGGGAACGACGAAAGCACTGTGGCGTTTTCGGTTGTCATTAGTCGATCTCAGGTTTCCAGGATCGATATGGAGCGGATAGGCTGTGCGAGCGACACTTCACCTTACCCCGTGCCTCATGCCGCGAGACTTCTCTATTTTTGCGAGCCATAAATAAATACAGAATAGCTCTTATCCACTTTCAATTAAACCCTCCCCCTTCCAAGATAAAAAAACATCCCCTACAAAACATTTACAGATTATTCAGTGTAGAAAGACAAGTCCGAAGCCGGAAAAGAGTCTTTCCCTAGTTTCTCTACCGAAAAGTCATATTGTTCGTCGCGCGAATTGTTCCATTGATTATTCGCTATATGGTTGTTATCATTTTAAGTTTATCCAGCCGGAAAATCTCTACTTTATCCATCCTATGGCGATGAGAAAAAGGAATGCAGATTTTCAGCAACGACAACGCTGTAATGAGAGCATTATTCCAAAAGTTTCTACACGTACCTTCGAGAGCGTGGTCGGATGCGGATAAAGGTTGACGAGGCAGCTCTGTCGCCTAAGCCGATAGTCCCAGCGTGTCTCCAGATGCGGGATTTCCATAGTGTCGCAAATACTCTGTACATGGGATGCGGTGTGTGCGCTTTGCGGCCCAAAAATCGCCGCAACTCCGCTTCGCAGCAAGTGGCATACTGCAACCAAATACAAACGAGCCTTTAGAGTACTTGAAGTCTTAGTTTGGTGCGCGCAATTTCTGTTGGTAGAAACGGGATAATACGGTGCGGCGTTTGAGACTACTTTTCTAGTTTTGGAGTTCCGATCTTCCGAGGGGTTGGAGATAAGGTTTGTAATATTATCGAGAGATGCAATCGCTGGATTTAATGGTGCAGATAGTAATTTGATATCTAATTGTTGAATACGGTGTTGAGCTTTAGACTACTTTTCAAGTTTTGCAATTTTAATCTTGAAAGGGGTTGATGTCAATAGATGTAATATTATTGAGAGATACAATCGCGGTATTTAGTGGTGGAGACAGTTGGTTTGTAATTTGATATCTAATTGCATAATACGGTGTTGAATTTTAAACTACTTTTCAAGTTTTGGAATTTTAATCTTGAAAGGGCTTGATGCCAATAGATGTAATATTATTGAGAGACACAATCGCGAGATTTAGTGGTGGAGACAGTTGGTTTGTAATTTCATATCTAATTGTTGAATACGGTTAGAATTTTAGACTACTTTTCTTGTTTTGGAATTTTAATCTTGAAAGGGGTTGATGTCAATAGATGTAATACATTATTATTGAGAGATATAACCGGGGGATTTAGTGGTGGTAAGTGTTGGAGATAAGTTGTTGGCTGTAATTTGTTTTTTTTTTCTTTTTATTGAGTACTTCTCTGTTAGGGGTTAATTGTCTGTACTATACAATAGTTATCTGGGTACCAAGCTGCAATAATTTCTACCCCCAGACATAATTTTAACATAAGAGAAAATATTGATGGCTATAAACTAAAAAATAATGATAGGAATAAACGATATAAATAAAACCTGCCTCTCGAATTTGATATTCAATTATTTTGTTCTATTAAGTGATGGAAAATGATTCGGGTTTTATGCAGTTAGAGTATATTGCAGAAAGAGAAGGGCTTGTTAATAAATCAATCTATTTTGCATGCGAAACTTGTATAATCCTTTTCTGCAAATCTTGTTTATAGAAATGATTATATCAATTAAAGCTGGAAGGAGCAAAAATAAAAAGTATCAATTTCTAGGTTGGTTTCAAACATAAAGAATTCTATGGCCATTATATTTAGAGATTTATTCCATGATAACGTTATGTTTTAGAAATATTTCTTCCTGCTTCTTTGTCCATTCTGTTTTTCAGCCAACCTTGCCATACGAAAATTTCCCCATGGAAATTTGCAGGCTAACAAAATAATAAGATTATCATTTCAACAATACCACGGACAATTTCCTCTCCCTAACAATATCAATATAAATTCAACTTGCAAGTACTTTTAGTGGCACTGGAAACGAGGTATTCGGACGTCAATAACCGTAGTTTGCATATCATAAAACTATCGCTGAAATTCCCGAGATTCCTTCCCCGTGTCCCTTCGCCCGCGGAGTGTACGCGTGTGTAACACGTTCGCCATTATCGATTAATCATCCGAACTCGCGGGAACTTGCGAAGTTAGCGGCGAGTAACTTTGCACTATGGCTTGTTTCGCGCTTGTTCTCTTACGGACTTACAGGATCGTTCTAGCACACAATAAACGAACTGCCATCTTAGTTAGTGCAAAGGCCACGTAAGACCCTCGATAACGAACGCATCTAATGCGAATCGATCGATCGATCTCGCTCCTTCTCTCACACTCTGTTTCTCATTCTCCCCGAGATTAAATTTCACGAACAAATGTTTTCATTACCGTCGCTCAGCCTCTTTTATGGTTCGTCTTGTCCGGATCGATTGCCATAAAATTTTCTCCTCCTCGGTGATATATCACCGACCGGATTTTACGATGGCGAGTGCTATGAACTTCGGTTCGCCTGCCAACTGGAACGACGTCTTTCTCAATCTCGTCGCGAGAGAAGGCGAAAAGTAGAGGCGGAAGACGAGGTAAAAAAGAAAGGGAGAAAAAAGAGAGAGAAATGAAAATCGTTGGCCTTGCCGCGGAAAGCCGGCTGGCAGGGTGCGCGCCGTTCTCCTTTCAATTACGGCGGCCGCGATTGTCTCACCGGTGTTCTCGGATCGTCGGTTCGATTTACGATTTCCGAGCAGGTGGTTTTGATCGCGAATAAATTATATTCGCGCACTCCTCCCGTTGCACCGGGCTTTAATGAATGTGCTTCTGAACAAAATTTTCTGCGGATTACTCCGCGAATAATAACTTGAAAATTCATGCCCCGATTCTATCGCCATTCGAGAATCACCCGTACCCTTCCTTCCTTCACGATGATCGCTATTATTCTCCTTTTATTTTAAAGACAATTAATAGAAGATCGGGACAGTGAACAAGATATTTAAAAATACTTAAAATCTCGCGATTTCGTAATATCGATGTATTGTATCGGTCAGAGCGTTAAAAGGAAATTGCGTGGAGGTAATTATCAATGGTAAAGTAACGGAGTATAATTGTCTATAATTTAGATCGTTCCTTATTAGAATGCCAATCTATGGTGGTGCACGATTTTTTATTCATGCAATTTAAATCCGTAACGAGGTCAACGTTCCAACGAACCGACATTAATTTTTCCCGTTTCTCTGCCTTTGGATTGCCTCGCTGTAATTTCTAGGGTCTTTGAGAAACGCAGCTCTGTTCATCTTATAAGCTTCCGGATTTACTTACGGGTCTCTTAGTTATTAGCTCTCTTTTTCTCTCATTTCCAACTACTTATCGCCTCGTTAATCACGTTCTTCTTTGAACGAAATATGCTCGAATTTCTAATTACATCGACTCGCTTAAATCACTTGAAAATCGAATTTACTTCTCGCAGAGAGAAAAACGTTAATCCGCCGTTGAAAGTGAGTAATAAATAGTGGAAAATTTTTTAAAATAATTCCTCGTACTGGTATCCGTTTTAACGTCGGCAATTTTTTTCTGTCGATGTAAACGAACGCGTTTTACGAGAAAGTATAACACGTATGCGCAAAAGTGAATGTAAACTGACCTACTCTGTCTCTAATTCAGTTAACAGGTCATCCGAAAGGCTGCAGCAATTTCTCAAAAATTCAATTTCGCGACCGAGTTACATGCGTTATTTACTTTACGTTAAGGCTCAGCCACATTATTTACTGCAGCAACGTAGACAGTAATTTTTACTACGACCTCACGGGCAAAAATCAACGAAAGTCAGCTCGGGAACATTTTCCCTGAGGTTGCGTTTCCTTGTCGAGAATATGTTCCTATCGGGAGTTTGCCGATTGGTCTACCTTACAAACATTTTTCGCGGAGAAATTACTTGTGTGTGTATATATAGTTGGAGATACTACGATATTACAGGGAAACTCCGGAGAACTTTGCCAAAACGAATAAGCATTCCTTGCAAAAACTCTTTACAGCTTTGCACGAGTGCAGTAACGTCAGGTAATCTCAAGAATTTCTGCCGTAAAATGTTTTTAGACTGTCTTTCTTTATTGTAAAAAATTAAGATTTATGTCATTTAATTTTTATCCTATAAAATGTTCCTTGCATTGTTAATGTCGAGAGAACAAAATAAATGTTACAGCTTCGACGGAATTCTAGAGATTAAATGTTATGCAACCTGTTTGCAATCCAGTCCCGCGGAAAATAATGTTCATCGAATCGTAGCGGCGTGATTTATTAAAAATGAATAATTAGCGTGGCGTGTTTACGCAAGAATAATTTTTCCATCCAAGAAAGTCTAAACATTCGGTGTTTAATATCACTTCGAACAAGTATCAGCCTTATTTTTAATTATTCATTAACATGGTTTCCATAGAATGTTTATCAGAAAAAAAAATTAACCTTAGACGGATAAAAAACATGCGGAGGCACTGAAACTGGTAACGTGAAATATTAAAATTTATGGAAGAGGAACTTCCAAGTAAATTATGCCCACTGGAGATTATCAGACGATCTTTGGCACAGCAGAAATTTAATTAACGCTAGATCTACGAAGGTGGTGAAAATGACTTGTTCCGAATTTCTTGTAAATATTCCTGTAACTTCTAACGCTGTTTCTTTTGCAATTTCTCGTCTATCTTGCAGATTGCAAGCAATTATGATTAGAACTACCACGGCAGTCAAAATGACTTGTCCCTTATTTCTTATAAAAAATCTCCAAAATGGGGGAGGCATGGAATAGATATTCTACATCCATCTTACGAAACATAAATTACTGAATTAATCCTTTGCAGTGCAACAGGAGTGACATTCATGGTGCGGGAAATTGAATAAGAAATTTTCAAAATTTGCAAAACCTATCAAATTAAAAAATCAGTGAGCACACTCACAAAAGAAATAGTACGGCAAGGGGTTAATCGTCTTTTCCACCCTTTGATTCTTCATTTTCCAAACTACTTATTTAATATATTTAAATATAACAGATTTAACACCGGTAGTTCTAGTGTTAAATCGATCAAGTTTTACTCCCCCTTCGTTTCTTTTCTTTTAACCTATTTATCAAGCTTTTTTAAACATATTCAATTAATCATCCGTAAATCTACAATAGACTCAGAAATTGACATAATAAACTATTCAGTCATAAAGTTCCAAGCCCTATCAATCTCTATAGGAGATCCTATCCATTTGTGAGACAAGTCAGTGAGATCGTGATCGTTTAAGACGATTTCCCACAGCCTCTCAACTGGTCGAGCATGCACGAACAAACTTTTGCGAAACTACGTTATAAAAGCACGGAAATAGGACGAAGAAAATAATCGCAGTTGGTCATTAGTCTACCGATAACAGCAACTTTCCTCACGGGTATCCTTTTGATCGTTTATTCCGGCGAAACCCGCCTAATGTTCTCTGCGGGCTACGTTTTATGTCGCAAAAGGATCGGTCGAGGGTTTCGTTGTTCCCTGCGGTACGCACGTTCTACATCCTCTCAATCGGAATCTCTATAATCGGCCGGCAAAGTTAGCTTTCGCAAGCTCAAACCTCAAAGTAATACCGGACAACGCTGCAGGCGATTTAAGGCGGAAATACGACGTAGTTCATATTGAAATTCGAGATGCAATTTCATTCGACTACCCTTGGCAAATAAAATCGTCCGCGGATACGTATAGGAAGGGTATCCACTTTTTTTTTCTTTCCTCTGTGTTAGAGGCACGTGCTGAATTCTACTTTTTATGGAAAACGTACCCCGTCGTGTTGCGAACGAATCATCGAGACTTGAGAAGATAATTATTCTTGGAGAAATAAAATATTGGTTATGGAAAATTATAAAGAAGCTTTGATAGAGTGTAGAACATTTTCGAGTAAACTGGAAAGAATTTGCAAAGTGTTATGGCTTGTAAAATATTTTTTCTTTTAAAAACGAAACACTTTTAGAAGATAATGTCTGTGAAATATGTTACAGTGCCATATTCTCTTCATTTTTAAATTGTATTATTTTGGAATCCTACGTCGAACCACTCTTAACGTGCCGTTTCATTTTATTTAATATTTTTTCGACTTGATTTCAATTATGAAATAAGACATTGATTTTGTATCTGAATTTAAACATTCCTAAGTACTTACAATGATCGTTACCACCAGATAAACATGCAAATACGAATCGTTAAAGCGAGAGAACTTCACAAAATTAATTTTACTGTTTGACTGTACTAAAATTAAGTTGCTTCCTGCGCATGCCTCCGTTATTTATTTCCACAGAAAGTATTGGCAGATTACGCCAAAAAGCAGCGCGTTCTAGTTTACTTCTCCCTTCGAATTAAATGCTGATTTAGCGATCATTATCGGGATAATGTATTAGCGTATTTAAACGCCAATTCTTCGCGTGCACTGTTTGCCATTGCCATTTTAAATTCTAGCAACGCGCGTAAATACGGCGCTCGTATGTACTCATCGTTTTACGTAAACAAGTGATTGTTCCACGGCGCGGATAAAATGCACGGAATGCACGAAATGGAATCAGAAATCGCAGAGTATCAATAAACATTATTATTAGCGTGAAATCTGAATTTATGCGGGAAACGAAACTCTCGGTAATCCATGCGGAGTCTGATACAAATTTCTGCGTTTTACCCGCCTATGAGTGTATTGTTCCCGTTCGTCGATTCTATGAGCGAATTGATATTTGCAATATGAATGAAACGCGCAAAATGGTCGATGTAGAAACAAATGACCCACCGTTTGCGAAAGGCGGACGATTGAAACAAATAAATGTAAATGAAAGACGTATTTGTAGCTGCTGCTCATTGTTACTTCGACGAACAACGACGTTTCGTTGGAGTAATTAATTGCAAGTGCGTTATAAATAATGCCATGAATTAACACAGCTGATAAAATTATGACCATTATCGAGCGTTGTTTCATCTAGTATTGAATTATAAAATGCAATTATAAATGTAATGTTATATCATGCTAAGTTTCGTATTTCAGTTAAAGTAATCAACTTATAAAACTTGAAAATAACAAAATGTTGTATTCAACTTTAAGCATAAAGATTTCAATGAATTTTTATAAACTGAAAAATTATAAAATTCGAGGTGAAATAGTCATTGATCATACCTGAAACTTGTTAAATAAAGAGCTTTAGAAGGACCAAACAACAGGGTCTTTTCCGAAATATAAAAGACAAAGTCATATTTCTAGAACATGAGCCATGAATTTTTACGATTTACCAGAATCCCACCGCCGAATGCAATACCTTAACTTCACTTTTGCAACATATCAACGAGGAGATACTGCCGCAGAATGTCATTTGGCTGTCCGCCCTATGCACCCCATGGTATTCCTATTACAGTATTCAGTCGGCCCGCACCTTGGCTTTGCAAGGAGATAGGATTATCACGAGGTAATGTATCAAAGCTGGTTACTAAGCAGTATCGAAGCTGAAAGACAACAACCCCATAGAATACCCCTTCTCTGTACCCTAGAAGGAAACTTAGAAGAGCATTATAACAGAGTTCAATTAAGTGGTCTCCATGTTCACACTACATGGATAAAAATTTAAGCTAAGAATATCTAATTCTAATTTCGATTTCTACCGAGTCGAACTGGTTTATAGTGGAGAATTACTATGGCGGTCTGGCGGACAAAAGCTTGGATTTCTATGCGCAGATGTAATACTGCGTTTCCGGTATTATCCTGTTTTATGTGCTTCCTCTTTGTGTCGTACTCTGCATAAGTAAGTAGGGAAAACAATGAAAATCAAGTCGGCTTCGTGGAGGCTGGAATGTGGTGCTGCATATCTGTGAACGAGGAGGAAAAGAGGTTTGATTTTGAAAAGGTGTAATACTGACTCTTGAACGATAATGGTCGAAATTTAGCATTGAACGAAAAATGTGAGGGAAAAAAATGTCTGCCTATTTCGGAAATGTACATTAATTTTTACTTAACACTAAAACTACCGAGGTTATATATATTATATTTAAATATACTGAACAATTACCTTAAAAAAGAGAAATCAAGGGGTAATAAAATGATCAATTAAGTAATTTAGGTGTTATAAGGTAGAAGTGGAATATTTACTGCATGGCTGCCGTATCAGTTTAGGGAATTTTTAGAAAAAATTGGCAACGGGTCATTTTGGCCGCCTTGGTAGGTTTAGTGATAGAAATTATATTATGTCTGATCAAAGGGGCCACTGCTCTACAGATTGTTTTATCGAACCAAAGAAAGTTAATATAACTTCGAACATATCCAAAAACTGGTAACTTCGCAATTCAATTTTATAGTGCCACCAGTTGTCAAATACACCCCACCTAATTCACATAATAATTAATCCTCTCCATATCTCAAAAATCTCCTGGAATCACCCTGCGTCCAACACTTTGCCAAATAGTTCGCAATCCGTGAAAATTCTATTCGCTATCCACAACACCAAAATAAATTACCCATTCAACGTCCGTCCAGTTCTCGTTACAGGAATGATTTAAAAGTAAAATTTAACATCCCCTCGCATAGTATTCGCGCGATTCTAACAAACCACGAGGAAGTACACCCCGACAAATTATTATTTTGCATTTGTACAGCAAAGTGGAAGAAGCTTCTCAGCTTCGGTGGAAGTGATACATCTTTATCCTGGAAGGTTCTCCGGATCTGTCTAAGTGCAGCAAGTACGTCTGGGGTTGCTCGTTTGCCCGGTCGCGCAACGGTTCTCCACGTTCTCCAGGCGGTACCGTGCGCTGTCTTTCTCGTCGCTCGTTTCTTATTCAAGATTA
Source organism: Cerceris ruficornis (assembly GCA_963989415.1). NCBI lineage: Eukaryota > Metazoa > Arthropoda > Insecta > Hymenoptera > Crabronidae > Cerceris > Cerceris ruficornis. Next base: position 9,639,099 of record OZ022526.1, read on the forward strand.
AGGCATACTGGCTACACGTATATACAGCCTCCTATGTCCTCGAGGCTCCTAAGCTCTCTCCTTTATCCTCCGGATTTTTGTCTTCGCTCCGACTCGTCTCGGTGGTCGCGCTATCCAACCTTAATTCTTATTCCCCGCATGGCGGCCGCGCGGTTTGTAAATTTGAAGTTAACTCTCCACGTTCCACTGACAAAACTTTACTGCCCCTGCAGCGCGCGTTTTCGTCAAGATACCTCCGAGAGAAGAGATACGACACGGTGTCCTCCTTCTCTCGAGTCCTCTCTCTTCCTACGGTCCTCCTTCGTCGCCGTCCTATCGGCGAATCGATATTTCGAGGCGTCTACCTTCATAAACCCCTATATCTTTAACATAATAGTCAACGATACAGCCGGGAAGGAAAAGAGAGAGAAAAAAAAGGCTATCGCTTCCGGGCAACGGATATCGGTGCAGTTAATAGGATACTCTACTTTACGACCGGAGAGAGGACAGAGACGAAGGTCGAATCCTGGCTCGAGACATTTATGGCTTCTGCTCTATTGAATTCTGATCGTACCACCGAATAAGAGAAATTACTTTCCCGCGCATCCACCTCTGAGGGTACGTATAGCGACGTTATATCTCCCGATTTAATTTACCATCGGTGAAACGAATGCATCGTGGCTGCGGAGGATTCCTACGTCGACGAATCGTTAAAAAATTCCGACAATCTTCGGTCAAATAACGCGAATTTTTTCCACGATTTCTCTCGTATCGGCGAACGTATACAATGCGCCCGGCTGCTCATTTCGTCGCGCGATTGTGCACGAGAAACGCGTGGAATTCTCCGGCGGATATCGACGAAGAGGACAAAACACCGGCGCTGTATCGCAACGCAAGTATAACTCCGCTTTTGCCGCAACATCCGCGAGAGGTGTGTGCCCGCGGTGTGGTTTATGTAAATTTACATGTAAAACCGCGATAATTTCGCGGCACGCAGGGCCATCACTTAGCGTCGAGACTTTCCTCTATCGCCGTAAACTTTGACCGCGATCATTTACGTCGGTGGAACAAATTCTAATTAAATAATGCCAATTAACAGGAAAACGGACGCGTACGTGCTATGCACGCGAAGTGGACACGTGTGAAATTCCTACAACGTGTTTGCAATTAATGTTTGTAATTGTCAGCGTGGCGTGCAGCAATAGGAAATTAATTGCAAACTAATTCAATCATCTTCGCGCGGTCTTCGCTCTTGTCGCGGGGAACGTTCGCGAAATAAATTCGATTACGTTTGATTCCGCGATCCACCGTAACATTCTGCAATCCAATTTCACGTATCTCAATAACCAAGGGCAATTTATCCCCGTGGGAGGCCGATCGTTTCCAAGATTCGTCATTCGTCGGCATGGAAATCGATTGCTCGTCCTTCTTCACGGTTACGTCCGACGAGTAAGAAGGCGTTCGTTTATCTGTAAGTGTGGGATTATGCTAATTCTCTCGGCAGGGCGAGCGGTATTAGGCAGAGATATTCACATGTAAGGGAAGTCTGCGAGGAAGAGCCGAAAGGGGATGAAACGAGAGGCTAGAAAGTGAGGGGAAGAGAGGCAAGACAGAGCAAAGAGAGAGAAAGAGAAAATGCGATGAAGATGTAGGAAAATAAGATGCAGAAAAAGGGAGACAAACTAGGAAAGAGTCGTAGATGCTAGGGAGCTTCGAAAGTGATTTTAATCCTTTCACAATGAGGACTGAATTGTCTCTTAATCTTCCTTATACTGTCTTCGTGCAACTTACTGCTACTTCTTCGAGAGAGAAATTCTGAGGACGACTGTCTCTGTCGAGATGTTTTCTTACGCAGAATTGCGAATAGTCTTCGAGCAACGTCGAGAAAACGAAACGACTCTGCTAAGCGGGATTTACCTTTATCGTCGATTCCTCGGATGAAGTGAAGCTTCTTTCCGAGGAAACGCTGCGAAATCGATATTTTCGTGTGCATATAACGCATGTCACTTCAAATCAAGTAGACATTGTCACGGAAATCCGTGCTTTATCTACTCCCGCGGGATGCTTGTTGCGGTTTTAAAGGGACGACGGCGAAGGGGTGAAAAATTTAATGTATGAATAGGGTGAAAATTTGAAGGGCGTTTATTTTCCTGTTTTTGGACGTCGATTGTAGGGCTGTGATACGTCACGTGGGAAAAGACGCGGTTTATTCTAAATTAACTGTGGATTTTGTAACGAGGACAGCTTTCGGAGGATTTCGATTATAGTGGGGCTATGATGTACAGGTCACGAGGAAAAATCCTACGGCCAGAGAATTTTATTTTTAACTTAATAATCAGAAGTCCAAAATGTTTCGTTGTGTTCGTTTTAACTTAAGAGTTAACCCCTTGCTGTACAATAACGAGTGACATTCGTAATGCGATAAATTGGATGAGCAATTTTTAAGTTTTGCAAAACCTAACAAATTGAAAATATCAGTTAGATACCACGCGATAAAATTATTTCTATAATATTAATCTTACGTTAAAATATACGATACATCAAGAATTACCAATCACTTTTTATTTTGCCAAGTTGATTGTAAATTATTGCGGAGGCAGGGGGCTAATGCACTGTGCTTCTTTTTAGATCACAAATATCCAACACTGTGGTTATGGTACAAGAGAGCTATATTTTTAAGACGACTTCCTTTCCGGTAAAATTTAGAAGTCAAAGACTCTTCATCATCGCAGAATTTACGTTTCATTTTCATCCAAAGAACCACTCCCTACAATCGATAAAATTGAAAAAATTGCATTTCCAGCTAATCCAACACCGAGCAAAATTTTTGTCAACATTTCTCCGCTTCAAGGAAGCTTTCCTCGCCGAATTACCAGACATCCTCCATCCCCTAAGATTCTCCCTGCTCTCCATGCTCGATCCTCAATTAGCTAATTACCAATCCAAGAACCAACGACAGTTTCCCTCTCCCTCCATCGGTCGAAGAATGACGAAAGGACGAAGCGATTACCCGAGTAGAAACCAAGTCGCGAAGTAAATAATTTCTGGTACGAGCGAACGGCATTTCATTTCCATATCGCGCTCGCTCCGTCGAGATTGCCTTGCGGACAAGCTGAACCATTTTCTCGCAGTCTTATCGCGAAAACAATTTAATCCTTATCTGCCGTTATATTACAAAGGTTGAAAGTTATTCCCGGAGTATTTCCGGCGCAGGCGACGTCTCTCCATTCTGTTATACCGAATGGCTCTGGAATCAGTTTGCTCGACTTTAGATAACCCAATATTAACCCCGCCCCGTCGTGTCGTGCCGGCGTTGCTTTAATTTTGTTTAGCCACGCCGGGACCACTTTCTGCAGTCAGTTTAAATCCACCGGTCGCAAGTTATTGCACTCGTTGTGTGCCGGCTTATATGAATGCCTCGACGATAAACGTAGCGAGAATATAAAATCCGCCGAGACGTTCCTTCCGATTTACGGGGCGCCCTTCTTCGTGGTCGAGAAACCAGCGGGTCGTGCGCTTCTTATCGAGACGAAGAGAAGTGCTTGCACGGAAACTGCCGTCTTAAAGCGGAAGCAGAGGTTATTTTCGTGCGAGCTACGACGGGTAACATCGCGAATTACACCTTGGTGTCTTGCTTTACAGGGTAAACATTATATCAAGGATGTCGGGGGTGAGAGAGTTACGGTGGGAGTACTATATTAGACAATCTATTGTAATTGCTTGGAGGGTGGCGAGGAAAGTGTGTTGATTGTTGGAAACTGGGATGGATTTTGAGGATGTAATAGAAATATTGTTGTACTGTGATTTTTGTAATTAATCCCTTGCCCTACAACTTCTTTTGTGACTGTCTCCGCAATGATTCAGAATCAAATTGCTAAAATAAAAATTGACCAGTGATTCTTGATACATTGTATAATTTAAGATTATATCAATATTATAGAAATAGTTTTATCGCGACGTGTTTCTTTAATATTTTCAATTTTATAGAATTTGCGAAATTTGCTAATTTCCTGTTCAATTTATCGCGCCGCGAGTTTCACACGTTATTGTAGGCTAAGGGATTGTAATCGTTCTTTTAATCGTGGCTTGTAATCGTTACGGAATTTGTAGAAAAGTTTGAGAAGAGCATTTGGTAATTTTAATTCCGTAGAATTAATTATTTTTTTATCATTTCATTCTTAATAAGTCTCCTTATCAACGAATCAAGTAGGGAAGACTGGAATACTGTAATTTTGTATTAGAGATAATCTTCTTTGTCAATGAAAATGTTAAGCAACTAAGTATAATTCTATGTAATGTCGATTACAATTATCTGTCTGAACATATAATTCGTGATAAAGGTTTCGCAGTTCGCATCAATCGTTCCAATCGCCGAAACACCATTATACTTTTCCTCTTTATCTCTATAATCTAAAGCGCAAAACAGTACGAAAATGAAACGTAAAAATCGCAATTGATTTCACACAGTAGAGAAAGCTCGAAGAAAGTCCAAACCTATTTCGCATAACTTTTTACCAACGAAAACCTGCACTTTTACGAAGGTAGATAGAGGTAACATTGCACCGCGCACTGCATAATAATATAATACATATTCTGGAGAAGAAAGAAAAAAAAAACCTAAAAACTTTCATGGTATTTGCATCGCTCGCGCTGTATCGAATTTTCTACCTCGTTGTGGAAAACTTCGTCCTTCCTCGACCTCTTTCCAGGCTCCACAAAGTCTTCAACTTCCGTAGGCCAGGCGCAATTTTTGTTCGGAAACTTCAGAAATTAGCTTAATGCATTATCGTGAAAGCCTTTGTATCGGTCGGCTTCCAATGGCCAGACTTAACTCGTTTTCAAGTTAACCCTTCGGTTAACTGCCGTTGCAACGACTGACTGAGCCTATCACAGACTCGTAGCGCCAAAGTTTCCATAGGTTCGAGAATACTCCTCGGACGCAAATGCCAATCGTTTCGCCATATAATGAAGCTCAGTTCAACTTATAACGTCTATTTGCATCCTTTTTGTAACATCCAGAAGAAACTTCACTTTTGTCATTGTTTCGATTCGTGGCTTTCAATTCGATTCCTTTAAAACTAGATTTACCAAAGTAATCAGAACGACCTGTTCTGAAGTTTTTACAATTGTTCCTGACATTTTTGTTGCTGTTTCTTGTTTAATTTTTTACACTTATCTTGTAAAATGTAGGGAATTAAATGAATCAAGTTTCTTGTCCCCGTTATTTCTCTTCTTTTAAACTGTTTATCCAGTACTTTTAAATATAGTCAATTAATCGTCGGTAGTTCTACTGTTAATTAAGGCTGAGAAAAATTTACACCATGTGTGCCGACTATTTTTACTTTCTGTTTGAAAGATTATTCTTTTAGGTACAGGGAAAAATACAATTTGTTAAATATTAGGGGGATCGAAAAGTAAGTTTTCTCTAAAGCAATTGATTTTTATCGATCCGGCATTGAAAATTTGCATACTAGATGAAAAAAGGTTGTTGTTAACAAGGGCGAGCATTCATTCAAAATAAAAACTTTTTACAAATTTATTTGCTGAATTTAATGTAAAAAACATTACTATCCAGTAGCCCTAATATATTGGAAGAAAGTTCCCTGTAGTAGACTAAATGAGAAAGTATCTTTTTTATTAAAAGTAATTTTAATTGTAAGTAATATCGAAATACAATGAAACTGATTAAGATATTACGTGATTGGACAAAATAAGTCCATGTTTTTACAGTTTGATTTCAATTACAAACTTCACAGACATTGATTTCGATTAATCCCAAATATTCTTTCCCGGAACAGTTTATTATTGAGTTATCGTGTCGTTGTGCGTAAATCGACATTTTTTTCAGACACACGATAACTGAAAAAAAATCACAAAAGAGCTCCGCACTACCGAAAGTTAAAGTAATTTCAGTTGAAAAACAAGATAATTCAATTCGTCCCCTCGATACTGCCGCATCTACGGCCCCAACTTTCATAAAAATCGTCGAATTTTATTATCAAAATTGCAGTCAACCATCACACACAACAACTTCCTCGTTGTCCACCATGCCGATGCTATCCACAGTCCATTTGAAGTTTCCAAACGGATCTATCATCCTTTCATTGCCCGCTATCGATACAATCAAAATAAAATTCTCGTTTGCAGAAAATTCCTCGATAAACGTCACGACAATCGCCAACATCTCGACAACGATACCGTCGGCAAATGGTCCGCGGAAACTCGATGGAACAACGGAAGAAGAGATATTCCAAGGGAACACAGAGAGATGAAGTGTTTTTTTTTTAAGAACATCGTCATATCTTGGCGCGTCAAATTGTATCCGTTCCATGGAGAAATCGCAGGTGGCTGTTCCACGAGTTAAGGTTCTTTACGTGCACCAAGGAGTTCTCGCAAGGCAGGGTAACGGTGAATAAAGTCTAAAACGTGGCCCAGAGGCTTCGTTCCGGCAAACAGAAGAAATAGACCGCTCGGAGGTGTAGCTCGTAGGAAAGAGGAGTAACGAGCACTTCGGGTATGCTGCTATTCTTGGGATAAAGTCCCGCTCCAACTGCCTCTTTATTTCCACTCAGTTGCTAGTAGCTGTCTCGAGTGGAGTTTATCATTCCTACGCTGTACCGGCGCTTTTGCAAATAAATACTTAAGCGTGGGCGCACCAACGTCGCGAACAGTTTCGGCAAGTCTCAGGGTTGTGTTGCTCGGGCGGTTTGGTAATTCGTAATTTAATAGCACCGTGAATATGCCGCTGGTTCTGCAATTTCACCGGGCTTCGAGAAGGATTCGGTGAGTTTACCGAGGTATTCTGTTTTTATGAGGTTCGCAACGAAAACCTTGGCAATATCGTAACGTTGATAGGTTGACGTGGCGTGAAGGTATGATGATTTATTGGGATTCTTTGTGGACGAAGTTCCGTTAGATTTATCCTCTTTTAGGTGATTTTGTAGTCGATAAGTCTGCTTGGTGAATTGTGGTGGATTTTTTGGGAATTTTTGAAGATATAGGACGTTGCAGAATATGATTGCAGGAGATTCTTCATTTTTAGGATACTATGATGATGCTTGCAGCATTAGAGTGGTGTTTTTTGAGTTAAGAATAATTGTGTGCAATTGTGATGGATATGGAATTAAAGGCACGGACTACCAATTAACGAATCTCGGTTAAAATTTCTATAAGGTTAGGCGGATTTTTAAACATATTAAAATTTACGAATATAATTTAGTTTTCGCCAAAATTACAATTTAAATATCAAATTGTAATAAAATTGTACGCATGACGGATATAGTTGACATGACACAAAATTCTGCCACATCTCCATGACGGATATAGTCGTCAAAAACACTTAACTGGTTAATATAATATATGAAGGATGCTGGTCGTTTATCGCGTCGTAGTAAGATAAATAAACAGCAAAGTATTAAGAGCGATCCGTAGTACAGTCATTTTTTTGTATTAGATATCTTTGTTTCCCTATTCGTTCTCCTGATCTTTTATAATAAAGTATTTTCGATCTCGATATTCCCGTGAATTAGTAAGTAAAATTCTACATATATAATATCATAGCCGCAGAGAATCGAAACCCAAGTAAAATTACAGGTCATAGGTGAAGTGACCGTTGCACAAAACCGATGGCCAGAGTTAAAGCCGAAAAGTACGAAAAGATGAAGAGAAGGAAGAGTGAACGAGTTTGTAACTATATTTATACAAAGTATCACTTATGTGTTGAAATTACTCTGCCGGTATCGATAAAAGTTGAATTATGGATTGAGTTTTTATCACTATTCCAAACTGCTATTATTTCGCTTTGTACACGCCAGTAACATCGTCGTGATTTAGTAATATTTGCCGATAGAATGACCATTTTATGATCGCCTTAGATGCCATTATTGCTATTACTGCTGCGTATCATGTTATACGGTGGACGAATCGTTCCATCTTCCGTAATGCGTCGATGCACAATGCATTCGCTCGATTTATATTGCAACGATAATGCATCGCAGAATGTTCAAAGATGCACGGTTGTTTCTATTATTGTGTTATATTGATATTTTTGCGTTGAATATAATAAATTATTTGAAGCGAATTTGAAATGTGCTGATTTATATAATTGCTCAGAAAATTTCGCGAGGGCATTGAAGGATTAATTTTTATATGTTTAGATGAATTCTCGTCTATAAATTATTTATGGCAATTCATATTCGTAAGCTTCTTCGATGCAAAATATATTATCACGTGTGGCGATAAAAGTCATAATAAAAGAGCACAATTTTACGAGTTGCAGTAAGATGCAGCGAAGGACCATAAAGTCACTTAAAAGAAATGTAAATACAGCTAATATTAGAATAATATAGAAAGTAATAACTTAAAAGTACTCCTTTAATTTCCTCAAATTCCCCAGACTCTTTCACGCAACAAAAATATTTCCACTATTTTGAGAAAAATCCAGAAACCCTACTTTCCAATAGCCGCCAAAGTATATAAAATGATCTATCAAATCTTCCACCAAATGAGACTACATTTTCCACTTTACAACCCCGCATCGACGTTCACGCGGATAAATTTATAAATAACCGTGCAAACATCCTCCTTTGTAAGTTTCATCCGGTAGGGAAATTTTTGTCAAAACTGCATCCTGTGATATTATGTAAGTGTATTCAGGCACATAATACATATTACATTTTCATACACACCCCTCCGTCCACGTGGTCCCGCGGCAAAAACGTATAAGCGTATCGTGTAAGGGACTCTGCAAAGAGGATTCGCGCTTGTAGAATTTTCACGGGTGCGGCTCCCGTACGGACCGTGGTTTATGGATTTTATGAGCCGAAACTCATATAACACTGGCCCGTGCATCGTAAGCAAAGTGCTTATTTACTCCACGGCTCGTTAATTCTCGTTGAAGTAAAATATAAGCGCCTTCGCGCGTGTCTATGGGAGCCTTTCCGCGGGATTTCGAGGTGCCTGGAAATTACGATGTTTATGCTTATACGTATTATTTTATACGACATTACGTTAGAATGTGCATTCTCGGTGTTCGAAAGTGACGGAGGTTTTAACAGTAACCGTACCACACACGGTCAAATGACCGGTTTAACCAATTGCCCTACGGTTTGTTTTGTAACTGCCTCCGCAATAATTCAGAATTTAATTCTTAAAATAAAAATTGATTAGTGATTCTTTGTATATCGTATAATATAACGCAATATTAATATTACAGGGATAATATTATCGCGTCGCGTTTCATTAATATTTTCAATTTTATAGCTTTTGCGAAACTTGAAAAATTATCAAATTGGACATATCAGTGGAACACGACACGATAAAATTATTTCTGTTATTAATGTTACGTTAAATTCTAAGATATATCAGGAATCACTGACAAATTTTTATTTTAGCAATTGAATTTTCAATTATTGTGGAGGCGGTTACAAAGGAAATCGTAGGACGAGGAGTTAATTGAAGTAATTTATATAAAAGTTGTAAATGGCAAGTATATGGTACGTCTGTGCAACGACGTTATTTAGATAAGAATTGATTAGATAAACAGTAATTTAAAGACTTGTATTAATAATTTTTATTTTAAGTTTATTTTCTTATTATTCATCCTTGCTTGATTTTTCTCTTTAAACATGTTAAAGCAGATTTGTTAAAGTAGATATCGCTACTCAATTGCAATACTTGTTAAAACGTGCAAGAAATTAATTCATTGAGTGTGCAATTATCTTCGTTCGCGAAGTGCTTTTATACCCATGGTATTGTTACGAACTGCCGTCTAATGAGAGACTCAATACGAAACTTTCACACAACAAATCGACGTTGAAGATCAATGGAATCTTACCGTAAGATGCATACTCACAGTGGATGAGAAAACAATGAGAGAATTATTAAGCGATCGTTGATCAGCTTACTGCAATCGGCTTAACGGGACGTTTTAAATAGCACAACTTACTATAATATCCTTGCAAGTATTCCGAATGAAATTAGAGTATTTTTATTTTTGAAAATATTTCTCAAGGTATTACAAAATATTTACCGGATATGCTATCTGCTGGCAAGGTTTCCATGAAAGTTTCTATTAAAATACAGAGTTTTTCGAACGTTCGTATCAATAGGAAATATGATGTACTTATATTTCATATTTTGAATGTTCATCATATCCCATATTTTTTATATCTCTAGATCTCTTGTATTTTTTATACATTGAAATACCTGCTAATGAATATGTCGTAAATAAAGAAATATCTAGCTACAATTTTCGATTTTTAAAAAATATTTCCATTTACAGGATATCTTTTTGAACGCTTTATTTCGCAATCGAAGTTTGCCTAAACATCCACCACACCCCTTTTAATGTACTGTTCTAAGCACTATTGTCTCCAGTGAATTTTAATACATAAAAAGCTACCCCGTTGAAAATATCAATTTTCAAAATCACTCAAATACCTCCACGTCCTTTAGCTTCCTTCTGTCAATTACAGTAACACGCATGGCAGCGTCCAGCTTTGAAATCTAAATCATCCACGATCGTCGATTCAAAACGCTCAAGAACACTTCCGTCGTGCTCGAAATTTATTCATTCGGATCAGGGCGAATCAATCGCCGACGTACAACGATAATTGCACGCCGGATGAAATGCGATTTATCGCATTTGCTTGGAGCTTCCGTCACGAACGAGACTCGTCCTCCCGTGCAATACGAATCCGTCACCTGCGAAAACGCTTTGCCCGCATTAACTCGCCTCCCGATTATTGATACCAGACCTCAAACGACATTGGCGTGTTCGTATAACCCGGAATTAAAACGGCCCGTTCGAAACCAATTTATATCGCGGACTTCAATTCCCTGCTTCTCGCTTACGATAACACTGAAAAAGGAATTATTTTCAGTTACCGGTCCGTTCCTTCCCCACTTGCATTTCTACCCGATGAGAGACGGGGGGAAAAAAAGGAGAAATATTTTCATTCGATAGCTCCGGGTGATTCCACGCTGCTCTGAACCCCGACGAAAGGACGATAACGGATAGAAATGAATCGACGTGGCTGATAAAGATTCAAAGTAAGGGTTTGTCTACGTTGAGATCGAAAGGAGGTCGTTATTTTTGTGTATTTCTTTTTTTTTTATGGCCATGGTTTAATCGTAGATCAATGGTTGTTGTGTTGCGGTGGAACTTTTGCAATTTGAAGATAAAAGGCAGAAAGAAAAAGTAACGTTGCTGCTTTTATTAATAATAAGGTAATGGATTAATTCGAGATTACACATTCACAATGTTCGGTCTGTTTCTGAACAGTGCAGACCGATCGAGCAATGGTTTTCTAACGGAATCCGCGGTATGCAAATACAGGTTCGGTGTGCGGTTATATTTGCATATACTGAAAGGCACGGTGCAAGGGAAAGGGTGAGTTTCAGTTCAGGCAACACGGCCCACCCCAGGTGAATATACGTACGTATAACTCCTGGTCGCATTCTGCAATCATCGCGGGAAGCATGCATCGTCGAACATGGAAATTTTGTAATATTATACGCGACCGTTTAAAACGTCCTTTCAGCGTTCCATCAATTTTCTTTATTTTGCGACATCGCTTTTTTCCGTGCTTCTCGTTCGACACTGCCGCAGCGTTTTTAAATTGGACGCCTCGAAATTACTCTCGCGAGTAAGAATAATTCAATGCGTAGGGAGCTGTTGTTTAAACAAACGTAATATAGTGGTATGGCAAAATCATGTTTGCTTTGGAAATGCGTTACTTTAGACAAGTAGTCGTTAATCTGCATTAATGTATCATCTGGGTACAGTTACTTTTCTTTTTTTTTTTTTCATTTTATCGCAATGAATGAGAATGTTTTGGGTTATTTTTAAAATATTAACGATCACTGATTAATTGCAAGTATGAACGCGGCAAACATCGACCGATACGAATTTAGCTCCTGGTGCTTATATTACTTGAATCTTTGTTCGCTGATATACTACGTAGACCAAGTACAAATAATTCATGACATTTAGATTCCCATGAACGGGTTAACTCTTTGTGTTTACCGGGAAATACTGTTTAATTATAAACGGGACACGTATAAGCCTTTGTAATGAACACAGAAAGCCAACTTTGATGTTGTGGATTTAGCGAGAATCGTGCAGCGCAATTTTGATAATAGAAACTATCGGAACCGTACCAAGACGCGTTAATTAGAATGTCCAATTAAATGATGAAGCACCGATTAATTGATATTTCGGACGAATTGTAATGTTTTGGAATTAATTGTAAATATTTGAAAATTAAATGTATTCTGAAATTGCTAAGTGAAACTTGAGGAAAGATCGCACGAACAGCTGCAAAATAAGGCGAGTCAGGAGCCGATGGGAATTTCATGTCTGACCATAAACGGCCGTTACTACTTCAGCTGCACTTGACTCTATCAACGTTTCAAGCAACATCGCTTTAATAGAAAATAGCTGACACTACGAACTTCAGGTTAAAGTCTAAATTTTCCTCAACACAGTATCCATAATATATTTTTTGTCTACAATTTTTTTAAATAAATTGATGGATCATAAGAAGTTTATGACCTTCAACCATATTCGTTGCAGGTCTTCTGTATTCCAGTTTCTAATACAGAGTTATAATTGTATTTTCATTATGCTTTTACGTACCTGTGATAATCACTTATTCAATTATTAATGTACTAACTGACATGCCCATTTTTTAGGATTTTTTATTTGACATGGCAGGCCAAAGGAGGACTTAAGAAATTAATTTACCAAGAAACTACCTGTTTCTGGATAATTTTGACATCTTTCTAACACTAAAACTACCGATGCCATCTCATAAATTTAGGTATACTGAATAAGTTCTTTGGAAAAAGAGAAATCAAGAGGTGAAAAAGATGATTAATTAACTAATTTAGGCTTTATAAGATAGAAGTGGAATATTTACTTCATGACTCTTCTAGCAAATTAGGGAACTTTTAAAAAAAATTGGCAACCGGTCACTTTGGGTGGCGTGGTAGGTTTAGTGTTAAGTCTCTTCGCAATGATTTATTACAAAGGTAGACTAACATCTAGATATTAACACCGTAAAGGATATTTTCTTAAAATATAAATTACTGTCAGAAAGTAATCAGTACGAAACTCAATATGTCAAAATAGAAACATACTTCCGCGCAATCTGACTGTAACACAAGGCAGCCCTAATAATCTTCCGTTCTTTCAACGTCAACGAATTACGTTACACGAAAGGCTCTGTCAAAGAAGTAGCGAGTAAATGAATCAAGCTCAATTTTGCTGTTTCAATTACAGCACCTTTTAAACTGACACTGCATTTCAACCTTATCTCTTTCATCATTCCTCGCCTATTAGCCTGTTCGCCAGTAATTTCGCGAGGGGTGGAAAAAACTGTACTTCGCACTATTACCACCACCGACAAAAACGTTTTCGCGAAAGTGTGGCCGTCACGAACGTAACGTCTCCCGGGAAGGCAGAAGCGATAAACGATCCATCTTCTCGTTCCCGTAGTGCACGTAACAACGTGCCATCCGACACCTTTGTTCCCTGCGTTACAACCTGAAGAGGTATCGTGCACGATGGTGCTAACAGCCACTCGATAGAAATCAATTGTGCCGTTCGCCACGATGAACGTGCCATTCGTGATGCAAGTCTCTCCGTTCATCCGACCTCTACTCGCACGAGCAGGTACGTGGCCAAGGAACGGTGAATACGAAGTCTCAAAGTCCGTATAAAGATTCCGCCCGCGCGTCCGTCGTTTCTTTTCAATAAGCGTTCACGACGTGGGAATATGGAGAAGAAATCCAATTGTGTATAGAAAACATGAACGCATTGTAAAGTCTGCCGGTGAAGTCACACGATACCCGAAATGCTACGAAATTGTTGCCAAACTTTCATCCCAAGGATACGTCCTCTGACAGAGCGAAAATATCAGGAGCACGATGGCTTCGTGTACTTTAACCAGTTAACTGCGGAATATATTTTAGAATTCCTCACAGGATGCGGAATTAAAATCGAGCAGCGTCGTGTATACACATCGAACGCAAGGCAAATGCTTCTATTATCAATTTTACGGTAAAGGGAAAACAGAAGGTGGAAAGATTATATTTTTATTCAATACGAAATTTACAATTTACTGTTAACCAGTTAACTGTGGCGCCCTCGTTTAGAGCGCGCACCGTTTTGTGTCGCCAAAATCCAGCCATGACGAGTATACTCGTCAATCACAGAGTAAATTGCGCTGGTAAGATATTGGATCAAACAGATGGGTTTATTTTATAAAATTGAAAATTTTATTACTAATATTTACTTATTTGGTTCAAAATAGTGCCACTTCTCCATGACGAGTATACTCGTCAATCACAGTTAACTGGTTAAAAAGGTTCACGCAGTAGAGCTCTGGATCGACGTGTATATACGTCGAAAGCAGTTAACTGGTTAATCTATTGGGTGATTGCATAAGTTCGTACCCAATTTTCATGGGTGGCGTAAACTTAACTGCGGAGTGGGGTTGTGGTGTTTTTGTTTGGTTTTGTTGCATGCACTGATTAAGTGATAGTATTATCTGTCAGATTAATATCAAACAGCGTTCTGGTAACTTTATTTATGCTTGAGAGAATTTTTCAAAATAGAGGACGGAAGGGGACATTTGCGGCATGTAAGCTGTACGAGTTTTGGAGGGGCGTTAGAGTTGGAACTGCGCAAAAATAACATTTAGAGCTGCACCGTATAAATGTGGCCATTTCGATCCTGGGCCGTAATGAAGAGGAGTTCCGATGGAAAATTTTGCTGTACCCACTTGCTTTTACATTTTCGCCTGTTCCGATCTTGCAAAGCAATTTGAATGCCAAAAAACTTAATTCTCAGGAGGCTGTCGATAATCACCTCATCAGCATTTTTAAGGAAACTAAGCTCCCTCTTCAAAAATGGAATCGACAAGCTTGTAGATGGTTGGAAAAGAATTGTAGAGAAGAATGGTTAGTACACAATTGGTTAATAAAATTCTATTCCTTAAAATTTAGCTTGCTGAATTTTATTCTTCAATCGGGCACGAAATTATGCAATCACCCAATACGATAAAAGTGATCAGTAAATGTGATGTGATTTTACGAACGTTCAGTTGAAACTAGGAGAAACTGTGTTACACGATAAATTATCATTTAATACTATCCAAAACGTTAATCCGACATTAAGCCACCTGGGTGCTGAGATTTCGGCCGAATCTCAGAATGAAATTACAGGAAACCCAGAGTCAACGTAGTCGGCCCGATCCATTAATCCTCTAACTCGATCAACCGTTCATAATTTTCGCTCGGTTACCAACTTCCTGTCTCGCCGTCCTTCCCTTCTACCATACACTCCATCTATCCTGTTGCAGGTAGAATTATTAAAATTCATTATAACGATCGAGAAAGTATGCTCCAAGTTTTCACCCCGATGAGAGGTTCACTCGAACCGTTACACAATTTCTATTACCACGGGACAAAGAGGGCGCTGTTATAGAGAAAGTTTTAAGCTCTCAAATTATCTCGGGCTGCTTTACACCCGGAGGTCACCGACTATCGACAATTTCGGCGGGTCTGAAGCAACGGCCTATATAGCCAACATTACATCGCGTTGCAATTAAGCTTGACTCCATAAGCTGAGTCTGGCTACAACGTGGCTGAAGTGGGTTAGCAACGTACGCGGCCCTCCGCCGACACCATGGATTATTATGTACTACCCAGATAGCGGTTACGGGACCTGGTACCAGCTATTCTGCGTACACTGTAAGGCAACGTTGACAACGTCTATTTCCTCAGTGTCAGATAACCGTGCTGCCTTTAGTTATTGAAAGTGATACAACGCGTTTGATAACGTCTCGGTGTCGTTTCTCTCTGAACGCAAGCAATTTCGTTCGGTCGGATAAAACGTAACGGGAAACATCGATAGAGGATATTGTTTTGTCGAGAAGAATATCGACAACTGGAAAGTAATTGAACAGGTAATGGATATTTGGAAAGTGTTGCTTAGTGAGAAGATCGTTACTTCTGTGCTAAGTTGTTTCTGTTATGAATTATTGATATTGAGCGAATAGAGATAGAGAAAAAAATACGAGTGACACCTAGGAATGAGAGTAGAAAGCATTGTTGCGACGAATGTTGCGACGCAACATAATAAAACAGCTAATCGTATATGAAAATTTGACATATTTCTGACATATATCTGACATATTGTTATGAACATTCACAATTCGTTGCTATTGGTCTAGCAATCGATAATATATAGAGGGGAGACAGTTTCATTGCTCATAATAATTCGTAACAATATGTATGACAAATAATAAACATGTAGTTGCTTATTTATGGCACGTCAGTGAGTAACGAATGTCCATGACTGTATATTTTTTGTATTTCCCACGAAAAATGAATAAACGAACTTACAGGTCACTCTGTATTTCTGCAAATACAGTCGGTTTACTGTTCAAGTATCATTTCACCTTTCGCTTCATAAAGATTTCACAGCGAATCAGCTAATTACGAGTCACTCATTTCCATCTTGTTACAAGGCCAATGATTTCGCGCGTAGAACTTGCCACTTCAATCAGACTTTTGATCGATGTGTCGTGAAAGCTCGAAAAATTGAGTTACGCAAAAAAGATTATTTCTCTTCCATGCAAGTGATTGCTCCTATCCCTTTTACAGTTTCATCAGTTATCGAAACATCTACAATTCCTTTGATCAAATTCAATCTCGTTTTTACAAATGAAACCTGTGTTTTCTTTTTGCCAGGCGAACAAAAGGAATATTACCGCAGGAAAAAAAAATTGTGGCTTTATCATCGACATTGAACAGTGTCGATTAATAGGGAATAACGTAATTCTTCGTTGCAAAACTGTTTCTCCTTCTGCAAGTGAAAACGGTCGATCTATTCCGACGCAAAAATGTCAAATTCCTCTGTCGCGACTATCTTGTGGACATCCTGAGTTAAATTGAAAAATATAACAGCTCGGGAAAATTCCATTTCTATTCGTTTTCGATCTACCGCTGGATATTCATATTAAATGTTCACTCCTCTCCTTTTCATCGTGACCCGCCTCACAGTTATATTACATTTCTGAACGAGCTGCTTCTTACGCGACGTTATCCGACTATCTGCGCCCACCCCGCATATGTTCCCGTATTCTATGGGGTGGGCGGAAAAAAGAAGGGATGACGAAGACAGAGAGAAAGAGTTGGCAGGAAAGAAAAGAGAGAAATAAATAATACGAGGATGAACGACGGAGACAAAAAGTGGGGGAGAGACTAGAAAGAGAAATATCGAAAAGAAGGAGAAAAAAAGGGAAAGATCAGAGATAAAAAGAGCAGTGGAAGGAAGAAAGGGAGGGAGATAGAAATTCAGGTGAAAGAAAAAAGCAGAATGAGCAGAGAGAGGCAAACTGAAACGGTGAGAAAAAAGGAAAGAGAAAAACGAGAGACAGATAAAATAGGAGACAAAGATAGAGAGAGAGAAGTAGAATAAGCAAAGGGAACTGAAGAAAATGAGAGCGACACCAGAAACAGGGTGAACTCCAAAGTATCGAGATGAAAAAGAGAATTTCTGTATCACAAGTGAAAGAAAACCCAACTTCCCCCTCGATATATTTCGTATTACCACAAGCCACCTTTTATACTGAGGATAAAATGTTGCATCTTGAAAATATGCAGATGCTCAACATCTGAAAACGAGGGGGATGAGAAGAGTTCGACGGTCTATGGGTTAAACGAACGATCTATATCCACGGTTTATCCTTACGCAAAGGAGGATACACCATACGTTCGTCTCGATCCCGCTCGATCTTCGATTCTTCGATGTTTATCGATGAATTGTGTTTATGAAGCATTAAAATTCTCCCTGTAATATCACGGATCATCAAACCGGTATGGGCTTGTATCGAAAGATAAGACGATCACGTGCGCCAAAGGATAGACGATATTCGTGTATCTGCGGCTAGCCAAAGTTTCATAAAATAGTTAGTGTCCCTCGTAAACGAGGGACATTCAAGCTCTATGCGAGCATTATGGTGGAATTAACTTTAATGTTTGCAAATATCGGCTGTTAGTCGGCAACTAATAATGATATTTGCATTATTAACAATACGGAGAGTAATGAAAAGTTTACGTGATAATACACTACCATAAAGCGACTACGAATTGAGATTATTTGCCGTTAAAACAAGTTTATTAACATTTTGAATACCACCTGTGTATTTTCCTATATTGCATTTAAATGGATTGAATAAACTTCAAAGTACAACCTTAAATATTCATTTCAATTTCGTAATTGTTCTTAATTCGTTTAAAAATTCAGCTAAAAAATTCAAGGACCACGATAACACCCAAGATTTTCGCGCGAGATGATAAATATTATGGTTAACGTTGTCGTAACATTAAGCTTCGTATTAGAAATATTATCGTGCGTTTCATAAACGTATAATTAGAGGGTGGAAGCAGTAAACATATAAAAGGAGATAAAGTGTTGAGCATTACACGGTTCGAGTAGACGTAATAACAGAAGCTAGTCCCCCATAAAGTCTGAGAAATCTCGGTCCTAACAGCCTGAAGCGAGACTGAATGCGGAATAATATGCAAGAGAAAGAGTACATTATCCGTACTTGGCGCTATGAAGAATTATGGGGAGACATTGAAGTGGAGAAGTTCGCGATAGCAAAGCCGCACGGATAATGTCGATTCGCTGTTTCTACGTAACTCGCAACTACCGAGAGGGAAGTCTCGTTATGCGAAGTCTCGCTACACCGAAGATTCAACTTCCACTGAAGAATCAAATCTCACGAGTGCCAGGGAAAACTTGAATATCATTCCATTTGGAGAACCCTTCGTTTTATTCGCAGGCGGGATTAAATTTTCAACTCTTCTTGCAACTGGTAAAGGAATAATAATTAGAATAATTTATACTATTCACATTTACGAATCTATATAAGTTCTTCTTGCATGCGGAGAAGTTCCACTTTTTGTACGGGAATGGGAGAGATTAAAAGTGCAAGTTTTCTTGCAATTTCGATTGCAAGGTATAACAATAATCGTCCCTCATAGGAAAAGGTAAGAAACTTATTTTTTACACTTATTAGAAACATGAATTTCTCAAAGGAACAATTTGAAACGGAATTATTTACAGAAGAATAGATATCTTCGATTTTGTTTGGATTCTGTGATATTTGAGTAAATGTTTTTTAAATGATGATAAAAGTAATTACAATTTCCTATTTTTTCTATACACAATGATTGTTAAGGTACTCTGCAGTACAACTAAAAAAATAATAAAACCATCGCAACAACCTCCATTTTCCTCTCTACAACAAAGGAGATTAAAATTCCAACTTTTCTCGTCGCTACTAAAAAAAAGCCGCGTCAATTACTCAGGCTTGTTTTTCCTAAAAACCAAAAGGAACATACGCAACTCCGGTAACGCTTCTCCGTTATGAAAGAACGTTTTAATTATCGACTCCGGATAGTCTTCGTTCCTCCCGCGAATCCAGGCTTTACCTTCGATCTTCGACGAACTTCTTAAGTAAAAGAATTCGCCCGAGTTGAACCAACAGTTTTCCACAGGGGCGAGAATAAAATTAGTTTTAACGATGTTAGTTCGGACAATATAACGAGCGTGGAACGTCGAAAGAAGTTAACCTGTAAAATCAATTTTCCCGGGTAAGGGAGAGGGACGTTCGTTATATTAATTTCGCCGTGTTTGTAATTAGTAGACAGAGCGGCGATGTTGACCAAGAGTCATCGAGCGTAATTATCGCTGACCGTGGCTGGTATCTTCCCCCGACCATTCCAGTCGACGTTAATTAACGTCTATCGTCGAAAGCTTCCCCTCTTCGATCTTCCGCATCAGCTTGTACAACGCAACTGTTGCTTTTGTACCAACTCCGTCGTACTTGACACGTCCTCCGCTTACAGGATATATACCGTCATTGCTGACACGTACAGGTCACAGTGCCCTAGGCTTTACCGCGAAACTTAGCAGCCTATACTGCAACCTCAAACCTCACATTTATCAAAGATACCGACGACGCTTGTTCCTCGAATTAATTAATATAAGAGCACGGTCCTAGATGGCTGGGGACGATGCAGTTTTGAATTCCAACGAGGACCAAGCGTGACGCGGTGCTCGTCGTAAGACTTGTTTCATCTAGGAGAAACGTTTGAGGAACTTTGGGTCGCTGAGAATGTTATCAAACGTGTTTGTTATATCGTGGCTGTCGTAAGTAACATATAATTGTAGCATCGTGAAAAAGAAGGGCGCGCGGTAACCCATCCAAGCAGCGTACTCGGCCGGAGTAGCTTAACACGTTCGTGGACGTGAATGCTATAACATCCATTTTCATCAGTGAATGTTATAGCATTCATGTCATGCTAAATGATAAAGCCAATTATAATTCATTTAATTTTATATAACCTTAATTTTTTGTAATTATTATGGAGTTTAAAGTGATGGCCAAGTGATTCATTGAGTATTTTCATACTATTTTATTTTTTCTCTGCGTAGTTAGAAGTGTAAGTTAGAAGTGTAATACTTGACTGTCTATTTTTGTAGCTCACTGAAATTTTTACTGTCCGCGAACGTGTTAATACGGAGATCTCCTGGGTCGGTGCGGTTCCACTGGACCAACGTCCTCTGTCTGATGACAATTCTTTTCCACGTCGTTTTAACGTAATTGTAAGTTCTTTTATAGGAGCGCTCCCGCCTGAACCCACATAATTGTAGTACCAGAAAATATTGGTAGTTCGGCTTTAAGGATGACGAAGGGCTGCGAGCGTGAAAGCGGGGTTGGGCCCTGCTCAGGTCAACAGGCCGACAGTTTTCTCCCTCAAGGCCCAAATATTCTGGTGTTAGTGCGTGCGAGTGCGAGAGAGTGAGTAGTTGTATGAGAAGGATGAATGATTAGTACATAAGAAAGTGTAGATTTAACACTAGAAGTATCAAACCAGTCAAAATGACTGGTACAGAATTTTTTCCAAAAATTCTCCAAGATTATAGGAGAGTTCTAAAATAGATATTCTACGTCCATCTTATAAAACATCAATTACCGAATCGATCATCTTTTCCACCTCTTAATTCCCCTTTTTTCAAGACACTTATTTAACATTTTTAAATATGATAGATTTAACGCCGATATTTCTAGTGTTAAGGGACAGTCAGTGTTGAATTGTAGTTACGTTGAGAGGAGTTCGAGTTGTCTTGTTTTTGTTAATTAGTTGTAAATTTAGTAGCACATTGTTGATTGACCAACAACTTACAACTATTGCATGGTGGAATGTGTTGAATAAGAATAAAGATGATCAGTGAATAGCAACATTCTGGATATCATCAATCGCAGACGATAAAATACGTCTTTATCTTCTTGGAGTTATTGATCTCGCTTATCTTTTCATCCTGATTAATCGCTATACTATATTTCCACTCTGTCGTCATTTAGTTGGACCTAAAAGATTCCTATCTTCGCAGTCGACCAACGTCAAATAGCAAAATAGATTGCAACAGTCTTCGCAAAAGAAAATATTAAAATCACCAAAATATTCTTCTACATCCTCCCAACCATATTCCTCTGAAACTTCAAACTAAAATCAGCACCAAAACTACACTTTCGAGCCTCTCCAACTAGTTTTTCTCAAAACGAAAGAACCACATCAAAAACGTTATCATATCCATTTAACCGGTCGAAGAAAATCGACGAACATTTCACCGTCGAACCTACGCTTTCGCGCCATTGAATCCGCTCGATATTAACGTACGACGAATATTAAATAATCGCACGAAGAAACTCTTAACCCGCGATATAATAATTTAACAATTCTCTCCGACGATCCTTTCCAGTCGTCGAGGATCACAGTGATTTCCAATCTATATTCATGCGCTTCGTTATCGTAAAATTGCTGTCCATTGGCTTTCAAGGTTCGATAACTGCGCGTCGCATCGCCGCGAGGAAAATAGAGAGAGCATCGTCCCTCGTCGACGTTGAATATGGCACTGCCGTTGGCAGAGATATCACGTATTACTTACATCCATGTCTTACTTTCAACCGTGCCATCGTCAACACCGTCGACAATCTACGGTGTCTCGTGTATCTGAAGTGTGGCTGGTGCAATTGCTATGACGTTCTGCAGACATTCATGCATGATTTTGCAACAGCAGCGATGGTGTATCGTTGGGCGTGTCTGATGGTTCTCATGGTACACGTATATATCGTATATTCGTCCAAAACGAAATCCTGGCTGAACTTTGTCAAGAATTCCATGCCTCGTGTTCATGCCTGCACTATATACAGTGCTGTGCAAAAGTCTTAGGCCACTATGTGAAATTTGTTTTATACTTGAATAAATTTATGTTAATGACGTATGGAAACATGATGCTAATTTATTGTTATGTTATGTATTCTAACAGTTTAATATGTCAGTCCCACGTGTGAAAAACAGATGTTTTCTGGTAGTTATTGAGAAATGTAATGACGGTAGGGATTTATTCCTATTTATGAGATGCACTCGAAGTCACTTCTTAAACCGTTTCAGGTAGAAATTCTAACTGAATACCTCTTTACTAGTAATAGTAATGTACCTCTAACTATCTCGATGTGATCTTCATCTGTGTTGTGACAAGTTGACGCTGGATTATTTCGAACGAATAATAGAAATTTCTGGTGGGAATATATTGATCGAGCAACTGGATTCTGCGTGAGAGAAAACGTTATTGTTATGTTACGTGTAATGCCTGTGGCCTGACAGGAAACATGGAGCAGGAAGTGATAGGGAATTGTATGGGATGATTGGGATAATTTCAAAGTGGGGGATTTGTAGTATTAAGAGTTGTATTCGGAGATCGGCGAGAAATTTTAAGGGAATTGAATAATTTTACGTAAGATAGCTCAGGGTTCTTGAATTAATCAAGGATTAATGTAAATGTACTGGCACCAAACATGAATCAGGAAGTAGTCGGAAGTGCTTGCGATGCTGGCGGTAATTTTAAAGCAAGGGATTTGTACTATTTAGATCTTGGGAATTTGTAAGATAATAGAAACCCGGAGTTACGAAATTAATCAAGGTGTTTGAGGATGGCGAAAGAGCTTGACTCGAAGACCGCGATGTTACCACATTGGAAAAGAAGTTTCCCTGCGATAAAGTTCCTGCCAACTAGGTCATTTTTTAGTACCTTCCAAAGGGACCACTAACAAGGATAACTCATCAGTGACTTCTACGAAAGAGTAAAAATTCTGCCGATGTAATTTCACAAATTACATTTAACGAGTGACGCAAAAACTCGTTGGAACTCGAACAGCGATACTTTGACGTCGGACGAATTAATGAGAATTTAGATTGAACGTGCATTACAATAAATAAAGAAAACTCCCCTCTGCTCAGCGATACTGCAAAATTCTTTATCAACAGTATAAAAAAATAAAAACATTCACAACGTTCACAAAAAAAATTCACATCCCCTATGCAATGATGTATAATGAAACTATTCGTTCCGCAAAAATTTCCTAGACACTCCCAACGTGGAAAATTTTTTCATAACCGAGCACTCGCGAAATCTGCGAACAAGCTATATTTTATCCGCACGTTTGACCGCGCTGAAAAATTCGCTGGCTCTCCTTTATGCACGATCAGCGCTCTTCCTCCTTTCCTGGGTCGTCGTGCTTTTGTATTTTCGTTTCGTCCCGGAATAGCAGCAATTTTACGTACTTACGTACTTCTTACTTCCTACAAGTCAAATTGTCCTCGCAATTCCAACGATACCATGCAAACCTATCTCCCAGTTTGCAATAGGAACGCAGAATTACCAGTCGTCGTGCATGTCTGAGAGACGTGTGTATCTCGAACCATGAAACCGTACGATCGGGGACAACTGTAAGCGAGCGATTCGAGGGAAATCGTCCAGAAACTTCCCGTTGAATTTCAATAGAACGAATTGGATAGAAATTATTAATGCCAATAATGCCATTGTCTCGATCGCGTGCGATCGCAGAAACGTGCACGTATACGCGAAAGTTACGTGGCCGCGATAGCCATGCAAACATATTCGTGAAACTTATATTCGACGAACGGTTTCTCCATTCGTCGAAATAGATTTGAGGATAGGAGGATTACGTCGTCGAGGTTCCCTCTCGTTCGGTAAATGTTCGCCGATATTTTTCGAGGCCGATCGTCCAATCTCTGAGGCGACGCATATTTCTTGTTTATATATCGAGATCTCAGCGCGAGGGTGAGTTTTATCATATGGGTCGTAAAGAAAAAGTTCCGAAGTCCGCAATCGGTTTGTACTCGAACCGGGTGGGGTATTAAAGTCGGGTGAAAAGGAAGAAAGTTTTTACAGCTTCGGTTATGCTTGTTATGATCCACTCTGTGTCAGAGTCACCATGCGAATTCTCGAAGAATCGTGTGTCGATCGAGTCGAGAAGTCGGGGAGAGATATATATTCTGGATAATGGAATATCCGTATACGGACGAATTTTCAGGATTATGGGAGAGGAGAACCGTTGTTTTGTCTCTGTTTTACGTTATTCCAGCGCGACGATTTTCAACGTTCCTTTGTAGTTGGATTCTTGGATACAAGTATGCTCCTCTGCTCAAGTGCGTCCTCGATAGGGATCCCGATACTGCGAGGTATAAATTTTCACGAAATTGCGAACTTTCTGGCGCATCGTGTCGGATAAAGGAAATATTAAAACGCTGCGATATCGCGAACGCTGTAAAAGTGAATAACGATGCCTGGCCAGGAGTTTACGATAGTGTATTTCGTGATATAATATTGAAGCGCGATTACAATTTCATAGACTCTCGGAACTTGTTGGACGATCGGAGCGATCGGATTATACGAAAAGCCGTAGTCTCTGAATTATAGAAGCAAATACTGCAGTATTGTTATGCAAAGTCGATTATCAGACGGTAGTGTTTAATAAAGTACTGGCAACTTCACCCGAACCATGCTAATACGTCTCTACTTTAATGATGTTAGTTTGGAGAATTTACAGAAATTTTCCTACTTAACCCTTTCGTTCTGAGCGCCGACTATAGTCGTAATTCATCCGACGAACTGTGTGTACGAGTGCCGATTATAGTCGGCATCGAATTACACCTTATCTGTAACGTATCTATTGATTATATTGACCCGTATTGGATTAATCCAACTCAAAGTATATTGTGGTCGTCGAGACGAGCCTAAGTTTTCCTTTATTCAACAGTGGGATATTTGTACGATAAGAAAGTGTTGTAATAAAAAATATTTTTTGAAACGTACACAATCTTTTTGGCGCGTTGTCGCGTTCAGTGGCAGCTCTCCAACGCAGCGGACTTCCGTAACGAAAGGGTTAATAATTTGATCGTGAGAATAATAAAAATTATATCTGGAATACAATAATGCGACTGCTACAGAGCTGGTATAAGAAGTAAAGTAAATGAAACTCTGAAAAGCTGATAAGTAAAAATGGAACACAGGAAAAAGCTTCACAGTGTGGATAGAATCCTAAATTGGAGGATTGACGTAATTCTATCTCCAATTTGCATAAATTTTAAGTGCTAGGTACATTTTAAAGTATTCTGAGTGTAATTTTCTGAAAAGATTCACAACTTATTTTTACATTTGTCTGATATTTGTACTAGCTTCTACTTAGTACACTCAGCAAATTAAACTGGGTTAATTGCTTAATCTCAGCTTAATCTGCGCATTCTTTGGAGAACAGCGGTACCAATAACATTGCCAAAATTGTTCTCCATTTTTGTTTACTCCAATCTATGAACACATTTCGTACTAATGAAAATACTATCTTAATTAGTTGAATACATACAACTTTCCCCGCCAAAAAATACTTGATTCTCCTTAATGTGACATTTCCCTCTATTCTTTCACATTAAGGAACACCATTAATACAAATCTGACATTCACAAAATCGTGTACCAAGATCCATTGAAATTCACGAAGAAAAAACGAACATTTTGACCGACAAATCGACAAAAACCACCTCCCCCGAAGATCTTCCGAAATCTCCGTCAAAAATTCGCCGAGCGGATTATTCAGATTTAAGGAAATCCTTGACACGTTTGTCAGTTCGCCGGTGCAAAACCAAAGTGGAAACATGAACTCCGAGAGAAGAAAGGGAGAACGAGAGCCAAAATCCGCGATGCGGCACTGGCTGAACAAAACGAATAAGCATGTATGCAAAGCAGGCGACGGTCGCGGGGGTGAAGCTTAATGAAAAATCGATGCTCCGGTCCCGTGACGCTGACTATGTGGAAGGCAGTGCGGTGAGATTCAGTGGATGGTTCTTTGCGGGTGTTGGTTGCTGCGGATGCCAGGAGGTCGGTGGAGAAAGAGGAGAAACAGGAGAACGAGGAGGAGAAGAAGAACGTGGGAGGGTGGCAGACCACCAAAGCGGAAGGTGGATGGCCTTTTGCACGATAAAAATCCCGCGGCTATGCAAATTTCGTAGCGTTGAAATCCCGCGGAAGATTAACAGAGCTAAAGCCTCCTACGGTTTTCCTGTGCCACGGGTAAAGGCTCGCTTTTCGTTCCGTTTCGTCTCGCTCTCTTCCGTTCAATTTCGTTTCGTTTCGCATCGGTTTATATCTTACTTTTGCCCCGTATCATGTGCACTCGTTTAGACTGTCGGAAGAAATGATGCACCTAAGTGGATAAAACGTAGATTTCAACGGGTTCGATGGTACATTCGTTGCAGTTATTATCACGTTTAAAACTGATGAATAGTAACGGTGATGTGATAGGCAGTAAAGGAAGATTGTTGCAAAGTTAATTTAAATGAGTTGCAATGAGA